>NW_022994813.1:0-609159 GCF_902806645.1 Magallana gigas
CTTTTTTCTGTACATCCATATTTGGGTGATTAGGTCTTGAAGTTTTGCGGTTGGCTATACACTCAACAGTGCTTTCTTACATATACAATAAGCTAACTTTTGTATATTTTTGCATTAGTATTTTAAAAATTTTCCTTTTTTATAATAGAAGAATCAAGATGCCAGGTCGTAAAAAAAAAAGTTGAGTAGAAGTAATAATGACAAAGTGTCAAAAGGTAAATATTCCTAAAAAATTTTTTGTGCTGCTTGCATGGCTTTCCTCAAGATTCAAATGTTAACAAAGTCTTTGGATTCAATGATTTCAATCAGCTAGAATTTAATGTATTGACCTTGAGATATGAATAAATATGAATAAAATAACACAAATCATGCAGATTGACATATAGAGTGTGAAAATATTGTATGACTCTTTTCCATAAATTGTTAAAGTGTAAAATGAAAGCAAAGATAGATTATTGCAAAATATCTATTATATTGTAGCAAACATTTGCATGATTTCAAAATTTGAAATAAATTTAGAGACATTGTTAGCTTGTCAGTTAGGACATGATTTTCTAAAGTGACTTTCTTTTCTTTTCATTTCAGGATCACCAAAATTGTTTATGGAAGGTAAATTTAAATATCAAATCATTTTAGCAAATCAATTTTAATGATAAGAAAGATATTTCAGAAAATATATATACTTACATTAAAAAAAATTATCATACCATAGGTTAACATGTATGGATACAAGATGTGATGTGGAAAAGGGTATATGTATTATTTTATTTGTTTATTGCATACTTGGTAATAAAAGTGGTCATTTTTGACTACTAGTATATATGTGTATCATTTTTTTTAACAGGAGACCCTATATTTTGCCTAATGGATATGGGAGTATGGTGGCCTGGATTTGTGTTGGATGTTTGTGCAAATGGTGTTGTCTCTGTGGCATTTTGGAATGAAAATTCTATGTAAGTTTATTTATTTTATAACAGATTTGGAGAATGCTACCATCCTTTATAATGTAGATGCATATAACGAGAATGTATGTAAAAACATGGTCTAGAATCTTTGTCTGTAATATACTGTGGCACCTTCATTACTAACTTCCTGTAGACACTGCCTATCTAATACACTGTACTACTTAAATTGTCATCAAATTATGGTTATTAGCCCTCCCTACTCTATTTCAGGAAATATTTTCAAAATGATAGGTTGATAGATGTTTAGAGATTATAAATCAAAATCGAATGTATTATTTATATATATAGGGTTATCAAAAGTTTGTAGACAGATGCAATAGAATTAATCCTATGAAGTCTGCATACATTTATAAGGAACATAAAACAACAAAAATGTTAGAAATTTTAACTTGTTACATTGATAATTTCCAGATTAATTACGGTAACTCTTCTGAGTTGAATATATTTCACAGTCAAGATTTATTTGGATTTTTTACAGAGTGAAAAGATCATTGTCAAAACTTGTAAAATTTGACAAGAATTCAAGCTTGATAATATCAAGTATAGGTAATATATTTAGAAGATTATATATGTTAATGTTTATCAAGTTACAGTAAAACACACTTATAGCCAACATGCTTGATGCTTTTAATGAATTGACACTTGAATTTAAAAGTTTCATTCCCCATGATTTCAAAAATATACATGTATTACAAATTTTACAGTTATAACAATTGAATTATGCTTAAGGACATATGCAAGTTACCTTACCTACTGGTAATTTTCAAGATCAGATGCTCATACACAAAAAATGGCATGCATTACTAGTTTTTTTGGGAAGATATCAAATCATGAATTTTTTTTGCATTATTCAACATGTTCAAAGAAAAATATACAAAAATTTTGAAACAAAAATTCTATATTTTTTCCATCAAAATTTGTTCTAGAAGAGGTGTACAAATCCATATATAGACATTAAAAGTATTGCACACAGGTCCTTGATTTAGTGGGACTCTTCAACTATAGTGAAGAGCCCAATAAAGTTCAAACTATAATGTTGTGTATGACCTTAAAGTGAAGCAAACTCGTGCATTCCTAGCATTTTGTTATATAAGTATTTTTTACTGTGTATTTCTTTTATTCTAAATGTTGCTTTGTTGGTACTAATAGATGTGGCATTTCTACTGAAAATAATGTTTACTCTAAAAAATTAGCAAAGCCAAGGATAAGATCAAATTTCTTCTGAAATTTCAGAAAAATGTAATGAAATCTGCACTGCACTGTACCGAACTTAAAAAAAGTTTTTGTACTTTATGTTGGAGTATATAACCCTAATTACACATAAAGATCATGATAATTTTCAAACCTGCCACTGTAAAACCTTTCAAGACATAGGTAGTTTATAGCTTGAATTTCATGCTCAAAAACATTGTATGTAACAGTCTGCCATTTTGAATTTTGGCGGGACTTTCCAAGATTCTTTTTGTTTGTTTACACAGGTAAATCACATGATTTCTTACTGGAGTTTGATGTTATCATCTATTGTTAATCTGCAGATGGCCACCTGTGTTCTGATAATTTGTAAACAAGCAGTAATTTCAAGTCAAATCAACAATGAAATCATATGCATCAAAAGTCATCATTAAGGGTTGGGGTCTAGGCGTCAAAAGTCATCATTAAGGGATAAAGGAGGGAAAGGTCTGAGAGGAATAGAATTAAGAAACAGTAGAAATGCCACTTGTATTTAAGACTAAATCTAAATTTAATTTCTGATTCTGATAAGGGCCAATTTTGCTACAAAACTGATGCAGGAAGGAGGCGTTTATTCGCAATAAAATATTGAGGGAGGTATTTTTTAAATTGTAATTTTCGAATTTTCTTTAAAAGAAAGATAATTTATTTACGGATGTACTTTTCATGTCTGATCAAAAGGATTGCTTTATCCACTGTGTGTGCACATTGTGAACATTGTAGGCAATGTCTTCGAATGTATTTTCAATCAAATTAGTAGGGCTGGGTATTGGCCAGAGATTTTATATTGCGATATATTTGAATATTTTTAACTGTATTGGCAATATTTATTGCAATATTTATCAGTGAAAATTACAATGGCAATTTTTCCTTTTTATTACTTTAATATACACGGAATGTTCATAACTTGTATAAATTCAACATTAATGCAGTGAATGTGTTCCTAACAATGGAATAATCTTTAAATTTCAGAAAAATTAGAAAAAAAAGAAACGCCACAGCTTGATTAAAAAAATACAAGGATGACCTATGCTTTGCAAGCTCAGCGGAGCTATCATCTGACACTGTCCATCCCCTCAGGAGATTCAACCTCTTTAGTCAGTGAAGAAAGTATGACAGTCCAGTCCTCTGTTGCAAGCATGGATGCAACTGTGCCCTGTACAAGAACTGCAGAAGAAACTTCTGAATGGTGTGCTCAGCAACTGTGTCAACAGAAACTTCCTCTAGCATTCGTGGTGCCACATTGTCAAAAGAGATGTCTCCAACCATTTGGGCGACTCCAGAAATTGATTCAACTGAAAGAACATGCAGTCCAGCTATTCCGGTTGAAAGTACGTTGTGTGAAATCACCTTTGGAAGCTCAGCGGAGCGATCATCTGACACTTTCATCCCCTCAGGAGATTCAACCTCTTTAGTCAGTGAAGAAAGTATGACAGTCCAGTCCTCTGTTGCAAGCATGGATGCAACTGTGCCCTGTACAAGTACTGCAGAAGAAAACTTCTGGAATGATGTGCTCAGCAACTGTGTCAACAGAAACTTCCTCTAGCATTCGTGGTGCCACATTGTCAAAAGAGATGTCTCCAACCATTTGGGCGACTCCAGAAATTGATTCACTGAAACAAGAAGCAATTCAACTATTCCTTTTAAAAGTACGTCGTGTGAAATCACCTTTGGAAGCTCAGAGGAGCTATCATCTGACACTTTCCATCCACTCAGGAGATTCAACCTCTTTAGTCAGTGAAGAAAGTATGACAGTCCAGTCCTCTGTTGCAAGCATGGATGCAACTGTGCCCTGTACAAGTACTGCAGAAGAAACTTCTGGAATGATGTGCTCAGCAACTGTGTCAACAGAAACTTCCTCTAGCATTCGTGGTGCCACATTGTCAAAAGAGATGTCTCCAACCATTTGGGCGACTCCAGAAATTGATTCAACTGAAAGAACAAGCAGTCCAGCTATTCAGGTTGAAAGTACGTTGTGTGAAATCACCTTTGGAAGCTCAGCGGAGCGATCATCTGACACTTTCATCCCCTCAGGAGATTCAACCTCTTTAGTCAGTGAAGAAAGTATGACAGTCCAGTCCTCTGTTGCAAGCATGGATGCAACTGTGCCCTGTACAAGTACTGCAGAAGAAACTTCTGGAATGATGTGCTCAGCAACTGTGTCAACAGAAACTTCCTCTAGCATTCGTGGTGCCACATTGTCAAAAGAGATGTCTCCAACCATTTGGGCGACTTCAGAAATTGATTCAACTGAAACAAGAAGCAATTCAACTATTCCTTTTAAAAGTACGTCGTGTGAAATCACCTTTGGAAGCTCAGAGGAGCTATCATCTGACACTTTCATCCCCTCAGGAGATTCAAACCTCTTTAGTCAGTGAAGAAAGTATGACAGTCCAGTCCTCTGTTGCAAGCATGGATGCAACTGTGCCCTGTACAAGTACTGCAGAAGAAACTTCTGGAATGATGTGCTCAGCAACTGTGTCAACAGAAACTTCCTCTAGCATTCGTGGTGCCACATTGTCAAAAGAGATGTCTCCAACCATTTGGGCGACTCCAGAAATTGATTCAACTGAAAGAACAAGCAGTCCAGCTATTCCGGTTGAAAGTACGTTGTGTGAAATCACCTTTGGAAGCTCAGCGGAGCGATCATCTGACACTTTCATCCCCTCAGGAGATTCAACCTCTTTAGTCAGTGAAGAAAGTATGACAGTCCAGTCCTCTGTTGCAAGCATGAAAAAAAATGGGGGTGATGTCTAAGGATGCAACTGTGCCGCATTCAAGTACTGTACAAAAGACTCCTGGAATGATAAGCTCAGCAACTGTGTCAACAGAAACTTCCTCTAGCATTCGTGGTGCCACATTGTCAGAGGAGATGTCGCCAACCATTTGGACAACTCCAGAAATTGATTCAACTGAAAGAACAAGCAGTCCAGCTATTCCTGTTGAAAGTACGTCGTGTGAAATCACCATTGGAAGCTCAGGGGAGCGATCATCTGACACTTTCATCCCCTCAGGAGCTTGTACAACTTTCACAATGTCTGAGTTGTCAGCTTATTTAACCTCTGTAGTCAGTGAAAACAGTCAAATTAATTCTGACACTCTTCATACACAACTGGTCATTGGTGAAATGCCACAGAAGTCTCTGTTACCTAAACCTTGCAAGGCCCTTAAAGTCAAACTGCCTGCATTTGATCAATGTTTTGATACCCACACACAGATTTACAGAAACACTATTAATACAGGGCTTTACTCACCCACTGAAAATCATGACAATCAGGCTCGGTCAGATGACAGCATCTTAAGTACAGAAATAAACCATTGTCAAAGTATTAACTGTCAACCACAGATTTTCAGTGCTACATTCGAAGCAGATTTGCCAGCATCTGATGATCAATCTGTAAATCCTATCAGGGAAACCTTGTACAGACAGTGTACATCTTTGAAACCCAAGGGTCAAAAACTGCTGCTGGCTGACATGAATTTTTCTGATGATGAGGAGGAATTTGGAGAAACAGACAGTGATAGAGAATCAGTGTATATTCCAGACTTTGACTGTGAAAGCGTTGATGACGAGAGTGATGTGTCGGATGAATGGGAATTTCCAAAAGATACTCCTGCTCCTGACAAACATGCTCCAGACAAACATGCTCCAGACAAACATGCTCCTGAAGAACATGCTCCAGACAAACATGCTCCTGAAGAACATGCTCCAGACAAACATGCTCCTGACAATTGTGAAAATCCAGATTTGTTAACATCAAGTGTTCCATTCAAACGCAATATATTGCCAAACAAATGTATTTTGGATGAGACAAATACAAAGATTTATTCGAAGAAATATGAACAGAATTCAAGCAATTCAAAACATGGTAGACTTTATGATACGGTGCATTCTTGCATGTTTGTTATAAATTGGTGACGCATATACAAACTCATCTTCAACATAAGCATAGAAATGAAAAGGAGGTGAAGGAGATCTTGGACTTAAAAGAACAGATAGACAAAGTAAAAGAAAATGATGAATATAGGTCAAACTTAAAGAAGCGTTTAAAGAACTTACAAACTCTGATTAGAAACAAAGGAAACAACAATCATAATCTAAGAGTTCTTGCAGCAGAAGAAGGGGAAATATTGCTGACCAGACGCAGAAAGTCGAATCAATTCAATGTCAAAGATTACGGACCATGTCCGAATTGTCAAGAATGGATTGTCCTGGAAAACATCACAAAACACATGGTCGCATGTCCTATCCAAGAGAATATTGATTCAAAGGGCGCGGCTATTATTCAGTCCAAAATTATGGCAGGTAAAATTTCTTCCTCAGCGTCAACCAAGTTAAAAACAGAAGTTTTCCCATCTATGATAAGAGACAAGACAACTGAAATAGCTCAAGGAGACCATCTTATCACAGTTTTAGGTAACATATGGCTTATGAAAAATGCTGGAAACAAACTTAGAAGAAAAAACTTTACAAGTTTTAGAATGAGATTGTCGGCAAAGCTGCTTTCCCTTCTTAGAGAAGATTCGCAAATCCCCTCTGCTTCCATGCACTATTTTATAGCCCCAAAACAGTTTGATAGAGTTGTGTCTTGTGCAGTAAAAGCTTGTGAAGAAGATGAAAATGCTGACTTGAAAAATCCCAGCACTGCAATTAAGCTAGGCTACGATTTAAGTAGATTAGCAAATGCAAAATTAGGAATCGGAATCAAGGAGGGTAATGACAAAGCAAAAACAGAGGCCAGTGAATTTTTACAATTGCTAAGAATGGAATGGAGCGTGAAAGTGACAAAGCTGGCAAGAATTACATTGGATGTGAGGCATTTCAACAAGAGAAAAGAGCTCCCCGATCCATCTGATATAGAGAAAATAGCAGCTTATCTTGTAAGGGAAATAAAGAACTTAGACCTCACACCAAACAACAGCAATGAAATTGTATTTCGAGAAGCAGTTGTACTTGCTGAGGCAAGGTTACTTTTGTACAACAGAAGGAGACCAGGAGAGTTAGAATGCCTTAGGTAAAACCTTTTAAGCAATAGTATGATAATTAAAAATGAATCTTGACTTAATTGTTTAATTTAGGTCATCGGTAAATCTATTTCCTAAGTACAAATTTTGAATCATGCATATTGTTTAACGCCTTATGTGAAGATTATTTTAAACTTGGATTTTAGAAATCCAATGCTTAGTAAATATTGAATAATTTAAAATACTATTCATAATATTTCCTTTGTAGTATTGAAGCTTACAAAAACAGATCAATGTCAGTGGATGAAGCAAACATGGCCCTGCGGAGTCACTTAACAGATTTTGAGAAAATGCTTCTCAAAACTCAAGACCTTGTGGAAATACGAGGCAAAGTATGTATTAGATTTGTTTATCAGAGAATGTAATTCAAATGTGTAGCAAAATCATTTTTCTATCCTAATATCTGCTTTATAAGCATTTCTTATTCATAATTAATTAATTAATAATTATATCATGTCTCATGCTTAAAAATGTAGTTAGTTCAGCTATGTGTGTTCTGAGTTTACTGATTATTATTACTTGTACAATACATGTAATTTTTATTACTTGAGGTCAATACATGTAAAAACTTTTTTGATGAAAACTAGTACATGTATGTACTGTCATTACCTTAGATTATCTCTAATAAGCAAATGAACCATGAGTTTTCTAACTTCTCAATATTTTTCATGCAGACTGGTAGGGGTGTACCTGTCTTAATCCCAAAGGAAACAAACAAAGTGCTGGAATATTTGAGTGACCCAGTTGCCAGACAAATGGCAAGCATTCGACCAGAGAATAACTACATGTTTGCCAATACCGGTGAGTGGTAACTACAATGAAGCGCATTGAAGTGGTAAAATTTTCCATTTGGATGAAATATTCTGAGTCATGTTTTGAACGTCAATTATAACATTACACCACGCCCATTTCTTTAGAAACGAGAAAAAAAAATAGCCGTCGTAATGTTTTAGGACACCCCATTTTCCGCAACAAGCAACATGAGTTACACTGACATGAATATTTTTAAATACGAAAAAGCTATATATAAAGTCTCCGCTTCTGTAATAAAAGCATTGCAACAAATATGTACATAATTATGATTTTGTTTACCGAGTAAGCATAACACATGTATCAGTTGAACACGTTTATGTAGACCGTCAATTTGATTGGCTATTATATTTATGGAATACTTGTTCTACAGGTGTTCTATTGAATCATTTGACCGATTTTTCCTTTCTAAAGAAATGGGCGTGTCTAAAGATAGCTGAAAACGTTCAATCCAAACGAAAAATTTTACCACTTCAATGCGCTTCATTGTATGTTTTATTTGTATTTACCCAAATTAAGTTTATTTATTGTAAGACTTGTTTGTGATCATGTTTGTTGTGGTTATACAGGTCGCACTGTTGTTCGAGCAGGGGAATCACTTGATCAAGTGAAATTCAGAAGTGAAGTTGCATTGAGATTCCCAGAGAGAATCTATGCCAACAACTTGAGAAAACACACTGCAACAATTGCCCAGGTTTGCTTAATTTTTCTTAATTTAAAATTATAATATTAAAGCTGAAAAAAATTGGCATTATAGTTCTCAAGCCTTTGCACATCTGTTGAGGTAGCCTCAATCCAAATTTTATCGTATTTTTGATAAAATGAAAACTTGGTAATGTGGAAACCAATCTTGAAAAAAAAATTCCACCCTCACTCTTTCTTAGTTTAGTAGTCGAACATTGCTTCTGGTAGCCACTTGCAAAGGGACTTGGTTAATTCATGAAAAATACATTTGAAGATCATGCCTACAAGTTTTACATAATGATATTGAAGCAATTAATGGATAATGGGACTTTGACATGGAAAGAATATCATGAACAAAGAATTGATCTCATTTTTGTATATAGAAAATTTGGGTATTAAAAAATACCTCCCATATAATTTAGAGCCGATAAATGATTTTAGAAAATGCCCCCTACTCACATCTGTTTTAGAAGAAGATGCCCAAAAACCAGAAAATTAAGTTTATGTAGCTTACTTTTTATGCGCTCGGATCGATAGATCCCGGGCGTATATTGTTTTTGTCCTGTCTGTTTATCTGTTTGTCTGTTTGTCTGTCTGTCTGTTGTCAACTTTAACCTTTGCCATAACTTTTGAACAATAAGAGATAGAGACTTCATATTTAGTATGCATACTCCACTAATAAAGTACTTTCAAATGACATCAAGGTCAATGACCTTGTGACCTTGACTGTGACATATGCTAAAAATAGCTTTTTCCACTGTTTGTCATAACTTTTGAAGCATAGGAGATAGGGACTTCATATTTGGTATGCATACTCCACCGATAAAGTCCTTTCAAACGACGGCAAGGTCAATGATCTTGTGACCTTGACTGTGACCTATATGCTAAAAATAGCTCTTTACACTTTTTGCCATAACTTTTGAACCATAGGAGATAGGGACTTCATATTTAGTATGCATACTCCACTGATTAAGTTCTTTCAAATGACACCATGGTCAATGACCTTGTGGCCTTGACTGTGATCAATATGCTAAAAATATATTTTTTTTAACTTTGTTGCCGCCGGGCGCATAGTGTTTCACAAACACATCTTGTTTTTTTCCTGGCAAAAGATGGATTTAAAAGTTCAATTAGTTCAAAGAAAAATTCTGAATTTCTGTTTAGGCCCTTAATCTGAATGACACCGAGATGAAATATATCTGCAATCACCTTGGCCATACACAGAAGGTCCATGACCTCGTATACAGACAAACATCTGGAATGATCGAGAGATTAGACATTGCAAAGCTTATGTTAATTCAGGAATTCAACGTTGTTGGCAAATACCAAAACAAGAAGCTGTCGGAGATTCAGTTTGACGGTAAAAAAAAACTTTAAAAACATTTTAAAAATTTTGAAAGGAAATCACATAGTGATCAAATACATTTAGATAAGCATTGATTAGTTAGTTTGCAAATACATTTAAAGTATATGCTGTAAAATGTTCATTCATTGTAGAACTTGGAACACTTGAGAGAAAAATTCAAGACCAAGATCAAGAACAGCAAGGTAATTATATCCAGTCAAACATTGGTATCTCAAACTCAAACGGACCGATAAAAGTCGCAATATACCTAAAGATTTTTTTAATGATTAGGGTATATCATGTAGACTTATTGAGACTTCAATTTGGATATAACATCATTTTCATATATCTATCATAGTATTTGAGATACTAGATTTTTAGATAGCAACAATCAATTGTATGTTCCTCATTGTATCAGTTATAGCAACTGCAAGTTCTTGGGGTACCCATCTTTTTTGGCAACTCATATACCACTAATGTTGATGAGCAATGATAATTTTTTCTCCCCTAAATTTGAAATTGGGATGAGGGATTTGGTGTTAGCACTTTGGGTTTTATTCATGTAATAGAAGTGGACTGCATAGATAGTTATCTCTCTCCTGTATTTAACAGATAAGCCAATTCCATGGTTATTGATTGTGACTTTTAATGTTTGAAATACATTATTTTTCAAACCCAACGGCATGTATGTAATACACTGAAATGTATCATCGAACCTTTATGATGTCACATAATTTTTTTTTTACGTCAAACGTTTATCCAAACATATACGCACATCTGTGACCTCTTGACCCCATACCGGTATTTATACAGTTAAAGATACGCATTGCTTTCAGTAGTGTTATGAAAAAAGTTACACTGATCCATGTGGTCTGTGACAATTAATATTGGTGCGCATATGTTGTTTAAAATTCAGTGATATCTTATTGATGCATATAATACTCAGTTTACAGTGTTCATTAAATTTAATTTGGTTATTCAGTTATTTAGTTATTCATGTTGTTTTTGCAGACACTGAAAATGCTGCTGATCAAGGGAAAAATGTGGATGATGGTATGTACATGTTAATTCTTAGGTTATCTCGAATGTCAATAAGACAGGAATTAGAAAGAAACTTTTTCATTGTATTGTCATGAACAGCATCTATGACGGTTTACATTATTTGCAGTAAACATATCACTGTATTTGTGATTTGTTTTTGGTACCTCATTAAAAACAACACTTCTTGATGTGTGATTCATCATGAATCCCTTACTTTATTTTCATGTACACAACATGGAATGTAAAGTCTATTTTAAAGCATTTTTAGGATCTAGATTATTGATATATGTGCCCCAAGCGAAATGGACAAAACAATTGGGGTTTTGTGTGTGTGTGTGTAAAACTTCAAAATTACCATTGCACAATAAAAATAAGCTGATTATGACAGCATCTTTCAAGTCTGCATCTTATATTAATGCTTCTTATATCATATACTTTCTTTTTCAAGACATTGACATTGAAGACGACTTTACAGTGTGTAGAAAAAAGGCTAAGAAATGTAAGTACTTGTATTTGAACATGCTTTTTCTGCCTAATTATACCTAATACAACAAGTTGTGTGAAGTATAATGTTTTTGACCTGTACGTCAATCAGTCAGTCATGTATTTTTGTCAGCACAACTCCTTTTAAACCATTGCGCAGAATTTTGTTAATCTTTGCAAATATTTAGGATACAGTGTATAGATGTGCACATTGCCAGGAAATTCCGATTCCATTATTTTTGTCCTTAGAGTTTTGAATTTCCAGCTAAGGTATATATAAGGAAATCTACTGGAATCAGCTCTCCTAATGAAATTTTATGCGAAATATTTTATGTCCTTAAAAGACCCTATTGATTTTGATAACAGAATGTTCACAATTCAACACACACAGAGATTTTTTTATAGGATAGAAGTACACAAGCCCCCCCCCCCCCCCTCTCACGTGAAACGTGAAATAAGTGCTTTGCCAATATTAACAATTTTATGTGGCTACATCATAAATTTGTTTCCATTAATTATTTAAATGTGTAAATTGTCATTTGTTGGACATGGAGTTTTAATGTGATGAATTCTTACAAATAATGCCCTTTTTGAATTTTACATACCCAGTATATTTAAAGTGCACAGTGTCATTGTTGCATTGTCAACTTTTAGGGGAGTGTGGGGTAAATGAGCTTGCTCATTTTTTCTT
Source organism: Magallana gigas (assembly GCF_902806645.1). NCBI lineage: Eukaryota > Metazoa > Mollusca > Bivalvia > Ostreida > Ostreidae > Magallana > Magallana gigas. The sequence goes on from NW_022994813.1 coordinate 12,275, forward strand.
ATATTTTTTAACATATATTTTTGCATTGAAAATGGAGTGATGGATGCTTATAATGGTTAAATACTCAGACAATGGAGAACGAAATTTTCTAAGCATAATTTTGGTCAGAAGTTTGAAATACACATTAAAGCTGTGAGATTTTACAATGCAACTCCATGTCTATTCTGTTGTGAAACAAATATTCTGATGTTTCTTTCTTTTTAGCTGAAAGAGTCAGATGGTCTCCAGCTGAAGAAGAGGAGATAAAGAAATACTTCTCTCGTTATTTTGAGGGACATTTTCAGAAGAAATGCCCCTCAAGGGAGCATTGCCTTGATGCTCTTAAAAAAAGCAAAGAAAATGGTGGAACAATTTTTAAGAGAAAATGGGAAACCTTGAAAAAAAAAGTTTCCAATATGTTAGTCAAGATTCAAGTATGAAGTAGCTTATACAATTTTTAGCTCACCTGAGCAGAAGGTTCAAGTGAGCTTTTCAGATCAAAATTTGTTTGTTATTTGTCGTAGCTGTCGTTGTAGTAGTAAACTTTTCACATTTTAACCTTGTTCTCAAGAACCAATTTCCACCAAACTTGCCAAAAAGTATCCTTAGGTGAAGGGGGTTCAAATTTGTTTAAATGAAGGGCCCTATTCCAAAGGGAGATAATTATGAATTAGTAAAAAATTAATGGCATATGTTAAAGATTTTCATCTCAAGAACCACTGGGCCTGGAAAGCTGAAACTCAAGTGGAAGCATTCTTAGGAAATGTAGATTCAAGTTTGTTGAAATCATGACTCCTGGGGGTAGCATGGGTTATCAAAATTTAACATAGACATATATAGGAAAAATCTTCTTCGCAAGAACAGGAAAGCTGTGATTGGTCATAGTTAAATGATAGTATCCTCTGGTAGTGTATATTTGATGTAGTTCAAATCATGACCCCCCACAATAAAGGGGGGCCACAATTGGGAATCTGAGTTTCACATAGGAAATACATAGGAACATTTTTAAAAATCTTTTTAAGAACAGCAAAGCCATGATTGGTCAGAGTCCTCTTGTAGTTTAGATTCAAGTTTGCTCGAATCATGACCCCTTGGGCAAAGATGGAGCCATAATGAGATATAAATTTTTTTAAGAAGTAATTCATAGAACATTCTTTAAAATTCTTCTTCTTGAGAACACCAAAGCTCTTATTGTTCATATCATATCATTTATATGGAGGCATCCTTGGGTAGTGTAGATTCAAGTTTGTTCAAATCTTTATCTGTAGGGGTTGAGTGGGGCCACAATGGGTGATCAAGGTAATATGTAGGAATACATAGGGAAAATTGTGAAAATTTTTAACAAGAACAAAGCTATCATTGATCATCATTATAAAAGCATTGAAAAAAGTAATGTAGATTTAAATTTGTTCCATTGACCAACCAGGAGAAAAGAGGAGCCATTAAAAGTGGATTAAAGTTATACACAGGATTATAAAGGCTATATCAATAAATATTTTCATCTTATAAACAACAAAGTCATTTTGTATCATGTTAATTTAAAAGCATCCCCAGGAAGTATAGATTTAAGTTTGTTCAAATACACCCTCCCCTTTTTTCTCTGAATCCACTTTTACTAGTATATTTCAAGATAAGAACTGAACTGATTTTTGCTTTTAGCCAGTTGCTCAGGTGAGTGATGTGGCCCATGGGCCTCGTGTTTTTTTTTTTTATTGTATGACACAAGAACTGAGATCAGAGAGGATCAACTTGCTTTTTTCATTTTTGTTTTCCATAAGGCCTAGAAAAAAATGTTTGTTTCCTGTACCCCGGCCGACCCATTCAAATTAGCCTCTTGTTGATTTTTCTCCTGCTAAATGGCAAAACTGTGTTTGATCAAATCAGCTGTTTCCATTTATTCAAAAGAAATTAGTTGTAGCTTTACTTGAGACATAAAATATATCAAAATACTTAACATTAACCCTAAATATAAAGAGTAATCATTACTTTAAAATAAATTTCCCCCACATATTTTTGTCCCCCGCCGCAACGCGGTGCGGGGACATAGAAATGCCGGGCGTCCGTCCGTGCGTCCGTGTGTCCGTGCGTCCGTGCGTCTGTGCGTCCGTGTGTCCGTGCGTCCGTGTGTCCGTCCGTCACACTTTTTTGTAAGCGCTCTCATGCCTACAAATTTTGACGGATTTTCATTAAATTTATACCAAATGTATATACTACTATTACCTTGGTCAAGTTCGAAAATCAGCATTAGTCGATACTTTTTGTTGGAGTTATGGTACTTTGACCGCAATAATGACTCTGTTTTATCCAAAAGTTGACCTTGTAAGCGCTCTCATGCCTACAAATTTTGACAGATTTTCACTAAATTTATACCAATTGTATATACCACTATTACCTTGGACGAGTTCGAAAATCAGCATTGGTCGATACTTTTTGTTGGAGTTATGAGACTTTGACCGCAATTATGACTCTGTTTTATCCAAAAATTGACCTTGTAAGCGCTCTCATGCCTACAAATTTTGACAGATTTTCATTAAATTTATACCAAATGTTTATACCACTATTACCTTGGTCAAGTTCGAAAATCAGCATTGGTCGATACTTTTTGTTGGAGTTATGGTACTTTGACCGCAATAATGACTCCGTTTTATCCAAAAATTGACCTTGTAAGCGCTCTCATGCCTACAAATTTTGACAGATTTTCATTAAATTTATGCCAAATGTTTATACCACTAATACTTTGGTCAAGTTCGAAAATCAGCATTGGTTGATGGACTCGATACTAGTATACTGCTTGACCGGCGGGGGACTCAGGAATTCTATTCTTGTTGAAGTTTGTTTTATGTCCCTTTGCAGCCATGTTGGTTGTACACTATAAATATAACACCTGGATGAATCAGTCCGAGAATGGTTTTGGGGACTGTTACAGGAAACAAACATATTTTTTTAAGCCTAAAAGAAAATTTGATGTACTGATTTTTGTGACTTAGTAATGGAACTTGTTTGGAGAAATTTTTGTTACACTGTTGAACATTTGATATGATGTAGTGAAATTTCAACTCAAGATGGAGGATATTCAAATTGGATTTATATTATTTCATTCTCCTTATGACTACTCGGAAACATGCTCTTTTTGCTCAGATTTTGACATGGATGTTTGGAAATATATATACATGGATTTTGTTGTTTAACTTTTTTAAAAGTACCAGGGAAAGAGCCAATGCATTTAAAACAATGAGATTTTAAGTTTTGAAGTTTTTTATCCAAGAATTGAGTGATAGACATGTGACAGGTTTGAGGAAATGTATAAAGGATTTTAGAAACAACTATTAATGGACTGAAGCTTTTGAGGTGAAGAAAAAGGAAATGTTTGCAGCCATGTTGGTTGTACACTATAAATATAACACCTGGATGAATCAGTCCGAGAATGTTTTTGGGGACTGTTACAGGAAACAAACATATTTTTTTAAGCCTAAAAGAAAATTTGATGTACTGATTTTTGTGACTTAGTAATGGAACTTGTTTGGAGAAATTTTTGTTACACTGTTGAACATTTGATATGATGTAGTGAAATTTAGTGCAACTTTTTTTTTTTTAGTCACATTAACCAAAGGCTAATGTAAGCTTTTCTAATCACAAAGTATCCAGCATCTGTCTGTCACTTTTTTTCTTAATTTCAGATATTGTAGATTCAGGTTTTTTCATATTATGACCCCCTGAGTTAGGTCACAACAAGGGTCCAAGTTTAATGCAGTAATACATAGGAAATATCTTAAAAGTCTTCTCAAGAATAGCAAAGCTATTGTTAGCCGTATTAATTTTTTTAAAAATCTTTTCAAGGAATAGCAAAACATAATTCAAAGCATCTGTATTTAGTGAAGTTTTATTTTGAAAAAATCTTTAAAAAGTCTTTCTCAACAACAACAAATTCATAATAAACAATATATATTGAATTATTCTTTGAAGTGTGCATTAAAGTTTGTTCAAATTTTGACCCCCTGGAGTGGGGAGAAGTTGATATAAGATTTATGTTGGGAAATAACCTAGAATGACCATTTTTGTCTGGTTAGTGTCATGGCCAATTGGCTCTTTTGTTAATATAGCCAAAAGTTTCAAACAGACATGTATGACACTATACAGGTATGATCAGAAAAAGAGAAAAAAACATTGGCAAATCCGAATTTTAAATGTATGTACATCTATCTTGAAATATATTTACTCTCATTTTGTAGTATATGAAATACTGATTTGGTTGGATTTGTATGTTGAACATTGAAGAGTTAATCATTTTCAATTTATGACTGAAAAATGTTTTATATATATATATATATATATATATATATATATATGTATATATATATATATATATATAGGTCAGACAACATGTTCCTAGAAAAAAAAAATCGCTAGAATTTGTAATTGAAGAATTGCTACTTGAACAAGTTTTATCACCTATAATTGGGATACCTTACCAGGAGTATGGGCAAGACACCAGAGGGTGATATTTCTTAAATAATCCTTATATAATCCCCATGATCCTTATATAATCCCCATGACCCCATAATCCCTTGAATCGCTTATCTCAAAAATTTTTAAACATTGAAAACAATTTAGAAATCACTGAAGAATGACAATTATGAATAATTATTGATATTATACCATATATTTGAGGAACATGCTGTCTGTCCTTAAGTCCTCTAAGCTATGGTCTTAGGGCCTGGATTTAAGTTTTTAAGATAACAAAGATTATGTATTTTATTTTGTTTTAAGAAAGATTATGTTATTTTAGTCTTGGTATGTTTGTTTTAAAAAGAAAATTTGTAATTTTACTTTGTTGCAACAAGCACTGTCAAATAAAGTATATAATTTGTTGAAACATTTGATTTCATCGCATTACCATGGGAGGAAGGAGAACAGGTTTTAAATATTCTTGTAATAGAAAGGATACATTTAATTTTCATTAGATAATCACCCCATCACCAAAGTGAGAACGTCTTGAACATGTTTACTTTTAAGAAATATATATATATATTCAAGCTGATGCAAAATATTTTCTGAAATGATGATCATCTATCTTGGAATGTCAGTGTTTGCTAAAACACACTATTACCATATTTACTCCCTATAATTAGATTTTTGGGAGTTAGATTTTTATATTTAAAAAAGCAAGATATGTGAAAAGTGAAATATAGTGAAACTGCTAGGTTACACATACTGAAATGAAATATGGTGGGTCAAATTCTGTTTGAGTATGAATAGACTACTTTTGACAAAGTTATTGCCCTTGGGCTTTAAAAAATTCTTATGATTTGCAGTTCCATTCATTTCCTTTGCAGAGGCTGCACATACTCGAATGAAATTTGGTATACAGATTTATCATAAGAATATTTAGGTCAAGTTCTGCTTTGGGTATATATCAGGTTGGGGGGGGGGGGGGGGGGGGGAGAGAATATGTGTTTCACATATATCTTGTTGATATTAATTAGTGAAAACTGTAAACGTATTACATTTAGCTGTGTATTCTTTTTAGTGCTCTTGGCGGAAAGGAAATTACACTACAACTCAAGTACAACGCTAAATGTCTTGCACATATATATATTGATAAGAACATTGAGAAATGTGCTAAATCAAATCAACGTTAATAACGCGTTCAAAGATTAATATTTGCAAAACATGTTACGTGTTAAGACTAATACTTTTCAGTATACTTTTGTAGAAAAATAAAGGGCTTGATAACATTCAAGGCATCCAATTTCTTGTTTGTAGAAGTCTTAAAGCCCTTAGTATTTATTTGCTGGTCCATAAACAGTCTGGATGTTAATTAATTGACAAAAAAATCAGGCGTTCAACAAATTGTAGCAGATTTTAGTTTTGTTTCCTAATATATTGTCATATATCTTCCTATTTTATAATAATGTTAAAATACATGGTCTTGAGTGAGTATAAGAACTTGAACCTAGTCTGTTAACAAGCTGAAACTTTTAAAATTGCATGCTGGTTCATCTGTTAATTAAGAGCTAATTTAAAAATGAAGCTCATAAAGTTTGAATGTAAGAACAATTTTGAATTGAAGACTATACTTACGAGCTTTAAACTCTTAAATCCTTTAACTCCTAATGTTTATATGTTGGTCTGTCCGTCCGTCCGTCCGTCCGTAAACTTTTCACATTTTCAACATCTTCTCAAGAACTACAAGGCCAATTTCAACCAAACTTGGCACAAATCATCCTTAGGCAAAGGGGATTCAAAGTTGTGAAAATTAAGGGCCACACCCGTTTTCAAGAGGAGATAATTAGAAATTAATGAAAAATTTCGAGAAATTTTCAAAAATCTTCTTCTCAAGAACCAGAAAGCCAGGAAAGCTGAAACTTGTGTGGAAGCATCCTCAGGTAGTGTAGATTCAAAGTTGTGAAATTCATGACCCCCGGGGGTAGGGTGGGGCCACAATGGGGGGTCGAAGTTTTACATAGGAATATATAGAGTAAATCTTTAAAAATCTTCTTCTCAGAAACTAAACAGCCAGGAAAGCTGAAACTTGTGTGGAAGCATCCTCAGGTAGTGTAGATTCAAAGTTGTGAAATTCATGACCCCCGGGGGTAGGGTGGGGCCACAATGGGGGGTCGAAGTTTTACATAGGAATATATAAAGTAAATCTTTAAAAATCTTCTTCTCAGAAACTAAACAGCCAGGAAAGCTGAAACTTGTGTGGAGGTATCCTCAGGTAGTGTAGATTCAAAGTTGTGAAAATCATGATCCCTGGGGGTAAGGTGAGGCCACATGGGGCGGGGGTGTTAAAGTTTTACATAGGAATATATAAAGTAAATCTTTAAAAATCTTCTTCTCAGAAACTAATCAGCAAGATGATTCTTTATAATTGTTAAAACTTTGGCTCCAGGACAATTCTTCGGCCTCACAAGAAGGTTCAGAGTTTGATGTAGCTAAATATCCCATATATAAACAATTGTAAAGGATCTTTTTGAGAACTGCAATACTCAACATGTGATATGACTATAAAATTGAAGCAGGCAGCTATTTTTTCATTAGAATCTTTTTGTATTACTGTATTGAGTTATTGCCCTTGATTTATTGATTCTTGATTATTTTAATTAATGCATCCACTGTTAACCAATTATTGTGATGATTATTTTTATACAATAATAAATATTCAATGTATATAAGTTGTTCTGCATAAGAAGTTTTGGGTAAGGCCGGATTAGTTTGTTTATTTTTGATTTCCAATTTTTAGATACTATGAATTATTTTAGGTTGGCACATATATAGGGACAGTGTCTATTGCATTTTGATGAGTGACTGTTTGGGGTTAAACTTGAACAGGTCTGGATAGATTGAGTGTGTGAACATCCTTGCTCTATCTAATCTACGTGTTTTCTAACCTTCGATACAAAGTGTGCGGTCATTCCTGCCCTGTATTGCAGTAATACAAGTGTGCAGTCATATCTGCTTGTATTGGTGGTGGTTGCGGCGGAGCACTACTGTATGATCATCACTGCTGGTGTTCAGGCCTTTCTAGCGCAAGTGTGCGGCACTCCCTGCTTGCGTTAGGTTGAGCTGTTGGCGCAAGTGTGCGGTCATCCCTGCTTGCATAAACGTTGAGTCCCTATATATGTGCAGGAGCGGTGTTTAAAGTCTGCTCTTGTAAATATTGGCAGCAATCAGGGCTATCCGAGTTCCAAGGGGGGAAAAATGGATTTTATTTATACAGGATCTACATGTATTATTGTACATTGTCCAGATTGTTTGTATTATGACTCCATTAAGCTGACTTTATCATACCTATTGTTCCTCAGGTGAGCGATGTGGCCAATGGGCCTCTTGTATTTCTTTACCTTTTGCAGTACATGTTCATTCTATCATTGAATTTATACAGTGATAATTTTACTTTAAAATGATCATTATTTCAGCAATTAATGCAGCCAATCGCTCAACCTTTTTTCTTCTCGGCTCAATCTTGTATAAACACTTCTCTGATGTCAACATCCGGTGCATTGGTACTCTCATTCCTATACTCATGTTACCCACCTCAGGCAAATTTGAGTTTTTCATAAACCTTATACATACCTCTTATTGTGTGTGAAATGAGTTCTTGGTCTTGATTTATAGTTATGCTGTGCTCATCCGAGTATCAGTACTATTTGTGTTCTTGTTCCCATATAATGATCAGAATGTCAACACTGCCTCTGTCTTTATGACGTCATAATGCGGGGCTAGTTTTTTTTACCTCAGTATTGACCTTTAACCCCCTATGTAGCCGCCTCTCAAGTGCACTAAGTTGACCCCCCTATCTAGGAGCCTTATTGCGTGGACCCTGAGGTCCACGCAGAAAATATATAAGCGAGGTTAAACCGGATGCTATGGGGAAAATTCAGCCTACGCATGAGCTAGCCTGTTTCCTGTGCGTAATGGGTAGTAAAAAGACTAATGCACTTGCTAGCAATCCAGAAAGTTGGCAAAAAAGGAAAAATCATGAGGCTCACCACTGAATAAACACATTTGTAATATAACATTCTTTCAAAACTACTGTAGAAAACTATATTACGACAATGATTCTCTTATTCCCCATCTATTAAATGAAGTTTTTGCATCATTAACAACAACAACAGCAGGCTGCTTCTTCCCATCATGCTCAGCAATTAACAAATGTTATCACTTACACACATAAATGCTCAAGAAATCAGAACCACGATATATTCATAAAACATAATTATTCTTACAGAACTGTAACAACACTCCTCTTTTTTCTTCCCTTCACAGGTTTGCTTCTGAAAAAAACTCTACCTGGGAAAATGTCCCTCAGCTGCTCTGTTGAGCAGGAAAGCATCTTATCATTAATCAAAATTGATGTGTTTGACCTAAATTAAAAAACAAAGATATGAGTATAATTCACATATAATTTCAAAACATTTGACAAGAGGCCCAGTGACCACATCGCTCACCTCATTTACAACAGCTATAACTCTGATCAAATCAGCATAACAGAAACAGAATCAATATATCTTGACAATAAGGAACAGATGTCATGATAAATCTTGCATAAAACTTTAAAAATTAGCTCATATCTATCCACACTTTGTTATGGAAAATACCAAGACCATTTTGTACTTTAAGTATTTATGAGGGAAATTCTTTATACCTACGCTGGCACTGTACAGCTTATCGCCAAAAATTTCAGGTTTTTCTTTTGTTTTTCAATATTTCTTGATACTTTTGGATAAAACTTAACACTTTAAACTGAACAACTTATATATCCATTTGTTACATAATATCATAATTTATAACCCGACACATTCTGGGTTTTTTTTATTTCAGCTTGCCCGGAAATTACCAAATTTGTACCTAGCTCAATTTTACTGTTAATAAATATTTGTGAAAAAGTTCTGAATCGAAAAGACAACTATGATCGTCACGTTAGGGTGTGCAAAGCGGAATTCAAATGTTTGTACTGCGACTACACGTTCAAGTTTTCATCTCATCGCACCGCACATGTCTACATTGAGCACAGAGGTAAATTATTTAAATGTGAAAACTGCAGCGTGGAATATTTTGATAAGAAATAATGTCAACGACACCAGCATACATGCAAGGTCTGCTACTATATAGTTTTGATTTGAATTTTAAAATATATTTACCGCGTCTGCAGGCGCCTGCATCCGTGCCGGTGAATCAAACAGAGTGCTCACCTCCCCACCTTCCTCCGTCTCTGTAAATTATATTCTCCTTCTTACCTATAGAAAATGTATACGTATAAATTCTTTAACATAGTTTATCTCAGTTATTTCTTTGAATGAACATTTGTAACTTAAACAATGTTACTTAGTCAATATTTTACATGTTGTTTTGTTATTTCATTTTAGAGATAAAATGTAATGAATCATACATACCCGTCTTAACAAAGGGGCTCTCGGGTTTGAGTGAATTAAAATCGGCCTGGCATCTAACCAAACATTTTTAGTCTAAAATAACATAAAATAAGATATCTTTTAAAAAAAATAATTTTGTTAATTGCTGAGCAGGATGGGAAGAAAAGATATTGTAGATATCGCATTTTCATCGTTTTACATTTGTCGAATGGTAATACCCAACATTTTTATACAAAGTATCTCTAGATTTGAAAACTCGCGGATTCTTAGTCTTGTAAAATTAGATCATATTTTTTTTTTCAAATAATTAGTTTATTTATATAAATATTTATATTAAGAAAACCAATAACCTTCTCAAATATGTATTATACACATCAAAAAGGTTTGAAACAAAGTTCACAGATCAAATTCAGAGTACCAAAAACAGTTTTAGTTTTCTCTCTATCAGTCATTTATCATCTTTATTCTCATATACTCTATGCTTCCACTAGTTTCCTATTAAAAAAGAAAGCAAGTGCCTCATTTAAATCAAACTTATTGACACCAGGATTATATTTTGTACAAAACAAATAAATGTGAATTAAATAAGAATTTCAGTTTTATTTCATATTGTTTGTAATTGTAATTCAGGTTTAGGTAAAACTCTGAATTGTATCACATTTAGGGGGTTGGGGGTTTGTAGATGAAAAACAAAAGAATAATACCTTGATATAGCACTTCTTGTTTCAAGAGAGTATACAAACCCATAAACAGCGGATTCTCTCATTGTAATGAGGTTTGTCTGACTGCCTCTTCACAATTGTAATTAATATTTAAAATAAAATGTTTTAGGATAAAGACGATTTGTAAATACACAAACTTGTTAAGTTATTCAATATTTGTAAATAGATATATCTCGGTACTAACCTATCAGAACCAGACACTTTTTCCGAGGATGGGGATGACGCGTCCTGACAAACCCTTAATACGGGAGGTTCCCTGAAACAAGAGAAGTTTTTTTTTCAAGTACAATTGAAATACCAAGATTGGTTTGGGCTGGTTAACTAATAGCGGTCTAAGATTAAAAACATTAAATTCACTTTGATTTCTTAAAGTAAAAAAATTACGAGGGCAGTCTCCACATATCCTATTAAGGTTAGGCCCCTATGTCCCCTCACATCCTATTTTTTCCCTATACCCCAAACATACTTAGATTAGTTTGTGAAGATTACCAAACAGCGCTCTAAGATTTCAAAATTCAATTCAATTTACTTTTTCTAAGAACTAGAGCAACGAGGATAATCTTCACATAACAATATAGATTAAGCACCACCCCCCCCCCCCCCCCGCCCCTCGTCCCCTCACACCACAGTTTTGTCCCTAGACCCCTAAATACTTAGATTGGTTGGGGGCAGGTAACCGAAAAGCGCCCTTAGATTGAAAAAAAATTGTTTGATTTCCTTAAGTACAAGAGCTACAAGTATGGTCTTTAGATATCTAATTTAGATTAAGCGCTTAACCCCCCTCACACCACAGTTTTGTCCTTAGACCCCGTGAATACTTACAGTTGTGTTGTAGTGGTTGGTTACTATAAAGCTCTTTAAGATTAATAAAAAATCAATTTACTTTGATTTTCCAAAATAACAAGACAGTTTCTCTATCTAATGGATTAAGGTTTGATTTCTGTCCCCATAGTTTATTTTGTATTAGTTTGTCCTCCAATTAAATCAGTCTTCTTTTGCTTTTTTTCGGTTTCCAATAGAAGTCACCTGTACACAAGTGAATATCATATCAAACATTCAGAAATCATGTGTCCAAAAATATATGTATTAAAATCTGCTTCATTACTCAAGGTTTAATGAATGAAACTAAAAAAAATAATTGAGGAATGAACTTATAGTTTATACGGCACTGCTTGTAATCTTAGGGTTGGCATCAAACAGGGAGATGCGCAGCAATAGCTGATTTTTTGCTTAATGATCAACATTATGGACTATGCTGTTGTCATCTTGTATCACTTATCAAGAATTCAATACAAATTGTAAGAAATTGTTTATTGGTTTCGAAAGATTGTAGTTTGAGCCATCAAGTGTCACCAGTATATCTGTTTGTTTGTGAGGGAACTATAGAAACTATGCATTGTATTTTTTTTTAGCATAGACTATCACAATAGAACCCTTTTATTTCAATATTAATTACAATTTTCTACCTTGATAATAGTTCCTTTTACAGAAACCTGATCTCCTTTCCTCTTGGGATCAACTTAGGAAACTCTTATGGGAAGAGGATCCCTTCACTTTCTGATGACTTCTTGGTTTAACATGGGTCTTCCCGTTTTCAAGAGCTGTAGATATAATAAGTACTTTAAATATGTTTAAAATGTTGGGAACAAGAGGGGTTACAGCACTCTGATGATGATACCAATCAGAGGGGCCAAGCCCGTCTTGATATAACATGTAATTTGATTGTAACCATAAATGATGGGGTTGAACTCTGAACTAGATAAACTAAAAGCTTGTTTGAAAGGACTAATAAATCAATTAATTGTTATAACGTTTGTAATAAGCATGTACTTTAAAAAGTGATGTTTGAAATTAAAAAAATGCATGATGAACTTCAAGTTGCTAGGTCTTAAAATTGCAGAGATTAACACTACATTTTCTCAAAGTTTGCTTGAAATTGGTGCAATGGTTCTGGAGAAAGGGATATTTGATATATTTACGACGACAACAACAATAATAAAAGAGAACAGAGAATCATTTGAGTCTTTGACTTAGGTGAGCTAAAATGCACCAAACATATTATTTTGTAGTAATGCTAAGAAGGTCTTAATTGTTGGTGGGTACAAAATATTAATTAAAAAAAAATACCTTTGTCTCTTTTGTGAGCCTTATTGGCACATCATCAATGGACTGGTAGATAGTTATCAGAAAGAAATGTTCTTTCTTTATTTTCTCCATTAAAGAATCCTGGATGATAACACAATAAACTTAAGCAAATTTCGTGGAACTGGTCAGGGCATATGCTATACAAAATGGTTGGCCTTCCTTATTTTGTCTTCTTTCAGTCTTCTATGATGAAGATTTTTTGTGGTAGGGCACCCTGCAAGATATTTTAATTAAAACAAGAGGCCAAATGGCCTTAACGGTCACCTAAGTAGCATATAACCCATACACAAACTTGTCGAGGAGTTTCATATATGCATTTAATTAATTGAGTTTCATTCTGGAGTAGAAAAATTTGTAATGACGACCACCTCCCTGCCTGAAACCTTTCAAAAAGAACTATGAAACCTATAAATTTGGCAAAAAACTTCATGATCTGGTCTACAAAATCATGAATTCAGTTTTCTTTTCAGGTGTGTGGGAGTAAAGAAGAAATTTTTTAAACATTATATGCATTAACACCTATACATACATTTTGGCCCTGCCTTAGAGTCAAAACCCATACTCCAGGGGAAATGAAAATAAAACTTTCAGTAGAGGACTTCCTGGTAAACATAATTATAAATCAGTTTTTAATACAGATGTGTAAGAATAGATAAGAAAACTTTTAAACATTATATGCATTAACACTAAATTGCCCCCCCCCCCGCACCTGATGTCTTGAACACCTGACCGAGAGGCCATGAATTTCACAAATTAGGTAGAGGAGTTAGTGGACATCATAACCATTTTTTCAGTTTTTCGCCCACATGCGTGGGAGAAGAGAAAAAGATTTTTTAAAGTTTTAAACATTTTTTACAATATGGCCAAATTCGCTTCACCCTAGAGCCTGAACCCCTAACAAAGGGGTCAAGAATTTTACAATTTTGGTAGAGGGATTCGTGGACATTATAACCAGGCATTTAGTTTTAAACAAATATATATGGGAGTAGAGAAGAAGATCTTCTAAGATTTAATACATTTTTACTATATGGCATTATTGGCACCACCCTAGAGCCTGAACCCATGACCCAGGGGTCATAAATTTCACAATTTTGGTAGAGGGCCTCATGGACATCATAATATTGCATTTAGTTTTTAACAAATATAAATGGGAGTAGAGAAAAACGATTTTCTAAGATTAAATACATTTACTATATGGCCATTGGCCCCATCCTAGAGCCTGAAACCCTGACAAAGGTGTCATGAATTTTACAATTTTGGTAGAGGGCCTCATGGACATCATAATCATGCATTTACATTTTAACAAATATACATTGGAGTACAGAAGAAGATTTTCTAATATTTTATACATTTTTACTATATGGCCATATTGGTCCCACCCTAGAGCCTGAACCAGAGGCCATGCATTTCACAATTTTGGTAGAATGCTTCATGGCCATCATAATCATGCATTCATTTTTTTCTTCACATGTGTGGAAGAAGAGAAGAAGATTTATGAAAATTTGTGTATCAAATTGTTAACGCACGACGACGGACGAAGGCCAATTGCAATAGGTCATCTGAGTGACTCAGGTGACCTAATAAATTAAAACCCTTGGCTAGCGAAGGTGACAGTGCACATGCTGTGGTGTCAACATTTGCTACTCAAATGCCTGCATAGGATGATATGGTAGCCATGAGAGCAGGGTATAAAACACTTGTACGACTTTTATTAATCAACATTTTTAAAATTCATAAGTGTAATACATACTGTTTGCATTTCCTTCTTCTTGAATGCTGGTTTGATGCATGGGATGGCGGCTCGTAGATCAAGAAGAAGGCTGGGATAGACCTCGGGGTTTAATCCCACTCTAAATCCCGTAAGATCCATAGAGTCGACTATATACGGGTTCCTTGTGAAGGAGTCCGGAGTAAAATGTTCAGAAGAAAAGACAGAATTGTTTTTTCGGTGTCCATAATTTGTCTTTTGGGGAAGAAGTCGAAACCATGTTAACTTTGTTTACTGCGCGTATCCACTTCGAATAAAGATCTTTCCTCTTCTGTACATAAGGAAAACTGTAACTCACACCAACGTAATATTCTGGATTGTTCTTGCAACTCACAACTGCACAAATCAACATATTCTATTAAGGGTGTTGTTTACTCAGGGTTTGAGTTCTCAAATTCGGATTGTTATAAAGTTCAATGTCATGAGTAAAATTTGTTCTAAACACAAAAAATATCTGTGAAATGAATTATTATTGACATAACATTCGATATTTCTACTATATTATGGAATTATGCCAAATCAAAAATGGACTTTTAGCCAAACAGGAAATTCGGACTAAATTTTGCAGATTTTGTTTTCTGCTAAAATGTTTTTGGAAGTACTCTTAATATTAAAAGTTATGATTTTATATTTTAGTCTATTTAATTTTGTATATTTTCTGTTAGTTTTACCTCATTTATTCATTATAATAACTGTATGGCCCGAATTTAAAAAAATATTGAAATATGCTTAAAAACAAGAAAAGACACCATATCTCAAAATTTTGATCATTGACCTCATATAAATTATATGCCAACAGAATGAGATCAATATAAGTAGGAATTTGAAAAGTGATAGAGGAAATTCGGACTGGAATATTTATTAAAATTGTGAACGAAAACTTAATGCTTGGTATGTATTCAATGTCATTGCCATTCATAAATTGTATTTCATTTTCAAAAGTGTTGAGCAATTTGTATTATTTTCATTATTAAGAAAATCTCAATCAGAATGTAAAATTTTCAGGGATTTTCCTTTAATTTTCCAAAAATATACAATGGCCATTGACTCAAAAAGTAGGTCATTGACCTACTTTTTTAAAAATGAAAATTATCACTACAATAAAAGGTCTATATCACCCAATAGTTGGTTTTTCATTATCAACAGTGGAATTTTTTTTCGTTCTGAGTAAACGTCAGCCTTAACTATTAAAATTAATTCAAATACATCATTTATATAAAATGTCATTTCATTCAGGTCTTTCGTGTTTGAGGTCTTTAGTATGTCCCGTATCGGTTTGAAAAGAAAGTTAAACTCCGAAGTTTCCGAAGATTAATAGAATCATTCATTATTACGAGTGTGGGATAGTGAAATTCCACCGAGGGGACAAGATTCACTGTCTAGGACGAGGCTTTGCCGAGTCCTAGACCGTGAATCTTGGCCCCGAGGTGGAATTTCACTATCCCACACGAGTTAATAATGAATGATTATTTTTCTCGCATTATATTAGCTTAAAAAATGATGTTTGACAACTTTCTGTTGTGTCGTTCAAAAGATTACTTTCGGTTTATCCCTCCGCGTGCTTCAAATAGTGCAAGTTATAAATGAAATCATATGACAGTTTTTTCAATTAAAATATGAAAAATTGTAATTAATTATGCAACACAATTACTTAATGGATAATCTCAATGCATTGTTTTGCATTTCCCTACAGCAGACAACGTTTGTTTACGTTTTAAAACGGCGTAGTAATACACAGTGTAAGACAGAAAAATCTCACACTGCTGTCTCACACCGGACAAACCGCTCTCACACCGGTGATAATGCGAGAAAATAAAGTCTCGATAAAAACGCGTATAACACAACAGACTATGACCAACTTTTCATTTACGAGTAAAACAAAAAATATGTAATGATTTAAAAAGGCATTAAAAATATTTCTACATGTAAATTTGCTTTTAAGGTAGCTCCATACTCGGAAAATTCTCTGAGGAAAGTTGAAAAACCGAACTGATTTCGACTTAATAGACTTAAATGTCATCAATTGTTAGAAAAAATATACATGTCATCACACTTTTTGAGATGCCAGATAAACATAAACTAAAGCATATTTTAGCATTAGAAAAATGTATTTTTTTTCTGTTAAAAGTAAAATATTGTAGGCAGAAATTTGTTTTTCTTGTTTAATTTTAATGTCAACTTTATCAGAAAACTAAAATTACAAAAATATTTTAAAATTAATCGTTGGAATAAGAAAAACTATAGCATTTAGACATACAACTGAAAGAAAAGTCAGAAAAAGAGTTATTTCCCCTTTGCATAGATAAAATATATAAAAATTTGGAAATATATAAAAATTTGGAAATTTAGTATACAATTAAGTGCGAAAATATCTTGAACCTACCAATAATTTCTAATTACATCCATGTGATTATATTCACATAAAATAAATAAAACTATCTTGCACAATTTTTAAAGAATTCAAAGTTTTACAAAAAAGTGTGACGTCGCAGAACACTGGATCTACTTTAAGTCATAAAAATAAGCATAATATTAATTCAATAAAAAAAGCCTATCCCGCAGAAACGCAGTTACAATATTTAAATGTGTATCAAATAATTAAAATCGCGCATTTAAGAAATCAGTGGACTAATTTTATTTAATCAGCATTCGTCAAATCTTAATTCCTATGTATATCCTAAATAAGTTCCAAGTAAATTAGTCTGAAATATCTGACGTTTTTCCGGCTTTTTTAACAATTTTGATATTTTACAGTTTCCTGAATGGGGTGGGTTTTGACGTTTTCCTGCCATGTAAAATATCAAAATCATTTTTTTCAATGCAAGAATAATTATATTTGGATGCGAACTCCCATTCACTTCGTTCTGCCAAAGCATGTCCACCACCTTACTCTCATTTTTGCTATTCCAGGCTAGTTTATTAAAAATAAAAGTAGGTATTAAATTTATTTCTCAATAGTTATATATTAAGTAAAATTCAATTATAGCTTATGGACATTATATATCATGTGTTGAATAACAGTTACTCTGATGCAGGCGTTTTGTAGTTTTTATACGAAATGTCTTAAACTTATTACAGATATAGGAAAACAACTGCAATATCTTTTATTACACAAATACTTAGTATAACCATTTTTAAAGCATTCAGAAAATTTTATATAAAATTGGATCAAGCAGCTTTAAACTGTTTTTTTGGAAGTTTAAAAGGGAAATATTTTTCTGGGTAGCTGCGTGCTTTTCTTGACAATCATTTCGTTCCACTTCCAATAAAATATCTGTTAAAATTTTCGTTTTTTGGTCTTTCCACAACATCTTCTATACTTAGTGTTTTTAAAAAAAAAACTCTCCAGCTCTCTGATTATCTAATATATTGTAACGTTTTCTTTCTTTACATAATAAGCCATTAAGATCTTAGTAGTTCGCTCACTTTTGATTATTACATCCCATATACATGTATTATTATTAGGATATATTTCTAATGTTATTCTAAATGTAATTAGATATCTTAAGATATAAATAGTACTTGTAGCATGATTACATTAATGTTGTAAAAATCAATTCCTTCCACTTCCAATATCTGTTGAATTCTCTGTTTTCGATCTGTCCACAGCCTCTTGTATTACTTAATTGGGTTTTTAAAATGATTTATCTCTGATTTTTTCTTGGGACAGCTCTCTGAATATCTAGTACATTGAAACATTTTCTTCTTTTTTTTTTTTACATAATTAGCCATTAAAAGTTATGGAAGCAAATGGCCCTTAAATTCCTGATTCATAACTCCTAGAACTTACTTTCAAATTAATACAGTTGGTTGTGTATTCTATTTTCCGCTATGGCGAAATGCGGCTTCCGCTAAATTAAGTGGATCGCTAAATGTCATGCGAATATATATATATATATATTTATGAATAGTCACATTGAAGAATACGCAGTCACATTGAAGAATAGCAGAGGAATTTGCCGGAAAACTCGACTAGACAGATTTCAAGGCCTCGAACGGATGGTTAGAAAAACTTCAAATCCCGACAAGGCATCACATTTAAGAGAGTTTGCGGAGAAGAAAAGTCCGTTGACACGCAGCCTTATGAGATGACAGTCTGGAAAGAAAAGCTAAACAGTCTGCTGACCCACTACGCCCCTCAAAACATCTTTAATGCCGACGAGACTGGGATCTTCTTCCGCATGCTGCCTGATAAGACGCTGGAATTCAAGAATGTCAACTGTCTTGGTGGTAAGAACAAAGATCGCCTAACAGCCATGGTTTGCGCCAATATGGACGGGACTGAAAATCTGCCTCTACTAATCATCGGGAAATCTGCCAACCCCCGATGCTTCAAGAACGTGCTGTCCTTTCCTGTGGAATACCTGGCTAACAAGAAAGCCTAGATGACCGGAGTCATTGCATTCCTATGTAAAAATCCATTCCCCCATTGTGGCCCAACCATACCACCAGGAACTATGATTTGAACAAACTTGAATCTACACTACCTGAGGATACTTCCTCTTTAATTTGAGCTTTTCTTGCCTAATAGTTTATAAGAAGAAGATTTTAAAATATTTTCTCTTTATATTCCTATGTAAAACTTGATCCCACAATTGTGGCCCCACCCTATCCTAGGGACCATGGTTTGAACAAACTTGAATCTACACTATCTGAGGATGCTCCCATTTAATTTGAGCTTTTCCGGCCTGATAGTTTTTAGAAGAAGATTTTTAAAGATTTTCTCTAAATATTTCTATGTAAAACTTGATCCCTCTCTTGTGGCCCCTCCCTACCCCCGGGGACCATGATTTGAACAAACTTAAATCTAAACTACCTGCGGATGCCTCCACACAAGTGTAAGCTATTCAGGCCTAATAGTTTTTGAAAGGAAGATTTTTGAAAAATACCAGCAAATTTTCAATAATTCTCAATTATATCCCCTTGAAAGAGGGCGTGGCCCTTCATTTGAACAAACTCGAATCCCCTTCACCTAGTGGTGCTTTGTACCAAATTTGGTTGAAATCTGCCCAGTGGTTCTTGAGAAGAAGATGAAAATGTGTAAAGTTTACAACGACAACGACAAACAACGGACAAATTGTGATCAGAAAAGCTCACTTAAGCCTTTGGCTCAGGTGAGCTAAAACACAATCACATGCCAAGTGGCAAATTTGAGGGAAAATCTTTTTAAAGAAGTTCAGTTGATTTTAAAGTCGGAGAACAAATTATTAGTATTATATTTTTGTACATCCCTCCAAAGACAACTAAAGAAACTGTGAGAAGAATCAATTGTATTTTGATCACTCACACAAGTAATACTAATTCAAAAGTTTTAGCTGCCGATTTCAATTTGGACAATTTAGCTGAAGATTATCTTGTAAAATACATGTTTGATAAGTTTAATCTTCAATATTTCAAAACAAGTAGCACCACAGACTATAATTCTGCTTTAGACCATATGTATACAAATGTACTGCATGACAAAATACTGACTTGGAGTACCTAATAATCATATTATTCAGGCCATAAGCCTTTGTTTTTTTTTTCCTTTTGAAGTTAAAAATCAACTGGGGAAAAACCCATAAAGCTATGTATATTAAAAATTCAAAAGAATAAAACATCTACTATTCAATTCTCAGATTGTATTTTTCATTGTAACAGGTGCTGACTTTAGCCAAGTTAAAGGCTAGCAAAGGGAACAAACCATACTCTCAGACATTAAAGGTAAAAGTTTGTGGAGTAAGCAGTACTGCTAGATATCAAGTAGAGAGTGGAGAGAAAAAAGATTACTGTGTCATTGGAATTGCAGACCACAGCATGGCCATGAGGACAAGAAAGCAAATCTTGCTGAAGGCACATCACCATCACCTCTCAAGAACGCGTCATTGCGGCATTAAGGAACACCTCAAGTTCAAAAAACCGTGTCAGCCGCATTCACAACACACCCGCGCCCAGATTAAGGACACCGGAAAATAGCCAACGACAATTTTACCAGTCCGTCTACTTCAGTCAAAGGCCGCGCGCACCCAGCAATCCTCATCGGTGAGCTTTGAGACGAGGACGTCTCATTTTCCGGAGCGAGAGGGAATTATCATGGAGTGAAATTTCAATGAACTATAATTTAAGACATTTTGTATAGAGCTTCAAATTCACATTCCTTTATTTGTTATCAAATTGCTATTATCTTTATCGCATCTCGTCTTTCAAAAAATTAATCCCAAAACATTTGTTTACGTAAGGCGTAATTGCTTAATCGTTTTAAATTAACTCTTAACTTTGTAGACTTGATATAATTGACTCACTCAATTTGAAGTTTTACTCCGTGTCATCTGTCACTCATGCTTATAGTGCTAATTACTATTGTTTACTATTCTTATTTATATCATTTGTTCATTATTATCATCAGTCAAGAATTAGACTTCGGATTGTTCGGGTGTAGTTTTTGGATTTCCAGAATTCACCCTACCGACCTAAAGTTCAAATAAAGTGCTTTTTACCATCTAGAGCATTTTAGTCTTACTGTCGCCGGATATATAGAAACACCTTATTTTTCCCGGTGATACAATTCTAAGATAACGGTTGGTAAGAAAAGTTTGTTTATAAAATACTGGTATGAAAATGGTGTAAAAACTATTAATGATTTCTTAGATAGTAATGGAACTCTTCTACCAAAAGAGATGTTTGAAAACAAATTTAACAAGTTTTCTGATTGTCTGATGGAACTCTGAAATGTCACTTAATGGTTATTTAGAAAAATCCACCAAAGATGTATTCAAAATATGTTTTAATGTGACCAAAGATTCTGCTGCTCAATGGTTCCAGAATAGGATTTTACACAGAATTCTCTCAGTTAAAAATTATCTGAAGAAGATAAAAGCTACTGATAACGATGATTGCACATTCTGTGGGAATTCTACTGAAACTATTGAGCATATTTTTGTTAGTTGTGCCCATTCATTAGCTATGTGGAATCAGTTTAGTATTCACATTTATAATACTACTTCAGAAAGAGTTTGTTTCAATATATTAAATGTCCTCTTCTAGATACAAACATGGTTGTGATTTTCCTTATTTTATATGGAAAACTGTTCATTTTTTATTGCTCTAAAGAAAACAAACTTCCATGTTTATCTGCTTTATAATATTACTTAAAAGTGAAATATGAAATTGAAAAATGTATATCTTATAAAAATTCTGAAATGAAAATATTGGACTTTGTAGAGAAATATTTTTCAAGAGTAGACTCGTATACTTTCTTGTCTGTACGTTGTATCAACTATATTCCTCAAGCTATCTATTGTATATTCTTGTTGAGATTGTATGAGTGTGTGTATGAATGTCTATGTGAAGAATTTATAAATTGCAAATAAAAAAAAAAATTGGTGGGAAATAGGAAGGTAGATGCTGCTTATCAAAAGTTCGGAAGTGATGCTGGGCAAATTTTTAATTTGACTTTTTTAAAATTACCTTCAAACGTCTCCTCGCCACTGGTCAATTTGCATATTTGTTGCAGAAATAATACTGTCCACAGGCGGCATGTGAAAAGTTGCGCATTTCCCCAATGAACTCTAATGTGATTTCTTTTCTCTGACTATTAGGTGATGTAAGTATGTCTGTGTACTAGAATGAAATGCATGTATGTTTATTTAATGGAATTTATGGATCTCTTTGATAAAACTGTGCTTTTATACTGCAAGAAAAATTACATGGGTGTAAAATTAAGGCCATATATAATTAATATTTAGATTCTCATCTTGATTTGCAAAAAATATGGGGCAGATGGGCGGATTTTACCTTTTTCACTGTTCATGATCTATAAATAACAACTGTTCAATTTTTTTATGTTGTTGATACTACTTTGAGTACACAAACCCAGTTATAATATTTTATTTTCATTTTATGTCTACTTAACTGTTAATTCATGAAGATATTTGTATCCTTATGATAACAAACATGACTGGAATCCAAACGATAATCCATATGGTCAAATACCAAATAACTTGCCATTCACCACAGCTTGAATGACTTGTTCAGGTATAAGTTGACTTTGACCTGTTCACAATTTTCTCAAGTTTACAAATTTTTTCAAGTAAAGGTTGGTGCGAATACTGTTGCGAAAAGTGCTTTCGCGCATTTCAACGACCTTTCATAAAGTATATAGGTATCTTATCATATACTAGGCCATAACATAACAAAGATAAAAAATCATGAATCGTGAAAGATTATTTTTTAAATCAAGTAATTATATAGAGGAGCATATCTAAAATTCTTTATATTGACTTAGACTGAACATTTTTAATTTCATTTTTCATTTTTTCTTTATGTTCAGAAAGGTTAATTTGGGTATTGTTAATGTCTGGCCAAAATTAAAAGTCATATATTGAGTTAAGCACGATACAAAGTTTTTATGTGGTATGGTAGACCTCCACCTTTGTAAGAAATTACAAGTTATTAGTGCTAGAAAGCTCGAATACCGCGGTTCGCGTTTTCAAAATATACTTCACCGCATTCTTGATAGTCTTTTCCCATTTCAATGTCATTATAGGAAATTTTGGAACTCAGCATTACATGTTTGGCATGCTCCTCGTCCTGTCCCTCTGTGCACTTGTCACCCCAAGCGCAATAGAACCTACAATGGATATCATCATTCAAAGAATCAATTATGGTGTAATTTTCAAGGAAGAATCGACACTTTTGTTAGCCAAGGAAAATTGGTTGCACACGTTTCATGTTGAACTACCAAAACGTTTTCAATTGTCCAAGGTACCTTTTTGCAATGTACAAAATAGAGTAGGAGAATCTTCTTGTACTTTACTTGATGATATGGTTAACTTTATCCATGGTCTACATGAAGAAACCTTAGCTCATCTTAATCAAACCCTTTTGAACATTCGAACCATGATCCCTCAAACCCAGATTTAAAAAAAAAGGCAAGCTAGAGCATTATTACCCTTTATTGGATTAATATAAGATCATTGAAATGTCATTCACAAGATCTTAAAAACGATGCATGTTTGTTATCTTCACATATAATTTGCATTTCAAAGTCATGGTTGTCAAAACAAGACAAGGATAATTCATTACAAATACCTGGATTTTACATGTATAGGAAAGATAGAAAAGACAGCTATAAAAATCTCAAAAGTGCTCAAAAGAAATATGCACAAAATGTAACCAGAAAAGTGGAGTCTCAATGTACGATAAAAATACCATACAATCTGAAATAATTGGTTCTTCAGATCAGGACTCTTCTGAAATGCTTGTCGTTAAAGTCTTCAACGATGAAATGCCACCGCTCACAATTGTTTCCCTTTATAGACCAAATCATGTCAATATGACGTCTTTGAAAAATACTTTGCAATTAGTATTAAACAAATGTCAAACAAAGGGGGGTTTATGTTTGCTAATTGGAGATTTTAATATTGATTTCTTACGAAAGAGAGACTCTGTAGTAAGCAAATTCTGTTCTGAAAGGCAATTTCGGCAAATTATATCGGGTGCTACCCATGTTTCTGGCTCTCTGTTGGACCATATTTTATATAAACAATGAAATCATTCATTATTTCTCGGGGATAATTCCAACATATTACTCTGACCATGATGCAATTTACTGCTGTATTCCAACAAAACCTAATAGCGTACCTTCTGGAAAGCACATTTCCATCAATGATGAAGAAAAGGATGATAATGTAATCGCAAAATCACATGATGAAAAAAGAGTATATAAATCAACCGTAAATCCAAAGCGTAAAACAAAGAAAACGACCAAAAGATCTCAAACAAACAAAAATGTCTCTTCACATATCAATATCCAAGAGAACATTAGCATCATCGATGAAAATTACAATCCTCTTTCTGTGCGTGAGCTCAATAAGACATCTTTTTTAAAAAGGAAAGAAATAGCACAAAAATTACATCTTGATATTCGATCAGATAAAATAAGAAATCCAGCATTATATGATCTCAGAGATATTGACATAATCCGAAATTTACAATCTGTAACTCAAAATGTTTCCATTGATGTAACAGAGCCATATGGAAATTGTTTTTTTCGTGCAATAAGCAAGGAAATATTGGGGTCAGAAGATTATCATCGACTAATTAGAATCATCATTTGCGATTTCCTTCTAAATCACCAACAAACATTCCAAACATGGCTGGAAAATGGAGCTAATCAATATCAATACCATATAGAATGGATGAGAAAAAATATAACATGGGCAACCGAATTAGAAATTTTAGCAGCATCAACAATTTTCAAATGTGATTTGTAAATATTTACGAACAGCTACATCCAAAATCGTAATCAGGGTTGGAAATGGATAAAGTTTCCTCCACAAGAAATACATAATACAGATAAAGCCTATCATTTGGATGGCAATATTTATTTGCATCATACATGGGGAAGTCATTATGACAGGGTTGTTTCAGCTATATCACTTTATTAATGTCCACGTGTCTCTATAGAGCTGGGACATATTTGATTCCCTTTTGTATTCTTGATATTTTGCCTATTTTTAATATTAAATGATGCATATGAATATCAATTCAGACATATCACAGTTTATCAATGTTAAATGACATTTTTTATTCATTCTGAGTATGAATCAACCTAAATATGGGTCAATTTTATTACCCAACAACAAACCCATGACAAAAATGAGTTTTACATGTATCAAAATATCTTGTATATTAATGTATATTCTCTCCTTGTTTCTTCCTGTTTTCTTTAGGTAATATATGGTGTTGCACGTGTATATCTTCAATATTTGAATACATTTTATTTAGATTTTGTACATTGATGGTTCTTTTCGGTGTATCCTTTCCTTTGTTTTTCTCATTCTTTATTTGTGATATATTATGTTGTACATAGATATTTTCATGTTTTGAATGTATTTTATTGCAATTTGCAAATTATATAACTTTTTTTTTGTTATCAAGCATGAAAATGGATCATGTTTCCTTCATCATAACCAACAAAATAAACATTGTATGGCATAATATTAACTGAATGATACATTGTCATATTATTTTATCAGACATGTCACTCACTTTCAAAATTGGATATTTTATGACTATGGTTTTTTTTTTTTAAAATTAATAATGTCCACGTGTCTCTACAGAGCTGGGACATTTTTATTTTCTTATTTTATCTTCCCATGTCTTTGTATTCAATTAGTGAGTTGCCAAATAACTCGTCGAAATTCAACCCTGCATTTTGAGTTTTAAAAAGATGTCACTTTTCCATTTCACAAGAAAGGTTTACTACAATGCTAGTTCACATTTTACTTGTCATTCGGATGACAATATTAACTTCATTAATTCATGCGACACCATTATGACAGGGTTGTTTCCACTCATCTAATGTGTACGTGTTTCCATAGAACCGGAATATCAAATAACATTTTTGTATTTTGTAATCTGAATTTTCCTTTATTTTTGATATATTTTCCTGTATATACATATTTTCAATTGTTAAATTTTTTTTATTCTGGTGTTCTCTGACACATGATCATATTCATGTTTAGAAATGTTTATTTTTTATCCATCACAAACTTGGAAATAGATATTATTCAATTGTCCTTCACAATATTGACTTCCTTCATACATGTGGTAACAAAAAGGGCAGGTTTGTGTCCACTTTGTATCGATGGATATTTTAATAATGTTTATATTTTCAGCAATTAATATGTCCACGTGTCTCTATAGAGCTGGGACATAAGTGATTTTCTTATGTATTCTTGAGATTTTCCCCATTTTTAATATCAAATGATGCATATGAAAATCAGTTCAGACATATCATCACAGTTTATCAATGTTAAATAACATTTTTATTCAGACTGAGTCTGAATCACACTGGATATGGGTCAATTTTCTTACCCAACAACAAACCCATGACAAAAATGATTTTTACATGTATCAAAATATCTTGTATATTAATGTATATTCTCTCCTTGTTTCTTCCTGTTTTCCTTATGTATGTTGTTCATGTGAAAGATATATACGGGAGTCTTGTTGGGGATTCCATTAATGAATACAGATTCCACATATTTCAGTTTAACAACAGAGATAATTATGATGAAAATTATGATGAAAACCATGTTCAAATGGCTAATGAATGCCCTATCTGTTGTAAGGTATGTGTGCAAAATTGCAGACATGCATATATTGTAATTGGTTAACATTATTCAATGAATGCCCCATACTATAGTGAATCCCTTTTACTTGTTTCAATATAAAAAAGTCTAAATTTTAAAAATCTAAAAACAACAAAATATTTGTCTTTTGCAGTAAAATTTGCTCATAAATCAATCTAATAATCTCCCATATTAGTTATTAATCCATTATTTTCAAATTCTAAGAACTCAAAAACAATTTATCCTTATAGAATTTGGAAAATCAAGTGCAGAAAACTTACAACAAATAAGTTTTAAATGCAAAACTAATGTAAAGTCAAATCAAAAGTGAAGAGTTGAAATTTTAAGGAATTTTGGTGACTGCTATAATAGGATTGAATCATGATATTTTGAAGTACTTATACAGTCTCATAACTGCAGCGGCGTGGGCATACAAATTGAGTAACACGTGTTAACGCGTTATGAAAATTTTCATACACACATCACTGCAGTTATATGACTGTATACTTAAAAAAAATCATGATTTATTGATTATATTTATAATTCTTTTAACTTCTTGCCTTGTCTGCAAATGTGATATATACCTTATATTCCTGTCTTATCCTAAGGGTAAATTAATATTAATGTAATTAATAATATTAACATACATCTACATGGTCATCTTAAAGAAACATTGCGTGTTTTGGGCAGTATTTATGGGTTTTGGGCTCTCAGTTTTGAACAATTTAATGGTTTCCCAACCAACAAACGCTCAGTGGAAATCAAGATAAAGCGAAAGTTTCTGCAGATTGGATTTGCCACTGACGTGAAACACAAAGAGTTAGGGGAATTTTCTGATATTTTACAGAGTTTTGTAGAGAGGAACTTGACAACCCAAAAATTCCAACTCCAAAACTACAAGTGGCTTCAGAGGAACCAATCAACAGACAAGACCCTCTTGTATGGACTGATTTATCACTTTTGCAGGTGAAGCAGGCGGCCTATACATTGGTTACCATGAGCCAGAAAGAGCGTGATGACCTAAAGGAAATGTATGAGTGTTTATATGAAACTTCATTTCCAGGTGATGCAATAGCAAGGGTAGCCAAAAAGTACAGCACTGTCTATTGGACTAATGAAATGTATGGTTCTTTTTCTAATTCCAGGTGCAAAAACTACAAGATGCTGATGCCTAAATTGGAAGAAGATGATTCCAAGCTTGGTCCTGATTTCGGTAATATTAGGCCAGGAAAAGTTTTACACTATCTGATGCATTCAATCGAAGTAAATTGTTGTATTAAAGTTCATCTTTTGGCTGTTGAAGATTGGTTCAGGAAAACAAATGCAGATATTGGTTACCTCCATCCTATCACTAGTTGGCAGAGCAGAATGTTGGGCCTGCATCCTAAATACCGATTCAGAGGATACTGGGAAAGTGTGCTTGCACCTTAAAGAATCATTGTGTTAGAAAGTTCATTGTTGTGTCGCCATTACCACGCCATGTGTTTTCTTAAAAACAGTGAAGTGAAAATCATTCAGATTAATTTAAAATTAATTTCATTTTTGTGAGTATTCTAAATTGGAAAAGGAATCAAACCAGAGATAGAATATTAATAATTTTATTGTATCACTGAAATGAGGATTAAGGTATATAAATATTGTGTACCTATATGTAAATAAATCACAGGGCATATCGCTAAATATATCCACTTTCAGTCTCCCTGCAACTCAGTTGTTGCACTAATTTTTTCTTACAATGCATTGTTTTTGTGCAGATTTTACAGTGGTGAGTGATAATGATGTATTTGTAAAATGTGATAACTTAAAATTTGTTGAGTCTTAATAGTTTAAACAAATTTAACTGCTATATTGTTGTATGTTATTTTTAGATGGCTTCAAAATAAGTTTTTTAATATCTAGTTACATGTAACTTATAACCTTTAGGTAATAGTGCTTTAAACTATGTAATTTTTTCTATTCTTAGTGATTTGATTCTATTCTTTTGAAAAAGGAGGTCTCCACGTAGCAAGAGCTGGGCAACAATCATATTTTTCAATCTATCTTTATCAGTTTAATATATAATGCATTATCCTCTGATAGATTTGAACAATACTTTTTTTTATTCCTTCACATTTACATTTTTTTAAATATTTTAGTTAATGTGTGTCAGAAGCTGATACATGTGTATGTGAAAAGAACTTTATAATGCACAAATTTTATGAATTTTATATTTTCATCATTTCTTATCATATTCTGTTATATCAATATGCTATAAAAACCAATAACAGATGTGAAATGAGTCCATGTATCAATGACTTCTTTGTTAAATTAGTAGGATCATATTAAATATTTAAAATGTTGAATTGATTTTTTTCCCTTTTATTTATAAACTCAATAGCAAACGGAACAAAGAACATGAGAATATTGATAAAACTTTTGTTTTCTAAACAGATGTAGTGAAAAAACATTTGATTTTATCAAAGAAAGCATTATCTCAGTAAATTTGATTTAAACATAATTACCTCTCTGTTTGACATTAATTAAAAATGATATTTTAATTTTTTAAATAGTTTATGCATAGCAGAAACTATTTGGAATCACTTTATTAGTTTCCGCAGTCTGAAACTGTATTGAAATTTGCTGAAACTCTTAAGATATACTAATTATGCATCTATCAAGATTTCAGGTTTGTTTGCTGAATGCGGAAACTATTTGGAATCTTGGTCTAAGTTTCCGCAGACTGATACTAGATTGAAATTTACTGACACTATTTTGTATTATAGTTGTGCCTTTATCAGAATTTCTAGAATGTTTTTACAATGTGGAAATCACTTGGAAATGAAATATTTAGTTTCCGCAGACTGGAACTATATGGAAACTAATTAAAAAAAATATAAGTGAAACATCAACATCAAGTTTCCATATAGTTTCAGTTTTCCTGAAACTTGATTTTTCATCCAGTGCATAATTTGCAGATAAGTTAAAACAATAAACTGGTCCTCTATGTTAGCGGGGAAGAATTGATAGAACTGGACCGGTAGGAGGGTGGAATGCCATGCGAAGTAGAAAGGTGTGAGGGATTGTTTCTCAAAGCTTTAAGGACTGCAGGATGCACTGGAGAGAATACCACATGTCTCTTTATACAGGTGTCCTTTTGAAGGGTGCCCGTATTCCAGTGCCGAACAGGTAACCCGTCATGGGAACTTCAGACATAAGGGTACGGTGGAACCTCTACCGGTTCGGGTGGCTAACACCAAGTACAGGCCACCAGGAGGCAGGTAAATGCCCCTCAATCCGGTGACACAAGCCAGAGACATCTACCGGAAAGAGAAAGCCAAGAAGAGAAGATTGCAGACAGACACCACTGCAGGGGAAAAGTTAGAGCATACCTTAGTAGTATCCAGGGATCAAGAGGTAGTGCTACAGGAAGAGGAAGCGATTATCATCACCGGAAGATTGTGGGGGAAGTTTAGTACAAAAACTGATGAGGAATACAGACCTTGAACTATACAAGCTTATCTTTTAAAAAGATTGATGACGAGCGCCGGCGCCATCCTAAAACACAGAAGCAGATTTATAAAACATTGGTTTGAATTCCTGAATCG
Source organism: Magallana gigas (assembly GCF_902806645.1). Lineage (NCBI taxonomy): Eukaryota > Metazoa > Mollusca > Bivalvia > Ostreida > Ostreidae > Magallana > Magallana gigas. The sequence goes on from NW_022994813.1 coordinate 42,464, forward strand.
ATTAATTAACAAAAAGAAGGCACAGTGGTGTGCTGGAATTGTGCTGAAATGGGGTCTCAATTTAGAATCAAGAGAAGGCTTAACATCGGCAATGGCATAGCTTATTAACTGTGCCTTAATCATTATGTTTCAATTTCGATGTGAATATTTTAAAGAACCATTGGTACTGTTGTGTAGCAATCGTATCTTCTCGGGCCTTTCCGGCAAGCTCGGAAAAGCTCGGAAAACATATCCGAGGTTGTTTTACGAGCTGGAATGATTAGCAATTTTTATAATATTTAAAATAACTTCGCATTTTAAGGTTCCTCGACACATCAACATTTTATTTTATGGATCGATAGAGAATTTTTTTTGAAACATGATTCCAAAAAACAGAGATCAATATCGGCTTTCAGTTATTTTATACGAATTTTTGTGTATTTTTTCAGTGAAATAGGAAAAACTGTTTGGCAGACAAACAGAATATATTAGAGCTTTAAACTTGTTGTCAATTAATGTGTAATATAATTATAAATAAATTCATGCCAAAGATCGTTTGGTCAAGTGTTTAATTTTTTAATTAAAAAAATATTTCTGAAAATCAAAATTGTAATTCTTTATTATCTTTTTAATCTATGGATAAAATTTTAAAAATAGCATATAGTCACATAAACTATTTACTAAACAATGATATTATACAAAGAAATTGAAATGAAAATGCGAAATTTTGGAAAAATTGCTATTTATCAAATTTTAACCGATCCCGATTGAAAAAAAACTGATCCCGATCAGAATTATTCTAAAATTGAAATTTAACAAATAAACTGCAGTTTTTTTCTAAGTAATTGATATAAATTATAAAGTTAGTAAATGACGAAACCATTTTACAGCTAAACAACCTGAAATTTTTGCAAAATTCTGATTCACTCTAACTTTATGTGATTTCGTTCGGGATCTGTTTAATTACAATCGGGATCGGTTCGATTTTAAAATTTTCCATTTTTTCTTTAATTTCACTATTTGGTTTCAATTTCTTGTTGAAATATGATTGTACAGCAATTGTTAAATGCGAGTAACAGTTTATCTGCAGTTTTTATCCATAGATTTAAAAAATATCTACAATCCTTTTTTTTCATTTTCATAAATATTTTTTCTGGCCTTTTTTTATATATATTTATGGATAATTGTATTGTGCATTAATTGATAACAAATTTTTAGCTCTAATATATCTTGTTCGCAGCTAAGAGGATGTTTCCGGTTTCTGTCAAAAAATACAAAAAAATTCATATAAAATAATTAGAGACCGATATAGGTGTCATTTTTGTATAATCATTTCTCAAAAATGATTCTTCATCGATCCATCAAATAATGTATTGTTGTGTCGAGCCACCTTAAGACCTAAGCTACTTTTTCAATAAAACACAAAATTTCATGTGAAGATGAGAAAACGGAATTCAAATGGTACAGTTTATCTACAGTATTCCCAGAATTCCATACTATGGAGTCGAACATGTGTATTCCAGTAAAAAAAAAAGACTAACGTAGTTGGTAGCGCTCGAGAGCGCTAGCAATAAGATTTTGTCTATGGGTATCAGTGATCGCAAGAACGAGTTAACAAATATACAAGAGAATATTAGTTGATGAGTTGTACGTCAATTGAGATGAAAGTGATGAAAAGATACTGACGAGGTTCACTTCAATTTCAAATACCATAGTATTCTGCCTGGTGCAGGCAGATAGCTAACCTTGCACAACGCACAACGCAAACAAAAGTCACACGGGTTTCATAGTTTATTTTGTGTGGAAAACGTTGCCGTCGTGAATAATATTGGTAAAAAACTACAACAAATAGAAATAACAAATTACTAAATAGGAAAATATAGAACCTTACTTCATACATAGAAAAAATATGTAAATTACTTTAAAGACCATAATGGCGTGCCATACTTTTGAGAATGTTTTATCTGCATAATAAAATTGTCATCTGTAACTAAACTTCAAAAATACAATTAAATACTGACAGATTTAAGCAATTACTTCAATAAAAAAGACTTACTTAGTGGCTCGAGGCACGCATCTAACAAGATTGAAGCCGATAGACAAAGTGAGACCGGACTGGTCAGTAAGGCTGACAGGAAGTGAGTGATTGACCAGATATACGTAGTAGTTAACTTGTACCAAAAAGGATTACCGGATATACTAATCTCAGAGTGGTTAACTTGTACAAAAATATTTCTGAAGAATTTAAATTTTAAACTATAGACAGCACACTCCCCGTCTGATATGAAAATATCACTTAAATGCATAAACCGTACTCTATTCACAAAAAGTTGTTCATGAAACTGTTTTTGTAAATTGTCACAACACAATAAGCATTAAATGGAATGACACAAAAATATAATTTCAGAAATTGGACGCACATATATACGCGACTGTCCATCTTTGATAACACGAACTTCAAGTTTGCGCACAAGTCCATCTTTGCTAGGAAACACTCTTTCAACAAGTCCTGTCGGCCAATGGTTGCGATGTGCATCACTGTCCTTCAAAAGAACGATATCACCAACTTGGATGTTATCTCGAGTGTCTTTCCATTTTCGTTGCACTTGTAGACTCTGCAGGTATTCATTTTTCCAACGACACCAAAATTTCTCCGCTAGAGACTGAACAAATTTCCATTGAATGTTATAAACTTCGCTGACACTGAGATTTTTAAAATCCTCGTTTGAATCAACGGTTTTTTGAGTAAGTAAAACAGCTGGAGACAAAACGCAAGGTGCCTCAGGGTCGGTGGATACAGGTACCAGTGGACGGGCGTTGACTATCGCTGTCGCTTCAGCCATAAACGTGCTAAGGACTTCATGGGTAATTCGTGTGTGCTTAGAATCCAGTAAGATTGAACATCGAATGTTTCCGTTGTTTTTCAGTGTTGCTTGTGTTATTCTCATCAGGTTGATTGCTTCTGATTCTGTAGCAAGCGACGTCAGTCCATCATCGACGTAAAAGTTGTTGTAAACAAATTTACGAACATCATCGTCACCAACAGATGATGCTTTTCGAAGTCCATAGGTGGCAACAGCTGGAGATGGTGTGTTACCGAAAACGTGAGCTTTCATTCGGTATTGTATTAAAGGTTTTTCAAAGTTGTTATCCTCGTACCAAAGGAATCTGAGGTAATCACGATGATCCTCATGAACACGAAATGCATAAAACATTTGCTGAATGTCACCACTGATAGCAATTGCATTTTCACGGAAACGCATGAGGATTCCAACAAGGTTGTTTGTTAAGTCTGGTCCAGACATTAACACACTGTTCAATGAAACGTCTTGAAACACAGCCGACGAGTCGAATACTCCTCGGATTTGATCCGGTTTTTTCGAATTGTACACCCCAAAAAGGGGTAAATACCAGCATTCCCCAGGTATGTCGGAAGGAGCAACTTCTGCTGCCCCACTAGCTAAGACTTTTGACATGAATGCTAAGAAGTGTTGTCGTTTGTGATGATCTTTCTTTAAACTTGTGTTGAGGATCAAAGCACGTTTCCAGGCCTGTGAATAATTGTTAGGTATCACTGGTTTTGACTCCTTGAAAGGTAATGGTGCGGACCAAAAACCGTCAGTGTCTTTGTGGAACTCTGCGTCCATAAGAGCTACAAACTTGCGGTCCTCAACAGAAGGTCCAATCTTGTTGTCAAATGGTGTTCGTATGAATATGTCATCATCATCGTCCTTGACATTGATATTGTTGTGACACACTGGAAAGGTGGTGCACCTTCCGTCATTAAGAATATGCGTTTTGTTTACATTCACTTCCTTTGGAGGATGAACTTTACCAATACAAATTTCACCGATGACGACCCATCCTAGTGGAAGACGTTGAGCAAAGGGTTGACCTTGGTTGCCAGTAATTTGGTCGCGCACATGATGTACATCAGGTAAGTCACGTCCTATGAGCAGTTCAACATTCACATTCCGATCTAGGGGTGGTATGAAAGGTGCAATGCATTGTAGATGCGGTTGTGATTGAGCGACTTTAGGAGTAGGTATTTCAAGATGCTCACTAGGAATAGAATCACATTCAATGACTTCCGGTAAGTTGAATGTAGTTGTACCATCCAAGGCTTTGACACATAATCCGTTCACACGGCGTCCAGCGACTGTCGTTACACCGGAGCATGACGTAAGAGTGTAGGGTTTACATTCTCCTGTAACTCCGAGTCGATCTATCAAATAAGGGGACACCAACGTCCTGTTGCTCTGGTCATCGATTGTCGCATAAACACGGATAACTTTCGCAGAATTTGATTGACAAAACACGTCCACTAAAACGATCTTCCCGCAAGAACGACTCCCACTCCCATGTTTTCCTTCTTCATACTCCCCGCCATTGCTTAAGGCAGTTTTCGCTGTTGAGACTGGTGTAGGGGATTCGGGGTTTGAAGGACGACGATCAATGTGCATCGCTGTGACATGATAAGGATTATCACAAATATCACATTTAATGTCCGCTGTACAATTTTTGGACAAATGACTTTGTGAGGCACAACATCGGAAACATAATTTCTTATCACGTAGAATGTTTTGACGCTCACGTAGTGATTTTCTTTTGAAGCCACGGCATTCGTTCAAAGAATGTCCAGCATTGTGTATGGGACAACGTGTTGACGGAGTTGATGATACAATTTCAACTTTACGAGAAGTGACTGCGCCAGTAGGTCTAGGTTTGCTGTATGCCATGTTTGTGTTTGTGGACGGTTGACATACAAGTCCAGGATCGTTACGGATTTCACACATTTCACGGATGAACTCGACAAAAAAGGAAAATGGAGGGAATGCTACATCATTCCGTTTTTTATATCTAGCTGCTTGAGAGGTCCACTTATCTTGTAGAGATATGGGTAGTTTGGCAACTATGGGTAGTACTCCAGTAGATGAATTGAAGTAGCTCAGACAAATTTCGGATAAATTTTGGATAAGTCATCGCCGATTCAATTTCGGTGAGAATGTCCACGAGATCATACAATTTGGCATGATCTTTATTTGTGAGGGTTGGAAACGAGTGTAGTTTCTGTTTTAGAGCATGTTCCACCATCTCAGGTCTCCCATATTTATCGTTCAGTCTATCCCAAATACGCTTTACACCTAGGCTAGGATTGTGGGTGTTTGCGGAGCGCAGTGTGCGTGCAAACTTTGAGGACTCTGGACCCAACCATTTCACAAGTAAATCCATTTCCTCAAACTCTGTGACACCAAGTTCTAGTGTAACACTCCGGAATGAAGAACTCCAAGAATTGAAATTTTCTGGACGATCATCAAAGTTGGCGAATCTAGTGAGTAGAAAATCCTTGCGTAGCAAAAACTTTGAAAAGTCGGCCATTGTCGAAGTGTTGTCGGTCCGTGGTGGTACTAGATTTGGAGCGGTAATTACATGAGGCAATGAATTTGTAGTAACACAAACTTGACGCATTGAATTCGAGGGAACGAACACTTGAGAAGCTGCATTCAATGGAGCACTCCGTTGATCAACTGAATTTGGAACACGCATCTGAGGCACTGAATTTGAAGGAACACTCACTTGAGACACTGAATTTAGAGGGACATTCACTTGAGACACTGAATTTTGAGAAGCACAGACTTGAGGCACTGAAATCGAGGTAGAACAAACTGGATTCACTGAATTAGAAGGCGCACACAATTGATGCATTTGATGAATTGGAATTGAAGGAACACAACCTTGATTAACTGCATTTCGATATCCCGGATGTCGTTCATCCGCCACTGGATGTTGAACACTGATTGGTGGATTCTGTTCGAAATATGGTTGATTTTGTTGAATGTGGCCATCCTCGGTATTTGATGGGTTATGGTCGTGTTTGAGGATAAACGAACTCGTCATCTGTTCCCTTGAGTAGATCGGAAGATCAATCTTTTCTTCTTCTGTGAAGTCCGCTTCTGCTGAGATGATTTCTTTCTCCTGTCTGACGATACTAATTTTTGCTTCGATATCAGTTTTTTGTTTTAAAAGCTCACCTTCTTTCTTGATCAGTTCTAGTTTCGCCCTTTCAGCTTGCGCTTTAGCTCTTTGAAAACTTACACATGACTTAGTGTTTCAAGGAGTTCAAATTTGGTTTCCTTCAAATCATCACTTGTTCTTTTTACAATTGAAAAACATTTGTTCATTGAAACTTCTAATTCATTTAACAAGTTGGCCGCCTCCTCTGTATTTTGAGAAAGTAGATATTTCTTATAGTCTTCACTAGCGATACAGAAATCTTTGAATTTCACAGAAATTAAACGTTCTACTTCTCTTATTTTGTGGAAGTCCTTTGCGCATGTTCCAGATGTTACAAGAGCATCCTCCACTTCCGCCCAGGTTTCATCGGTTTTTAAGGTTTTCCGCTGAGAGCGGAAAACCTTACTATTATTCTGAAAAATTTTCAAATTTCTTATTATTTTTTTTTTTCTTCTAGACGCCAACTTTGATCCTTAATATCTCGCTCGTTTGTTCACCGATTGTTTTGAAATTTTCAGGACTGATAACATGCCGCGTGATGTTGTCGTTGCATAATTTAGTTGAGGAAAATCCCTATCCGGTTTTGAGTTATTCCCCTTTTAGTAAAATTTAACGACTTCTTTTGTCCAGGGGGTTTAGGATTAAGGATGACTGGCAGAGTCTCAAAGATGGGCTGGTTTGGAAGCTAACACATTGAATTTGTGCGAGATATATTTCATTTATTATTTAAATGCAAATAAAAGGGGTGGTATAGATGTTGAAACAAAGGTAAGAAAAAAAATCAAAAAAATTCGCGTATTTTCCGTGTTAGTTTTCTACCTGATAAAAATTTGTTATAATATGTATTTTAAAAGTTCTTTGTCTTACCCAGACCTTTCATTCGGTATACCGAAAAAGGGGCTGGCCCCTATAATTAGGGAGTTAGAGGCGTCCAAAGTTTCTTGTCAATAACTTAAAAAGGAATAACAATTTCTAATGCATTATTGAAGCAAAGTAGTAAAGAAATTAATTTTGAATCCTTCCATGGTATTCAATTTAATGTTTTCGTAATTTATAGTCAGTATTTGCAGAAACAATTGTTGTCAGTTCGGTCCATTTTTGTGGGGGTGCGCACGTTTATGAGGTTATGAAAGGGCTTCTTGTAATGCACTAACTGATACATATAGCGCGCAAAAATAATTCCACATAAAATTCCCAAATGTTTTTATTGATATGTACATTTTCATTTCATAAAGATGAACCTCTTTGACCTTATTTTTGTTGTTTGTTTCATTACTGTGCCCCTGTCTATATTTAGATGCATTGCGAGACTCAGGTAACCGATCGATAGGCGAGTCGCTAGCTGTATTCAGGCGGTCGCCTAGACGACAGACTGGTGCATGTGCTTGTAGAGCTGGACGTACACGTTTAACGCCCCACCATGTTACTGTAACAGAGACATTTTGAATTGTTTCAGTACTGGGAGATGTGTTAATAAAATGGTTCCAATGCATGGTAATTAAACTCAACTGTTCTACAATACGTATACACGGCCGTCTTATAAAGCACAATGTGTATTACTGACATGACAAATGTACGCTAGCAATTTAAACGAACGCGGGATTGCTCCCGATAAAAGCAAAAAAAAGAAAATACTGATTTGCGATGGATATAATATAATTATCATCGTGGAGATGATTTTAAAAGGTGAACTTAATATTCGTATACGATAATATTTGAATCCAAAGCCGCTAGTTTTAAGTTACGGTTATTAGGGATATTAATTATGACTTGCCCCGCGTTTCACGTTTTTTACTTGCAAAACATCTACAAACGAAAATACCAAACAACCTTCAGCAGCAACTTATAAATTATTTATTCCATACACAATTCTAAAGAGGTAATTAAATAAATTTTATAAATGCTTTATACTTCTATTCGCTATATCTCGCTATATGGAAAAAAGTGGCATGGAAAAAATGTTGTTCAATGTCCATCAAATACGCTGTAGCCTTAGCAATCGAAAATAATTAACAAACTGTATATTGATAGATTGACATATCAACAAACATTCAGACCCGCAATGTGTTTTTGTTACAAGTTCTATAACATGTAGCCTCAATGACTGAATTCTTTACCGTTTTCCGTCTGGGTTAATTTGAATCACGTGTGTACGTTATGTGTAGCCATATAGATGAACTCTTTAAGTGTTTAATTTTTAAAAGAAATTGTGTACATACAGAGCAATGCAATGCTAGGACAATTAAATTCCAACAATGTATATGGTGAGGCCGGTCGGACTGATACTGGTTCTGCTTGTTCTAGAAATAGCGAATGTAAGACGAAGTATTGGGGTGTTATATTTTAAACAAATATAAGTATTTTTTTGGAAGCATTCTTAGTTACCTTAGCTGAATATATGTACCGCTCGGTCTGTATCCCGGAAAAAATGACTACCATCCGAAATTTTTCATACAAGGTCTACAGACTTGCAGCTAACATTACCTTTAAAAATACATTTTAGAATTTGCCGCTGTTTATAAATTCATTAAAAAGACGCGCAGAATCAAGTGGTAATATGTCGTTTGATTTGGGATTTATGACGTCTATTTATATTGTTTTCATTAAAATTATTTTATTATTTCAAGCTTGTGGGTGGAATGAAATCAGTTTCGCGTGTTATATTACATAAACATGTCCTCTCCCCACTTTTTCTCGCAGCAACTATTTTTTTTAAATTTACATAAAAAAATTGAATTATCATGGAGTCTGTAGGTCTGTAGCTTTTAGTCTGAAAAAGAATCGGATGGACGACCTAGGACACAGATCGTCCATCCGAATTTCTTGAAAATTGCCATTTCTTTCGTATGCGGACGCAATACTCACCGAGACTACACGGTTCGTATCTTAAGTTTTAACTGCTTTGAAAGGTAATATTGGTTTTCTGATAATTATGAACATGAATAATTAAATAAAAATGGTTAAAATTACAGTAAAATTACCGGCATCGGTCTTCTCCATGCGCGGATCTAGAAGTGGAAGGGTTCCAGACCCCCCCCCCCCCCCCCCCCCCCCCCCGAGCGAAATTTCTTTCAATTACGTGTACATTATAAACTTACCAAATATGCATCGGACATCCCTTGGCAAACTCAAATAACCGTCTGACTTTTCAACCCCCACCCCGGAAAAATGTTTTGGTCCGAGCATGTTCCCCCTCCTCGAAATACAAAATTATTCTTCAAAACCCCCTGTAAGATTTCCAGGATCTCCGCATATATACTAAGAGATTCATTGGCGCTTGCGTTCGATAAAAATGCGTGTAAAACGTTTGCCAATGGTCTTTTTACCTTCGTACCGGACATAACCACAGTCCCACTCTGTGAATAAAATGCGGCGAATCAAACTAGAGACAACGTGTTAAGATCTGTATTTGCTTATAAACATGTAGTATCATCGTGCAAAATGCACTGTTCAATTATATTTTTTTTGGTCTTTACTTGTAAAATTCAACATCTGTTTCGTAATTTTTTCTCACAGTTTATTTCTTACAAAGTTACTATTTATTTAGTGATTGACACTTTTCAGACTTTATATGTGATTTCAAAGAGACAAAGTGTCATGTATCAAGGACTGTTAATATTGTGCAATTATCAGATTTTCATTTCTTGGACATCAAAGACTCATTGAGTTTATTTAATTATTTTATATCTGTGAACCTTTCACTCAGCTTACTTATATCATTACCTGTCAATTTATACTCATTGTTAAGATTCTTATAAATAATTATGTACAATTGTCAATGCGCAGTCTGGAATACGGCGGCCAGCCTCGGCCACGTCCGACTCTCCCAGAGTCTTGAGTCTGGAGGCCACTACTGGCCATATCCGACTTGTTTGTAACATGTCTGTCTGTTAAATTGTTATAATGTTGCCATCGTTGAGTCTCGTCCAATTTATGTGGAATCCTGCATCAATTGCCTGTTTATTTCTCTGGAACTGTATACTGGTGGACCTTCGGGAATACGGCAAGCCTACCCTTCGTTTTAGCTTACGGCCCACAGCGCGCCACAACCTTATACACTTTACGCCAACATTCCCTCACCCGGTTCGTACTGCACACGACCGATGCAGATCCAGACGAATTCTCTAGCACCGAATATAATAATTTGTTTCTCAGTGTTTATACATCTAATATTGTACTATGGTTAGCTATCAATTTTTTGTAATACGTCACAAGTATGACGCAGCTACGACGGAAAACCTAATCGTTGCTTGCAACGAGCTCGTCTCTAGTTCTTTTCAATTTTTCACACTGTTCGTTGAACATGACGAGGCCTTTGGGTGTGAGTTTCCGTATCCGTCGATCCTCAGCAGACATGCCAAACGAATTCACTAATTCTTTACTATTCTGCCTGGTGCAGGCAGATAGCTAACCTTGCACAACGCACAACGCAAACAAAAGTCACACGGGTTTCATAGTTTATTTTGTGTGGAAAACGTTGCCGTCGTGAATAATATTGGTAAAAAACTACAACAAATAGAAATAACAAATTACTAAATAGGAAAATATAGAACCTTACTTCATACATAGAAAAAATATGTAAATTACTTTAAAGACCATAATGGCGTGCCATACTTTTGAGAATGTTTTATCTGCATAATAAAATTGTCATCTGTAACTAAACTTCAAAAATACAATTAAATACTGACAGATTTAAGCAATTACTTCAATAAAAAAGACTTACTTAGTGGCTCGAGGCACGCATCTAACAAGATTGAAGCCGATAGACAAAGTGAGACCGGACTGGTCAGTAAGGCTGACAGGAAGTGAGTGATTGACCAGATATACGTAGTAGTTAACTTGTACCAAAAAGGATTACCGGATATACTAATCTCAGAGTGGTTAACTTGTACAAAAATATTTCTGAAGAATTTAAATTTTAAACTATAGACAGCACACATAGCATACAAATCTCCTAGCATGGCATACAAATCTCATAGCATATCATTAAAATCGTATACCATAGCATAGCATAAAATTGTAAAAGATATGCATGAAATGATTCTATTGAACATCGATCTTTAAACCCCCTGAATGAAATATCACCGCAGATAACATCATGTAACAATTGATTCTTCACATTCTCGTTACTTTTAGTCCAGGAGATGAGATGTGTGTGTTTCAGATCTCCTTTCGGTTGTCTAAGAATGTTCCTGTTTTTCCACGCCTGGAAAATAACTCGTCTATTCCCGCCTTTAAGTTGTAGCTTAGAGACGGATAGTGGAGGTGTGTCTTAAAGGAATTTTTCAATTTTCGCTTCTTCAAAAACAATGTTACATTAAAAAAATATGTCAAGTAAATGATATACCAGATAAAACATTGAATAGTTATGCCCCTATTTTTTAAAATCTGTATCTCTACCTACATTTACACACATTTTTGAGGCAACTTTGTCCCTCCACATCGATTAACATTATTAAGGTACTTTTTCATTCTTTCTACACTCATGTAGTAGTTTTCTCAACAGTTGCACAAGTTCGACGAATGAGGTTGTCGTGAACATTCATGTATTGAGTTGTGTTTAAGTCCAAGAAATATAGCCTCAGGTGGCATAAGATTTTTGTACAAATCTACGCAGACTTTCCTAACGATGCCTTCCTTATTAGCCAAATTTCCCACAGTGGGTCAATCGTATGCGAAAGTGTATTTATCTCGCTTCCTGGGTTTAAAAGTATCATTTAGGTGGCGGCGCACTAAAGCACCTAAGGGCAACTCTTTTCCTATGCAGTATAGGTATGGCCAATAAATCTACCACAAGGCTTTTGTGGAGTAGCACGGATGAAAGATGTCGCTGTCTCGTGGTAGCGTTTGGATATTATACTAGGCCTTCATCAGCTTCTCGGAGTACGGATACTTCTTTTCCTTAACCCCATAGGTTGACCACCGCCCACTCTTTTTGCTAAAGTATCGTTGATGTCTAAACAAGTTGAAAAAAAATGTTTTGTAGTTTTTTGCTCTTTGGATTAATTTTAATTTTTGTTCTTGGATTAATTTGAAATTAAAACATTTTAACAAAGGAAACCGGATTACCTCTGCGAGCCATCCTTTTTTCTTGAAATATCTCTATCACAATTTGAGTTGTGGTCTAAAGCAGCAATAAGGTTCCTAGCATTGTATACAGGTGGAGCGTATGAGTGCTGCTTTGATGTATATTTCAGGATCAAGTTCTGGGAATTTTCTAAGGCAGCTGTGCCCCTGTTAAAAAGAAAAAGAAGTTAACCATAAATATTGATTAAGTGAATAAGATGTATACATTCATTTCCAAAGACAAAATGATTACATGTATGCAAACATGTATATTTTGAAGCCAGTACAAACCTGCAATTCAAGTTATATGAAATTTTCTTCACCAGTCTTTTGTCCCGAACTATATCTAATAACGCAACATGAGCAGGTGATCCTGGCTCTAGCCAGCCCTTGTTACGCTCCTCCGTTAGAGGCCCATGCAAGAAAGAACTTCTAGCTCCTACTCTCTGAGGGAGGATCCTCTCTTGCTCGTTGGCAACATGATGGATAAAGCCAAACCACATACCCTGTAAAAGTTAAGAAAAGCAAAGGAGATTAAAAAGGTTCGATCCTGCTAAATTTGAGTTTGCCGCGCAACTCGAACTACCGAAAAACGGGTCATACGTTGTAGAATTTTGCATTATGAAAATAATGCAATTAACAACTATTCTTCAAAAGATAATCATAAACTAAAGTAATTAAAAACAAATAATGCTTCATAAATGTTATTTAATCAATACTACTTCATATTGAATGTTCGTAAAATTTTACGACATCAGTGACAGCGAACCAGTCTACAGTGTCGTATGCTTCGAATGTAAACAAACAATGGTGTTTACATCATCGAAAAGGAAAAAACGAGAAAAGAACGTTGTTAGTGCAACAAAAGCTAGATGGGTGATTAAGAAACAATCGGCCCAGATATCGGAAGAGCATAATTATGCTAATGCAGGTACATGTAACGCTACATTATCCCTGTCTCTAAATCTTCCGGATCTAAACAACATCGTCGCAGACGAAGAAGTTGACGATGTCAATGCCGACACAGACGACAGTGATGACTGTGAATCAAAACATTCAAGCATGCCATGGGACAGTGGAAGACGCGTCGTTGAGCTTGGGGTTCTTGCCAACGCGTTGGCGTCCTGCAAAAACTGCACAAACCCCCTCCAACTGTCACATGCCACCTCAATAAGAACGTACGGTCTTGCTGCCATTTTAAAGGTAGGCTACATGTACATGTATTTTATAACAATGATATACAGAATTAAATTATTATACAATAGAATATTTACTATACTATTAATTTTTTTTAAGCATGGGTCATTATGCCTTTAACATCCCTTGCATTATATATGCATCCTGGTATTGATTTTTATCTGAATATAAACTATAAATTTTCAGAGAAACTGGCTCTAAGGATATTTGTGTCTCTGTCGATGCTGGATGGCAAAAAAGGGGAAGTGGGAAAGCCTTTGATAGCATGTCAGGTAAAATCATGGAGCATCAATTTTAATGCTATAAAATTCAGGACATTTGTAAATATTTTAGAAATTGATGAAACATGACACTAGATATATAATACTCATTTTGTCCTGTATAATACATTCTGTGATTCATGTATATTTGTGTTTAAGGAAAGCAACATGTAATTTATTTAAAACATTTTCACAAATAATTACCATATCTGTCTGTCCTAGCTGTAAATGAACTTTGAAAAGGTTTAGAAGGTTAAACAATCTTGGTTATATTGATATTTAACTTTAACTTTTTAATTTTAGGGCATGCAACCATGATTGGTACTAGAACAGGAAAGGTGGTCGGATACAGTGTTCGGACCAAATCCTGCCGTGTGTGCAGTCATGCATCTAAGACAGGAACTAATCCTCAGCCACATGACTGTAAACAGAACTGGAATGGTAAATATATTTACAGGTGGAGGAACAGAATTAAATCACATAAGATTTTCTGATAACCCCTTGATCAACATCCACATGTTTGTCTGTCCATCTGAAAATTCTTTTATATATTATTTTTACTTCTTTTCCAGAACAACTTGTTGAATTTAAACTAAATCTACCAAACTTTGCATATAAAAATCAATATGTAGAGCAATCTGATTAAAATCAGCTGCTCTGATACGCTACCGCTGGTAGCGTATCAGAACAGCTGATTTTAATCAGATTGTGTGTAGAGAGCTTTCAAATTTGTTAGTATGAAATTAGGATGAGGCCTTCTTCAAGTGGAAGATAATTATCAGAATTGAATAAAGAATCAAGGCGATATTGGGGTCAAAGATGTAGTTCAAATCAAGATGCATTGTAATATGTATACCGATATATCAAGTTATTTCGAAATAAATTTAACCTTGTGTTTTAATAGGAAGTGCGAAAGCTATGGAACAGGATATGGTAGTGGAAATGGTTAAGGAAAAGAAGCAAGCTGGAATACGTACAGCAGCCATTGTTGGAGATGACGATGCCACAACCATATCTAAACTACACCAGACTGTTGACCCAAATATTAAGAAGAGGTCTGACAAAAACCATTTGAAAAAGAATCTGTCAAACAGCCTCTATGTCCTGAAACAAACCTACCCATCTTTATCAGTTAGGGTAATCAGGTGAGGTTTCAGTACTGTGAGTTTTTCTAGACAATAATTACATTCATACAAGTAAGAGTAACTAGTCCTCATATTATATACAATTTTCTTTCCCAAAGAACTATATGCAATAAGGTCTTATTTCTGCCCCCTTATTTTATAAATTTGAAAAAACATCATATCATAAAGAAATTTTGATAAAACACAAAACTAAATATGCTAGTTACTTAAGAAATAAACAGCATTTTAAAAAGTTCAATGGGAAATGAACTTGGTTGGTCAGGGCTTCTCAGATTTGATCATGTGCCAACGAAGTTCATATCAGGGTGAACTTTTTAACATTGCTGATTATTATTTATATTTACCTTTGAGAATGGCCAACCATTCAGGATCATTAATATAATGTTGTTTTTATGTTTACAATTGCTATGCATTAAGCGGGTGAGATTATCATTGGGATATAAACTTGGTTTGTCATGTAAACAAATCCAGTGAAGCCAAAAGGGCTCAACAAATAATATGATCATGTAACAATGAATTTTGTAATGTCAAAAACATGGCCTCACTGTACATTTAAACTAATATTTGCAAATTTACAGGTACATTCAAAAATGTTGGGCATATATGGTTGCTCAGAACAAAGACAATCCTGCTGGAGTTGAAGTTGGTTTGGATGCAATGTGGAAACATCCGTTCGGAGACCATTCTTCTTGTTCGGACTGCTGTACACATAAAGAAGATCCCCATAAGCAGTACAAACATCTTCCATTTGGCCAATGCCTAACAGACAAAAATATACAGGAAGCTCTCGCTGATATCTTCAAGAAGTACAAAAGCCATTCGAAGAAGATAGCTGAACTAGGTTCAACACAGGCCAATGCAAGCATTAACAACTCTATAGCATCGAAAGCTCCTAAAAGGTTGCATTTTAGTGGAACTGCCAGTCTCAACTATAGAGTTTCAGCCGCTGTAGCCCAGAAAAATTTTGGTCACACTTATGTTTCCAAGGTAGATAGAAATATAAATAGATGGAAACACTTATGTTTCCAAGATAGATAGATATCATAGATAGATAGATAGATATCATAGATAGATAGATAGATATCATAGATAGATAGATATCATAGATAGATAGATAGATAGATAGATATCATAGATCATAGATAGATAGATATATAGATAGATAGATATCATAGATAGATAGATAGATAGATATCGGTAGATATAGACTGATTGATTGGTTTATTGATTGTCATTATACACAAAAAATCACACCAACCCAATTTGTTGTCATAACCTTTATAACTCATGTAATTTTTGTACCATAAGCTATTTTTAAATACTGTTTCCAGGTAAATGCCAGAATAGGTTTATCCCCAGGTTCCTACACCCAACGGTTGGCAGTCTTGAGAGATCTTCAACATAGGAAGAGAAAAGCATTGAACACAACAAGAGTTGCCAGGAGGAGAAGACTAGAACTAAAAGCTAAAAGGTATTTTAATTATTTTTTGCCTAAGTGGTTTTCTGAATAGTTTATCTGTACACGTAAAATCATTTAATACAGATCATATATGGAATGAAACTTATGAAATGTACTCTCTATAAAAAGGTTGCAGAAGAGCTCTTGTCAGGAAACTAGAGAGGGAAAGACATATTCCCCAGAGGTTGATGTGTGTGGAGAGGAAACAGATCTTACATTTATTCCTCCTCCCTGTCCCTCCCCAGTCAGAGTGCCAGTAAATATTTCATCAGAACATATTCCAGTTTACTTTGATTTGGAAACAACTGGATTAAGTATGTTTTATAATAACAAGTACATCTATGTCCATGAATATAAATGTGTATCTTAATGAGTCCACTCCAGAATATGGCACAGTTGTGACAATTTAAATGTTATATAAGACCTTTAATCTTCTACAGCAAGGACTTCCCACATTACCCAAATAGCTGCTGCAGCTGGAGAGTTACATTTCAGTTGTTATGTTTTTCCAAGAATTGCCATTAGCTCTCAGTCTGCGAGTGTCACTGGCATCTCTGTTAGAAATGGAATCATGTACCATCATGGCAAAAGAGTCGATTCAAAGTCCATATCAACTGCAGTTGATATGCTTTTAGATTTCTGCCAAACCTTTCAGAAGAAAATAATTCTAGTTGGACACAATGTGGAGTCTTTTGATTCTCCCATTCTTATGTATGCATTAGATAGATGTAAAAAGTTGGAATCTTTTACCAATATTGTTGATGGGTTTTTAGACACCTTCAAGTTTTTCAGAATTGAGAGACCAGGTCTTTCATCATACAGACAAGAATATTTATGTAAAAATCTTGCAGGTATAGATTATGATGCCCATGATGCTTTAAGTGATGTCCTTTCTCTCCAGTCCTTGATAAACTTTCTGAATATTGGTTTAGAAAATGTAAACGCCAGGACAGCATCGTTAACTTCTGTAAGTGCTGTAGACTTTTACGGATATTCAAATGTTGTGCAATCCAACTTGCCATCTTTACAGCCTTTAATTGGTCAGAAAATAATAAGCTGTCCAATTGCAAAAAAAATTGCAGGTAGTGGATTACAGTTGAAACATCTTGAACTTGCTTACTCTAGAGACCCTGTTGAGGGAATTTATTCTTTGTTTAGTGAACAGTGTGGAAAGTCTGTCCGAGTATCCAAGTCAAGAAAGGTCACAGGCAAAATTGTTGAATATTTTGCATCCTTGAGGGAAAGTTAAACAACATGTAATGCTTAAAAAATCAAGCTTTGTACATTATTTATTATTTTTTTTGTCAACGATGATTTCTAATGTTACAGTATGGTGTGATCAAGTTTTTTTGTTACAAAATTATTGAAACAAGACTAATGAAATCTACATTTGTATTTGATAAAAAGCTTCAATTTTAGATGGATTTCTTTCACATTTGCATTTGATATTTTGTACACATGTTAATTTGGGCTTAATGATCGATTTCTACTCTCAATATATTTTTTACATGTGTGTATTTTGAATTAAGTTAATTTCAATCTTTCTGTTATCAATGATGTGATTAATTCCTTCAATATGTAGAGAAGAACATTTTGTTGCTACACTGTATGATGCCTTGAAAGAAGAATGTTTGGTTAATATATTTAGAAAATTCGACACTTATGCGAAACAGAGGAAATTCAAGTTAACTTCGTGAAAAACAGTATAATTAAGTACAAAATTGAGCGTTTTTTAATTTTTTTTTGGATAAATATCATTGTTGCTATTGTTCATTTTATGCAAAACCAAATGAATACTGAGAAAAATATCTTTTCAGTCTCTTTTTTACTTGGAAGGAAAAATATCAGAGAAAATTCGAGTTAAATAGAGAAAATTTGGATTATCTTTTTTAAATGACCATAGACCCACATTTTCTTTAATCTCATTTTATAGAGTTAAGAGTGACCTCTCTATATGCAGTATATCTTAAAAAGTTAGAGACTTTTTATTAAAAAAATTATTGGTACAATAATCCACTAAAATTGAGGAAATTAAAAAATTATGGAGGGTTACTATGTTTTATTATTTTTTTTTTTGTTTTAAAGTGGAAACTTATCAAACAGCAGAATTTATCAACCAATGCCATTTTGTGATACAATATTCATGATGTCATTGACATATTTAGTTGTTCTATTTATTTTTTATCCATTGTTAAAAAGAGGTTACCTATCATGCTGTGAGAACTAAGAAATCACATATGAACCACTGTCCTCTTTGAAGCATTGTCATGCAAAATCTAACACATATACATCGTCTCAAAATATCATGAATTTACAGTAAACTGTTATATAAAGATAATAAAACTTGATTTGTGAAAAGTTAGAGACTTTTAATATCAGGATCCAGCCCCCTTAAGGCGTCCCGGTCTTAAAATACGGCTTGAAAGCAATATTATTTGAATCATCGCAAAAATTCTTTGACCGGGAGTATTTCTTAAAATATATGTTTCATTTATTGACAACGATGTTAGACATTATATTTAATGCATGTTTGTGACGTTCTTTGTAATCATGCGACAGGCGAATCCTAATATTGCAAATGATATATTTAAATTGCGTCGGCGCAGGTGATTAATGACATTAAATCATAAATATGTTGTTAAAAATACTTTGTTATGTCATAAACTTTGAAGTTCTTGCTTGGGTTTAAAATAGATATTTCATTTATGGAAGAGATTGTTGAAACATTCCACAAAATCATCAAAATAATACACGTTTTTACTAATCAAAAGCGATTAACAAAAAATTGGGTAAATCCGTAGGTTTCCCAAGCACGATTCACATTGGTACTTATATTCTGAATCAATTTTACATAAAATATTTTAAAATTGTGTTGATCTTTAACCTGCGCCAAGCTTATAAGAAAGGATTCCCTTGCGAGGGCCTCTTGACAGATAGGTATAGCGTGGGTTCAGACAAAGGGGCTTAATCCGATGACCTGACACTAATTGAGTAGATCAAACATCAAAAGAAATTTCTAATTGAAAAGTGATTTGTTACGTAAAATTTGTTTGACCTTAACTAGATAAATATTTCGCTCGTCCCAATGATAAGTGTGAATATTTACGAAGCAGATTATCAAGTGATAGAAAATATTTCCTTGCGGCGAAATGGGATTTATAGTGACAAAAAGATATTAGTTACTTTTTGTGCATTTTGTTCCAGAAATAGTTTGAAACACAATTACAATATAAAGACACAATATGTAGAAAATAGGAAAAGTTTCTATATTTAAAATATATCTGATAAGGGGTCAAATGTACCTTATGATAGTAGTATCGCTCCTTCGCCTTCGCACTCTCGCCTTCGCATCTTCGCACTTTCGCTCCTTCGCCTTCGCACCTTCGCAATTTCGCCTTCGCAACTTCACACTCTCGCATCTTCGCCCTCAAGGCGAAAGTCGAAGTGGCCCCATCGGAACACCATAGCTGGAGCATGTACATGTATATTATTTGAAATTAATTTATTTCCTTATTTCAAATTATTTTGAAGTGTACATGTATCAAATAATTGCATGTAAGCTTGAAAGAAAAAGCAGTTAAATTGTATTTGTTATATTAAGATTGAAAATAAAAGGCCTTTTTGTCATTTCCAACGATAGGAAAGTAATAGAAACAGTTTTTGTTATTCAGATATTTATAAAGCTGCATGTGTACACACGGTGTGCTCTGGGGTACTCTCATGATCCCGTCCACTGATCAGCACGCAAACATTATGAATTCATGTGAAGTTATCGCGCGAAGACCTGCTTTTAAATTACCTAACACTCAAAGGATTAGATCTCCAATATTTTGAATAAATCCATTTGGAGGGGGTCAAATGATTTTTTTTTTTTACATTTGTTTTGTAACAACTATATATATTATACTTTAGATTGAATGTTTTAGAAGAAATTTATCGAAGAAACACTATGCACATTTGACTACTAATTGATTAATGTACATTTAGTAAGACACGCGAGTTACATGTATATCTTTTCAAGATGAATGAAATCGATCAATTGATCAAAAATCGGGACAAACCCCTGTTCGGCGATTTAATTCCTCCAGTAAATATTCCAGCGACATGAATATATATTTGACAATGTTTTAATCTGAACTGATTATTTTTTGTTAATAATGATAACCCAACACCAATTATTACCAACATTCTACCGTAATAGATAGTTTAGATCGATCAAGAAAAAATTAACGCAAGACATCCGTGAACGATGTAAAAAAGTATTTAATGTATTTTCTAGAATTAAAGTTGTCATTTAAAAAGCTAAACACAGCTAGATCTATCATTAGTTTTGCATTCCTACATTCTTACGCAAAATGTTGTATTTTTTTAAATACTGTAGAATATGTACGCGACTAACCCCTAGACACATGTCCCGTTATAGAGACTAATGACACCCATGTACTAGTAAATATACTGGGCGCTTAAAATGCATGCATATAGGAAAATGATCACTATTATATTTTTCTTGTGAAAATATTTTTTTTAAAGTTTGATTTAATTAGTTCAACAGGATCGGCAAACATTCAGTGTCTGATTTACTAGTATATATTTCTAATAACTTTGTACCAATATATAAATCTACACAAATATAATGTTTTGAATCTGACTTCTGATTTGTTAATAAAACTGTTTTGAAATTTTAAATGTATCTGTATAAACTTCTCTCTCTCTCTCTCTCAGCTATTTTATGACGTCATTTGTTTACACTTGTTACGTCAATTATGTAGAGTAAAACGACACACAGATAACTTTATGTTCATTAAATAGCAAATTATAAGAAATGTTGAGGTTTTTTAAAAAAAAATTTCTTCTTATATCCATCCTGAAATCAATATTGTATATTTGTTTTTACTACACAACAATGTTGACCATTTTATCTGCAATACACGGTATGTAATTGTGAGTAATTCAAATACACTGTGTCTAAGAACTAATAAACTAATAAAAATACTCCAATTTTTCCATGGAACGGTTTTATTTTTCCTTAATTAAAGTCAATTGTCAACATAAGTATTTATTTAGGCATTGTCTTATTAAAGAAACTCATCTTACGTCTTAGCTAACCAATGAAAACATTCATTTTTTGTGCGTCTTGAAAATAGAAAAAAATAAAAAACGAAAGTGGCCGCAGTCTTGTACATATTTTTTTCTGTTTCTATGTTAATAAGCAGTCTAAAATTGTGCTATTCTGAAATATTGGTGTATGTACTCGAATGCGGCCTTATAGAAATATCAGATCAAACATTACAAAATCCCATATATTTTACAGAATCCGTAAACAAGGTCCGGTTTCGGAGTTTACAATTACCTAACGCACGTGAAATTTAGCAAACGAAAGTTACTTTTATGCATGGGGTGTCCTACATGAATTATTCCGGCGGACATTTTAAAGATATCATGTGTTTGATTTTTCACATTTCGACAGGGCCGATATGTTATATATATATATATATATATATATATATATATATATATATATATATATATATATATATATAGTTCTTTTCTTTATTCAGTTGTTTACACGAAGCAGTGATAGTCTCCAAACCACTTGTTTATAAATAGTATTTTACTTATAAATGAAGCCTTAAAGCTGCCGATTCTTTGATACTGGTTTTGAATATGAATGAATTATGTACGTCTAGCATTAACGGCAGCATCTATGTAAAGGAAACATGCGGTATTATACTGGTTTGATATAATTCACTTTTAACGTTAAAATACATTCCCTAAGAATTATCCACAGGAATGCAGATCGTGACGTAAAAGTTAAAGTTATGTACGTCTAGCATTAACGGCAGCATCTATGTAAAGGAAACATGCGGTATTATACTGGTTTGGTATAATTCACTTTTAACGTTAATACATTCCCTAAGAATTATCCACAGGAATGCAGATCGTGACGTAAAAGTTAACTTTGACGTAAAAGTTAACTTTGACGTCATTCCGTATGAAGTACAGACAAGTGACTTTCTACACATCGCTTTAAAATCAGTCGGGAAGCCTTAACATGCCCGTGATGATTGTTCATACTCAATTAAGAACAGCAGCAACATCAATCTAATGATGAAATGAACCCCCTTTTGTATTATTAACTATTAACATGTCATCTAAAATACTCTCTTTTTAGAAAAAAAACATCACCGTAAAAGTTTTATTTAGCTCATCTGATCTGAAAGCTCAAGTGAATTTTTCTTATCACTTTTTTCCGCTGTCCATCTGTCTGTCTGTGGTTTTTTTTTTTTTTACTTTTTCGACTTCTTCTGCAGTACCACTAAACAGATTTCAACCACATTTAGCACAAAGCATCCTTAGGTAAGTAGAATTTTTTTTTTTTAAACTGAGGGTCAGGATCATTTTCTTTGTGAGGTAATTAAAAATCATTCAAAATGTGTTTTAATTTTTCGAAAATCTTTTCAAAACCAATTTGGTCAGAAAAGCTGAACTTTTTGTGGAAGTATCCGCAGATAGTGTAGACTCAAATTTGTTCAAATGATTCCCGGGGGTAAGGTCGGGCCACTGTGAGGGGAGGGGGTCGAATTTTTACACAGGGATATTTTTAGAGTTAATCTCTAAAGATTTTCTTTCCTGAAACTGGGCAGCCAGAAAAGATGTAACTTGTACCTGCTTTATACAAATACAGTAGTCAACATTTCTCTTAAATGCTTTCCAGTTTTTAACATTATACAGTTGTTGATTGGGGTCGAGGGCAACAGTTGATCTTTCGGACCGGCTCGCAAACTGTTGCCCAAGGCCAAATCCGCGGGCAACAGTTTGCTAGCCGGTCCTTCAGATCAACTGTTGACCGAGACCCAGTCAACAACTGTTTTGTTATACCCCTTCTAATCAATAACACGTTTTTGCGGAATTTGACGCCACCGGTCAACAGTCTTTTTTAACAGTCGATTTTAACAGTTCCAATCTAACAGTTCCAGTCCAACAGTCAAAATGCTGGACTTTTTTTTCGTATAGAGTTATATAGTAACTGTTTTATAGGGGTATAACAACATTTTTTTTACAAAGTAAGAATAAACAACCTTTGGAGAATGGTAATCATTTATTTCAGTATGCAGAAAATGACCTTTATAATCTAATTCAGATTTTTTTTTCATGGAAGTCATGTGCATCTCTATTGATTCATTTTATTGACTTACAGAGAATGTTTCTGTATGAGACGATTATTTACCCCCCCCCCCCCCCCCAAAAAAAAAAGCACATCGTTTTACTTCAAATTCTAAGTATCAGATCAATTACCTGAACTAATTATTTAAAAGATAGCTTTTGCAAAGTTTTGATTGATGTACATCTAACAGCGTATATAAATCAATATTGAACCCTAATAGTTTCGTTTAAAATTCATGGCTTCTTTAACTGCAACCCTTATCGTGCTTTATGGTGATTTGTTTGAATTGATTTAAAGGAATGGTACATTATGAAATGAATATTTAATAACAAATACAATTTTTTAAATTCAAATTCTAAGAAGTCTTTTACCGCAGTCCCTTGATATATTTGGATATACTTATACGAAATGTAAACACCTTTAATGTCATGGTAACGAATGTGGGCAATGTTTGAACGCTATATCACGATCATTTTAACTCCCTCTTGCTTCCAATAAGACACTCGTGAAGTTTACGAAATCAATACACCAGGTTTGTTTCTTGCATGTTGTTTCGGTGTAGAACTTAAAGAAAAAAATTTAAAAAATCTAGTATATGTATACTAGATTATACCCAATGAAGATCAGCAACACATATTATTAAGATGTTAAAGGGGCATATTCACAATTTTGGTAAAAAATTATTTTTCCGTTTTTAAT
This sequence comes from Magallana gigas, assembly GCF_902806645.1. Taxonomy (NCBI): domain Eukaryota; kingdom Metazoa; phylum Mollusca; class Bivalvia; order Ostreida; family Ostreidae; genus Magallana; species Magallana gigas. The sequence goes on from NW_022994813.1 coordinate 66,449, forward strand.
TTTTACAATGCTTCAGTAAGTCATCTGTAATCGTCAACCAAAATTGAATGTTAATCGTCGTGTTATAAGTGCGATCCGGAGCTTACAATACTTTGTCATGTAAACAAAGCTTTGTTTACGTTTTGAATGTAGAAGTAAAAATTCTAGTTTTAGACCCAAAATTAATGTGATAAACGCTAGGTACTATTCATTTATGCTTAAAGCAAATTAGAATAGAGAAAAACTAGCTTTAAAAAGAACTTTACTGGTATAATGAACTAATGTAAACAAGAAACAGAACACAAAACTTCCATACAAGACAAAGAACTGATCTCCGTATTCTGCTTATAACTCTACAACTGAGACTAGAATTTTGATTGATTATTAAAATTGAATTTCTTAATCATTACAAACACTAAAAATAGAAAAATTGAATTCGACCAAAATCGTGAACTTGCCCCTTTAAAACACTTTGATTTATTCTATAATATGATATTTAATGATTCAAAACAAATAACAAAAACATTCAGTAAACAACAAAATGGAAGGGAAATGTCGTGGATTACTATTTAGCTAAAATTGCACCGGTTGCACTACTGGCTCTAAAAAGTACTGAAAGTGCCATTTTTTACTGATAATTTCTGATATTTACTGATATTGTACTGTTAGTGCTGAGAATTGCTGATATTTACTGATAATTTTACTGCTGTTACTGATAATTGCTGTTGGTTCTGATATTTACTGATATTTACTGATGCTTTTGCTGTGAGCTCTGATAATTACTGATATTTACTGAGATTTACTGTTGGTACTGAGAATTGCTAATAATTACTGAGAATATTTTAAGGCCCAAAACATCGTCTTTTAATTATTAAATAACACATATTTAAGATTTAACACAATTCATTTGATTATATATTCTTAAGTTTTATTTATTTGATATTTAGCTTCTTTTGAACTTCGGAAACTCACAGATCACATTTTAGACAATATTAGAAAGCCGGTCAAAAATTGGTACTTAAACTTAAGGCAGACTCCAGAAAAATTTTAATTTCTAAATGCGGTGGACATTTTTTTTTCAACAATGAAAAACCCCATAATTCTTAACATGATTATTTTTCTTTTCAAAATAGAGAGATACCCGGTCAGGACTTTATAATGTCTTTGAGGTTTTACTTCACAGAAAGATTAGCGAGGCAGTATCTGTGTATAGTATATATACTTTCAGCAGATCAAGAGGTTTGAATGTCGCAATTCAACCTTGTAAATTGTCAGTCTGGCACCTTGTGTATGACATTACGTAATATCCGTATACAGGAATCCATGATCTTGAGAATATTTATTCAAAGAGAAAAGTATTACTTTTATTGACAACAATATAAATAACGTATAAGAATGATTTTCATATTCATCATCTTATTTGTTCCGCATTCAAATGATTAAAAAAAGTTGGATAAATAATCTCTCTCTCTCTCTCTCTCTCTCTCTCTCTCTCTCTCTCTCTCTCTCTCCTACCATTTGCTGAAATCAAAATAGGTAACAAATGGCGAAGAATAATTTTTATTGTCCGACCGTTCACTCTTTCTCTTTTAATACATATATAATATATCTTCTGTTGCACGGCTAAGTAATGTTGTCATGATCTAGTTCTATTATTGTAAATCTGCCCACCCTGCTCTCTCTCTCTCTCTCTCTCTCTCTCTCTCTGTCTTGCTCGCATATATTATCTAGTCCTAAAATTTGAGTTTCCGAGTCAAAATGGCATAACGGCATTATCACGATAAAGTTCTATTTCAGCATCACAACCGCCATTTCAAACACAGATTTCGAGTGTAAACTCTTCTAAGACTACAAAGAACACCAGCTTAATATAGTGAAAAAGTGTTACGGCTTATCATGCTCTCTCTCTCTCTCTCTCTCCCCCTCTCTCTCTCTCAGATAATCTATTATAACGTATTTTGAGGCGTCAATGCAGAAAGGTATAAGCATGATTATATCCCATTACAGTATCATAACCACCGGTTGCAACAGCGATTTGATTGAAAACACCTCTCTCTCTCTCTCTCTCTCTCTCTCTCTCTCTCTCTCTCTCATTAATACTTTATTCATGCACTTGTATGCGGTTATATGACCAGCGGCTATCTAATTTTGAAAAGAAGACACACAATTTAACTGATTTTCCTTAATCTATGAACGCTTAGATATTATTTAATATCCACGCCTAATTAGCAAGCAGAAACAAATATTTTGTAAGTCTGGGATTAAGAAAAACCTCAGAACTAAGAGAGAGCACTCGACTATACACACGACAGGGTGACCACGGCAAGGTGTGAAAATTGACCACCTGTGTATATGTCTGGCAGTCGCTGAAAAGATTCTTTTGTATGTCTGGGATCAAGAAAACCCTCAGAACTAACAGACAGCGCTCAGAATATATACACGACAGAGTGACCGTGGCAAGGTGTGAAAATTGTCCACCTGTATATATGTCTTGCAGCCTCAGAATAAACAAATATAAATGGCCGGGAAATACAATGTGAAACAAAAGTGTTTGATTTTATTTGGAAAACAAAATTAGTGATTATGGCCGGGATAAAAACATCTTAAGTTTATAATTATAAATATTTAACACGGTTCAATTAAAGAGTTGATCGCTCAAAATTTAGAATCATTAAATAGATGTTTATCAATTACATAAAGTGGTTAAAATCTTTATAATTTTTTTCTTTACTATGGATTGTTCTATATATACAATGTAACACTGTAGTATCGAGTGGGTTGGCGCACGGGGATAGGATATACAGCAATTCTGCAATTTCTACATTCATTTATTTATGTGCTGAATTGTGTTAATCAGCTAAAATAAAACTTAGAACAAGAACAAACAGAAAAAATATGCATTGAAATAAATAAGCAGATTATAAGAAGAATAATCAAATATAATTTTTGTGGTTGTAAAAAAGAAGTTACTGTTGATAAAACTTTAGTTAGATCTTACATATTTCTTTTTTAAAAAATGCCCGGTATTTGTTAACCGATAATTTTAAATAAATATAATTTGCATGTTACAGTAATTAAAATGAATCTCATAAAAATCCCCTGCCTGTAATTCTCAGTAATTATCAGCAATTCTCAGTACCAACAGTAAATCTCAGTAAATATCAGTAATTATCAGAGCTCACAGCAAAAGCATCAGTAAATATCAGTAAATATCAGAACCAACAGCAATTATCAGTAACAGCAGTAAAATTATCAGTAAATATCAGCAATTCTCAGCACTAACAGTACAATATCAGTAAATATCAGAAATTATCAGTAAAAAATGGCACTTTCAGTACTTTTTAGAGCCAGTAGTGTTGTCAATTACAACCGCGCACTTCGTCGAAGAACCAAGAGAGATAACTTTAAATAATATTACAGCTACACTACACTGATATATATTTAAATCCCAGAGTTCCAATATGACATTATTTTCATTACAAATTGATTTACGCATGGTCCACGGCGATAGACGGAAACACATCATTCTAATGAAATCCCTAACAGAGTCAAAAATAGCAAAAGTCGCAAAAAGGATTCAATCAAAGAGTCACGATTGTAAATGAAACCCCTTTTTGTGTAATTAATAAACGTGTTATCTTTACTGTCGGTTTAGAAGAAAACTACATTGAGTGAGTATTTCTGATCAATCTTTGTCCGCCATCAATCGGTCTGTCTGCCCGTAAATTTTTACGAGATCGAGGATACTATTTCTAACTTTTCGGTTTGAAATATTAATAGGTTAGAATAAATAGTTAATGTGTGTAAGGAGGTGCGCAAGCTTGGAGAGATTTTTGTGATGATGGGGTTTTTGATTGGCAGGGGAAGGGGTTGTAAAATGGATATATGAGCAGGGAATTATTGAGGTTTGGACATTTTGGGGTTTGGGGTGCTTGATCTTCGCTGCTTGTAGAATAGGTTTTGTATATTGACGGGATAAGTCTTTCATGTGATGACCACTTCATTCTACTAAAAACATAAATAACCATCTACCTATATGATGCAGCACGTGTAAGTAGATTTTAAAATCTTCTCTATTTATAAACGTCAAATACTTTCATCTTCTCTTTATCTGTTTTAACATCTTAGTTTGCAAAGTATAAATATAAATGGTGCATATTCTTTGGAGTACTCTATAACATATAGGAATACACAGATCTGCATTGATATCTGAAATAGAACATGTTCTTTAACTTATTAAATTTGATATTTCAGCATACTTCAACCACCTACAACACAAAACCCCACAAATCCCACACCACCTCCTCCAATCTGCATGACTCTGACTCAACCACAGAAACCCTCACCACGTTCACCACGCCACAACAACACACAATATTACAGCTCCACTACATTGTTATATTTAAAACCCAGAGATACTGTGCTGTCCTGGAGACAGTAGTATAACCTTTATTGTGTAAGGTAAAAAGCTGAAAGAATACAAAAAACAATTACAGCAATGTGACAATAGAGTAGAAATAAAATGAATTATGACAGGAACAGTGTTCCATACTTTTTCAGAACAAATAGGGGAGGTTTGTAAATAATACAAATTTCCTAACAAATTTCTCGCTAAATTAGTTAAAGATAATAGTTAAATCACTTACAAAATATAGAAGACAGAATTATGAGTAAATCTTTCCTAAATTGCAATAATTAAAAGTTGACTGTCAACCACGTGTAGTACATGTGTATAAAACATCGAACAGTTATTTTGCAGAAATTAGAAATCATGCATAAAAAAGGTTGCATCAGAAGATAGCCTACATTCATATCTAATCATTTACACAATGCATAAGACAAATAAACATTTAACTTACACTGTGGTAGGCCACAATTGCCTCGAACTACAAACAACGATCAGCAAACATGGCTGACGAGACTTTCCTAACAAGGGCAATAACTCCAACAAATGAAAAGAAAGATAACTCTTAAAAAACAAAGTCAACACACTCCCCGCCTGATGTTACAAACATCACTATGCAATAATTCAAATCAACTGAGTTTCAAATATACAAACAGCACCAAGTTAATGCAAAACAGTTCATTCATTTTGGATCAAAACGACCAGTTCGGTTACAGGTCGGACAAACGTTGTGGAGTGTCCGTCGCGATACACTACACAAATTTCTGCTTTGCGTACTCGTCCATCAGTGCTCGGGAACACTCTGACGACTCTTCCAAGGGGCCACGAGTTACGGGTCACCGAATTGTCTTTTAGCAAGATCACATCTCCAATGACCAAGTTCCGCTTTTCTTGTTTCCATTTCCTGTAATTTTGCAATGTCTGAAGGTACTGGGTTCTCCATCTCTTCCAAAAGGTGTCAGCCAAATGTTGCACTCTCCTCCACTGGGAACGTAAGAGGTCCTTACCATCGGTGGGTATATAATCAACTGTATTGTCTGGTTTATGAGTCAGGATTAACGAAGGACTCAAAGGAAGAGGATCCTCAGGATCGGTCGACACCGGTACCAACGGACGACTGTTCACGATGGCCGATGCTTCTGCAAGAAACGTGGTAAGTATTTCATGCGTCAAACTTCCTGGTGGTATTTCCAACAGCATGGAATCAAGGACGCGCCTGGTCACTCCAATGAGGCGTTCCCATACACCTCCAAAATGAGAGGAGTGAGGTGGATTGAATAGCCATACAACTCCACTTTTGTACAGATACTCTTTCACGGGTCCATCCTCAACATTTACCGCGTTGATGTGAAGATCATCCGTGGCGCCAACGAAATTTGTCCCCCTGTCAGAGCGTATCTGCTTGACTTTACCTCTGATGGCAACAAAGCGTTTGAAGGCATTAATAAATGATGACGAGGACATCTCCTCAACAACCTCAATATGTATTCCTCTGCTAACCATGCATGTAAAGAGAATGGCCCATCTTTTGGCATTAGCAGCCCCACCTCTTGTCTTCCTGGTTACTACTTCCCAGGGGCCAAACGTATCTAGGCCAACATACGTGAATGGTGGACCTGGCTCGAGACGGTCAGGGGGTAAATTTGCCATCTTCTGATATGCAAACTTTCCACGCAGTTTTCTACATTTCACGCAATTGTAGATAATGGACGATATCAAGCGCTTGCTGCCTGTAATCCAGTAGCCAGCATTCCTAATGGTTCCAGCGGTAATGTGTCTCCCCTGGTGTTGTGCTAAATCATGGAAATGTCTGGTAAGGAGTGTGGCTATGTGATGCTTTCCTGGGATCACAATAGGATTTATCTCAGCTTGTGGCAATATGTTACTCCTATTCAAACGTCCTCCCACTCTGAGAATGTCATCTGAGTCAAGGAAAACTCCTAAACACAACAAGGAGCTCGTGCAAGGTAAGGCTTTGCCTTGCTTTAGATAGTCAATTTCCTCTCTATAAGCCTCTTGTTGAACGGTCTTGATGATCAGTTTTTCTGATTCTTGATATGCTTCAACGGTTCTCGATTTTGTGCAATAATGCCAACCCTTGCACTCGTTGTGGCCACAAAATGATCTGATGATGTGTTGAAGGAATGCAAATGTCCGTATGAGTATCGTCCAGTTTGAAAACTTGGAGAATCTGTGGGATCCTAGCAATTGCACTGATGAGATGGTTTTCATGCAGATAATGGGTCTGATTTCCTTATCACTTTCAGGATTCACAATGTCAAAGTCTTGCTCTTTGCCTTTGCCTTGTTTAAGCAGGTAAGTGGGACCTTTCAGCCAAGAGCTGTCCTTTAATTGATGAGTCGGCAGCGGCCTAGTGGCTGCATCGGCCGGGTTGTCTTCAGTTGGTACAAAGGCCCATTGCTCTGGCTTTGTAAATTTCCGAATGTACGATATGCGGTTGGCTACATAGGTATAAAACCTACGAGTAGTGTTAAATATGTATCCCAACACTACTTTGCTATCTGAGTAAAATTTGAAGTCTTGGATTGGTAGAGACAAGTGGTCTGCAATAGAGCATGCAATTTCTACTGCTAGCACAGCAGCACACAACTCCAGTCTCGGAATTGAATGTCCATGAGTAGGAGCAAGTTTTGCCTTTCCTAACACAAATCCGAGATGGCTTTCATTATCTGAGGAGGTTATCTTCATATAACCAACTGCCGCAATGGCGAGTTCTGAAGCGTCGCAAAATACATGGATGGATTTGTCCTTACACAGTTGCAGGGACTCAGGTGAGTAGTTCCGTGAGATGTGTAGGTTCTCTAAGTGAGATAAAGAGTCTCTCCACTGTGTCCAAGTATTTAGCTGGTCTAAGGGTAATGGATCATCCCAGTGTATGGTGCCAAGAACCAGGTTCCTCAGAATGCTTTTTCCTTCTATGATGACGGGCGCTGCGAATCCAAGGGGATCGAATATACTGTTTATGCATGACAGTACGCCTCTTCTGGTGAACGGTTTGTCTTGCATCATAACCTCAAAGAAGAAGGCGTCACTTTCCAAGTTCCAGTTGAGGCCCAAACTGCGTTGACTTGGAAGCAGGTCAATTCCGAATTCTAAGTCCTTCATATCCTTTGCAAGATCTTCTGGGGGGAAAGCGCTTAAGACCTCTGACTGATTTGATGCAATCTTGTGCAATCGCAAGCCGCCTTCTGACATCAAAGCTCTCTGCGTCCTCTTCATGAGATCAATTGCCTCTGATGGGGCAGGTACAGAGACAAGACCATCGTCTACATAGAAATTGTTCACAACAAAGTCTGTCACATCTTTACCGAATGTAGACTCTGCCATCAGTGCAGCTCTACGGAGTCCGTACGTGGCAACTGCCGGGGAGGGTCGGTTGCCAAAAACATGTACCGTCATACGATACTCTGTCAGAGGCTGATCTGGGTCATTATCTCGAAACCAGAAAAATCGCAAAAAGTTGCGATGGTCCTCCCGCACTTTGAAGCAATAAAACATCTGTTGTATGTCGCCCATAATAGCAACAGCTTCTTGACGAAATCTCATCAAAACTCCTAACAGGCTGTTGGTGAGATCAGGGCCAGTAAGAAGGACGTCATTGAGAGATATTCCACCATACTTAGCAGAGGAGTCGAAAACTGCTCTCAGCTGGTTTGGTTTCTTTGGATGATATATACCAAATATAGGCAAGTACCAGCATTCATCCGTCTGTGTCAGAGGTGGCGCAATCTCTGCATGGCGATTCTTTATCAGTCCATCCATGAAGGTAAGGAAGTGTTCCTTCTTCACTGCATCCCTCCGTAAACTAGCTTCTAGTGCTTTGGCTCTTTTTAGAGCACTGACCCTGTTGTTTGGCAGTTTACTATGTGGCTGTCGAAATGGGAGTGGAGCTGTCCAATGCCCATTCTCGCTCTTCTGAAATTCCTGGTCCATTATCTTGAGAAATGTCAAGTCGTCCACAGACATACCTGGTTTCTCATCATCTTGTGTTCTTTGGAAAACATTCCTACCAAAGTCTTCATTGTCATACAATGATGGGGGTTTTCCAGTTTCCATGCCATACGTCACATAGTTCAGGTTTTCTCGTATCTTGAACTCATTCGTACATGGTGGAAGTAAGGATACACGGCCCGATCCCAGTAAATGAGTCTTGTAGGTTGTAACCTGTGTAGGTGCATGAGTCTTGCCAAGGCATGTCTCACCAATTATGGTCCACCCCAGATGTAGTTTCTGTCCATAGGGTTGATTGCCTTGTCCAATACGCTGATCAAGTACATGGTGCGCTTCTATCAAATCTCTTCCAAGTAGTAACAAGATGTCAGCATCCGGATCTAATGGAGGTATTAGCTTTGCTATGTCGGCCAGATGACTGTAATGTAAAGCCACTTCCGGTGTAGGGATCTCATCCCGTGCACAAGGAACCTGCTGACATTCGATGAGGGCTGGAAGGTTCAGGACACATCCACCGCCATATGCCTCCGCAACAAATCCTTCTGCCTTCCTTCCAAAGGTCTGTATAGTGCCTCCACAAGATGAAAGTGTATAGGTTATTGCTTCACTTCCACATTCGAAATAGGTAAAGAATCTGGGGCTTGCAAGTGAGCGGTTTGATTGATCGTCTATGACCGCATACATATTGACTGCTAACTGAGGTTCTCCTTGAGGATACACACGCACGAGCACAGTTTTGGAGCAAGACTTGCCTCCAAACTGCTTTCTGCAAATCTGCGTACATGCAGAGTTGACATCTAATGAATTCTGCGACTCCCCGCCATAGTGTCTCCTACTCTGAGTCTCCACATGAAGTGCTGTCGGATGGGTTGAACTGTCACAATCCTCACACTTGACTGCTGCTCGACAATCACGCATCTTGTGGGAACGAGAGTCACAGCAACGGAAACATATATTATTCTCTTTTAAGAACTTCCTTCTCTCTTCTAATGACTTCTGCTTGAACCCCTTGCACTTGTTCAATGTATGAAAGGTGTTGTGTAAGGGGCACTTCCGGTCTGAGGAATTTTCTCTTTTGGGTTGTGCAACCTCTGTTTTCCTTGAAGAAACATTCAACACTCTGTCTCGCTGGTTTCTCACTTGTCTGTCTCCTTTCGTGTCAACACCATAGGAAAATGATGGGTTGTTCTTAATCCTTGACTGCTCACGAATAAATTCTGCGAACACCTTAAACGGTGGGAATGGTACATCATTCACTGCCATATGCTTCACGGCTACCGAAGTCCATTTTCCTTGCAAATCGTTAGGTAGTTTCTTGACTATCGGAGTGATACCAGTCGAGCAATCAAAATATGACAGAAGGCAAGAGTATCGCGTGTCCTCCTTTGCAGCCTCAATTTCATCCAAAATGTCAGACAGATCATAAAGACGACTAACATCCTTGTTGGTTAGCATCGGAAAGGAATCTAGCTTGGACTTCAACGCTGCTTCCATCATTTCTGGACAACCGTACCTTTCGTCGAGACGACTCCAGCTCCTTATGACTGCTTGTCTTGGGTTGTTCGGATTTGCAGCTTTGATGCTTAGTACATGGCGTTGTGACAAGGGACCTGTCCATTTCACAAGCAGATCCATTTCCTCTATGGGTGAAGCTTGTAACTCCTGCATGATTGCTTTGAAACTGTTTTTCCATGTGGGGTAAAACTCAGGCTTGTCATTAAAGTTTGTCAAACGAGATAACAATAAGTCTTTCTTTAACAAGTATCTTGTGAAGTCCGATGTAACAGAAGTTGATGGTGTTTCAGTCTCTGGAGACACATGTGGATGTTGGGTCTTCGCCACTCGTGGTTCAAATGGAGGAGCTCGAACATTCAATGAAGGTTCTTGAAATGTAGGCTCCGGCTGATTTGAACCTGAAGCTGGTGAAATGTTTTCCACATAAGCCGTCGTACGGTCTTCTGTAGCTTCCTGTTCTAAGCTTCTAAGGGCTGACTTCATGGAATCACCATCCTCTCCTTCTTCTAATACACTGGCTTCTGTTTCCAGTTCTAACGTTTCTTTTTTCAAGTTCAGCAAAGTCATTTCAGTGTTTATGTAAGCACTTTCCTTTTCTGTGATGGCGTGTTGTAGGGTCAGCTCCGCCTGCTTTCGTTCTAACTTTGCCTGCTCTTCAGCGAACTTAAGTGAGGCTTTGAGAGCCTTTGCTTTCGCTCTCTTTTTGGTTGCGATTGAACTCAAACTGTTTCTGGAGGATGTAGATGTTGTCGAGACGTCAGACACACTGTCTTTGATCTGTTGATCCTGTATAGACAGAGCAAGTTTCCTCATGGCTGAATCTATGGATATCCGATAGCCCCTCAATGTTGCACTGAACCGCTCCATTTCTTTGTTACTTTGATCCGAATGACATCTGTTTAAAAAATCTAAATAACTAGTGCTCAAAGATTCTACTTCTGCCACATGTCTTTTTGTCTCTTCATGCAGATTCAACAGATCTTCCACTCGAGATGATTTACTATCTTCTATTTCCTTAATTGTGTCCTGAATGGCACACCATACCTTCTTTATTTTCTTGAGATGTGTATTACAAGATGCTTCAAATTGTTCTACACCCTTTTCGGTCATGAAAATGCTTCGTTTCAAATCTCCTGAAGCTGCCTGCTCTATCTCCTTCTCCGCAGAATTGGGTTCCGTGGTAGTACTCATGGTTATGACTTATGATGAAGGCGTCTTGGCCAGTTGTAGTCTTTTTACTGTGCTGTCCTGGAGACAGTAGTATAACCTTTATTGTGTAAGGTAAAAAGCTGAAAGAATACAAAAAACAATTACAGCAATGTGACAATAGAGTAGAAATAAAATGAATTATGACAGGAACAGTGTTCCATACTTTTTCAGAACAAATAGGGGAGGTTTGTAAATAATACAAATTTCCTAACAAATTTCTCGCTAAATTACTTAAAGATAATAGTTAAATCACTTACAAAATATAGAAGACAGAATTATGAGTAAATCTTTCCTAAATTGCAATAATTAAAAGTTGACTGTCAACCACGTGTAGTACATGTGTATAAAACATCGAACAGTTATTTTGCAGAAATTAGAAATCATGCATAAAAAAGGTTGCATCAGAAGATAGCCTACATTCATATCTAATCATTTACACAATGCATAAGACAAATAAACATTTAACTTACACTGTGGTAGGCCACAATTGCCTCGAACTACAAACAACGATCAGCAAACATGGCTGACGAGACTTTCCTAACAAGGGCAATAACTCCAACAAATGAAAAGAAAGATAACTCTTAAAAAACAAAGTCAACACAGATACACTATCGTATTGTTCCCAAAACAAAGTTATTAACGCATGGTGCATGACGTCAGACGGACACACATCATTCTATTAAACTCCTTAACGGAGTCATCAACAGCAAAAATCGCAAAAGGCATTAAATCGAAGAGTCACGTTCAGAAATAAACCCCCCCCTATTTATGTACATGTAAATAATAAACGTGTCATCTTTCCTGTCTGTTTAGAAAAAAAACAACATCACCGTAGAAGTTTTAGCTCACCTGCTGAAAGCTCAAGTGAGCTTTTCTGATAACTTTTTGTCAACCGTCTGTCTGTCCGTAAATTTTTTACGAGATCGAGGATACTAGTATTTGTTATTTTTCCGGTTTGAAATAATAATGTTCATTATTTTCTGTTTCATGTGTATATTGGATGTAAGAAGGGGTTCAAGTTTGGAGAGATTTGTGATGATGGGGACTGTGATTGGCAGGGGAAAGAGTTGAATAACGGATGTATCAGCAATGAATTATTGAGGCTTGGACATTTTGGGGGTTTGAAGTGCCTAATTTTTGCTGCTTGCAGAATAGTCGTTTTTTATTGACGAGCTAAGTCTTTCATGTGATGACCACTTTATTTTAGTAAAAATACCTATAAGATGCAGCATATATATACAGATTATTACATAACAATTTTTATATCGCATCCTATATTAGACCTCGGTCGCGGTATATCAGCCCGAGAGCCGTCTGATATACCGTTAATCGTTAATTGTTAATCGTTGGTTATTCCTTACCTGCACATTTCATTAACCTTTTAAACCTTTCCATTCGTAATATACACAGGAATATAACCAATTTATTATTTTTTGTTCAGTTTAAACAGAAAAGAGTGATAGATTCGTCAATGCACCAGAACAGAATCTGATAACCCCATGCGCGGATCTAAGGTCTGGGGTGGGTGCTGGTTTTCTATAAATGTCTTCCTTATAATTTTAGACTAATTAGAGAGTATATATAACAGGCTAAAGAAAAAAAAATAAGAAGCCAGATCCACGCGTACGTAGGATCGTTTTTGAAAGGGGGGGCAGACTCATCCAAAAAACCTTGACAAGCAAAGAAAACAAATCAATATTTCTTTACATACTCTCAAAACAGTTGGGGGTCAACTCCATGCATATTAATTTCTTATATGTAAATTTAAAAAAAAAAAAATTTCGGCAAGAAAAAGCGGGGGGGGGTCATCCCCCCCCCATCTTATGCTACGTACCTGCTTCAATCTACCCCTGTTTATTAAATATGTAATTTGATATTGTTATCAAGTGTGTCCATGCGCGGATCTAGAGGAGGGGTAAGAGGAGTCCCACCCCCCCCTGGAAAATGAAAATTTATTAAATTTACATACTTTTTTTTTTTTTTTTTTTTTTTTTTTTTTTTTTTGTAGATTTTATTTTTTCTTGTCATTAAATACAACATATAAACAACATTTTATCAATCAAAATATAATAGATGCGATAAGAATGATAGTATTAGCATTGACAAAAGTAGCCACGGAACATGTGCTGGTAATAATATAAAATATCTAAATTAGGTCGTATGCATACATCTTTATGAAATGATTTTCTTTTTTAAGTTACATTTTACGGTACATGTATATTGCTTTAAAAAAAGAAAATAGTGGTAATAATAATAATAACTAGACACGATCTCGTTGCGAGCAACGAGGAGGTCTTCCGTCTGATTTTAGAATTTGAGATATATGTTCGATCTTGATTTTGCTATTTAACAGCTAAACATGATTTAGAATAGAAACACGGGGTCTACATTCTAAGGGCCAGATACTATTTTGTTTCAGGGATAAGAGCTTTGTTCAACAAGTGTTTATAAATTCGTCACCGTTCTTGAGATATCTGAGAAAAAAAAGTTTTAAGGGCCAGTCCCTTACCTCCTTATTGGAGCCACTGAACCAAATTTTGAAGGTTGCATTTTGTAAAGTACATCATTTTGAGCATCTTTTCTTCTACACTGCATTTCAAAATATATTCCTTTTTGAGATATAGGTGGTCATAGTTTATGGACTCTTGACCCCTAAAAAATCCTTTTTCCATAAAACATAAATAAATCATTGCATTACTTGGATACATGACTGTAAGATAAACATATTCGCTGCTATAGCCTTTCATTAAATTTCCCTCAGTAAGGAGCTACAGATGAAAAATTTTAAAGTCCTTTAGTTCCCTAATTTGAGGGGCCAGCCCCCTTTTTTTTACATCAAATAAAAAAAGGTCATTTAATTCTCAACACATTTTGTTCAACAACTGTTTAGAAATTCGTTACCGTTCTTGAGATATATGGGAAAGAACGTTTAAGGGGCTGATTCCTTAACTCCTTATAGGGGCCGTTTTACGAAAATTTGAAAATTGCATATTATTTAGTACATCAGTCTGCGTATCTTTTCTTCTTTACTGCATTTCAAAATATTTTTCCTTTCTGAGATATTGGTGATCAAAATTCTATAATTTGGCCCCTAAACACCCCTTATTATGTAACACATGAAAAATCATTACATTGCTTGGATACATAACTGTAAGATAAACATATTTGCTTCTATAACCGTTTACAAAATATCCCTCAGTAAAGGGCTACAGATAAAAGACTTTAGAGCCCTTTGGTCCCTTAATTTGAGGGACCAGCCCCTTTTTCTTGTTATCAAATAAAAGGTCATTTAAATCCAAACACATTTTGTTCAACAATTGTTTAGAAATTCGTTACCGTTCTTGAGATATATGGGAAAGAACATTTTAGGGGCCGATCCCTTAACTCCTTAATGGGGCTGTTAAACGAAATTTTGAAAATTGCATATGATTTAATACATCATTCTGAGCATCTTTTCTTCTATACTGCATTTCAAAATATTTTTCCTTTCGGAGATAAATGTGATCAAGATTCTGGACTGTTGGTCCCTAAAAACCCCTAATGACATAACACATGATAAAATCATTACATTGCTTGGATACATGACTGTAAGATAAACACATTTGCTTCTATAACCGTTCACAAAATATCCCTCAGTAAAGGGCTACAGATAAAAGACTTTAGAGCCCTTTGGTCCCCTAATTTGAGGGGCCAGCCCCTTTTTCTTGTTATCAAATAAAAGGTCATTTAAATCCAAACCCATTGTGTTCAACAATTGTTTAGAAATTCGTTACCGTTCTTGAGATATATGGGAAATAACATTTTAGGGGCCGATCCCTTAACTCCTTATAGGGGCCGTTAAACGAAATTTTGAAAATTGCATATGATTTAATACATCGTTCTTAGCATCTTTTCTTCTATACTGCATTTCAAAATAGTTTTCCTTTCGGAGATAAATGTGATAAAAATTCTGGACTGGACTTTTGGCCCCTAAAAACCCATAATTACGTAACACATGATAAAATCATTACATTGCTTGGATACATAACTGTAAGGTAAACATATTTGCTTCAATAACCGTTTACAAAATATCCCTCAGTAAAGGGCTACAGATAAAAGACTTTAGAGCCCTTTGGTCCCCTAATTTGAGGGGCCAGCCCCTTTTTCTTGTTATCAAATAAAAGGCCATTTAAATCTAAACCCATGTTGTTCAACAATTGTTTAGAAATTCGTTACCGTTCCTGATATATATGGGAAAGATCATTTTAGGGGCCGATCCCTTAACTCCTTATAGGGGCCGTTAAACGAAATTTTGAAAATTGCATATGATTTAATACATCATTCTGAGCATCTTTTCTTCTTTACTGCATTTCAAAATATTTTTCCTTTCGGAGATAAATGTGATCAAAATTCTGGACTTTTGGCCCCTAAAAACCCCTAATTACGTAACACATGATAAAATCATTACATTGCTTGGATACATAACTGTAAGGTAAACATATTTGCTTCAATAACCGTTCACAAAATATCCCTCAGTAAAGGGCTACAGATAAAAGACTTTAGAGCCCTTTGGTTCCCTAATTTGAGGGGCCAGCCCCTTTTTCTTGTATCAAATGAAAGGTCTTGTAAATATAAACTTTTTTTGCAATACATGTGTTAACAAAATATTTTTCAGAAAAGAGATAAACTAAGAAAACCATGAAAAATTAAGACTTTTTTTAGTCTCAATTTTCGGGACCAGGCGAGCTTTAACGCCGTTTGAGCATAACAAATATGAATGCCAAATAGCACATCTATAATCTCTTGTCTACAATCCCTGAAAGTTTGAACTCAATATCTTTTACCGTTTAGGAGGAGATCCCTGGACAAGCGGACCCTCTGAAAATCGCTATATCGTCATTATCTCAAGAACGGAAGTGACGTCATTAAAATAAAAAAATATGTTTTTAGTTCAAATAAATATCTATCGGATCTGAAAGTTTCATGAAAATCAATTGAGCCATCTCTGAGAAATCGCCTGCACAAAAATGCGTAAGAAAAAAAAACAAGAATAATAATAGGGAAAAAGAAACAAAGCAATAACAATAAGGTCTTCCGTTGGAAACGGAAGACCTTAATAATAAAAATAATAGGGTTTATCACAAAACTCATATATATAAATCCGAGTACAGTAAACGTAGATATATGCTGTCTATAGGGATCACCACTTCTTCGTTACAGTTCATTCACATACCCTATAGACAGCGCTACATTTACATACGTCTAGTAAAATCATCGCAAATATGCCTCGGACACGACCATCCCCCCCCCCCCCCCCCGGCAGCAATCACAATCTCATCCTTCAGACACCCCCCCCCCCCCCCCCGGAAATTTTTTTGGATCCGCGCATGGTGTCTTTGCCACGATATAAGTTAATCTTCCTTATAATTATAAGAGTATCTCTACCATAAAGTCAGAATATTTTTTTCATCATATTAAGATACAGAATTCTTTTAAAGACACACTGAACCTCATATTTTTCAAGATTTTCATAAATAATTGTATAAAATTGTCATAAAAAATAGTGCATATGATATCAAATGAATTATACAAAATAAAGGCATCAATATATACTTTTATTGAAAAGCAAAATTGTAATTTTTTTAAACAGCTTTTTAATTTTGTTTTTAATAATGTCTTCACACATTCAAAATACACCAAAGCATGATGATGAGCACCTTTTTATCCATCATGTTTATATGCATTATCAGGTTATTTTTTTATTAAATAGTCTGAAGAACACAGGGAATATGTGGGTAGGGAAGACAGGGTAACCTCAAGAGTTGAAACCACAAGAATCGACCCGCAAAACCCATGTCGCCAGGTGGTAGCAGAAGTCCATGTTGGGCTGAAATAAAAATTTTAAAAAATCAATTAGCTGGGGGAACATCATCTTCGCTAGCCAAGGGTTTTCGGTCCACTTTGCTCCCCATAAACTTTTATGGGGAGCAAAGTGGACCGAAAACCCTTGGCTTGCGAAGATGGGGAACATATGCATAGCAAATACATGAATATTTGTTACAAAAAAAATACACTGACCATGCAGTGTCTTATGTATGAAAACATGCGCGAAGGGAGGAATATTTTACATTGTGTGCCTCAGACCACATGAAATAAACAATTACCCTTCAGACCTCCTCCCCCCCCCCCCCCCCTCCTGGAAAAAAATTTCTGGATCTGTGCATATGACAAGATGGCAGTACAAAAACCAAACCAAATAGCTTAGGTCTAAACTATTAACACATATCAAATTGAGAGAGAGAGAGAGAGAGAGTCTGCTTTACTCAAAGTGTGATACATGTAGTAAATATTTAATTTCTTTTGATATACTATATATCTGTTCTCGAAATAATCTTTGACAGTATAATTCCATTAGTTTCATTTTTTTTTCTATCAATGAATTGTCCATAATGTCACACATAAGCTGATGTATCTGAGCACAGTAACAATTTATCTAACATACACATGTATTTGTTATCTCAAAATTGTTTGTATACAATGTACATGTACATGTGCTATGCATGAACACTTTACCGAGAAGTGAATCAATATGTATTTACGTAAAGATAAACCATAACTCAGAACAAATAACAATGATTCTGTAAAAAAAAATCCAGAAAAGACTGTATTATGAATATCAGGGAATATAAATACCCAAAAATTCTGACCTTAGGGTAATATATATATTAAGTTCTTTTCAATTTTAAATTTAAAATCTTCTTTTAAGAAAATACATAAATGAATTCTAGAATAGCATATAAGTTTAATTTACATTGGTTAATTTTTTTAAAAAAGTCTGCTATTGAGGAATTGTATATGTTATTGTATGCATGTACATGTGGATAAGGTAGTGAATAATAATAACAAACCAGGTCAGTTTAAAGCTTGTGCCCCTCGAATATTATCTAGCCACTATGCAACCTGGTCTCAAGCGGCCGAGTCTGACCACCACATATGTTAGATTTTACTGGTTGGGGTTTATTATCAGATTATTATGAAGCATAACTGCACATATTTAACACATCAAATATATTAATCATATATTTTTAATGCAGCACATACAAATTGAATATGTAGTACAAATCTTTCTAACTTTTGAATTCATAAATGAAGCTGTGGATGGCAATATGATACAATATTGTTTTATTAAAATAAGTAAAGAAATCATGATGCATACATGCACTTGATAATTACATCATTCTACACTTGTGTACCATGGGACCCCACTATTACTTATTAGGTTAGTTACTGACTCACTACGGAAATATATTGGGTTGATCAATCTCATAGATGGCGAGGCGAAGCCGAGCCGTCTATGAGATTGATCAACCCAATATATTTCCGTAGTGAGTCAGTAACTAACCTAATAAGTGTTTTGTTTTCCCGAGGACTATCAAGCGACATATTTATTCACAAATACGTAAAGCTATGTATACTGGTATACAAGATGCCTAACATCTCGTCCAATGTAACTCATTTAAACTCTTCAAAATTTTCAATCTCACCTTTCAAATATTCTTTAAAAATCCTTGCTTCACCCATGTTTACTTACAATGTTTTGTTGCTATTCAGTTTTAAATGTTTTCTCCCTTTCCTCTGCAGAGATTTGAGCAAATTTCGACGCTGCCATTTTGTTCTGCTCCAGACAAAACAATGTGACGTCAATATTCTAAGGGCAACTACTCTAATTTTAAAGAATTTCAAAGGGCAACTACTCCAAATACTTTAAGAACTTACGGCATGCGGTTTATGTATTAAATACTATGAAATGTCAAAATGAGTAAGCGAAGCGTCGACCAATGACGGCCATATTGCCTAATATTATTTCTCACAGAACAAATATAGAGATATATGAGGCAATCACGTGCTACGTTTAAACCAATGAAAATGTGACATTTCAGTCCAAGGGAAAACAAATGTTTATACAGTGTATGCTACATGTATTATGGTGTGTATATACAATAGTTCAATACAAACCGGAACTAAGACACACAAGTACATACAGTATGTATATATAGCATAATAACAAATAAGAATTCAAAACAGTTTTACAGATATCTACTGTAAACTATACCAGCAAAATGAATTATATCATCTAAGATCCAAAAATTTACTGAAGTGCAAAACATATGTATAATCACCATGCAAACATGCACATGCACTTTGTAGGCCCTAATGAATTCTATAATTGTGAACCCTGGGAACCCCACCTATTTCAAGTGCAATGTTTACAGTGTCTGGTGTGTAGTTCAATACACAAAATAATAGCCTAATAAGAAATAATAATTCAAAACAGCGATGATGTGCAAAACAACACGTGTGTAACGTACATGTTCACTGCATGGACTGAAAAGAGCAAATGATTTGAAAGGAAAAGGTCAACACTACCTATTCTGTATTAAAACATACCTTTATTATCTCTCAAACGATGGTTGAGCTGCATTTTCCACTCTCGGCGTCTTGCAGGCCATGCATCTTATGAAAATGTTGACACACCGCTGTCAGCTGTTCGCAACCAAAACAAGGCGAGTGAAAGCGCTGTGTTGACGCGGATGGTACTCAAACGACAATGTAATTTTAAGAAATAAACACCTTTAGTCACATATTTTCGATACAATATTCTTTAAAATAAAATTCAAAATGATTATTTAAAGCAGTCAATCGATAAATTTTTACAGCGATCGCTTTACTATATCGAAAGTGGGAAAAAGATGAAAACATGAATAATGGGCGGAGCTAACGTCATGAAATGTCACGTGATATTCATGAGGTGAAATCTATGGGAGGCCTTAACCTAGCTGCGTTCTGATCACAGCTGCAAGCGCCGATGTGACGTTGTCAGCCTCGACACGTCATCAGACGACTTAGGAATTTCATGATTTCGTGAGATGTAAAGAATAGTTTATGAATTCATTTCAGTACACCTTTCTTGAACCATTCAAACCCAATAATTAATCATATTCATTTTGATAGATGTTTATTAATTACCGAAATACTAATATTTCGTAAAATCTCATGAATAAATGGCAGGGCTTATGCACATTTTTCTCAATCACACGTGGTAAAATTCTTTGACCTTCCTTAACATAGCTGAATTGTTTGTTTCTTGTTTTTCATTCTTGTTTGTTTCTTGTTTTTCAATTTCATTTCTATGACCTTTTATAGAGTCGGCGCTCTCTTCTGGACCTTTTATAGAGTTGACGCTCTCTTCTGGACCTTTTATAGAGGTGACGCTTTCATTTCTAGGACCTTTTATAGAGTTGACGCTCTCTTCAGGACCTTTTATATAGTTGACCCTCTCTTCAGGACCTTTTATATAGTTGTCGCTCTATTCAGGACCTTTTATAGAGTTGACGCTCTCTTCTGGACCTTTTATAGAGGCGACGCTCTCTTCTGGACCTTTTATAGAGGCGACGCTCTCCTCTGGACCTTTCATAGAGGTGACGCTCTCTTCTGAACCTTTAATAGAGTTGACGCTCTCTTCTGGACCTATTATAGAGGTGACGATCTCTTCTTGACCTTTTTAGAGTTTACGCTCTCTTCTGGACCTTTTATAGAGGCGACGCTCTCTTCTGGACCTTTAATAGAGCTGACGCTCTCTTCTGGACCTTTTATAGAGGCGACGCTCTCTTCTGGACCTTTTTTTTAGAGTTGACGCTCTCTTCTGGACCTTTTATAGAGTTGTCGCTCATATCTTTGAGACCTTTTTTTGAGTTGACGCTCTCTTCAGGACCTTTTATAGAGTTGACGCTCTTATTTCTAGGACCTTTTATAGAGTTGACGCTCTCTTCCGGACCTTTTATAGAGTTGACGCTCTTATTTCTAGGACCTTTTATATAGTTGACGCTCTCTTCAGGACCTTTTATATAGTTGACGCTCTCTTCTGGACCTTTTATAGAGGCGACGCTCTCTTCTGGACCTTTAATAGAGTTGACGCTCTCTTCTGGACCTTTTATATAGTTGACGCTCTCTTCTGGACCTTTTATAGAGTTTACGCTCTCTTCTGGACCTTTTATAGAGGCGACGCTCTCTTCTGGACCTTTAATAGAGTTGACGCTCTCTTCTGGACCTTTTATATAGTTGCCGCTCTCTTCTGGACCTTTTATATAGTTGACGCTCTCTTCTGGACCTTTTATAGAGGCGACGCTCTCTTCTGGACCTTTAATAGAGTTGACGCTCTCTTCTGGACCTTTTATATAGTTGACGCTCTTATTTCTAGGACCTTTTATAGAGTTGACGCTCTCTTCCGGACCTTTTATAGAGTTGACGCTCTTATTTCTAGGACCTTTTATATAGTTGACGCTCTCTTCAGGACCTTTTATATAGTTGACGCTCTCTTCTGGACCTTTTATAGAGGCGACGCTCTCTTCTGGACCTTTAATAGAGTTGACGCTCTCTTCTGGACCTTTTATATAGTTAACGCTCTCTTCTGGACCTTTTATAGAGTTTACGCTCTCTTCTGGACCTTTTATAGAGGCGACGCTCTCTTCTGGACCTTTAATAGAGTTGACGCTCTCTTCTGGACCTTTTATATAGTTGACGCTCTCTTCTGGACCTTTTATATAGTTGACGCTCTCTTCTGGACCTTTTATAGAGGCGACGCTCTCTTCTGGACCTTTAATAGAGTTGACGCTCTCTTCTGGACCTTTTATATAGTTGACGCTCTCTTCTGGACCTTTTTAGAGTTTACGCTCTCTTCTGGACCTTTTATAGAGGCGACGCTCTCTTCTGGACCTTTAATAGAGGCGACGCTCTCTTCTGGACCTTTTATAGAGGCGACACTCTCTTCTGGACCATTTTTTAGAGTTGACGCTCTCTTCTGGACCTTTTTTTAGAGTTGACGCTCATATCTTTGGGACCTTTTTTTGAGTTGACGCTCTCCTTTGCCTGATGCCTCCTCTCTTGCATTCTCTGTTTCTGCTCCAGGGACTTCCTTGAACCAAATTTCTTTGATTTGCGAGACATGATTCTGAAAAATAATAAAAAATATTTGAAATAACGATCAGATTTTTTTCAATTTTTTTTTAATATAACATTTTTTTTTTTTTAAATGTAAATAAAATTTAAAAACATAACAAAACAATATATTGGCCAATAAATGCTCTTTTAATAAATAAATGTAGATGCAGAGCTTTAGAATAAGGAATATTTTTCTTTTAGTTTCTTATATTTTATATTGAACAGATACCCCCTTTTCTAAAAACAAGATGCCCATGGTCCACATCGCTCACCTGAGGAACAACAGCCATAATGAAATAATGTTTATGGAGTCATATACAAAATATCTGGTTAAATAGTAGAATAGACAAGATTTTCAATTTTTTTTCTTCAGATATTCTATGTTGAACAATGAGCCACTTCTGAACAAGATGGAAATATATATCAAACTCATATCACATAATGTGTATTACAGTTCTCAAGAAGATCTTAAACAATATATTTCAAAATCAATAAGCCCTATTGGGTCAAAATATTGTCCAGGGACAATTGAGAATATAATTTGTGAAGACGCTCACATATTAGTCAAACAATATAGTATAACAATTTTTTTTCAAAATAATAATAACTTGCTCCTTCCCACATAGTCATCTCAACCCTACCACCAAGAATCATGACTTGAACAACTTGGCCAATTGGTTTTGGAGAAGAAACCTTTTGGAGATTTTACCCTATATATTTCTATGTAAAAATTTGACCCCATTGTGACCCTACTCTACCCCCGGGGATCAAGATTTTAACAAAATTGAATCTACCCTAGCCGACAATGCATACACACAAGTTACAGCTTTTATGGCAAATTGCTTTTTGAGAAGATTTTAGAAAGATACCAACAATTTTTCAATATATAATTCTTTATTATCTCTCTTTGAAAGAGTTTTAACAAACTTGATTTTTCTTCACCTAAGAATGCTTTGTGCTAAGTCTGTTTCATATCGGCCTTGTAGTTCTGAAGAAGAAGTAAAAAAAAAAAAGTTTACATACAGTCGGACGCTCAAACAAAATTTGATCTGAATAGCTCACTTGAGCTATGAGCTATATTTTGAGCTATATTCATTATATCGTTTTTATTGGGCGTGGAAATCGAGGCGATTTCCAGATTTCCACGCCCCATAAAAATGATATAACCAATAATACGAGGCATATATGATGTAAACAACTTGTCGCATATCTGATGACGTAAATTTCATTGAGAGTTCACTTTCACAGAAATAAAAATAAAAAAGAGATTCTTTTCTTGATAACTCGTCAACATGTCGGACGGTGTAAGCAGTTTCGATTTTGATTTTTTGACGAATTTTGAAGATTTAGACGATTTGTCTTTGAGCCAGGCACTCGACAGATATGAAATTACTGAAGAAAATCTTGGAGATTTTAATGATATAGACTTCGTTGATTTTGACCTCTTATCTAAACATGAAAATGCCATTTTGACGTCTTCGAGAAAGACGGATTCTGATTGGACCATCAGGAATTTTAACTAATGAAATTAATAACATTTTCTATCACAATGGCCGGTCTGGTCAAAAGTTGATGTGGCTGCAGAATAAAAGTTCAGTTTGGAGAGTATTTAAAGAATTTTATCGGAATTTAAGGATGTAAGTAGCGTGCATTTGATGTGAGATTTTAAAAGATTAGTGCGAATATTTAAATCATCTTCATGAGAAATACACGAAATACCCAGTTTATATATCGCTATCCACTCTAGCGCCGTCGAAAAACGCTCGAAGTAAACTTCAGTTTGTAGAACAATTCTGAAGTGTTGGTGATGACATAATGCGACCAATTTAACTACACTACACGTGTTACGCAAAACTTTTACAACTGCTCAGAATCCATCCGGTGAATATAATCGTCTTACGTCATTGCCTTCAACCTTAAGAATGATATGATCTGGCTGTAATGTTTAAATGAAAGGTACATCGTGACGTAAAATGCCATCAATAGTACGACCCCCTGTTTCTTTGTACTTTATTGCATGTGAGTTAATACACAGATCATTAACATACCCTAAATCTTTATCGTCAATAAGAAAATGATGGAAACGACGAACAATAGTGTCCAACATTCAAAACTTTGGTTGAACTCTGGCGTAGGAATACACACAACTACCAAAAAAACCAATTTAATTGTTCGTACTATATAAAATCTAAATAATTTCAAGGTATTTATAAATACGGTTTTTGAAAACCAATGGTACAGCATGCAGTACAACGAATTTATTTTTTACTTGTTAAGATCTAAGTCTTGTCAGCGGTGGTGATTTGTGCTTGGGTCCAAACACTGTTTCACTTTCGGTTTGTCAGAGTAACTGCATAAGAAAGATAATTAAAATCAACTCTGAAAAATGCTATTTCGCAAGATGATGTGGATGTCCACTACTTTTCGTGCTCGGGAAAATCTTTCAGTCAGCATGAGAGGGACAGATTGGCTACTGAATTTACAACAAGAGAAGAAACTACAGTTAGGGAGAATTCACAGAATGAGAAAAACAAAGGTTTAAAGAACAAAAAACACCATGGCCCATTCAATTCATACAATATCAATAAAGAAGTACTTAAAAATGAATTGGCTTGCATGCCCTCAAACCATCCTATTAACTGGACTAGGTTAGCTGAAAAAATAAATGTTACAAAAATCAAACAGTTTGCTATATCAAACGGCATAAGTCTAGAAACATTCTCTTTCAATGAATATTTACGAAGAGTGAGGAGGTAAAAAAAAAAGGTGCATACAGATTATCAGTTCCAACTTCACGTTCGGCAAAAGTTTTCAAAAAAATCATTAAAAGAAATATTCAGTGCAAGAAATTTTACATTGGTGAGGAAGGCGCTCCAAAATGCTACAAGACAGATAACATTGACCAAGACGGTGAATTGCAAGAAAAACTAAAAACATATATGGCAGAAAATTCCCCCTCAAAACAATTGTCACGAATAAGATCGACCGGCTTTAAAAAGCTGGTGTAGTCAAACACACCAACAACATAGACATTGTTGTGTAACGTGCATTGATTTTGTATTGAATGTATTTTCTGATGCTGCGGCGATTAGCATCACCCGTATTTTTGGGTTATTTTAGGCAATTAGTGTGCCCCGCATTGTTATTAGTACGTTTCCGGTTCTGTGAGCATGGTCGCTTGAGTTTGGTAGATGTTTCGGTGCCACGATGTAAGTTCTAACCTTTTATTTCGTGCATATGATTGTACACATATGATTATTTGCATACATGAAATAAGCTCATCATTTATGAAGTGAAAGTACAGAATATATTGATATTTTCGACAATGTGTAGGGAAAATTGTTTACTGTTTTATTTTCGCGCCAAGTGTTAGTGCCACTAAACCTTTCATAAAAACATGTTATATTAAGCATTTATCAATGACAGAATTGAATGAATATAACTGAATATTGCTTCTTATTCTATGATAGTTCTGGAGAGTGTCAGTTTGATGTTGTTTGGTCTAATTTATAGCATTTTTATACGTCGATTGTCAGTCTACTCGGTCTACATAGTACTTGATCTTGAGTCTTGTATATTGTATCTATATACAGTGCTACTATCGTGAAAGTTGACAAAACTATCCTATCCTATCCTATATCCTGTATCCTGCATCCTATCCTGAAAATAAGCTCTATCCTATCCTATCCTACCCCATACTTTCAAAATATAGGAATGCAAGTTAAATGAAACGAAATTTTAAAATAAAATGATTTTATCAATTAATGTAGTACTCAAAATGAATAATTAAATCTTCAATCCGAATATTCATCGAGAGGGATAACTTACTTACCTGTGCTACGGTAAAATTAAATCGTACGCGGGATGGACACAATGATGTAAACAAACAGGCAAGCGATTAGATTTTTGATTTAATTATATTTATGCATAAAAAACAGATAAATAACGTCGATGCACTTATTGAGGAACTGTTTCGTCACATATTTTTATCAGATTATTTTCTAATCGCATATAACTGGGCGTAATTCTCATTATTCGAGCGATTCGTTCAGCGATAAATGTAAACACGATCTGAAAATAAATAATTCCTTTAGGAAGTTTATATCGTTTATAGTTAAACCACTCGGAGTTATTTTTAAAGTATAAATTCTTAAGCATTTATAGCTAGCTAATATTTATTAATTCGATATGTTCAGCTTAATATCTGACAGAAATATGCGTCCCTGTTATTGGGCATCGAAGAAATTATATTAAACGTGAATCAATGTCTGATTCTTGTGTACATATTTATCTTTTCAAGTGCCAAATTAGTCGTTTATATATTCAAGCTTTTATTAATTTGCAGACTTAAAATAAAGTAAATACAGAAATCTATTTCTGACGTTGTCAAATGTTGCAACGAATTCTCGCAGTAACTCCGTACTTGCGTACGAATTGACAAAGATGTAGCGCCGAGATTTTAGCGCGCATTAATGTTATGCACCGCGTTCTTGATATAATAATTATTCTTAAATGGTTTAACTTGTAAAACGTATTAAATTGACATTGAAAATACATTGTTTAGCCAATTTTCGTTTCGCAAAATAATTCTGAAATTTATACTCGAATCTGATTGGCTACAGGATGCAGGATAGGATAGGATAGGATAGGGTAGGATAGGATAGAACTTAACTTTCATATTTCTATCATGTATCGTGCATCCTGCATCCTATCCTATCCTATCCTTGTCAACTTTCAGGATAGCAGCACTGTAACAGTACTCTACTGACTTGTGTCATATATTCTCATAATAAGCATAGGAATTCGATGTTTATTACATGCACGGCTCCCTTCATCTGTACATGTGTGTTCAAGAAATAATGTTGATTTTGTGACACCTGTGTAATTTCTGTTTTTATGTTTGTTTCAGCTTTTTAACATTTCCATTAGACACAATAAACTGGTCTGCCAGAACCCTGGTGTTTTTTGAACTGTCTAATCTGGGTTTAGCTTGGCTGCGCCTGGGCAGCTACAGACATGACAGAAGAACAAGTGGAACAATTCTGCAAGCTGATGTCAGAACCTGGAGACATTGATAATGCCAGAGACACACTACATCAGAAGGAAAAGGAATGAATGTTAAAGATGTGGCATGACCACTCAGATATATTGAATCACTTTTATGTAAGTTTTATGTCATGCTTTCTCTATCACCCTATCAACTTTCTTACAGATGAAGAATTCAAACAAAGAAATCCAGAAAAGAAAAAAAATTGACGTGCAGTCATTCATTGAGAGACCACAACTCTACATTTTTGGATTATCTGGTAAGACAATAAACAAATATTAGAAAAATAAACACACAAAAGTTACCAATACAAAAAACCTATATGAAATTGACAATCACATTAAAAAGGGGAGACAATTTTCCTACAAAAACAGTAAAAAAATACAATCACATTCATGGCATGGCACACATTTACAAAACAATAAAAACATATCTTTAAGAAAAATAGATTAAAGTAAAACATTTGAAATTGATTTTAAAAAATACATTTAAATTTTTTTTCAAAAGTTGTTTCATGATGCACACTGTTTAGTGTTACATGCCCATACCTTAATTATACAATTATATTCAGTATTATACAGTACAGGTTACGAGTATCCCGACACACACCGTGTAAAAACATTTGTCTGTCGGCGTTGGTGTTGGCATTGTTGTTGTTGGAAACTTTTCACATTTTCATATTCTTCTCCAGAACCACTGCGCAGATTTCAACCAAACTTGGCACAAAGCATCACTGGGTGAAGGGGATTAAAGTTTGTTGAAATGAAGGGCCACATAATTGAATTCGCAATCGATTGAATTCGCGGAAAAAAACAAATTGTATATGGAAAATGTTTTAAAAATATTTTTCTCGGGAACTATAATGCTACAGTCTGTGAGATTACTATGCAAATAATCCTCAAAAAGTGTAAATTCTAAATTGTTAAAGCCAACCATAAACCTTGGAACAATACTGGAGCCCCAGAAAGGGGTTCAAATTTAAAATAGAAATAGCATATTTTACGAATTGGAATGTTACATGGAACTGCTGTTCAGGTGAGCGATGTGGCCCATGGGCCTCCTGTCTTATTTTCTTTTAATCCTTTTTCTTATTTTTTGCGTGGACCCTGAGGTCCACGCAGAAGATATATAAGCGAGGTTAAACCGGATGCTATGGGGAAAATTCAGCCTGCGCATGAGCTAGCCTGGTTCCTGTGCGTAATGATTAGCTCAGGGAACCAGGCTAGCACAAGTTTATCTGAATCGGGATCGGAATTCCGTGCCATATGACACATATAAGTTCAAAGGCGCTGTTATTGTAAAGTTGTCGGTAAACGGTACAGACAAGGTATTCCTTTTAAAGAAATGATTGGCATGTGATATGAACTATCAGTATTATGAAATAAGTTAATGTTATGCCGAAACTACAACATGCATCAAAAAGCATAATTTGCAATGTTTTGTTGTTTTCCGAATCTCAAGAAAAATGCATCAAATTATGAAATTTTTTAATTTACACAAAGCTGTCACTGCATAGTTAATAAAGTAAAGCGAATCCTAATGTGTGTACAAATAGCAGAATTCACCGAATGCCTAATACCATACATGCAAACTTCATTCATAGATAAATCATAATTATTTTAGAAGTATGAATCCTTTAAATTCTGAGATAAAAAGTCAGGGCTATACATGCATGTATACGCAATACAACGTACAAATTAAGTGGTTAAAAGCAGAGGACTAGATTCTGTGGAATCTCTGATAATATTAAGGCTTTCACGTTTTCGTTGGAAACACGTGGAAATGGTCCACGTATTGTAGTCCTTTTTTAAAGGACAGCAACTTGTTTGTTCATAGGCGAGGCAACTTCCAGTAACAACTGCATACAAATACAGTGTATTGATAGTGCAAAAGAAGGTCGTGATTATACAAGACAGCATTTTGTCACAGCATCAATAAGTGAATTTAGAAATTGCAGCTAAAGGTAATGAAAATAGAAAGAAGATTCTAGACAAGTACAGAAGTCTTGGTGATTTCAATCACACCATCGAAGTTCTCTTGCAAAAGAGTGGAAATTTCAATGTTGGTAGAAGACCGAAAGATGATAAACTTTACAGTGCAGATCAGTATCTTCCCTGCCAGTATTGTCTAACCTTTTATATTGCAACTGACCTTTGGCGTCATATAAAGAAATGTTCATTGCGGACAAATCCGCATGATCCTTTGAAAATAAAGAACTTTACATATAAAGAGTGCATGAAAGCTGGTAAGATGATACTGCAAGGTGCAGTTAACTTGGGTGAAGACAATGCTTCAGAGGTCCAATCATGTGTTGTAGAATCCATGCATGCAGATGAAATAAGCCAAACAGTGAAATCGGACCCATTGTTGTTACTTTTTGAACAAACACAATTCTCAAAACGTGGGGCCAAGAAAGCCTCCCTTGTTAGAGAAAAACTACGGCTTGCAGGAAGACTCAAATTATCTATTAGAAAACTTGCTAAAATGGAAAATGCCCATAATGAAGATTTCTTGATACCAGAGCTTTTTGATGCATGTGTGAATGGGGTAAAAGAAATTGCAGAAATCACAAATCAAAACTCCCTAAGTGGAACCAAGGTATTTGCTAGGCCTTCTTCTGCTCTCAAATTGGGGCAGTTGCTAAAGAAACTCGCAAGTTTGAAAAGGGGCCAGGCAATCAGGAATCGGAATTCCATATTCAAAGAAAAAAAACAGCTGAATTTATTGAACTATACTCAACGGAATGGAACGAATTATAGTGGCACTGCTCACCAGAATATGAAAGATTTGAATTCAACAAGGAAACCATTTTCACGTCGAAAGACTGGACCAATAAAATGCAATTACCACATTTCCGTTTACCACATACTCAAATGTCCGTTACGCTGGTTCTCTTCCAAATAGCCTGGCGCGAGCTATAGAAACAGAGGACCAGTATATTTTCCAATAAATATATGCAACAATTACAAATTAATGTGACGCATTGTAGCCGAATAAAATGCATAATTTAATTTCATTAACAATATTTAAACACTATCAGAAAGGGTGAAAATTATTACGACTGTGTAAATGCTGACGGATATAGAGAATAAGGTAGTGTTTTTAAATATAAGTATTGTAAAAGTACTACAAATGGGCTTACAAATGACGTTAATAACGTCAAAAATTATCAGCATCGCGATGCTAATAACAGGATACTGCCCATTTTAGTAAACATGTGAAAAAAATTATTCAACATAATAACATTTTAATCTGCCTATATAAATAAATGATCAAGAGTAAATTGGATTATTTTCAGGGGAGGAATGGGAAAGGAAGACGATGCATTTCGGAAATGGTTTCGGCATTTAGGAGAGTTGCGGTCAATGTTTCCGAATGCAGTATTTTTAGCTTTAAGCGCAACCTGCACAAAAACAATCGAGAAAAGAGTGCTTAATGTATTGGGAATTGATAAGAAAAATGTGAAATTTTTTAGATTGTCACCAAATAAAGAAAACATTAAATTTGTTGTAAAAAAGGTGCCAAATTCTGTAGGAGCGGCTATGTTTTGGCTTATGGAAACTTTGAACAACCTTAAAGAAAAATTTCCAAGGACTGTAATTTATTGCAACTCTATCAAGGATGTTTCAACCATTTATAACTTTTTAACAAGTGAAATCCCTGATAGCTTAAACTATGTTCAAATGTATCATTCAGAAACACCATCAGACTGCAAATCAGAAATAATAGACAAACTTGGAAATGACAGTTCTCTTAGGATAGTACTAGCCACAAGTGCCCTTGGTATGGAAATTGATGTTAAATTCTGCAACAGCGTCATAATTTACGGACCTCCTGTAAATGTTGCTGATCTTATTCAAGAGACGGGGCGAATAGGTCGAGATGGGCTACCATCTGTGGCAGATGTACTGTATAATTCATACCAGTGTAAACAATTAGATACAGAAGTTAAGACCTTTTTACGAAGAGATGTGTGCAGACGACAAACGCTTATGGAGAATTTTCATACCAGTGCTGAAATGGAAACAGTAAAGAAGTCTTTAAATCAGCACCACTGCTGTGATATTTGTGCAGAATTGTGTACTTGTGGACATTGTATTTTATTACCAATTGAAAAACTTATGAATTGTGTCGCATCAGAAGATACAGCCAAAGATAAATACAGCAGTAGCAACAGTGAAACTATTTCATACTTTCATGAATCTGATCAGTTTTCATGTCTTTCAGACAATGAAGATCAATAAATTTATTTTGACAATTTTTCATGTCGTTGAGTTACTAGTTTCTTGACTTTCATCAATATTCATTTTAATTTTTTCATTTATCGAGTTGATCTACAAAATCAGATGTTCATTAAAGTGCATTTTTTATATTACATTGTATCGATATTATCACTGGCCACAAAATTACTGTTCATATCATTGAAAATGATTTTCACAAAATTGATGTCCACTAATAAATGATTGAAATATATAAAAATTCAATTACAATTCAATTATAATTTTCTTTTATTAACCATGTTAACTTGTATGTTTTGGCAAATTCAATTCTAGTCTTGATTCCTACACTCAGCAAAACTTCTAAGAGTTGACCTCAATAAATAGAATAAGAACTGGGTACGGTAAGCAGCAAAATCGGCCCTGTTTTCAAAGTTAATGAAATTTTGAGTGAAATATTTTGAGAATTAACCGGTTTCAAAACAGTTCGATTTTTGAAAATATCTTTTACGGTTTCCATATAATAGTTATCTAAACATAACATTGTTTATAGCTATTCAGTTAACCAAAAACGTCATGACGTCATGAAATGTATTGACAACGTTCTTCAAATAATAATTATAGAAAGGATGTTCTGGTATATAATGTAAATAAAGACATATTTAATCCATTATTTCTTTGCCTTTTGCAGTAAGGAATTAATTATGTTTTATGTTATATAAATTTATACAACATCATCATAATAGTTTGCATTCTCTCACCAGAGGTCGTGTTACGCAACTTTCGCTTGCACCTCTGACAACGCCCAATTTACAAGATTAATGTACAAATTGAGACGATGGGCAAAATGTATTTAAAATCAATGTAGTTTTTTTTTTTAAATCTAAAATCAATTTGAATGTCTAATGCATGTGAACATCTTTCTTTCAAAGTTACTGTAAGAGCTTTTTAGCCGAGGTAAAAATTAAAACTGCATGATTACATTACCTAGTTTGACGGATTTTTGAAAAATTGAAAGGGCAGGTTTTGCCCGCTCCAGATTGATCGCTGGTTTTATAGAAATCAGCAGCAGTGTCAACTCCTATAATCTTATAAACTTGCCCACAATGCTTGTCCTCTCTTTAAGATGATTAGACAAGAGAATGAAAACAGCAATAACACGTGCCTGTCATCCTTGTTTTGAGCATGTGACATACTATTTCTCCAGTAATAGCCTTCCAAAAAGCTTGCTCGACTAAACAAAATAATTCAAGGGCTACCGTATCTTATGACATGAATTTTAATTTTCGCTGTTGTTCATAAATTCATAAACGGAAGTAGAAAATTCAGTCTTTTTCTTCGATAAAGCTTATGGTGTTCCGATAGAGCCACTTTGACCTTTGCAATTTCGGGCAAAGATGCGAGGTTGCGAAGGCGAAGGTACGAAGGCGAAGGAGCGAAAGTGCGAAGATGCGACGGCGAAGCGCGTAGATGCGAAGGCGAACGTGCGAAGTTGCGAGGGCAAAGGAGCGATACTACTATCACTCTTTCGCCCTCGCAACTTCGCATTCTCGCCTTCGCACTTTTGCCCTCGCCTTTTTATGTTTTTGGAGCTCTCTATCGTTTAAAGATTTTTTATATATATCTGTATAAAATAACATCTTTGGCAGAAGATTAACTTTTGAGAATTTATTTTCAACACCCCGCGCAGATCAATATTTTCATTATTTCTAGTGGGTAGGGGGGATCCGAGGGATAATTGTACTATTGTACTAGTCGGGGGCCGGGGGGGGGGGGGGGGGGGGTTCCGAGGCATATTTTTGGTAATTTAACTATGTGAAATCAATAAAACTAAATTTTCCAGGGGGGGAGGTGTCCGACACTCTCTCCATTACTGTGTGAAATTAATTTCCCGGGGGGGAAAGGGGGTGGGTCCGGGCCCCTCTCCAGCTCATTCGTGCATGAAAAAGGAATGTCGCATAATTAAATTAAAATGGTAATGTGTTTGAACCACGATGTTGATTTAAAGTAAACAGACAGCTGATAAGTGACGGGAGTCTGGAAGTGTGTGTGTACACATTATTGCGGACATTACATTTTATGAGGAGTATATAATGTTTAGGCATTGTGAGCACCGGTAAACATACATGTATATGTCACATAACACAGTAAAATATTAATAAACTTTCATAGTAAGCACGATGGCCTATAGCGCATGGGTATCAATAACATCTGAGATTAATCGGCAAACCTCGGGCGAGTACGGTGCCTGCAACAAATTCGATTCCACTGGACTCGACCAATACCTCATGCTGAATGCAATAAAAAAAAAGACGAAGGCGAAGGTGAAGAAGCCAAAATGCGAAGTTGCATGGCCGAAAGAGCGATAATAGTATCGCTCCTTCGCCTTCGCATCTTCACACTCTCGCATCTTCGCCCTCAAGGCGAAAGTCGAAGTGGCCCCATCGGAACACCATAATAGCTGGAGCATGTACATGTATATTATTTGAAATTAATTTATTTCATTATTTCAAATTATTTTGAAGTGTACATGTATCAAATAATTGCATGTAAGCTTGAAAGATGAAAATTTTATTTGTTATATTAAGATGGAAAATCAAAGGCCTTTTGGTCATTTCCAACGATACGAAAGTAATAGAAACAGTTTTTGTTATTCAAATAATTATAAAGTTGCATGTGTTCACACGGTGTGCTCTGGGGTACTCTCATGATCCCGTCCACTAATCGGCACGCAAGCATTATGAATTCATGTGAAGTTATCGCGCGAAGACCTGCTTTTAAATTATCTAACACTCAAAGGATTAGATCTCCAATGTTTTGAATAAATCCATTGGGAGGGGGTCAAATGATTTTTTTTTTTTTACATTTGTTTTGTAACAACTATATATATTATACTTTAGATTGAATGTTTTAGAAGAAATTTATCGAAGCAACACTATGCACACTTGACTACTAATTGATTAATGTACATTTAGTAAGACACGCGAGTTATATCTTTTCAAGATGAATGGAATCGATCAATTGCTCAAAAATCGGGACACACCCCTGTTCGGCGATTTAATTCCTCCAGTAAATATTCCAGCGACATGAATATATATTTGACAATGTTTTAATCAGAACTGATTATTTTTTGTTAATAATGATAACCCAACACCAATTATTATCAACATTCTACCGTAATAGATACTTTAGATCGATCAAGAAAAAATTAACGCAAGACATCCGTGAACGATGTAAAAAAAGTATTTAATGTATTTTCTAAAATTAAAGTTGTCATTTAAAAAGCTAAACACAGCTAGATCTATCATTAGTTTTGAATTCCTACATTCTTACGCAAAATGTTGTATTTTTTAAATACTGTAGAATATGTACGCGACTAACCCCTAGACACATGTCCCGTTACAGAGACTAATGATATCCATGTACTAGTGAATATACTGGGCGCTTAAAATGCATGCATATAGGAATATGATCACTATTATATTTTTCTTGTGAAAATATTTTTGTTTAAGTTTGATTTAATTACTTCAACAGGATCGGCAAACATTCAGTGTCTGATTTCTAATAACTTTGTACCAAATATCTAAATCTACACAAATATAATGTTTTGAATCTGACTTCTGATTTGATAATAAAACTGTTTTGAAATTTTAAATGTATCTGTATAAACCTCTCTCTCTCTCTCTCTCTCAGATAATTCATGACGTCATTTGTTTACACTTGTTACGTCATTTATGTAGAGTACAACGACACACAGATAACTTTATATTCATTAAATAGCAAATTATAAGAAATGTTGAGGTTTTTAAAAATAACATTTCTTCTTATATCCATCCTGAAATCAATATTGTATGTTTGTTTTTACTACACAACAATGTTCACCATTTTATCTGCAATACACGGTATGTAATTGGGAGTAATTCAAATACGCTGTGTCTAAGGACTAATAAACTAATAAAAATACTCCAATTTTTCCATGGAACGGTTTTATTTTTCTTTAATTAAAGTCAATTGTCAACAAAAGTCTTTTTTTACAGTTAAGTATTTATTTAGGCATTGTCATATTAAAGAATCTCATCTTACGTTTTAGCTAACCAATGAAAACATTCATTTTTTGTGCATCTTGAAAATAGAAAAAAATAAAAAAACGAAAGTGGCCGCAGTCTTGTATATATTTTTTTCCGTTTCTATGTTAATAAGCAGTCTAAAATTGTGCTATTCTGAAATATTGGTGTATGTACTCGAATGCGGCCTTAAAGAAATATCAGATCAAACATTACAAAAACACATATATTTTACAAAATCCGTAAACAAGGTCCGGTTTCGGAGTTTACAAATACCAAACGCACGTGGATTTTAGCAAACGAAAGTTACTTTCATGCATGGGGTGTCCTACATGAATTATTCCGGCGAACATTTTAAAGATATCATGTGTTTGATTTTTCACATTTCGACAGGGCCGATATGTTATACTTATTGTACCCAGTTCTTTGAAATTATGAAATAAAATGATGTGAAATTTTCAACATTTCATAACTGATATGTCTTCTCATCAATAACACAGATAAAGTAAAACAACAATGATTTAAATCAATTACCCATGACGGGTTTTGTTATATATGGGTAATTCATATTTGGCACTTCTTACTGATCTATGGCCATCATCCAAATCCACAACTGTGTCTAAATTTTAGTGAAGTGCACCTAGTTTAAACAAATCACTACATAATCAAAAAGTTCATCTTTGTTTTCATCATTTTTATCTCCTTTAGGAGAGGAGTCAACATACCCATGCATTCGAGACTCATGGGTCTTTAAGCTTTCGATAAATTCATAACTTTTGTCACAGTGGTGGCACTGAAATCGATTTTCAACAGCAGTGTTGATCCAGTAGTTTTCATCATGGTGTTCATCTTCAAAAACATTTCTCAATTCCTGCACTAAATCTGTATCTTCAAAAAACCAGTTTTTCACTATTCTTTCACTCACTTCATTGATCCATGAAACTTTTTCGTCAGAGCTACTCAGTTCTGGCACATGTATTTTCTCCTCTGTGCTACGTAGTCCAAATTCTTTAAAAAAACAGCACACAACACATTGCATCAAATATGGTATATAGTAGGAATTTTTAAGCTCTGTAGGAATTTTTGACTTCATCCTTCACATTTCTGGCATTGAAAAAATTTCTGAAATATGCAAATGCCCCTCTATCTCCAGCTGAAGTACTTTTGTATGTCAAGGTGCAAATTGCCTACAAGGTAATGACACAAATCAAATACCAGGTAACCTTAATACAACATAATGTTTCAAACCACCCATTGTAAATGAAAGATATATAAAAGGTGTTGCATTTAAATCTGTTTTTGCTTTCAGCAACATTTACAATTGCACTGAATTTATTACAGGAACTTTTTC
This sequence comes from Magallana gigas, assembly GCF_902806645.1. Lineage (NCBI taxonomy): Eukaryota > Metazoa > Mollusca > Bivalvia > Ostreida > Ostreidae > Magallana > Magallana gigas. Next base: position 103,185 of record NW_022994813.1, read on the forward strand.
ATGTCAGAAAATGTTTTCAAAAGACTGGTGATAATTAAATAATTCAATATTTAGAAAAATCCTCCAGGCCACATTTGAAGAATTGTTTGTTATTAAATCCTCTCCTGATGGACTGATGTGAAGTACATGTACCTTACATGACAAAGATAATTCTTACTACATGTAACAATCTGAGAATCACACTTTTTATATCAAAATATTCATCTATGGAAATCTTCAATCTTTGAGATGAATCCTCTTAAAGTTTCTAGAGGAGTAGCAGCATTTGCCATGGATAACTGAGCACACTGGATCCTTTCATCTGCAAGGCGATCATCTAAAAAATGGTAGAATAAGATTAATTATAATATATTAATATAAGCAAATTAAAAAAATATATATACGGTTTACGGGTCAGGATCCTGTCCAATTTTGAAATATTTTGTTGGTTTATTTTTTACTACATGTACTTGCCTCCAAAGAAAACTTCTTCCACAATTTCACCATCTTTGACAGGAACATACTTTCGAGAGAATTCCTTTAACAGCTTGATGACATCCTGTGTTTATTGCTCATTGCAATCAAATAGGCCGAGTGGAATCTAAAATAATAATCCTCCTCCATCAATTTAGTGGGAATAACAAATTTAACTTATTGCATAACCTAAGTAAGTTAAGGGGGCTGGGAGGTCAAACAGATTAATCATCAGATTTTTCTCAAATTTTCAGATACGATTTATTAAGGTATTATTCAAAGTAGAAAAATTCCATAAATTTTAGCTTTTAAATCTTATTACCTGTACTTTCTTATATGCTTATACGGAGCTCTTCTAATAAAGGAGGCCGGTGCAGTCTAAAAAATGGCCACAACCATCCAGCCCTCTAATACATGTATTTCATAGATTCTAGGAAGTGTTTTGCTGTTGGTGTACACTTACCTGATGAGTTTTCAGTCCTGTCTGTGCACTATATTGGTGTTCTAGATGCTTTGGGTAAATATTTTGAATGTTTTTAAGTTGATCTATATTGTTCAGCAATGCAGTGGCAACTATAAATGTCAACTCCTTGCATAACAAATTTTGGTCCTGCACATATGGGATGAAGTCAATACACTTCAAGTCATAAGGACTCTGGTTTGGTCTTTCAACACACACTGGGTTAATTCTGTCCACCACACATACCACATGAAACAAATGGAGCGATATTGTCTTCTGCTGTGATGTTCTATATGAGGGCAAAATATTTCTATCCCAGTTGTCGCCTACTAACTGATATTTTTTCTTTTCTCCACGTTCCCAGCCTTCTCTGATTTTTTCAACATTCATGTACAGGCATTCTTCCCATGATGCTAATTTGTTGGTTAAGGACTTGGATGTCATAGTAAGACCAGTTCGGGCCAATCTGTCTATATCCTTCACAAAAAAGTACATACATATATTTGAACATGAAAGTATTTGATTATTATGTTTTAATTTCATAAAAATTGTAAAATTGAAATGCTCATTCAAAAATAGCTGTTAATCCTATTACAAAAATGCATACCCTCCTTGTACATCCTCCATGCATAAGAACAAATCCACAAAGATACTGGGTCAATGACATCTGATTGTATCTGCTGTGTAGAGCCATTGATATAGTGTGCATCAAGTTTAGAAATGGTTTTCCTTCTGGACTAAGAGGGACATCTGACAGCATTTATAAAACAATCCTCAATGTATTTGGTGCTCTTAGTGTGAGTTCTTGGTGAAATTTGTCCCAAGTGAAAGACAGAATATCATGATGAGCCCGAGCTTGTTAAACTGAGTTTGAATTCTTACAACAGAGTTCTTTGCATTCATTGGCAACAACTGAAGCTGCTCCTGTAGATACCTCCTCAGGCTTATGTTTTCTTATAATATCAACAATTGATATATCAACATTTTTCCCATATAATAGCTTTACAGACTTTTTTGTGTGCCTCATTTGTAATTAACTGGGACTTCTTGCCAGTATTATAGTATATAGTAATCTAGGAAAAACAAAAATTCATGTGATGTATCAAATATTAGCATCTCAATATACATTTATTATACCCCCCGCAAACGAAGTTCGGGGGGGGGGGGGTATATAGGAATCACCTTGTCCGTCTGTCCGTCCGTCTGTCTGTGCAATCGTGTCCGGTCCCTATCTTTCTTATGGAGAAACATTGGAAGTTCTTACTTCACACAAAGATTGCTTATGACCTAAGGGTGTGTCATGACCTTGAGCCAAGGTCATTCGGGCAAGGTCAAGGTCACTGGCAGAAAAAATACAAAGTTCGTGTCCGGTCCATATCTTTCTTATGCCGAGTTATTGGAAGTTCTTACTTCACACAAAGATTGCTTATGACCTAAGAGTGTGTCATGACCTTGATACAATGTCATATGGGCAAGGTCAAGGTCACTGGCATAAAAAATACAAAATTCGTGTCCGTCCATATCTTTCTTATGGAGAGTTATTGGAAGTTCTTACTTCACACAAAGATTGCTTATGACCTAAGGGTGTGTCATGAACTTGACCTCATTTGGGTAAGGTCAAGGTCACTGGCAGAAAAAGTGCAAAATTTGTGTCCCGTCCATATCTTTGTTATGGAGAAACATTGGAAGTTCTTAATTCACACAAAGATTGCTTATGACCTAGGGTATGTCATCACCTTGACCCAAGGTCATTTAGGCAAGGTCAAAGTCATTGGGAAAAATAGTGCAAAATTCGTGTCCGGTCATTATCTTTCTTATGGAGAAGCATTGGATGTTCTAACTTCACACAAAGATTGCTTATGACCTAAGGGCATGCCATGACCTTGACCCAAGGTCATTTGGGCATGGTCAAGGTCACTGACAGAAAAAGTGCAAAATTTATGTCCGCTCATTGTCTTTCTTATTGAGAAGCATTGAATGTTCTTACTTCACGCAAAAATTGCTTATGACTAACAGTTTTAAAAAAAATAGAGCAGTTGTTATTTATAGAAAATGGATGGTGAAATAGATTCATCCAATATTTTCTATAATTGGAAAAATACATGCATTATGATTTTTATCTTAGCGGGGGGTATCAATTGTGAGCTTGCTCACAGTACCTCTAGTTTAATTATGATACCTAAATTAAAATAGTTTACCAAATTCAAATATAAAATTTTTCCACTAAAATGTTCACTTTTAAAACTTTACATGTAAGCTATTGTTTCAACCTAATTCTATACACTTACCATAATGTTTGAAGCCAAATATGTAAATGTATGTGTACATTTATGGCACAGGTGTCTGAAACAACTGAAAATGAAAAATAAGTCTATGAAAACAATTCGTAATAATCAAACAATAAGTATCAAGTCATTTATAAAGAGGACGATGAAAATGTATATTAAATAAAAAATATAATTTTTGTGAGTATTTGGAATGAGGAAAAACAGAGTATTTGTATTTTCATTTTTAAAATACAAAAGGGCTGAATTTAATCTTTTACATATCGATATCATGAAATAAAATTATTTTCACTTTTTTTTTTAACAAAATCAATTACAATAGAGAAGATCATCCTCCAAGTAGTAAGAATCATTTAAAATTCTTAACCTTCCTCTTGACAAAGACTGATATTAAAATTGCAGGTTAATTAAACAAAATTTACACCAGAAAGAAAACAAAACTCAACAATGGTGATAATGCATGTATCTAATGTAAATTTAGTTATAATTTACAATTTCACAAATCACCAACTTACATGTAAATTTGGTTTTAAAATACACACATGTGCAGATTTAATGAAAACTTAAAATCTTCTAACTTTCTGAGAATGTAACATTTTTTATCCAAAACTTAGCTATCTGTTTTCTTAGTAAATAAACGACCAAATTCATTTTTTTTACTTTATCATTTTTGATATATAACGGTTTTATAGTGACATTTCAATTACCATGATTACATGCATCACCATATTCAGATCTTGAAAAATTGTTTACCAAAAAAAAAAAAAAAACACAATAAAAAAACAACAACAACAAACAAACCGTGCATGAAATTAAATATACCTTAACTACTCCCTCCATACAGGTGTCTGTGGAGAAGTCTTGTTCCAGGGAACGCATGGCTTTCTGCTTCGGCACTATGATCTCTTTCTCACTGCGAGGGACAATATTTACAAAGGTCCTAGCACTATTTGTTAAGTCTGAAAATGGCTTTAAGTGACTCAGTGATAACGGTCGAACATAGACCGGAAAGTTTGAGTTTTCTTTCATTCCTGTTGATATCTTCAACGGTTGGGATGTCCCTGGACTTTTCAATAGACGCTTCTCCATATTAGTTCTCCTATCTGAATTTACGTTAACCACCACATTTCTAGCAAACAGGAGCTCGTCTTTTAATTTCTTAGCTTCTTTTTCGAGTTTCATAACTCGCTCAGTTGACTGGAAACATTTGACACAAGCGCCATCCATATCCGAACTGTTATCACTTACTTGTATATCACCTACAACGTATGTTAGGATTTTTAATCTTTCCTGGGAAAGTCTTAGTTTTCTGTTGAGATGTTTAGTGATTTTAACAGTTCCGTCACTTTGTTGTTCTTTCACAATAAAAGAAAATCCACATATCACACAGCTATTGTTTAAAATATAGGTTCTTCTTGGCGTAATCGCACCTGGGTTCATGGGGGCGGCCATGATTACTCTACTCGGTGTCTCTCTTAAGTTTTCTTTCAATCTCGATTAACCAAGAGGTGTTCCGAAATTTTGTAATGCGCTTAGAGAAATTCTAAGCGATAAGCTGATTGGTTAACACGTAGGTCATTCGGAGAATGACCCTTACGAGAGTTCTTCAGACCCTACAACGAAGTGAATTAGTAGGGGCTGGCTTTAGTCAGACTGGGACGCTGTGTTGAAAAAAGCTTTGTTTGGAGTCAGTCTTCAAGCCCTTCACCCGAGATTTTTAAATAGAAACATCGACTTTAACCTTTGCATTCCACGTACTCGTAACACAAGAAAAAAATGTAAATGATGGAAAGGAAGCAAAGATGGGAAAATTTATGGACTTGTGTCATAGAAGATGGGTATTGTGGATACGTCAACTCCTTAGCAGAAGCAGAACAAGTTCGGAAGGAATTTGAGAAAGTCTAACTTACGTGTCGGGGAAACGGGAAGCTGATTTCGGCAATCACGGACATGGTTTGTATAGATAGTTGCTTTTTGGAATAAGCTCTCAATGGAGATAACATTCCAAAAAATATCGTTTGTATAGATCAATTACTGTTGAGGTTGATAATACATGTAACCACAATTAAAAAGGTAGTAAATCTCTGTGAGTTTAGGTTTTACCACGGAAGGCATATACATGCATATACAGATCTGATTTCTGATTCCTAGCTCTGGAAAAAGTATAATTTATCTATATATACACGTAAATATATGATTGATAGTCAAACATTCCATTTTTAACATATATTATAACATGCAGCTCAATTTGCACACACACACACACACACACACACACACAATTACACACACACTTTGAGAATTTATTGCCTAACAATTAATAACTTGATTGTTATATATTTCAGTAAAACTTGTTTAGTACGAACACGGTTATAGCGAATTATCGGATATAGTGAAGTCTTTTTGAGTCCCCAGTAAAATTCTTAACAACTCTTTGCAAAATGATATATATTTACGGATATAGCAAACTGATTTTGAGTCTCCTAGAGGTGAATAATAACGAAATTTAACACCTTTATAACGAATTTCTTTACGGATTGAAAGAATATATTTTCAAATAATTTTTTCAATTTACAATCTGATTTCTAAATGTATCAAAGTAATGTATTTTTATTTTAAGCCTCAATTAGCAAATATTATAGTCTGGTGAAAGAAAACATGTATATAGTAAATTGGCTATCGGATATAACGAATTATGAATATAACGAAGTAATTCCATAAGTCCTTAGGACTTTGCTATAACCGAGTTTTACAGGACTGATTAAACACAATGATGACTTGTTCTAGTCAAATTTTTTATTTACTTTAACTTGTTTAATTCTATTAGTGAATGAAGACATCTATTAATTATTTTTCACAAAATTGTTTTGCTTATTTTTTTTTACTTAACATATGTAGAAAGCAATGTATGACTTACGCTTAAGTTACAGTATTTTCATACACACATGTGTTCATAATGTTTACATCTTCGTAAATGATGGTAACATTTATTTTCAAATGCCACAATACTGTTTGCCTGAGGTTAGGCTGAAGGCAAACAGTTTGACTTAATTATACTAAACAAGAGGCCAATTGGCCTTAACGGTCACCTGAGTAGCATATATCCAATAGACAAACTTGTCATGGAGTCTCATATATGCATCTAATTAATTAGGTTTCATACTGGAGTAGAAAAATTATAAATTTGTAATGACAACCACATTTAATTCAAAAAGAACTGTGAAACCTATAATTTTGGTGAAAAACTAAAAGATCTGGTCTACAAAATAATGAATTTAGTTTTCCTTTCAGGTGTGTGGGAGTAAAAAAGATAATTTTTTAACGTTATATGCATTAACATCTATACATCCATTTTGGCCCTGCCCTAGAGTCAAAACCCATAACCCAGGGGACATGAAAATTAAAATTTCAGTAGAGGACTTCCTGGTAAACATAATTATTAGTCGTTTTTTTTTATACAGATGTGTGAGAATAGAGAAGAAGATTTTTAAACATTATATGCATTTACACTTTATTGCCATATTGCCCCCCCCCCCATGTCCTGAACCCCTGACCCAGGGGCCATGAATTTCACAATTTAGGTAAAGGAGATTGTGGATATCATAACCATGTATTCAGTTTTTTGCCCACATGTGTGGGAGTAGAGAAGAAGATTTTCTTAGATTTAATACATTTTTACTATATGGCCATATTGGCCCCACCCTAGAGCATGAACACCTAACAAAGGGGTCATGAATTTCACAATTTTAGTAGAGAGCCTCATGGACATCATAATCATGCATTTAGTTTTTCACAAATATATATAGGAGTAGAGAAGAAGATTTTCTAAGATTTAATACATTTTTACTATTTGGCCATATCGGCCCCACCCTAGAGCCTGAACCCCTGACCAAGGGGTCGTGAATTTCACAATTAAGGTAGAGGGCTTCATGGACATCATTAACATGCATTTAGTTTTTAACAAATATATATGGGAGTAGAGAAGAAGATTTTCTAAGATTTAATATATTTTTACTATTTGGCCATATTGGGCCCACCCTAGAGCCTGAACCCCTGACCCAGGGGTCATGAATTTCACAATTTAGGTAGAGGGCTTCATGGACATCATAATCATGCATTTAGTATTTAACAAATATATAAGAGAGTAGAGAAGAAGATTTTCTAAGATTTAATACATTTTTACTATATGGCCATATTGGCCCCACCCTAGAGCCTGAACCCCTGACCCAGGGGTCATGAATTTCACAATTAAGGTAGAGGGCCTCATGGACATCATAACCATGCATTTAGTTTTTAACAAATATATATGGGAGTAGAGAAGAAGATTTTCTAAGATTTTAATACATTTTTACTATATGGCCATATTGGCCCCACCCTAGAGCCAGAACCCCTGACCCAGGGGCCATAAATTTCACAATTTTGGTAGAGGGCCTCATGGACATCATAACCATGCATTCAGTTTTTTCCTCACATGTGTGGAAGTAGAGAAGAAGATTTTTGAAAATTTGGCTTTTTTTGCATATTTAGCCCCGCCCGTGGCACCCCAGGGGTGGTAGAGCCATAAATTTCACAATTTAGATTCTTCCTACCATAGAGATGCTTCACACCAAAAATGGTAACGATTGGCCTGGTAGTTTCCAAGAAGAAGTTAAAAATGTAAAATTGTTAACGCACGACGCACGGCGCACGACGCACAACGCACGACGACGGACGAAGACCAATTGCAATAGGTCACCTGAGTGACTCAGGTGACCTAAAAATTGGAAACTTTTATTTGATAATTCTATTTAATTCAATCTGTTTTTAATTTCAGATCTTCCAGATAAATTCCGTTTGAGATTCACCGACATTGGCAACAATGAAACAATTAAATATACTGGCATGCCATTTATCATAGTGTCCAAATATGAGCGCCATTGCTTGTTTGGTAAAGAAAGAACAAGAAAAAGAAAGAAAGATATCAGAATTCAAGAAACCAAGTTTATCAGTAAGTAAATAAGAGTACCAAGAAACTTAATTTAAAAAAATCATTTCATACTATGGCAAACAATTATTTAAACTACGGAACTAATAGAGCATATATTTAGTTTACTGGACTTTGTTAACTGGATCCTAGGCCACTCTACTAAATATCGGTAATTTTACACCGAGCTTCACCGAAATATTTACCAAGGTGCAAGTTCTGGTGTTCGGTAAAATTCAAATATTGATGGTATATTAAATCATTTTTATTAGATTTATCTTGGTCATTAAATTGGATTTTGTTAAGTTTTGGGTAAATAAATCATAAGTAGGATTTAAAGAATTTTGGATTAAATGTGTTCAATTTCATTTTTTTATGTTTTACCAGGGACGTATATACTAACGGGATAGGCAACTGTCTGTTTTTCTATAGGATTCTGGGCGAAGTCTCGCACCTCATCACGAGATGTTACGAGACTTTTCAATTTTAATCGGCGCCATTTTGAATTTAAATCGAGAGTGTGAATCTGACTGATATTTTCAGCAAATAAAACCGTTAATTGATGGTATTGAAGACCGAGAAGTTATTAGCGACATGGTAAGTTATAATACGCTTGCATCTATCAAATTTTGTGAGGCCTGTAGACTAGTGTTTTGATAGTAATTTGTTATCAGTCACGATTGATTGCCCAAGCGTAATGACGTGTGGCAATGTTTACACAACACAGCTGGAGATTGGGGCGTCCTACGGGTTATATTTATACAAATTAATGAAGCATATAATCCTTTTCATAGTCATTAATATAAATTGACCAATTTATAAAACTAATTAAGTTTAATTCACACAATGTCCACCGATTAGTTGTTGAGACAGAATCGTTTCCTTTAAAGAGAATATTGCATTTTTATTTTTCAAAATTCTCTTAAATTAAAGAATCAAAACCGGTATTTTTTGTATTAAACGATAGATCTAAGTTATGAAAAGGGCAAGATTTATATATAATACAAAAAATTATTGTAGAGTTTTTTTTTCATAAACCGAAACTTGCACATATGTTGTCGCATGTGAATCAAACCTTATCTGCAAAATGATTTACACCATTGAATATAAATTTGATTTACAATGCTTGAATATATTTTAAAATTGTATCTGTGGCCTAAAATGATGTTTGTTTTAGAAAAATAACGAACAATATTACTCATTATGTCGACATGTTTGTTATTTTATCTGAAGTCTATAATGCATGCAATTTAAGATATAATGAAAAAAAAGTAAAGAGGCACATTTATGTTTGATAAAAATTTGTTTTTCCAATTTTAAATATGGATATTATTTTTTGCAGAGAAATGCCTCGTCTCAAACGTAGAAGTGGTTCCATTGGTCGAAGGAAAAAGTACCATTTCAAGAGACATCGAAGTCAAAGCGTGTCCGATAATTGCGACTCCATATTCTCTGAGATTACTACAGCAGAACCTCATGTGGACCATGACGATTTATCTCAAGCAGCCCAACCTCCGGACCAAGACTATTCATCCCAGACCCTGGACCACTGTTGTTCTACAGGACAGATCACCACTGACATTATTTTGTCAACTGAAACTGTGCCTGTTGAGAATGTGACTGGTGATTGTCTTGTGTCTGAAAATTTGACTGTATCTGCAGAGGAAAGTGAAAACCCCCTAATCAAACTTCAAGAAAATCACTTTTTCATTTGGAACCTGACTTGTTTCTTTGTTGAATAAATGTGTGCATTTATTTTTCTCTTTTCATTTAAAAAGGAGGTTTTAAGATGAGATAATTTTGATAGATTATTAAATCAAGAAATCAGCAGCAACTGTATGGCCCTAGAATCATTGAGCAGTCTTTAACTCAAGTCAAAATTTGTAGTCGTCCAAGTTTTAAAAAGTTAAAAATAAAACAACTTTTTTTTCAGACTTTAATATTCATATATATGCCATTGAATGCTGAATTTGCATGGTTTTGATGTTTTGCTTTTCTTGCACCGCCTGGTCATGTGTCGGCGAAAACCAGATATGGATTTCAAGATCTTCTTACAGTCAGGGCACTGGTAACTGTGTTCTTCTTTTGGTGGCTGGTCATCTCTTCATGGTCTGTATACTCCCCTAAAAGTTCATCGAAATCAATGTCATTGTCCCAACACAAGAAATCTTCCTTAGACATTGCACTTATCAATATTTAACACAGGTTGGCAGGTGGAATGGTGATTGTAAAATTGTGTATAATACTGTATTTTTAATGGGATCTCCCGTTACTTTCAATTACCCCCCCCCTCTTATTTTTTAATTAGGGACGTCCCATTATACCCCAGTACACCATCAGTACCCTCACATCTTCATGGGCTCATCATTAAGTGTTATCAAAACAATAGAAAGGTGTAAAAACGACGTACAGTACCAGGTGCCTAACTACATTGTAACAACAAACACCAGTAGTTTATAAAATCGAGATAATGTTTATTATCTATGCCTTTTTAAAACATAATTAAAACTTAAAATTATCCTACAATGAATGATTTGGTCATTAAAATAATTATCATTTTGAATCGTTCGTAAGACATATATACATTAAAAATTGATATTTAATATGTTTAAGTATTTATCCGACTTTCAAAAATATAAAAATATTAAACTTACTTGCAGAAACCGGCGAGTCAAAGTTTTGACATTTTTGGCTTCCATCGCTGAATCGGCCATTTTAAATCTCGCGAGATTTAAAGTTCCTATGAATAGGTTGGTGCGAGAAATCGCGAGACTTGCGGTAGTTGCTAATCCCGTTAGTATATACGTCCCTGGTTTCACATGCTTTTAATTATATAGAAATAAATTGTTGAATAGAATTGGGTCTTATTTTATAAATAAGAGTAAAGGTTGATTACTTATCATAACATTGGAATTTATTTCTTGGGATTTAAACAACTTTTAAAGGAGATTGTGTTACTGTGTGTGATTCAGTGTGGATTACTTATTTTATCATATTCACAACAAAATCCACGCACCCTATTAAAATCGTGTTGATGAGTTCGCCTTGCATCATAATATATATACTGCCTCTTGATGATGATCGCTAAATTGATACTTTAATAAATTGACTTAACTACCGCTTATGACTCGAACGACATTCAAAATATTGTATGTAACTGGAAATGCCATAATGCAGCATTGTCCACATTTAAAATTTGTATATATACAAGTGATGACAAGAACGAGTTAACACGTACACGAGTAACTAATAGTTGATGAGTTGTACGTCAATTGAGATAAAAAATATAAGAAGTAACCAGTGTTAAATATATATATATATATATATATATATATATATATATATATATATATATATATATATAAAACATTATAGACATTATTTGGTGTTTAAATCCGAAAATTATCCCAGTGTAATAACGAGTCATTGCTCGTTCAGTGTAACCTTTAGCTCTGTTGGCATTTTTTGTTAACTCGTACCTTTATTTAAATATACTTCAATATAACACAGAGATTGACATTGTGGTGTACCTGTTTCTGAATCTAACTGTTACGGCAGTATGTCCCACAGTAATCTAAAGTAAAAAATTAAAGTAACAAAGTACTGATGAAGTTTTTCATACACGTACATTTGCAGGACAAATGTAGCGCCGCACCGAGCGGTCTTACAACAACCTCTCATGATTTCAGTTTTCATGATATTTGTTCCTCACATACTTTTTGAAAATTGATGACGAATTTCAAGTCTACCGTTTATTTACACATCACAATTATAAACATTCCGAACAAATAATCCACATTATAAAATCCAAATAAACACAATAACATATATAAGTTTATCCAAAATCAGAGGCGAAATTAATAATCCAAGTGCTAAGTAAGTCATATCTAACTTGAAGTAAGTTCTGACAATCTGTCTAAGTAAGTGATTGTGAAAGTAGCTATTGTCGGGCTGTATATACCAAAGATCCGCTCCTGACGGTCAGGAGCACATTTTAAGATCCTTACAATCAGGAGTTAATACATTGAACACAATGGCCAATGTGGAGTCAGCTGGGGGTGAGATAAGATGGGCGATTACGACAATGTAAAGATTTATAGCCTAAGTGTAGATAATGTGTGAACAATTAATTAATGAAGAATGATATTAATGGATAAAACATATTAAACTGTTACAACCCCCCCTGCCATAAGATTTCCTTTCAAATATAAAGATAGCGCGTAACAAAATCTTTAAAACTAGCAACATATATACGAATAACACGCAATAAAAACCAAAAAAATCACATGTTGTATTCAAACTATGCAAAACAAAAATTGTTCAATGAACTATTTAAACATATAACATACCATCATTTGAAAATGCAAATTAATTTCGAAGAAAACAAAAAAACATCTCAAATTAAAACATGCAACATCAGAAGCAATTATTTACATATTCCATATAGGTTAATATCGACATAGTATTAAACACATAGAAGGGAAAAAAAGTCATAAGCAAATTATGTCTCTCTAAATTATTTCGTCGCACAATTTTCATTCCACAATATTCGCATATATAATAATCCATGTATTTACATCTTGCATGTTTTCTGCGTTATAAAAGAGTGAGTATCAAAATACTTTTTCCGTCTTATTTGACGTCCTATGCGCGTTGTCTTGAAAACGGAAATTTGGGCGTTGTCAATACCAATTTCGTTGCTAAGACCTCGTTCTGATTGGTCATCGGGTACTGTTTGATCCGGAACTTCAGGTCCAGCTGTATCGTCTGGTCGTAACTTCTGGCTTGTCTCGCCGTCGCCATGTAATTCTCCACCACCCGTCATGTTGTAATTATCATCGTCTAGATATAAATCTGCGGCTCCTGGAACGCTAGTCTTGAACGGTTTTAAGCTATCTGCATGTACCACTATATAAGTATGTATATATATTGTATTATTAATATAAAAATACATATTGTCATATCCTATACAAATATGTACAATATCATTTCTTACAGTCTTCTGTACCACAAATCAATAGACCAACCCGATAACGAACCTGACTGTAATAATACTAAAAACCCTTTCGATTAAATTTTCAACGCAATGGATGACACTGTTTTCCAGAACTTTTTTGTTTGTTAGAAAGAAAAAAAAGTAATGGTACAAGTAATGCACGATGCACACTATTTCCTCGTTTATTCAATACACACTAAACAGTTGAAAAGCCCAACCAGATTGTGATAATACAATAAATCCCGATTAAACTCGCAACATAATACTTCCCACAATTTTACAGAACTAATTTGTTAAGAATTATACAAGTAATGATACAAGCAACGCATATTGCTGACCACATACTGGCCTCGTTTATTCAATACACACCGATCCTGATAACAAACCCGAACATTAAAAAATTAATTTTCTCAAAAAGTGTTTACCAGACGCCACAAAAGTGTCAACTCAATCTGTTGTTTGACATTTAGAGGCTGTCTAGCAAGTTTCATACTATTTTATTTTTTATCAAACGCATAACGAAAAAAGTGTAAAAACTGAAGTGGGACAGACATACTGACGGACGCAGAGGAAACCTATAGATCCCTCCGATAAAACCGGTTTGGGACAAAAAAGTTTAAATACATTGATATGCATGCGTACCCCAAAACTAGGTGGCACATTCATCTCATCTTTGTTTTAAGTCTTTCATTCTCTCCTTTTTTCAAATCTTTTAAGACTTCCCAGGATCTGAGTTTGTTGTTCTACATGTAGCACAGTATTAAATAATTTTGCATCCAGGTGATGACACTTTATATATAAAGTTCACAAAAACATGGTCCATTGATAGGGGTTATTTATGCAGAGTTTATGTACACAGAAACAGGGTCCACTGATGACGCGTTATTTATACAGAGTTCATGTAACAGAAACATGGTCCACTGATGACGCGTTATTTATGCAGATGTCACGTATACAGAACCAAGGTCTATTGATGACGCGTTATTTATGCAGATGTCACGTACACAGAAACAGGGTCTATTGATGACGCGTTATTTATGCAGATATCACGTACACAGAACAGGGTCCATTGATGACGCGTTATTTATGCAGAGTTCATGTACACAGAAACAGAGTCCACTGATGACGCGTTATTTATGCAGATTTCACGTACACAGATACAGGGTCTATTGATGACGCGTTATTTATGCAGATGTCACGTACACAGAAACAGGGTCTATTGATGACGCGTTATTTATGCAGAGTTCATGTACACAGAAACAGAGTCCACTGATGACGCGTTATTTATGCAGATTTCACGTACACAGATACAGGGTCTATTGATGACGCGTTATTTATGCAGATGTCACGTACACAGAATCAGGGTCTATTGATGACGCGTTATTAATGCAGAGTTCATGTACGCAGAAACAGAGTCCACTGATGACGCGTTATTTATGCAGATTTCACGTACACAGATACAGGGTCTATTGATGACGTGTTATTTATGAAGATTTCACGTAAACAGAAACAGGGTCCACTGATGACGCGTTATTTAAGTAGATTTCATGTACACAGAACCAGAGTACACTGATGACGCGTTATTTATGCAGATTTCACGTACACAGATACAGGGTCTATTGATGACGCGTTATTTATGCAGAGTTCATGTACACAGAAACAGAGTCCACTGATGACGCGTTATTTATGCAGATTTCACGTACACAGACACAGGGTCTATTGATGACGCGTTATTTATGAAGATTTCACGTACACAGAAACAGGGTCCACTGATGACGCTTTATATATGTAAGGTTTATGCAGGTTCCCTTATTTTGCAATTGGAGTATGTAATCTGTTATTTAAGCTTAAGATTTCTTACTTCTTTATCGTTGAAATCTTAAAAGCCATATCTCAAAAATAAACTAAAATCATCTTATCTAATAAGACTCGAGAATTTACGATTTTGGGAGTTGATTTTAATCAACTCTTCTATGCAGTTGCTCTGGTAATCAGCAAGTGAAACAGTGTTTGGACCAAAGCTCAAATTATCGCCGCTGACAAGAATCAGAAATTAGTAAAAAAAAAACCACCAAAAAACCCCGAAAAGTTTGATTTAATGTATTTAAAAGCATTGTTTTTCAGGAGAATTTGTGTATAGAATTACCCAAAAGATAGCGTTCCAATGTAATCTTCTCTCTTTCTAATTCAATTAGAAAATAGATATAAAATGTCATATTTCCAGAAACGGGATGCAGGTTAATTAATGTTGAAATAAGAGTAATGTGCTTGGCCTTATTTTACAAATTGTAATTTAATTCGAACAAAATCTGGGAAGTCCCACGATTTGAGAGATAAGATGCGAAAGAAAGCGGGGAGAGCTGTCAAAGCAATAAGGTTAAAATTTACTCCTAACAGTGTCCTAAAATTTTAAAGTTCCTTTTCTATTCCTAGAAAAATTGAAATTTAATAGACCTTTGAAAGAGAATATATTAGAAGCTGTTCTAATGTGATCAGGTAAATCATAAAGGATGTACTTCTAACTTGTAGAAATTTAATTATATCTCACTGGTTCTTAGAATATGAGTGTGAACTGAAGGGAAATAACTTTTTATAAGAGACATTACACCTTAATCCTGTGATCATTCTGGCTGTTTGAACTCAAAACAGCATCAGAGTATTAAACAAGAGGCCCATGGGCCACATCGCTCACCTGAGGAACAAGCGGTATGATAAAATCAGCTCAATGGAGTCATAATACAAACTATCTGGACAATGTACAATAATTCATGTAAATCCTGTATAAATAAAATCTATTTTCCCCTGGATATTCTTATGTTTATAATCATTAGTCCCTTTTCTAACAGGATGATTTTACAGTCATATCATATGTTGAGTATTGCAGATCTAAAAAAAGATCCCTAACAATAGTTTATATATGGGATATAAACGCACATCAAACTCTGAACCTTCTCGTGAGGCCAAAGAATTGTCCTGGGGCCAAAGTCTTAACAATTATAAAGAATCATCTGGCTGATTAGTTTCTGAGAAGATTTTTAAAGATTTACCCTATATATTCCTTTGTTAAACTTTGACCCCCCCCCCATTGTGGCCCCACCCTACCCCTGGGGATCATTATTTTCACAACTTTGAATCTACACTACCTGAGGATGCTTTCACACAAGTTTCAGCTTTCCTGGCTGATTAGTTTCTGAGAAGAAGATTTTTAAAGAATAACTCTGTTTATTCCTATGTAAAGCATTGACCTCCCATTGTGGCCCAAACCTACCCCCAGGGGTCATGATTTTCACAAATTTGAATCTACACTACCTGAGTATGCTTCCACACAAGTTTTAGCTTTCCTGGCTAATTAGTTTCTGAGAAGAAGATTTTTAAAGATTTACTGTATATAATCATATGTTAAACTTCGATCCCCCATTGTGGCCCCAACCTACCCCCAAGGGGCATGATTTTCACAACTTTGAATCTACACTACCTGAGGATGCTTCAACACAAGTTCCAGCTTTGCCGGCGAATTAGTTTCTGAGAAGAAGATTTTTAAAGATTTACTGTATATATTCCTATGTTAAATTTGGATCCCCCATTGTGGCCCCACCCTACCCCCGGGGGGTCATGATTTTCACAACTTTAAAATTTACACTACCTGAGGATGCATCCACACAAGTGTCAGCTTTCCTGTCTGATTAGTTTCTGAGAAGAAGATTTTTAAAGATTTACTGTATATATTCCTATGTAAAACGTCGATCCCCTATTGTGGCCCCACCCTACCCTCGGGGGTCATGATTTTCACAATTTTGAATCTTCACTACCTAAGGATGCATCCACACAAGTGTCAGCTTTCCTGGCCGATTAGTTTCTGAGAAGAAGATTTCTAAAGAGTTACTCTATATATTCATGTTAAACTTCGACCCCCCCCCCCCCCATTGTGGCCCCATCCTCAGGTGAGCTAAAAAGGTTAAGTTTACAATTCAATAAGTGGGTTTCTGGAAGAATAGATTTTGAAAATTTTGAAAAATAAATATTGACGGTTTTTTTTATACTTTTTTAATCTTTAGCTTTTAAGATTTGTGTACAAACATAGAATTGTTAGCAAATCTCTGTATCTTGCTTATAATTCGAAGCTTAACACTCAAATATGGTTAAGTAAATAGAAATTGTAAACAACATGCACTACATGTATAACAAATAAAGAACACAATTTTTTCGAAATGAATCATATATATATACATGGATATACCTACATATTTCCGTAAGCGATATCAAACTCTATTTAAACTGAATAAACTAGAGAAAATGCCGAGCATCTCAACAAAACCTATTGCATTAATCTACCATTACGCAAAAGATAATGCCGAATTACCGATAGAATGAATTGTATTTCAGTACCCCTACATCAGATTTTGCTTAATTTGCGCAGGTAAACAGTTAACGTTACTGTTTGATTTACCGAAGTCTCTGATTGATTTGATACGTAAAAATCACGAAATACAGACGATAGTTTCCAGGTTACAAAGCATAAATAATGAAAACGAAACGAAAATCAGAACAAGCTAACACCAACGTCATGTGTGAAAACTGTCAACGCATTGAAATATTTAGCCCCAATTTACTTCACAAAATCGGCACCAATATATTGTTCATGTTTCAAAACTTCCCTTCATACGCGATCTGTTGCACAACAAGCAAATTCATCATAGTCAGATCGACCCTTTTTCGTTTAATGTCATGGCTGCTTTAAACAAAGAACCTCGTTTTAGAAGTATGGAATACGAGTCTTGGTAAAATATGGGTATGCAAACCCGGGCCGTGGCAAAATAAATGCCGGGGCAGATCGGCAATCGTCAATTCCAAATACGCATTATTTTGCAGCAATATCTACAGCGAATACAAATATACTAGTCCATCAAATATCCTAAAATTTTAATGAGATTGGCAGATTAATAACTGCCAATCTTTTGTTTTGCCCAGGCCAAGTCTTGCCTACCCATTTTACCGGATGCCGAGCCCGATTGAAACACGCCTTTCCTTTATTATTATTTTCGTAATAACTTCGATTTGAAACAAAATTACCCCTCAATTTTTGCAATTTATATTTTCCTTCCCATAAGGATAATTTATGCTAAACTACGTTGAATTTGCCTCGGTAGTTCTTGAGAAGAAGATTTTTTAAAATGCACCCCCCTTTTTCTACAGTTTCAAGGTTTTCTCCGCTTTGAATACAGATCGGACTTTAATTTTTGCAATTTATATTCGCCCTCCCATAAGGATGCTTTGTGCCAAATTTGGTTGAAATTGGATAAGCAGTTTTAGAGAAGAAGTTCAAAATGTAAAAAGTTTACAGACGGACAGACGGACGACGGACAAAATGTGATCAGAATAGCTCACTTGAGCTTTCAGCTCAGGTGAGCTAAAAACAGGTCAACAGAAAGCAATATATCTTGTCCAGAGTTTTGTGATTAACTTTATAGATATGCATTCTAAGAATATTCAATGTCTTTGAAGTTTTATCATTGATGATAACGCCATTTTAACACCATAGAAGAGGCATTTGTTCCCTCTTTTGTATAAAAAACAATCAAGTGGAAGGACTACCATTTAAAAAAATATTCATCTCATTTCCATTTAAACATTCAGTTAATGTCAATTTAAACATTCAGTTAATGTCCATTTAAACATTATGGGTCATTATAACATGCAAATGAACCATTCAAAAACCATTTATGTCAGTAAGACCACAACAGTATTAAACATGGCTTTTATTTTAATCATTAAATATCAATTTGAAAAGCAATTTTACAGTTACGAAATGAATCCCTTCCACGGACTTTCTAGTCTATATATACCGTGATATTCACATAATTGCTATGACAATCATGCAGTGTACATGGTCATCACTAGTTTGGTTTTTTATGTCCCTAAAATTTCCAAGTTTACAATCCTGTTCTGGATAATTGTTATCATTATTGCTGTTACATATTCTCTATTCCCTTTCAGACACCATGCAAACAGGTACTCTGAAACTAAACATACGCGGGTATGTTAGGGAAACTCGTGCTTAAATAATGCATGATTTACTTTACATTAATTTTTTTTGCTTTTACATTCTTTTATTCTTTATATATGTGAACAAAATATGTATTATCTAATAAATATTTATTTTCTTCTGGTTTCACAGTTCTGCGCTCTTCGATCCTCAATCGGTTTACATTTGATCAAGAAACAAAGCGGGCCTACTTAAATACAGTAGTGATTACCAGTACTCGATGTTAAAGGAAAATGTAAAAATAAAACACAAATACGACTTACTTGAAATATCAATGTCCTTTCAGACTTCTCATTACACTACCTGGAACTCATCAGGGAGTCAATATTAGGCCCCAGCGGCCAACCTTGAACATATCTTCCTCCTACTAGACATTCTCCTACTAGACATGCAAGAACACTCCAAAATTTTTAACAACAAAAAGAATAAATAATTAGTACTATAAAGGAAATCCTCAGTAGACTACCTAAGAGGATGCAAGCAAAAAAGAAGAGCTAGTAAGCAATTCTTTTATCCGACGCAACAAAGTTTATCTCTTCATCTAACATCATATCGTCGATTTTTTTAATAATGATGGTAAGGAACTCTCGTCTTGAATCCCCTTAGTCCACTGCCTGTTCGGCCCACCCTGAATTGTACTTAGTCCTCAGACATACAACACCGTCCTAATGTAATATGTTCAGTAACGTGTTTTGTTCGGTACGTATTTCAATGTCGAAACTCTGATAAAGAGAGATGTGTTGAGTATATGTTTCATCAAAAGATCCAAAATTTTCCTTTTTGGACAACCTTGATCGACACCTTTCTCTTTTAATCAACCATAAACTTATTGAGAAGGTTGTTGATCTTAAAAAGCTTTATGACTGTATACTTCAAAACATTTTGCTTGTTATACCTCCGCAAACAAAGTTTAGGTGGATATATTTGTTTCACCCTGTCCATCTGTCCGTCCGTCTGTTTGTAGACGCAACATTGTCCCCCCTGTAGAACTGTTTAACTACTTCATAAAACAGTCTAAAAGTTTGTACATATGTTGATCTCCATCTGAAGATGTGCACCTGCAATTTCTGTCAAGATCAGACAAGATTTAATGATTTTATGACAGTGTTCATGTTTTTTTATTCTATATGTTGTACACTGATGTTGAAAAGTAAGGGAGGTAATCTTTACAGATTTAATTAATTAATAGTATTAAAACACCCAAAAATATCTTTATATAAGTACATCCAGATAGAGGTTTTTTGTCTCTAAGTCTTTACTAAATTTATTGGGAGTTGATTTAATTAACTCTCCTATGCAGTTACTCTGGCACACCGAAAGTGAAACAGTGTTTGGACCCAAGCACAAATCATCACCGCTGACAAGATTTAGTTCTTGAGAATAATAAACAAAAATCGTTGTAATATATGCTGATGCATTGTTTTCAAGGAAACTTATCTATAAACACTTTGAAAATTGTCAAATTTTATATACTACGAACAATTTAGATATTTTTGTTGTCTCTTTTATTCCTACGCCAGAGTTAATATAATTTCTTTCAACCAGACGCTCGGCTGTCTCCGTAAATATGCGACAAGCAGAGAGGGGACTCTCTTGCTTCTCGAATATTAACGGAGACAGCCAACCGTCTAGTTAAACGAGATTAGAGTTCGATATCAATAGTGCTTGGATCCATACAATTTTTAGAATTGTTTCGATAGCTAATGCATACTAGTAGTTGAAATATATCTTTAAAAATTACACAACATGATTCATATGGGGTTGCTCGAAATTCTTATCGGAAAAGTCTAAAAATTCATATAATAAAAAAGTGCGTAATTCAAATACAAACTAGAAACTAATTGCCATGCAAGATTGATTTTAAAATAAATGATAATCGATCAAATCAACTCCCGTCAGTACTTCAGTACTTTAATTTTTTATAATCGACAATGCAACATTTTTTTGTCAATGATAAATTCTTAGGAGCTAATACGAACATCAAAGACAAAAGTGGCTGAATTCATTTGTCCCAAGGGGGCCTTTATCTGAGCCATGGTATAGATGGAGCATGCCTTTAAGGAAATTTGATAATCTGTTAAATGGTCAGTGGTTTTGTGGCTATTTTAAAACTGTTTCATGTAAACCAAAAGTTTCTAACATTATATTAGGAAATAAATGATATCATTACATGTATTAATAAAGAAGTTAACTATTTTTAGAAGTTGTTTAATTTTAATAGTAAAAACATTGAAGTGAGCTTTCAATTCAGCAACAACAGCATGTTTGTTATCAAAATCAGCTGGTACAGTGTATATGTGTGCGATGACCATTGTAGACATCAGCAGCGGCACTTCCATGAAACTTTGCCAATATGTTGGACTCATGCTACAGAATTAAAATAAATTCAAAATTTAAATAATCTGTAAACACTTTACAGTTTAGGTTTGTTTTACACATCCAAAAATTTCATCAAGAATGTAATGCTGAAGACTTGTTTTCCAAGAGTTTGTTTACACTTTAATCCTGTATGCAACACTGATTCCTGCCTCTACTGCAGTGGTTGAGAGGGTAATCGGCCTTAAGAATGATGTTTGCACCCCAAAAGAAGCTCCTTGCCACAGGAAAACTTGGATGCGATAATGCGTGCGTGCAAGGAGGGGCCAGATATGTTATTAGAGGAGTTGTTGGAAAAAGCTGTTGACTTTTTTCAAAGACAATAAAAGAGTAAAATGTCCCTGTAATCAATGTTGAACCTTGCAGGTTATTAAAATGCATGAAAACAGCTTTATTTCTTCACTTTTGTTCATATTTCAACACTAATAATGAAACTAATGATCCATTTTGAAAATTTATTTTCTCAATTTCAACAGTTTCGCATCAATTTTCCCATTTCTGCGGACCCGGCCTGGACCCAGTTTACAAATCGTAGGAAAACCCCTGTTTGTTACCAAGTTTGATAATTGAGTTGAAATGTCAAGGCTTTCTGAAGCGGATTCCTCAAAATCCATATTAGTATGTTCCTGTTATACTTTTTATTAAACAAACTTTAACTAAATAAAACTAATTCTAACAATTTCCAGGTAACTAATGATAGGAAGTTATTTTAAACAAGTTAACTGAATACATGATTGTATTATAAACATTGTCACCATGTTGTTTTCAAAAGCCACAATAAAAGAAGTGGCATCTTCTTCCTATCCAGCGTCTTCCTTCAAAACCTCTTCATGCTCATAAACTGTGCTTTACAGTCACTGGCTTAAGTGGTAGAAAAACTACAAAATGGTTTAGTTTCCATTTGTTTTCGGGTATGGAATTACCGAATGAATTCGTCCATAATATGTAGACAGGATCCTGTTGCTTTTCACTTGTAAAAACTATCGTTACTATGTCGAGGAATCTTGGACACAAATGTCACGGATGGAACAATGCAACCTGCATGAAAATCATGATCAATACACACCAAACGTGGACCATCAGCAGGGGTAAGAACTTTGTTATGTCCTTTAACACCTTTGGTATGCCTGGTTCACCAACAGGAATTATCGCTTCATCATCCAAACAGATAAATGTGGTAATATCTCGACTATCAACACAACAACTCTTTAAATACTTGAAGTCTAGCATCTTGAAGATGGACTTTTGTCACTCTCGTCTGAACACGGAATTTGACATTAAATCGTCTGGAGTACTTAAATGCAGATTTTTTTTAATGTGACATTGGGTTGAAATTTTAGTCGAAGAGTTTCAGTACTAAGAATTGCCGTTTCATCTGGCAGTCGTGAAGATATAGTATCTATCCATGTTTCTATAAATGCATCAGTTCATCAAAATACTTTCCTGTCTCTTCAAAGAAATTGAAATCTCCAAACTTGGTGTCAATGTCTCCACCATGATCTATAGTCAGGACGTAATGTATGATGATCACTGTTTAACAGAATGGAAATGCGTTCATCCATGCTAGCTTGTTCACTAGAATCAGCCATGTTTTCACAACCTGTTAGCTCAAAAACATACTTCTCAGCAATGACTTACAATGTAGGAATGTTGACATATTTTAAACACCTATTAATGAAATCCCTTCGCATTGATCTTGTGATAGACACTTGACCCAGTTAATTGGGGGGTTTTTTATGCCATGAACCGTATTTTTTCTTCGCAGTGACCTGTGAGATCTGTCACTTGTACTCTGGCATTAAGGATGGCATGATCTTCCTCGTATATCTCTGACCAAGGTTTTCAAAATCGCCTTTAAATTCATTTCCTTTGTATCATTGAGTGATTTGTAGTAAACCATATTCCATAAAAATGGAACTCATTTTCCGTGTGTTTTCTTTGCTTGATAGCGTTCTAAACGGTCAAGTATACATGTACCTGAAGTGGTCTACAACAACTGTTATGATCTGATCTGCATTTGTATGTTCTAAGGTTATTCTTGTAGAAATGTACCTGCCGCACACGATTCCTCCTCGGTGCTTTCAACACCTTCTGGAATTGAATATTATATAATGAATATACATGTACCAAATTCAGTGATTTCATGTTTAATTTGTTTGTTATATTACATGAGCATGTAAAATTATCGAAAACATAATCATATATCAAAATCAAAAATATACATTTGTTTTTGTGTAATTAATTAAACATATGTCAACTTCGATATGCAAATCAAATAAGTGTTTGATAAGCAGTGTATTAAACCTAATATGAAGTCAGAAAAGATCCTCTTTTTGGGTTTTCTCTTGGGCATAATTTCCTCCTCAATACCACTTTCTTCCTCAGTTGTTTTACCAGTTGTGGTGTAATCGTATTGCTAACATTCTTTCTTGCTATCTAAAAGTAAAATTCATAAATTAAGAAAGTTTTTTTTACACTGAGTGACAGTGAGTGGTTTTATACATAACATACCACATGAAAATTTAACCTTTATCAGGTTGAATTTTAGCCATGTATTTTTGGGCTTTCGCATCTCTTTAAGTGAAGCTGCTGCCTCTTTTTCACCTCTGGAGGTTAGCATGTATGTAGAAGATAGAAAATGTTGTTAGCTCCAAACCATCATAGACAGTCCCCAAACATGCATACTCAGTTTCAGGAAAATGTTAAATAAATGTGCAATTCATTTTTCTGAGAATTTGTTCAGAATTTCTTTTTTATTGTTTAAATTTTGTATTAGCATTGATTCAGAGGGTGTTACTAACAGGATTTTTCATTTCACAAATGATACAAAAATGCTAAATCGGTGATGAAGCTGAATGTTTTTAATGACAAAGAGGACTTCTGTCTGTATGCTGTGAAGAATAAACAGCCAGGAGACTAGATTAAATATACTTATGGAGACAAAGAGAACCTTTGGTGGAAGAGCAAGTTAAAATATATTATCTAACATCATGGAGATCTTCAACCCAAAATATTTACATGAACTGGTATTTAGTCTGACAAGACTGACTTGAAAATATGAGCCGGTCCTATGATATTGTGGTATGTAAATCAGTTTGTCAAAAATCTATCAATACAGAAATATTTACAGGAAACTAATGTTATTGCGAGTATCCTCTATTTAGGCCAGCATTTTTTGTTTTTAGGTTTACAAACCCACCACTCTGTTTTCTGAGTTTTAAGGGAAAAAAATAAAATTACAAAAGAGATCTTTTTTCCTCCGACGGCAAAATTTGGATGGGATTGAGATTTTTTGGGTTTTGGATGGAGATTTCGTATTGATATTGTAAGGCATCAACTTCCTGTCAAATATGGCATGAGAAAATATGCACATTAAATTGAGGTTTGTGTTTATAATTATGGCCTGGTTTAGTCAGAATTTTTTTCGCGGGGCTGGGAAACGCCGAGATCAACAACTTTAAAAGATGAAACTATCTTGTCTGACTGATATGTAATTTAATGCATGTCGATGTGTTGCAAGTGGAAAGGAACCGGTCACTCAAGCATCCAAAACGCAGCTAGAATAAAATGAAAATCATAATGATGTGAGATCACCTGTTTATATCACTGCATGAAAATTTGTATTTACAAAGCAAGAACAGTTATTGTAAAAGTCATTTTTACATTGTATTTAATCGCCTTTACTCCTATTTACTTAAAAAAGGAGAAGATGGTAAATGTGGTTTTTACTCATACATGTACATATTGTATGTACATACAAGTAAATGCTTGTAATGGGTCACTTAACAACATCTTTACAGATTGTGTAAAACATACATTAACCGAAAGTAAATATTCCTTAACAACTGTAAAGATCTTATTAAACAATGCCTTTATAAGCATGAAAATACAAGTAAACTTGTTTTACTGAACATTAAAGGTTGTTACTTTTAACCATTACAAAACTTTACTTCTAATCAATGCAAGTAAAGTTGATATTTACTTTCTATTAAAGGTACATATTTTTACTGGATTTTTCTACTTTATATGTTTATGTAGCTTTATTCCGACTTTATAAAAAATCAGACAAAACATAATGTGAAGAAACTATTCGTTCGTAGAAACAATAATAATATTTATCAATATAATCATAATTAAAAACACTTTAATCTTCATTTATAACCCACGAATGAGTTTGGTCACCATTGAGTGGATCTTGGTTTTTGACAGAATACCCTTGTTCTTTTAGCCAACAGCCGCTTGCTGCGTGGAGGTCATGTCTCTAGAAACTTTTTATCCAGACTATCATTAATTTTTCATCATTCCTCATTCTCCCATGAATAAGAATGGGAAAGGAAGCCATTGTCCACCTCTTCTTCACTGCTCATGAACTTGTGGGCCTCTGGGAGCTGTAGAAACTGATGAACTTTGGTCTTCTTTTCCTTTGACCAGCCAGAATTTTTTTTCTATCGTTAATTTTCTTCTTTTTAATATCTGAAAAAAAACACCATATAATTAATTTCCTTCCAAAAAAGACTTAGAAGTATGCTTTGACAAAGTTAAAATATTGTTAGCCCCTTATGCAACTGACCAATTTTGAAAATAAGGTCAAGTCAGGGATATTTTTTTGTAAAGATGGCCTTATTGATATTCTTTTAAAGCATAGGGATAATAATTATCATTCTTTTGCACTAAAGTTTATATGTTCTCACCTCTTTCTTTCTTTCGTACGTCGCCTGTCTCTTTTTGTGAACTTCTGTTTTATTCTTCCTCTGCCTGGTGTGCATCAGGAATTTCATAGCAATTCACTTTAAATATATATTAAGGAACTTCTAAAACAAACACTAATAAATACTTACAGTTAAACGACCCACTCTGTTAAGTCCCTTGCGAAATTGATCCCAATATTCAGAGTTTTCTGAGTAGTTCAGTGCCTCGTCTAGAAACTCAGGACTGAAATCTCCCTCCAAAACACTGATTCCTGTAAATGATTATTTGTCAAATTACTCCTTAAAACCTAAATTCTATAGATTGTATCAACTCTTCTCCGGAACATCAATTTTTTTTTTGATCCGAGCAATGCAGAATATGATCCCACCCTAGTTCGACGGGGTTTGTTTCTGTTTTCACTTATTTCTTTTTTAAAAGTTCAACATATCTGAAATGAATTGAAACTCAACTTATCCTAAGAAAATGATTTTAACAATGTGTAATTTTTTTTTAAATATTAGAAAGTTTCTGCATAAATTTACGATTAAAACACTCAATCATATAAATGTATTTCTATATCAAACTACCTTGAAATGGGTAATATTCATTTTGTTTTCCATTCAGAATGATTGGGGAAAAGTTTTTTAATTTTTTCTTTGGGGGGGGGGGGGGGGGGGGGATCCCTGCATGGTTCTTGATATTTTGATATTTTTTACTTTTGGATGGCATTTATATTTTAGTAAATTCTTCATACAATTTACTACTGATATCACTTCTTTATTTACCTCAGACTTTCTCCGAAACACGCTACCGACCTCGGAAAATCAAGTATGTTGAATTTACATCGAGACCGAGAGTCGCCATTTTTACATGTAAACAAAGTGCACCATATGAATTTACGGGACTGGTAATGGTGTTTAAAAGACTATCCGAGGCAAGTGAAGATACGATATGAGTAGTAAATTGCATGCAGAATATAATGGTACTAATTGTTTTCACAGAATTTGCGTATAAAAAAAGTAAATCAGTCCAAAACTAGCGCACGTTTTTCTGCGCAATAAATAAACAATTTTTTCAATGGGTGGCCCTGTAGCTCTCCGGTCTGTCAATAATTTTTTTCCCGGAGAGCTTCAATTCTGCAGCTACATAAAGACCTACAAAAAGAAATAAAACGAATCGATTCTGTGTGTACATGTTTCTCTCTCTTTATAAAAGAAAAGATGTAAATACTTAGCATTTAGTACATGACGAGATTATGGTACATAAGAGTTTAGTACATGAGTAAGTGAATTTATGAATGAAATTATAATTATACTGCTACCCAAAAAGTCTTTTTTTTCTTTTAGTATGAAATAAACTATCTCTTTTATTATTCACGGAGAGTGACCATAAAAATAAAATCTACTTAAAAAGAAAACAATATGACGATCCATTCAAAATAATGAAACACAACATTTATTCAACATATATATATATATATGTAAACTATTTTTTACATTCAACATAAAAGTAATTAAATGATACATAAAATAGTTACAACACAGAGAAGATAGATATATATATATATATATATATATATATATATATATATATATATATATATATATATATATATATATAAGAAAATTAATGGCGTCTGAGCACCCATGTGCTTTCACAGGTGGGCAACCTTGGGTTTCGGTAGGGACGCCTCCCTACCTCCACCACCTCCTCCTCCTCCTCCTGCTCCTCAGACGCGGAACAACATAAACAAAACACGGACAAAAGCAGGACAACAACTATAAAGGAAAAAAAATGTACAAAAAAGTAAGACATTTTATCATTCTTAGGACGATGGAACACCACATCAGACAAATTAGAAACGACAGAGTCGCCGTCCCCCTCTCCAGACAAGGACAGGTGATGGTAATTCATTTTAATATCACGAGTGGGAGGAGGGGAACCGCGACACTGACGACAAAAACACAAACAGAGACACAAACCAAACACAGCGACGAATGACAAACCACCTACAAAAAAGTCGTATATACGAATGAATGAAGTTAAACTGTAGCTGATTTATATATAGTCTCTAATTTTATTGATGCAGAGCGTGTAGGACGATGCGTGCGTTTATAGTATTTAAAAAGCAGGACAAGCACTACAGCAACAGGAATGCATTAAAACTTAAATATACTAATCTGTGAGAGTCTGGGACGTTATCTGTTTGTTAAAAAAAAATAATTAATTAAAAAGAAATGTAATTTTAAAAAATAAGACATATTAAATAATAAATAGATCTGTGTTCAATTACTTAGAAATGATTAAAACCGTCCTAGGAGTCAACGTAATCTCTCCTGAAAAAAAGACGTCATTTTAAAAATTAATTAAAAAAAAAATAACAACCCCCTTTTTTCCCCAAAAAAATGTGCAATGTATAATCATATATATTTACCTGTGCTTGTCTCATGTACTGAGGTACCGTCTACTACTACTACAAAAAAAAACGAGATTAGAGCATGAATGAAGATTGGAGAAAGAGAAGGTAAGTCTCAGCGTATAAGAAAACACAATTTTTGTAATTAATATGAAATGGGGGGGGGGGGGGGGGGTGTTTTATGATAGATTCTTCTCTTTTAGAAAAAATATATTTACCATGCGTAGTGCGACGGGGGCTGGAGGACGGGGGTGTAGTCTCATCTCCCTGGTCTACAGGAAAAAAAAGAAAACATACGACTAGACTATAATTAATATGTTATTGGGGGAGGGGGGGGGGGGACACACGGTTATAACTAATATGCATTGATGGATGTTAAATGAACAATTTATCAATATATTACATTACAGAAATGTAACATGTACCATGTACATGTATGAGTTTGAACGTACGCAAAGCGATATCAGGTTAGGGTGTCCCGAAGGATATACCCACGACCCGGCGCGAAGTAAATCCTGCACCGGACCGACTTGCGCAATGTGTTCAAATTGTCGCAAGTCACACTGCGTTTGAAAACGTGCCTAATCTGGTCATTGCACAAAAGGTTTGTGAGATGTGTGTAGACAAGGCATGACTACCGACTCTTCATGTCAATACTGTCGAACGCGTTGTCCCTACTATACAGCGCTCTCTCACAACAGGAAAGGTCACGATGGATATTTTTTGTTAGAATATCTTGTAGATAATAGTATCATACCGCAAGTTATCTATTCGGGATCAAATCTTATGTATATACCTGTCGCAAAACAGTTAAACATACGAATTCTCGACTTTTATAGTTTTTTGCCGACCAAATTAGCTAAGCTACCCAGTGCGTTTGATTTATGCAAATAAAAAAAAGACTACTTTCCCCATTGTTTACCACGTTTCAACCTCAGAATTATGTTGGTCCTTATCCTGACTATTGTCAATACGAATGTGACACGACGAGTGATAAAGATCGCAGCGAATTCTTAACCTGGCATCAATCAAAAATAAACAACAACGAACAATTTGATTTTGCTAAAGAAATTGTTGAATATTGTCAAAGTCATGTTGATATATTGAATTTTGAATATATAAGTAATTTTATTTTCATTCACTATTCATCTCACTTTTAATAAACTATGTAAATTGGCCGCGTGTATATTTTGAAAGGTAATTAACATGCATGTAATTTCTTTATTCAGACATTTGGAAAACCTCTCAACCATTAATTTCGACTGCTGTTTTTCCATTTCAAGCTTTTGGAGCCTTTCTTGTTTTTTTCAAGCTCAAACGGCTTTTTTTCTAAATTTAACTGTTGTATAAGGAATCAAGCTGTCTATGTCTTTGAAAAAGATAAAAGAACCTCTTGCATATTTGTTAACAGGTGTTTGGCCAAATGTGCTGAGGAAAGTATAGCAATTTAGAGGAAGAAATTAGACTTTTTTGTGCTAGACCATGCCAGTGTTAATTTGTAACATATTATGACCGGTAGAAATTCGCAAGTCGGTATGTCGCATAACAATTTATTAACGATCCAAACTTGTCGTTTCTACACGATCTATGCAGTCAGCATGGACAATACAAGGTCCAGTCTCCAACTGATGATCATTGTGGATAACGACTAATTTATAAATAAAACATATGTACAGATGTAAATAAATAGAGTTACTCTTGACACATACAATGATTAATCTAAAGGATTATTCAAGATATATAATTAGTTAAATTACAGGTGACATCTTAATGTCCGGCGGTGAAGGTCTAATTAGAAATAATTAGCACTAAATCAAAGAAACAGTATGTCACTCTAAATACATGTAAGTGTTTCTCACACGGTGACAATATCCTCACAACTTAAGTTTGCTGATGGATGTATGAACCTCTTTAAAGACGATAAACAAGTTATCTAACAGTTTCTTGTTATTCGACAGAATGATAAGGGTTTTTTAAGGATTTCCGTTTCCAACGGAAGACCTTATTGTTTTCGTACTGTTTCTTCTTCATTTTTTTCCACAAATTTTGTGCACGCGATTTCTCAAAAACTATTCGGCCGATTTTGACCATTTTTTTTTACAGATGATTGCCAGAGGTTATAATTCTAGACGTTTTTTTTTAAATTTTGAAATCGTCACTTCCGGTACAGAGGAACGGCAGATTTTCTATTTTTTACGACCTATTTTGTGCAGAGCTGATCTCAGAAACTATTAGAGATATGAACACGAAATTTTCAGGATAGGTAGACTATTGTTTGAAGTTGTGCCCTATCATATTGTTTAACGCCAGTGGTGCCATTTCTTCGCGCTCGCCTAGGCACGAAAATTGGGTACGAATTTTCATTCAAAATTTTCATACGTCATGATCTGTATCTTTTTATCAGTTGACATTTTGTTAAATAATATATAACAAAAGTGGTACAAAATCAAACGTTCTTTCCAATAAAATCAAGAAAAAGGGGCTGGCCCCTTTAATTAGGGACCAAGAGACTCGTAAAGTCCATTACGATTAACTTAAAAACAGTAAATATTTTGTTATTCATTAAAGAATCAAGGTTGTTAAATGCTACATTATCGGTTTGAAAAAGTCATCGTCAGGCCCATGTTTGACGTTATTAGGGATTTTTTTTTCATTATCCTAAAATTTCCGGGGGGGGGGGGTTAATCTTGAAATTGTATCGATATTTCGTGGTATCATTTAAAAAAAAAAGAAATCGGACGGAAGACCTACTCGTAACGAGGTCGTATCTAGTTCTGTTTACTTTTATGATCACCAGTTTAAAATTTGTGATTATACACAGAGAAAACTGTTTTAAAAAATTCAGGAATTTATTATAATCACTCAATCTTTGCAATGTGGATAACAGTAAACATAAAAAAGGATGTGCTTAAGCATATTAAAAACCATGTCAAGAAAAGTTCGAAAAAGAGTTAATCACATTGAAGAGTCAAGGATATGGAGTGAAAATAATATTGGTCCACCAGGATTTAATATTAGTTTATTTGAGAACAAAGGTAAGGAAATTTATTTAAATTGCCCTTTTTACTTCTGAATTTTGTTCGGAGACCAATCTAGTTGGTATTATTTCTCCGTTGTGAGTTAAATATTTCATGAATCCTACAATTACCTTTGCGTGCTTCATGGTTATCAACAGCAGCAGGTACGAATAACATAAAAAATTGAAAAGAGACTTTATTTTGATAACAAATAAATAATTCTAAGGGATACATTAGTAAACAAAAGAAAATTGTATTTGATTTTCACAAGAAAATATTATAATGATTGTAGGCATGGTAGATGCTGGTCTTAGAGAGATGCATGTGAAAAGTTTATTGTCTGCTATGAAATTAAAAGAGCAATGTGAAAGCATGCACAATTATATAAAAAGTATAACGACAACACATTGTCTCAATCTATAGGCATTTGTTAGGTATACTTGAAAGTTTGTTTATGTTAATGTCAATTCTGTTATATTACTTAAATTTTTGAAATGAGAAAAAAACCCATCAGTGTTAAACCCCTTTGTGAACATCAATAAGATCTTCGTTCAATATTTTAATAAGTAAGCAACGTAACATTTATGGTTTTAAAAGAATGAATAACTTAAAAAAAAACTTGATTGGTTGTCGTATACTGAATTGTATCACTGTGCAACATACTTGATTATAGCAAAGCTCCCTATGTGTTTATAGTTCCTAGAGTGAACTACCCCCTTATTGCTCTATATTAAGACTGACTTTGCTAGATCACTGAAATGTGAAAAACAAAGGTGACCCATGTTTGAAAGTTCAGTTATGAACTCCCACCTGTAAACATTTCAGTATATTTGCATATGCATTGTTCTTTCCCACTGTAAGTCCATAGGGAGGAACTGCAATCATTTTTCTATAATCGCAATTGCTCCGTCTGTATACTATGTATACTTTTCCACTCTACGATACATCATGTGTTTTTCTCCAACTCCATAAAATGATGTATTTAATATTAAAACCTGTCTTATAATTATAACATTTAAAAAAATTTACTGTTATAACATATCATTGTTTCTGTTAACAAATCTATGTGAATTAAAATACATTACAGTCTGAATGTTTATTTTTGATGCAATAGCTAACTGTCAAGGTCTAGGCTAATACAGGGCATTTGCGAGTGGTAAAATGCAAATATAAGTAATAAACAACGATTATTTAGTAAACATGGCGTTATGAATAGCAACTGCTCTGCTGGCATATTTTCCATGATGCGCTAGCGCGCATCATGGAATATGCCAACAGAACAACTGCTATTCATAACGCCATGTTCACTAAATAACGTTGTTTATTTCTTAAATATCTAAACTTTGAGAGTTCAAGTTTAACTGCCCTCCCATATCACTCATTGCATTGTTGTATTATATTTTACTTATATCATTATTGTCCAATATGCCTCGTACAATGTGCAAGAAATTCTGTCAAAGTTAGACAGTATCTATGGAAAAGTGTTAGAGAAAGAGGATATTTTGGCTGAATTTTACAGCGCTAAGCAAAGGGATGATAAGACTTGTTCTGCATCGAGTTGTCGCCTTGAGGACATTTAATGTAAAGCAATGAAGATGGGCAGAGTGCAGGATCAGGCAGCAAACGAAATGCTACGAACTATGTTTTATAAAGGTTTGAGGCAAGACCTTAAGGATATCAGTGGACACTTATACCACTCTATTACTGATTTTGATGAGTTACGGGTAGAAATCCGAAAAATTGAAACTGAGCATCCAGTTCAGAGCAGATCTAAGCCAAACCCTGCGACAGTAAAATCGGGTATATCTCAGGTTGATTCAACAAGTACCCTTGATACTAAGTTTGAAGATCTTCAGGCTCAGATTAATCAGCTGAAGACATCTCATTCATCTTACTATAGGCCCTCCCCTCTTATGGTTTTAATAACTACAGGGGTAGACCATCCTTCCAAAGAGGACAGAGAGGTTTCTCAGGACATGGTAGAGGATACACTCCCAGGATGCCTGAGCCGAGGATCACTGATGTAGATCTAAGACAACAGATGCCTCCAAGCACCAACAGCACTGTCTGCTTTAGATGCGGACAGGAAGGTCACATAGCCATTGGATGCAGAGTTCGGATAGATCACAGAAGAAATTTAAACTACAGACGGGCGACTCCGGGGACAAGCGTCCGGCCGGCATAGATATGCTCCCATCAACTCGCAAATAGTAGGAACAGCCAATGAAGTTCAAGTGGCTATTAATGGAGTATCATGCTTAGCACTGCTTGATACAGGTGCAACAGTATCTACAATATCCCAAACATTTTATGTACAGAATCTGCAGGGAAAATAATAAATCAGGTTTATTAAGGAATGAATTTGATTTTGACGTATGTTATACGATATAACATAACTAGGGGCAGTTTACGCTTTATAAACCACGAAGCGTCACTATAAGTAATACCCCCGTGAATATACAAAATAATCAAATTCAACAATTATTTCTTGGCATAAAGTATTAGAAATACATGTATTATGTCAAATGATTGATTTAATACATGTGTGTCCCAATACATGATTACCAGGTATCTGATCAAGGAAAAGTTATAAAGCATCAACATACTGTTCTACTGCTTTGACTTCATTTTGTAGGGCCTCATCTGTTGATTCCTTTGCCACCTTTTCCACTATCTTTCCTGTCTCTTTTAGTCTGGCATTTATAGTTTTGTAATAGACCGTTGGTACATGTATCATCAGGTTTCATTGACCCTCTGATATTATTTTTATTATATATAAGTTTAATGTAATATATCATTACTCAAACTTATTCAAAATTAGTTCTTTTTGGTTAAATGCTTTTTATTACAATTCTCAAGTAAGTTTCTGTTTAACTTGTGTCAAGCATTAACAATATCTTTTATTCAATAAATAAGACACGATAAGAAGTTGGGTACATATTAACACCATTCGATGCCACGAGG
The DNA here is from genome assembly GCF_902806645.1 of Magallana gigas. Lineage (NCBI taxonomy): Eukaryota > Metazoa > Mollusca > Bivalvia > Ostreida > Ostreidae > Magallana > Magallana gigas. The sequence continues at coordinate 137,847 of NW_022994813.1, forward strand.
AATTTTGGATAATTTGCTAACAAACAACTTTTACATAATCACATGACAATCAATTAAGAAAGCCTTTTGATGTCCCCTTTACTCAATTACTGTCAGGATTACGGATTAGCGCTGCTTTTGTTTAGTCCACGCTACATCCCTCTTTTCGGGTATGAGGCCCCCGACAGGGAAATTATTTTGTTTTTTTTATTAACTTAAATATTGTAAACCTATCGTGTACCCTACCTTGACCAAGAGGAATTTTTGTATCGAAGCCCAGTGCGTCACTTTTGCTGGACTCTTCCTAAATAAAAGACGTTTTCTTCACATTTTTCGATTGGCGATACATTTTAGAGATTACAATATGACAAAATGGCAAAAAAATTGTATTTGGTTAAAAACAACATTTTTACCCAATAAAATGATGTGCTTCTACAGTATACGATTACAGATTTTAGCTCACCTGAGCTGAAAGCTCAAGTGAGCTTTTCTGATCACCCGTTGTCCGCCGTCCGTCCGTCTGTCTGTCCGTCTGTAAACTTTTTACATTTTGATCTTCTTCTCTAAAACCACTTAGCCAAATTTAACCAAATATGGCACAAATCATCCTTATAAGAAGGTGAATATAAATTGCAAAAATAAAAGGCCAGATTGTGTTCAAAACCTCGAAACTGTAAAAAAGGGGGGTGCATTTTAAAAAATCTTCTTCTCAAGAACTACTGAGTTAATCTTAACGTAATTTAGCATGAATCATCCTTAGCGAAAGGAAAATATAAATTGCAAAAAGTATGGTCTAATTATGTTCCAAATTTGAGCTAATTGCGAAAATACTAATAAAGCGGGCTCGTTATTCCATTTATCGTAGACTGGCAATTCATTGCGATAGCCTGGTCTTATGACAGGCATCGCCAGTCTACTGCATCTCGAAAACGAGGTTCTTTGTTTGAAGCTGGCAGTTTGTTGTGCAACAGTTCACGTGCGAATATAATCTATGAAACATGGAAATAACATTGGTGCCGATTATTGTGAAGTAAATTGAGGTTAAATATTTCAACGCGTTGTCATTTTCACTTGTGAGGGTGGTTTCAGCTTGTTTTGATTTTCGTTTCATTTTGCTTTTTAACTTGGGAGATAATCGCCTTGACTTCGGTAAATAGGCAGTTGATTGTTTACCTGCGAAAATGATAAAATATGATGCATTTACAACGTACTAAACTGCATTTCCCTCTGTTTTCATTGTTTATTAATTTCTAATTGTGTCAACAAGGATCAAACAAGGGAGCGACTTTGGTTAAAATAATCGATTTTTGATCGGTAACTTCGCCGGAATTTCCTCCGTAAGAGAATTTGAAGTAGCCATGTATTCCGAGTTCATAATCGTGTAAATTTAATCCAAAGACAATAAAAAGATCTTTATGAATTTGAAAAGACGTTTTCACAGCCTCAGTTAAACCCTGTTGTGATTAATCACCCGCGACTGTCTTATCTTTAGAGGTTATAAATACGGCTGATGAAAACACATATACCGTGCATTTAAAATTACAATCGATAATCATTACATCTCTTGTTGATACGACAATTAGAAGGTAACTTGTAATTATTTAATAACTCTGCCAAATTAATGCAGAACTGTTTGTTTACAGTTAAAACTGTTGTAATTGGGTCATAGGGTAGGACTAATTTCTCCAAAATACACAGTGCATAAACTGATTTTGAGTCACCTGGCTAACTCAATTACAAAACATTTTATCTATATAATGTATGAATGCATTAAAAAAATGAAATTAAACAAATTGGATAAGTTTTTTAAAAGTTGCCTATCATTCTACGACTGACGCTGAAATGTTTGTTGATCATTAGAATTGTCTTGCTAAACATTATATATACTTGTGTACAGAACAATCAAAAGGATGATGTGCTATAACTACTTTCTGGGGTCCTTTCTCATTTGATAAATAATTTGAAATCTGCAACAAGTTTGGTATTTTTTCAAACGAGTAAATAATAACTTCTTTTAAACAGTTCTGACATATTATAATTATGAGGATATCCTAGCTGCAGGACTGTAGCTCCCGGTCTGAAAAAATTCGGATGGACGACCTGGGAGCTACAGTACCTCCCATAGTAAAAAAACTACAATTTACGGCGCAATTATATTCTTTTAAACACCATCCCCAGCCCTGTCAATTAAAGTGGTGCAATTTTGTTTACATTTAAAAATGGCGACTCTCGATCTCGACATAAATTAACATACTTCATTTTCCGAGGTCGGTTATCACGTTTAAGAGAAAGCCTGAGGCAAGTAAAGTGACGATATCAGTAGTAAATTTGCTGAAGAATTTTATGGTTCTAATTGTTTTACAGAATTTGTGTGAAAATAAGGTTAATAAGTCCAAACTTAGCGCAATTTTTGTGCGCCGTAAATTGCAGTTTTTTACTATGGGAGGCACTGTAGCTCCCAGGTCGTCCATCCGAATTTTTTCAGACCGGGAGCTACAGTCCTGCAGCTAGAGGATATCCGTGCATTATCATTATTTTAAAGGAAATATTGCAGCAGAAAATCATCTTGGTTTGTAGCCGTTTGTTGTTTTTGAGGGAATATGAAATAATTGATGGGCCTTAATTAGTACAGAATTGATACCTGTATGCCTGACAATACATTAAATTATATAGATTTTTAACACATCATGTGACAACATTTTCCAGTCGAATGTTTTCATCGATCAAGTGAGTAAGGTTATAAAACGTCACACAAGTTTACATCAGGTAAAAAAAAATTAAGGGAAGATCAATTAAGTTTCTTACTGTAGCCTTAGCAACTTTTGCCACAGAGTTCAAACACTGCGTACTGGCCTCCAGACTAGCTGGCGATTCTCTGTCCGTCAATCTTTGTTAACTTTCACATATGAGATACAAGCTGTGAAAATGAAATGTATCTCATCTGCATGGTATATTCATAGAGCTTGGCATCTTCAATAAACACACTAAAAATATTCACTTAGATGTGGAAAATGAAAATTACACTAATTTAAGTTCGATATTTTTTTTCATAAATACCAACATACAAAACAAGAAATATTGCAGGTAAATGGTAACTACCTTTTCCAGTATTTTCATCATATAAAATAGATATGTATTGCATGACCTCTAAGACAACATATTAATGAAATAAAATGTTGGCATCCTTTAATTGTGTAGATTCAAAATGTTCAAATTATGATTACACACAATAAGGTAGGCCCACAATGGGTGCTGATTTTTTAACCGATATACGTCTTAGGAAATGTATGAATTTTTTTTATCTTAAATGAGCTAATACTGTTCACAATAAAATGTGCAAAAAACTGTAGGTAATAATATACCGGTGTTATATATAATTAATATATCACAATATATTTTCACCCCTACCTCTTTATAAAATATTGAGTCTTAGGTCAGAAAATTATCATGGTACTTAACTTTGCTAAATATTAAATTTTACTGTTCTTAATTATTTAAGGATACACGAGACGTTCCTCACTTTTATATAATTTTCCTTGATAAATTATTCCTTACTTATTAACATTTAAACCTGTTAATTCCCAAAAACTCAAGGTTTATTACCAGGCTATTTTTAGAGCTATAATATTTAGAATTTTCCTTAAAATAGCATGCAAAATGCATTTGAATGCTTATAAATAAAGTCATAGTATATATTTTCAATTGAACACTTTATTTCTGAATTAAAAAAAGTATCATATACTCAGTAACAGGAAAATATAATTATGGAATTACTTGGTGGAAATCTTCACATTGTGGGGATAGGAAAACATAGAAAATAATGGAAGATAGGTCGCGTCTGACCTTAAAGTGTGTTAAGTCAATGTAGTTCGCCATTGTTGCTCAGGTGAGCGATGTGGCCCATGGGCCTCTTGTTTATCTGTTTGAGGCCAAAAACCAAAAAAAATATCATTGTAAGCTTAACGTATGATAAATATTTTGCAGGAAGTAGCAACGAACAAAGAACAGTTTACTTACACAGAGAAAAGGCTACGAGATCTAGAGAATGTTAAGGAGGTTAAAAACATCAACCCGATCCTCAGAGTGTTTACTGGTGACAATCCAGCAAGGCAATTTGAAAGCGGACAGCAAAGGGGAGGAAAGTTTAGCTGTGTATGTGGTGTTATAAATACAAATATTTGTATTAAAAACAAGAAAATCATTACTTAGTGTTGTTCTTTTTAGAATGGATAAACTATATACCGATAATTACACTCGGATTGATAGTGTGTAGGCATTTTAGTAAATGTGATTGTTCTAAAAGTATTAATGTAATTATCAAAAACCAATATTGGATTATTATTAGGTAGAAAAATATTAAAGAAATTGAAATGTATATATGAAGGATATCTCCCATCATTTCCCGACCGACCTCAGAAAAAAAAAGTATGTGAATACTCAACACCTATGTGTTTCAAGTAAAGATGTTCCCATGGGCTGAATCAATGTATCTAAATGTTTTGAAATAAGACTGTCAATCAATTCTTTGATGATACACAGATATAAATCGGATTTGAAATTTGCATCAATGCTATACTGTCCATGTCAACTAATCAGATAAACAATAATCACAAGTAAGAATATTCAATACAGTAACTTCATCTTGAAGTCATATAAAACTGTCACCAAATGTCCAATATAAATGGAAAAAAACCCAGTTGCAAAATGTCACCTGTGACTCGGCTAGGTCAATTTTAATAAAAATCTTCATATTAAATTTTAATATGATCTATCTATTAAATTAACTAAATATATTTTTGACATTTCTAACCTTCCTCACAATTCTTCGTCCTTTTTGTAGGTTGGAGAACAATGAATTTCCAATTTCTCCAAGAGGCGTCAGTGCACCCTACAGTGTGAGGGTAGGACTGCTCTACTCATACTGTGGGGGCAAAAGTCTGAGGACGACATTATCCCAGGACTTTATGAAGTATACGCAGTACGACCAACCAACGACTTCAACGGCCAACGGTCGTACAATTCTACTCCAAGCACAGCATTCAAGGTAACAGCAAGACTGATTTCAGTTTGTACTTTCAATGATCACTCTTCAATTAGTACTTCCATTTTCTAGACAAGCTGAAACAGATGGATATAAAATGAGACCTAAAGAATCTTTTTTTTAATTAATGGTTTGTTTCTGCTTTCATGCTGATTAAAAAATGTAGGGTTGCATATAATAGCACTATATAATTGTCTGTCCTCCACAATTCTACCTTTTCCTTTTTTCATTGTAAATATTATATATTTATGCTTATTTACTATTTATTTACTACCTATCTATTCACTTATAAAATGTACCTCTAACTTTTGATATGTATATATACTGAATGACCTCATGTATCATTTCATGGTTTGAGTGAATAAACTGAATTGAATTGCTAGGACTTGTTAGTTCCTACTCTGGTCAGGGGCCAAAATTTAGCCCTATTCCCAATTAAAAATACCCTTAATAGATATGTTCAATTTTTTTTTAATTTAGCAGTATTTTTTTTCAAATGCTGAACAGTGCTTAGGCCTAAGAAAAAAAATTGTTTCCGCTTTCCTGACCGACCCTAGCTTTTACCCCCCCCCCCCCCCGACTCAAAAGGATTTTTGATGGAAAAACGTTTATTTATCCGATTTGGAAAAAATTACTCAAAATTTTGGTCACAAAAACGCTTGAAGCAGATATTCTTCTCACAGTGTTTTCTTAAGACCACCTTAATAGTCATGAATGATAGAGACCGACCAACCCTACTTTTTTTCAGCATGAAAGCGGAAACAAACCATTTTTTTGTGTTAGGTCTTATTTGCTGATTTCTATTGTAAAAATACTTTGTAAAATAACCAAAGTGACCAAATTTTCTTCCATAAAAATCTTCAATATTTCACCTTAACACTATCAATGGGAATTCTAATTATTTCATCCAAATCAAATAAAAGTTTTATCATCAAGAAAGAACTAATAATCATATTAAGATAATATCATTAATTAATTCCATACTTTACAGACTGTAGAGGAAGATGCTCCAGTGCCATTTGAGGGAGAAATTACTTCCGTATGCTTCGAAAGGTACATGTACATCAAACTGTTATCTTTGCCTCCAACACCAATGACAAAAGCCTGAAGGAGTGTATTAATAATTTGCATACAACAGGGGTTTTTGTCCTATTTTATAGCTGCATGGGTCCACTGTACTGAGAATTGAAAAACAAGAAAGTATTCAAAATGAGGCAAATTTTAAAAACTTCCTAGTTTTATTATTCATGCTATAAAGAAAAAAAATGGGGTGTCAATGAAGACATCTAACTAAGAATTTTTCTTTTAATGAATTTAATAGTATTTCATTCACAGATCTTAAACCTTATTAAAGCCCTCCAAATATGATGGAAACAGTAACTTGCGACAGACCACGATAACAGTTTTACTTTATAAATACAAAATTACAATATATAATACCGGCATGAGACCACGTCTCGTCAAACACCAATTCTCACCAGTGCATAACATCATTGTTTATGTATATTGCATACCCCTAACTCCTTTACGACCATAACTATGTCACTTTCTTGAAACTAGTCATACGCTGCTTATCTCTGAGTTCACCTATTAAATAACCCAATTTCCACAATTTTGCAAACAAATGAAAATATTGTCACTTTTTCTTCATATTTTGCAATACAAATGTATATTATATTTCGGAAGTATAGAGCTCAGGTCTGCTCAAATATGATTAAAAGATGATATTTTTCTTCATATAATTATACACATCAAATTAGAAAATGGTACTTGAGCAAGACTGCACAAAAAATTTCCCAGTCCAAAAACCATTGCAAAACACCCATATTTTGCTACAAAAAATCAGTTCATCAAAATAAGTATCTTCATGAAGTCATTTCTACATGATGGCGTCACTGTGCGGGGTGATAATCTTTACACAATATGATTACAACTACCTTCCATCTTATGAAAGGCTTAAAGCTCTTTATGAGGGTGAAAATGCTTAATATTGCACATAGTCCTTTATAATTTATAATGTTCAGGTTTTATTTATTTATTGCAAATGAACCCCCCCCACAAATATCAGAAACGCAGGATATTTTCAATTCTGCTAATGGTGATGAAATTTAGGTACTCGAGAGATATAATTCTATATGTTGATAAAATGACATAGTTTAATTCTGATTGTAACACATAATTTGATTGGTTAGACAAGTTCTTATATATTTCATATACTATAAATCAAATTCATTCCTTAAATAACATTGCACAAATGAAAAATGGTCCTTGGCTAGAATTTGTAATATGTAATCATATATTCTTACCAAAAAATGCAATATTTAAAGTTGTAACATTGCCCGGTTTCATGTAAATCAACTTAAGCAAGTCCAATCCAGTGGTATTATTGTCCCCAATAAGTTCATCAGACATGCAAATAAAAAAAAACAATTGTTATAAATGTATTAACAACTTATCTAAATAATAATCCAATAGTATAAAATCCAGATTTGTGTTCATATATTGAAACTTGCACTAAGTATGTGTACCTCATAGTCTCTAAATTGAGCTAATTCTAATCTTATAGTTGTTTTTTTTTTTATTTCACACCAACCTGGTCGAAATGCAGGACAACTTGTATTCTGTTTCCCGCCACCACCTGGAAACATTGTTTCCAGGCAACCAGTTCAGGGAGGGGGTTAAAGTGATTGAAAGAAGGAGACTGTCCTTCGTGGAGGAAATGTAAGCAGCTGCTGCAAAGTTAGAAAAAATAATCTTACCGAGACCAGGCTACGCTCAGGTCACAGAATTCATCCCATATACTTGCAATTTATCTGGTTCGCGTCGATTTAAAGTCTGTTAAAAATTAATCTCCAGGGGAATAACACATTTTTATGAATTACAAACCTTTTTGAACATGAATATGTAGTTAAGTCCACGAAATATTTATTTAATAAGTCGTAACAAGGCATTTTGTTAACATTTGAATTTGCCAAACTGCATTCGGAATGTTTCGTATTTTATCATTAACATGACGACCCCCGTAAACAGCGAATTTTCAAACATAATTAAACAGTTAATGTGGTAAAATGGGATTATAAAAGAGCAACATTGTAGATATTTGAGACTATTCATACGAAATTTTAAGCGAGATAGAGTGCAATATATTTTTTTATTTGCTACGAAGCGAGTATATGGGGCGGATTTTATTTTTGTAAACCGGGCTCGTAGGACATCATTTTAACGATGGAATATCTACTGAAAACTTTTAATGCATGAATGTCCTTTAAATGCTTTCAAATATTTGCCTCTTCTTGTTGTTTTTAGATCCAAAGTTTAAAACAAAATGTCCTTTCATTGCCACTTCTTGTTTCCAGATCACAGGTTTCATGAGGACAACTAAAAATTCGACGCGCAATTTGAAGACGCGCCACAGCCAATCCACGTGACCCCATCCGACCAACCAACGGCGGGGTCGGTGTAAAATAAGTCCCTCATGTCCTATTTCGCCTTTACCTTATTTTGCGGCTATTTTTTTAAAGATACCAAAATGCATCTTTTTTTTAGTCATTTGTATTTTTATGCTTCATAAAAAATGGTCAATTTTCCTTCCCCGGTGTAAATGAAACGTTAGTCCCGAGAAATCGACTATGTTTTTCGATTTCCGGTTTTTGTTTTGCCAACCCTAGTTTTCACATTGAATAAACATATTTCTATAAGTATATATACTTTATTTGAATATCAAACATTGTTCTATTATATAAACATAATAATTAAGTCATTCTCAGTAAGTAATATAATTGTTTACACACTTCTTTGCGGGACATCGCAATTTAATTAATAAATCATTGAATTAGTTTAATTTATCATGCGCGGATCTAGAAAATTTTTCCCGGGGGGGGGGGGGGGGGGGAGGGTCCAAAGGATAATTGCGTTTTCCGGGGGGGGGGGGGGTCCGAGGCATATTTGCTCTAATTTTACTATGTAAATTTAATAAATTTTCATTTTCCAGGGGCTCGTGACCACTCTAACCCCCATCCAGATCCGCGCATGATTGTTATTATTATTATTATGCCTATTATTATTATTATTATAAATGGTTTGAAAACTCAATGTTTTGTAATTGGGGTTTTTTACCCCCCCCCCCCCCCCCCCCCCCCACCCGTTATTTTTTAAGGACATCCTTGAAAGAAGTCCGTAATGTCACAATATCTTATTTTTATCCGGTTTTCGGGGCATACATCAGTAAATTTTCAATGTTAACTCATTTTATAAGTAGATTGTGTAATATCAGTTTTAGAAAAAGCCTCTGTAAAGTTTTAAATCGCTGTTTATCTTTTTCTTAGAGTGTACATGTAAAGTCCACAGAAATCGAGTCTTTTGTTTTCGATTTTCAGTTTTTGTTTTGTTTTCTTTACACAGAATAAACACGCTTCTAAATGTTTTCGTTGTTGTTGTCTCTCTATTATTTGTCCTTGATATAAAAACTTAATTAAGGTACTTCACTACACCTAGACTTATACTTATAAGACACTACGTCATAATCAAGTATTTTTGTGCTGATTTGAGAAACTATTTGAAGGTGTAGTGACGTACCTTAAGAAGTATTCATAAAGCAATTATTTACACCTTTCTCTGTAAGATTGGATGGTCGTGGTCAATTCTATAGACGATGAGCTCTAGAATATGTTCAGTAAAATTTTAAATATAGGAATATTTTAACTGAATAACAGTTTAATTCTTTACTGAATAATAAAGTTTATGGGGGAAATGAATGTTTGTATATCGGTTTAAAAAAAACTTTAAAGGCAGATCTGTCGTGTCAATAAGGTGTTCTACTTCCTATGCTATTCAAATTAAAAGTAATGCAGATAAATTGAAAAAAAAATCAGTTACAGCATTATAAGTAAATGTCTTTATTACATGCAACGTTGTAAATGTACATAAAGCATACATTTTATCTGAAAAGTATGTACATGTGCCAACTTTGAAAATACCGTGAAATAAATTTGACAATAGTTACACAGACAAATGGGGCATATTTCACGCTTTTTTAAAAGGAGAAAAAAACTAAACCATCTCCTAGAAACAAAACCACTACGAATTTGTCGAAAGTTTACTCAGAACATTTCTTTAAAACTGCCATTTCCGATTTTTGCTTTGCGGTTTTCTCAATTTCTATTACAAAATATAACATATATAATAAGTTTTTTTTTGTTTTTTTTATTTCACACATTCTGCAAACATACAATGCATAATTATGATGCTCCAAATGTAATAATTCAGAAGTTTCGGATTCCAGATGTTCCACTGAGTATCAAAAATCTCGTTTTCACCATTTTTATAAAGAATAAATTTATGTGTTTATATAATAAGTTTTTTCTATATCTCATTGAGCAATCTAGGAAGTAATAAAACAATATTAAGGTGGAAAACCTCTAATTGTTCCTTGACCAATTAGTCTACTAGTTTCTATAAGTATATGATATAAAAATCATAACATGGCAATTTTTATATCGCATCCTATATTAGCCCTCGGTCGCGGTATATCAGACGGCTCTCGGGCTGATATACCGCGACCGAGGTCTAATATAGGATGCGATATAAAAATTGTTATGTAATAATCTGTATATATATGCTGCATCTTATAGGTATTTTTACTAAAATAAAGTGGACATCACATGAAAGACTTAGCTCGTCAATAAAAAACGACTATTCTGCAAGCAGCAAAAATTAGGCACTTCAAACCCCCAAAATGTCCAAGCCTCAATAATTCATTGCTGATACATCCGTTATACAACTCTTTCCCCTGCCTATCACAGTCCCCATCATCACAAATCTCTCCAAACTTGAACCCCTTCTTACATCCAATATACACATGAAACAGAAAATAATGAACATTATTATTTCAAACCGGAAAAATAACAAATACTAGTATCCTCGATCTCGTAAAAAATTTACGGACAGACAGACGGTTGACAAAAAGTTATCAGAAAAGCTCACTTGAGCTTTAAGCAGGTGAGCTAAAACTTCTACGGTGATGTTGTTTTTTTTCTAAACAGACAGGAAAGATGACACGTATATTATTTACATGTACATAAATAGGGGGGTTTGTTTCTGAACGTGACTCTTCGATTTAATGCCTTTTGCGATTTTTGCTGTTGATGACTCCGTTAAGGAGTTTAATAGAATGATGTGTGTCCGTCTGACGTCATGCACCATGCGTTAATAACTTTGTTTTGGGAACAATGCGATAGTGGATCTCTGGGTTTTAAATATAACAATGTAGTGGAGCTGTAATATTGTGTGTTGTTGTGGCGTGGTGAACGTGGTGAGGGTTTCTGTGGTTGAGTCAGAGTCATGCAAATTGGAGGAGGTGGTGTGGGATTTGTGGGGTTTTGTGTTGTAGGTGGTTGAAGTATGCTGAAATATCAAATTTAATAAGTTAAAAAACATGTTCTATTTCAGATATCAATGCAGATCTGTGTATTCTTATATGTTATAGAGTACTCCAAAGAATATGCACCATTTATATTTATACTTTGCAAACTAAGATGTTAAAACAGATAAAGAGAAGATGAAAGTATTTGACGTTTATAAATAGAGAAGATTTTAAAATCTACTTACACGTGCTGCATCATATAGGTAGATGGTTATTTATGTTTTTAGTAGAATGACGTGGTCATCACATGAAAGACTTATCTCGCCAATATACAAAACCTATTCTACAAGCAGCGAAGATCAATCGCCAATATACAAAACCTATTCTACAAGCAGCGAAGATCAAGCACCCCAAACCCCAAAATGTCCAAACCTCAATAATTCCCTGCTCATATATCCATTTTACAACCCCTTCCCCTGCCAATCAAAAACCCCATCATCACAAAAATCTCTCCAAGCTTGCGCACCTCCTTACACACATTAACTATTTATTCTAACCTATTAATATTTCAAACCGAAAAGTTAGAAATAGTATCCTCGATCTCGTAAAAATTTACGGGCAGACAGACCGATTGATGGCGGACAAAGAATGATCAGAAATACTCACTCAATGTAGTTTTCTTCTAAACCGACAGTAAAGATAACACGTTTATTAATTACACAAAAAGGGGTTTCATTTATAATCGTGACTCTTTGATTTAATCCTTTTTGCGACTTTTGCTATTTTTGACTCTGTTAGGGATTTCATTAGAATGATGTGTTTCCGTCTATCGCCGTGGACCATGCGTAAATAAATTTGTAATGAAAATAATGTCATATTGGAACTCTGGGATTTAAATATATATCAGTGTAGTGTAGCTGTAATATTATTTAAAGTTATCTCTCTTGGTTCTTCGACGAAGTGCGCGGTTGTAATTGACGACCGGTGCAATTTTAGCTAAATAGTAATCCACGACATTTCCCTTCCATTTTGTTGTTTACTGAATGTTTTTGTTATTTGTTTTGAATCATTAAATATCATATTATAGAATAAATCAAAGTGTTTTAAATGGACAAGTTCACGATTTGGTCGAATTCCATTTTTCTATTTTTAGTGTTTGTATTGATTAAGAAATGCAATTCTAATAATCAATCAAAATTCTAGTCTCAGTTGTAAAGTTATAAGCAGAATACGGAGATCAGTTCTTTGTCTTGTATGGAAGTTTTGTATTCTGTTTCTTGTTTACATTAGTTCATTATACCAGTAAAGTTCTTTTTAAAGCTAGTTTATCACATTAATTTTGGGTCTAAAACTAGAATTTTTACTTCTACATTCAAAACGTAAACAAAGCTTTGTTTACATGACAAAGTATTGTAAGCTCCGGATCGCACTTATAACACGACGATTAACATTCAATTTTGGTTGACGATTACAGATGACTTACTGAAGCATTGTAAAAATTAAAAACGGAAAAATAATTTTTTACCAAAATCATGAGTAACATCTTATTATTGTTGCTTATCTTCATTGGGTATTATCTAGTATACATGTAGCAAATCTTTTATTATTTTTTTATAAGTTCTACACCGAAACAACATGCAAGAAACAAACCTGGGGTAGTGATTTCTATAACTTCACGAGTGTCTTTTTTGAGGCAAGGGGGGGTTAAAATGATCGTGGTATAGCGTTCAGACATTGCCCACATTCGTTCCCATGACAATAAAGGTGTTTACATTTCGTGTAAGTATATCCAGATATATCAAGGGATTGCGGTAAAAGACTTCTTAGAATTTGAAATAAAAAATTGTATTATTAATAAAATATTCATTTCATAATGTACCATTCCTGTAAATCAATTCAAACAAATCACCATAAAGCACGATAAGGGTTGCAGTTAAAGGAGCCATGAATTATAAACGAAACTACAAGGGTTCAATATTGATTTATATACGCTGTTAGATGTACATCAATCAAAACTTTGCAAAAGCTATGTTTCACTAAAAAAAAAAATAATTAGTTCAGGTTATTGATCTGATACTTAGAATTTGAAGTAAAACGATGTGCTTTGTTGTTTTTTTTGAATTTTTTTTTTTTTTTTGGGGGGGGGGGGGGGGTTAAGTAATCGTCTCATACAGAAACAATCTCTGTAAATCAATAAAATGAATCAATAGAGATGCAGAAGACTTCCATGAAAAAAAAATCTAAATTAGATTGAAAAGGTAATTATCTGCATGCTGAAATGCTGAATTAATGAATAAAATTCTCCGAAAGTTGTTTATTCTTACTTTGTAAAAAAAAATGTATGTTAAAAACTGGAAAGCATTTAAAAGAAATGTTGACTTCTGTATTTGTATAAAACAGGTACAAGTTACATCTTTTCTGGCTGCCCAGTTTTAGGAAAGAATATCTTTAAAGATTAACTCTAAAAATATCCCTGTGTAAAAATTCGACCCCCTCCCCTCATTGTGGCCCGACCTTACCCCAGGGAATCATTTGAACAAACTTGAGTCTACACTATCTGCGGATACTTCCACAAAAAGTTCAGCTTTTCTGATCAAATTGGTTTTTGAAAAGAAGATTTTCGAAAAAATTAAAACACATTTTGAATGAATTTTAATTACCTCACAAAGAAAATGATCGTGACCCTTAGTTTAAAAAAAATCAAATTCCACTTACCTAAGGATGCTTTGTGCTAAATGTGGTTGAAATCGGTTCAGTGGTTCTGCGGGAGAAGTCGAAAAAGTAAACAAGAGGCCCATGGGCCACATCGCTCACCTGAGGAACAATAGGTATGATAAAATCAGCTTAATAGAGTCATAATACAAACTATCTGGACAATGTACAATAATACATGTAGATCCTGTATAAATAAAATCCATTTTCCCCTGGATATTCTTATGTTTATAATCATTAGTCCCTTTTCTAACAAGATGATTTTATAGTCTTATCATATGTTGAGTATTGCAGTTCTCAAAATGATCCTTAACAATAGTTTATATATTAGATATAAACGTACATCAAACTATGAACCTTCTCGGGAGGCCAAAGAATTGTCCTGGGGCCAAAGTCTTAACAATTATAAAGAAACATCTGGCTGATTAGTTTCTGAGAAGATTTTTAAAGATTTACCCTATATATTCCTTTGTTAAATTTTGACCCCCCCATTGTGGCCCCACCCTACCCCTGGGGATCATGATTTTCACAACCATGAATCTACACTACCTGAGGATGCTTTCACACACGTTTCAGCTTTCCTGGCTGATTAGTTTCTGAGAAGAAGATTTTTAAAGATTTACTCTGTTTATTCCTATCTAAAACATCGACCTCCCATTGTGGCCCAAACCTACCTCCGGGGATCATGATTTTCACAAATTTGTATCTACATTACCTGATGATGGTTTCACACAAGTTTCAGCTTTCCTGGCTGATTAGTTTCTGAGGAGAAGATTTTTAAAGATTTACTCTATATATTCATTTGTTAAACTTCGACCCCCCATTGTGGCCCCACCCTCAGGTGAGCTAAAAAGGTTAAGTTTACAATACAATAAGTTGTTAAAGTTGGTTTCTGGAAGAACAGACTTTGAAAATTTTCTTAATAAATATTGACAAATATTTTACTTTTTTAAGCTTTAGTTTTTAAGATCTGTGTACAAACATAGAATTGTGAGCAAATCGCTGTATCTTGCTTATAATTCGAAGCTTAACACTCAAATATGGTTAGTAAATAGAAATTGTAAACAATTAAACACAAGAAACATGCACTACATGTATAACAAATAAAGAACACAATTTATTTTTTCGAAATGAATCATATATATATACATGTATATACCTACATATTTCCGTCAGCGATATCAAACTCTATTTAAACTGAATAAACTCGAAAAAATGCCGAGCATCTCAACAAAACCTATTGCATTAATCTACATGTACCATTACGCAAAAGATAATGCCGAATTACCGATAGAATGAATTGTATTTCAGTACCCGTCCCCTACATCCGATTTTGCTTAATTTGCGCAGGTAAACAGTTAACTGTTTGATTTACCGAAGTCTCTGTTTGATTTGATACGTAAAAATCACGAAATACAGACGATAGTTTCCAGGTTACAAAGCATAATGAGAACGAAACGAAAACCAGAACAAGCTTACACCAACGTCATGTGTGAAAACTGTCAACGCATTGAAATATTTAGCCTCAATTTACTTCACAAAATCGGCACCAATATATTTTGTATGTTTCAAAATTTCCCTTCATACGCGAACTGTTGCACAACAAGCAAATTCATCATAGTCAGATCGACCCTTTTTCGTATAATGTCATGGCTGCTTTAAACAAAGAACCTCGTTTTAGAAGTATGGAATCATTTTACCGGATGCCGAACCCGAAGCTATTAAACTGATTGAAACACGCATTTCCTTTATTATTAATTTCGTAATAACTCAGATTTGAAACAAAATTTCCACTTAATTTTTGCAATTTATATTTTCCTTCCTATAAGGATAATTTATGCTAAACTATGTTGAATTTGCCTCGGTAGTTCTTGAGAAGAAGATTTTTAAAAATGCACCCCCCTTTTTCTACAGTTTCAAGGTTTTCTCCGCTTTGAATACAGATCAAACTTTTATTTCTGCAATTTATATTCGCCCTCCCATAAGGATGATTTGTGCCAAATTTGGTTGAAATTGGATAAGCGGTTTTAGAGAAGAAGTTCAAAATGTAAAAAGTTTACAGACGGACAGACGGACGGACAGACGGACGACGGACAAAATCTGATCAGAATAGCTCACTTGAGCTTTCAGCTCAGGTGAGCTAAAAAAAAATACAGACAGACAGATGGACAGCGGAAAAAAGTGATAAGACAAATTCACTTGAGCTTTCAGATCAGATGAGCTAAAAAAAAATTTACGGTGATGTTTTTTTTCTTAACAGAGAGTATTTTAGATGACATGTTAAAGGGGGGGGGTGTATTTCATCAATAGAATGACGTTGCTGCTGTTCTTTATTGAGTGTGAACAATCATCACGGGCATGTTGAGGCTTCCCGACTGATTTTACAGCGATGTGTAGAAAGTCACTTGTCTGTACTTCATGCGAACTGACGTCAAAGTTAACTTTGACTTCACGATCTGCAATCCTGTGGATAATGCTCAGGAAATGTATTGGAGTATTGATTTCTATAACTTCACGAGTGTCTTATTGGAAGCAAGAGGGGGTTAAAATGATCGTGATATAGCGTTCAAACATTGCCCACATTCGTTACCATGACAATAAAGGTGTTTACATTTCGTGTAAGTACATGTATATCCAAATATATCAAGGGACTGCGGTAAAAGACTTCTTAGAAATTGTATTATTCATAAAATATTTATTCCATAGTGTACCATTCCGGTAAATCAATTGAAACAAATCACCATGAAGCACGATAAGGGTTGCAGTTAAAGAAGCTATGCATTATAAACGAAACGATTAGGGTTCAAAATTGATTTATATACGCTGTTAGATGTACATCAATCAAATATTTGCAAAAGCTGTTTTACTATATAGAATAATAATTAGTTCAGGTAATTGATCTGATACTTAGAATTTTGAAGTAAAACGATGTGCTTTTTTTTTGGGGGGGGGGGGGGGTAAATAATCGTCTCATACAGAAACATTCTCTGTAATTCAATAAAATGAATCAATAGAGATGCATATGACTTCCATGAAAAAAAAACTGAATTAGATTATAAAGGTAATTTTCTACATACTAAAATAAATGAATAAAATTCTCCAAAGATTGTTTATTCTTACTTTGTAAAAACATTTATGTTAAATACTGGACAGCGTTTAACAGAAATGTTGACTTCTGTATTTGTATAAAGCAGGTACAAGTTACATCTTTTCTGGCTGATCAGTTTCAGGAAAGAAGATCTTTAAAGATTAACTCTTAAAATATCCCGGTGTGAAAATTCGACCCTCTCCCCTTATGTGGCCCGACCTTATCCCCGGGAATTATTTGAACAAACTTGAGTCTACACTATCTGCGGATACTTCCACAAAAAGTTCAGCTTCTCTGACCACATGGTTTTTGAAAAGAAGATTTACGATCAATTAAAACACATTTTGAATGATTTTTAATTACCTCACAAAGGAAATGACCGTGACCCTTAGTTTAAAAAAAAAATGTACTTACCTAAGGATGCTTTGTGCTAAATTTGGTTGAAATCGGTTCCCTGGATCTGCAGAAAAATTCGAAAAAAGTAAAAAAAACACAAAACAGACAGACAGATGGACAGCGGAAAAAAGTGATAAGAAAAATTCACTTGAACTTTCAGATGGAATAAGCTAAAAAAACTTTTACGTTGATGTTTTTTTTCTAAACAGAGAGTAAAGATGACATGTTTATTAATTACACAAAAAGGGGGTTTCATTTCATCATTAAAGCGATGTTGCTGCTGTTCTTATTTGAGTATGAACAATCATAATGGGCATGTTAAGGCTTCCCGACTGATTTTACAGCGATGTGTGGAAAGTCACTTGTCTGTACTTCATACGAAATGACGTCAAAGTTAACTTTGACGTCACGATCTGCATTCCTGTCGATAATTCTCAGGGAATATATTGGGGTATTGATTTCTATGATTTCACGAGTGTCTTATTGGAAGCAAGAGGGTGTTAAAATTATCGTAATATAGCGTTCAAACATTGCCCACATTCGTTACCATGACAATAAAGGTGTTTACATTTCGTGTATGTATATCCATATATATCGAGGGACTGCGTTAAAAGACTTCTTAGAATTTGAATTTAAAAAATTGTATTATTTATAAAATATTCATTGCAAAATGTACCATTCCTGTAAATCAATTCAAACAAATCACCATAAAGCACGATAAGGGTTGCAGTTAAAGAAGCCATGCATTATAAACGAAACTATTAGGGTTCAAAATTGATTTATATACGCTGTAAGATGAACATCAATCAAAAATTTGCAAAATCTATGTTTTACTATATAAAATATTAATTAGTTCAGGTAATTGATCTGATACTTAGAATTTTGAAGTAAAACGATGTCCTTTTTTTTGGGGGGGGGGGTTAAATAATCGTCTCATACAGAAACATTCTCTGTAAATCAATAAAATGAATCAATAGAGATGCAGATGACTTCTATGAAAAAAAAATCCGAGTTAGATTATAAAGGTAATGTTCTGCATATTGAAATAAATGATTAAAATTCTCCAAAGGTTGTTTATTCTTACTTTGTAAAAAAATGTTGTTATACCCCTGTAAAACAGTTACTATATAATATACGGGAAAAAAGGGTCCAGCATTTTGTCTGTTGGACTGGAACTGTTAGATTGGAACTGTTAAAATCGACTGTTAAAAATGACTGTTGACCGGTGACGTCAAATTCCGCGAAAACGTGATATTGATTGGAAGGGGTATAACAAAACAGTTGTTGACTGTGTCTCGGTCAACAGTTGCCCGCGGCCTTCGGCAACAGTTTGTGAGCCGGTCCGAAAGATCAACTGCTGCCCTCGACCCCAGTCAACAACTGTATAATGTTAAATACTAGAAAGCATTTAAGAGAAATGTTGACTACTGTATTTGTATAAAGCAGGTACAAGTTACATCTTTTCTGGCTGCTCAGTTTCAGGAAAGAAAATCTTTAGAGATTAACTCTAAAAATATACCTTTTTAAAAATTCGACCCCTCCCCTCATAGTGGCCCGACCTTACCCCCGGGAATCATTTGAACAAACTTGAGTCTACACTATTTGCGGATACTTCCACAAAAAGTTCAGATTTTCTGACCAAATTGTTTTTGAAAAGATTTTCGAAAAAATAGAAATAGTCGGAAAGATTGAATGTCAAACCGTGACAAAACCTTTATTATCTATTCTTATAGGTTAATAAGGGTAAGAAGTTTTTATTTATGTTTTTGTAAGTTTTTCGCGGAAACGACATGCAAGAGACCAACCCATGGCATTGATATCTTTAACTACATTAAAGTCGTTTTTAAAGAAAGAGAGAATGGTCGGGATGTAGCGTCCCTTCTAAAATTATTTGAAATCGGTTTAACCATTGCCGACACTAGGCAATAAAATTGTTTACATTTCATATTAATATATCCAAATGAATCAAGGGACTGCAGTAAAAGACTTCTCTTAAATTTAATTTTAAATTAAAATCATTTAAATGTACCATCCCTGTATATTAATTTTAAAAAAATACCATGAAGATTGATAAGGGTTGCAATTAAAGAAGGTACATGTATAACGAAACTATTAGGGTTCAATATTGATTTTTGTTATATTCAGTAGTATATTCTCACTATATAACTCTATATAGAAGAGTAGTCAATAATTGTAATATCAGCTCGTCCGAAAAATATTGACCGATCAATATTTTTTAGATATTGACCGGCTAGGAATAATATCTAGAGAACATTCCCTCTATTTCAAATAATCGCCTCTGATTTGTTGATTCGTAAACGGTGACGTAAATAATTCTTCGCGACTCCAAAACAAGGTGACGTCATAATAGACAATCAGTCAAGGCAAGTAAACAACGAACGCGCATTGCGACGGTTTGCTATCATAACGGATATAAGGATTTGCGAATTACTGTGAAGTAAAATCAGGTAGAACACCTGTCTGATAATTCTTACGGTCGGTGGAATATCACAAGTGACCGTTTGATGCTGAGGATATTTTGGAAATGAACTTTGCACAAAATTGAATTCGTGAATTCTTTGTTGAGCTGAGAAAATTACGGCGATCTGTTTTCAATTAATTTCTTAAATTTTGGTTTGTTTCTTCATATAACAAAACAAATGTTGACTGTGTTTTCGGGCAACATTGATTATATTGTAAGTTTTTCGCGGAAACGACATGCAAGAGACCAACCCATGGCATTGATATCTTTAACTACATTAAAGTCGTTTTTAAAGAAAGAGAGAATGGTCGGGATGTAGCGTCCCTTCTAAAATTATTTGAAATCGGTTTAACCATTGCCGACACTAGGCAATAAAATTGTTTACATTTCATATTAATATATCCAAATGAATCAAGGGACTGCAGTAAAAGACTTCTCTTAAATTTAATTTTAAATTAAAATCATTTAAATGTACCATCCCTGTATATTAATTTTAAAAAAATACCATGAAGATTGATAAGGGTTGCAATTAAAGAAGGTACATGTATAACGAAACTATTAGGGTTCAATATTGATTTATATACGCTATTAGGTGTACATCAACCAAACATTGCAAAGGTTATGTTTACTATCTATAATAATAATTAGCTAGGAAATTGCACTGATACTGGGAGTTTTAAGTAAAACGATGTGCTTTTTTTTTGGGGGGGGGGGGGGGGAATAATCGTCTCATTTAGAAACATTCACTGTAAATCAATAAAAATGAATCAATAAAAATGCTGATGACTTCCATGAAAAAAATGTGAATTATATTAAAAGTAGTTTTCTGCATATTGAAATAAATGAATAAAATTCCCCAAAAGTTGTTTATTCTTACTTTGTTAAAAAATATGTCAAAAACTTGATAGCATTTTAAAGAAATGTTGACTGCTGTATTTTTATAAAGCAGGTACTTCACAAGTTACATCTTTTCTGGCTTATCAGTTTCAGGAAAGAAGATCTTTAAAGATATTCCTGTGTAAAAATTCAACTCCCTCCCATTGTGGACCGACCTTACCCCCGGGAATCATGATATGAAAAAACTTGAATCTACACTATCTGAGGATACTTCCACAAAAAGTTTCTGACCAAATTGTTTTTGAAAACAAGATTTTTCAAAAATAAAAACACATTTTTCAATGATTTTTAATTACCTCACCTACAAAATGAGCGAGACCCTTAGTTTAAACAAACTTGATTTCCATTTACCTAGGGATGCTTTGTGCTAAATTTTGGTTGAAATCGGTCCAGTGGTTCTGCAGAAAGAGTCGAAAATGTAAAAAAAAAAATACGCACAGACAGATGGACGGCGGAAAAAAGTGATCAGAAAAATTCACTTGAGCGTTCATCTCAGATTAGCTAAAATACGTCTACGGTGATGATGTTTTCTTCTAAACAGAGAGTAATACCGTGTCGTCTTTTTGATCAGCTGACACAGACTTACCTCCATATGAGATTACATATTCTCTTTTGTCATTATCTATCTGACCTAATACATAGCCAACAGCACTATCCGAGGCATCACATGTTAAAATAAATGATTTAGAAATGTCAGGGTAGGCCAGAATGGGGGCTGATATAAGTTTTTCTTTTAAAGTTTCAAAAGCTACCTGACACTGCTCAGACCATGCGCCAGTATTTATGTTATGTTTATAAGTCGGGCTCGACATTCTATTATTCCCCTTTTGTGTATTGTTTATGTTCACCGCCTTTTTCTGAATAAACGTGTTGTGTTAATACTCCGGAGTTCGGTGTGTACTGATTGGCGTGGTGGCAGCGGATTCGTCCTACGTCTCAGAGAGGAAAATAAAATCCTGCACCCGAGGAACTAAGAGGTGTTCTTATATAACTCTGTGAAGAATTCAACGCACAACGGTGAGGTAAATCATGACCACTGTTCGCGCGCCAAAACAATGGCCTCTCGGAAAAGACGAGACTATAAATACATTTCAAAATTGGAAGCAGAACATTTTATATACACTTTCCCTCGATCCAAACTTCGCCCCTTTCTTGGTAGGCAACTTCCAATGGCAAAAGAAATCAAAGAACGCTCCGTACCGCGGTTTTACCGACGATGGAGAAGATGTGGCCGAACGAAAGCGAAAAACAAAAGAACAAAAAGCAACTTTGTTAGAACTAATGTTAGGGCAGATAGCGAATTACTGCCCATTAATCTCTAGAAATTCCATAGTGGATAAATCGACCTCAATGGAAGAAGTCTGGCAAAAAATACGATTGCATTACGGTTTTCAGTCCACCGGTGCACATTTCATTGACTTCACCAACATCAAGTTAGAACCAGGAGAGAAGCCAGAAGACTTGTACCAAAGGTTAGTGTCATTCGTGGAAGACAGTCTACTGAAGCATGGAGGTGGTATCTCCCATAACGGTGACCCTATTGATGAAGATGAAGAACTTACACCTACACTTGAAAATTTCATCGTACTAACGTGGCTGAGGCTTCTCCACTCCGACCTGCCAAGACTCGTTAAACAACGATACGGCACGGAACTACGATCACAAACTCTCACTTCCATCAAGCCTGAAATTTCACAAGCCTTACATTCATTATTGGAAGAAATTCACACCATGAATGATGCAAAAGTGATGAGATCGCAACTCCAACCGTTCACCAATTCTCCCAGACACCGACAACCACGTCAGGTACAACTTACCTCTCGTCCTTCGCTACCTAAGAAGTGCCCTCTGTGTAAGGAAGCAGGAAGACCAGATAACCACTTCCTCAGTAAATGTAAATTCCTTCCAGAACGCGATAGAAACTACCTTGCTAAGGCCAGACAAATCATAGGCTCTGATTCAGATGATGAAGAGGACCCCTCGTATCAAGAAGATCTACAGTCGACGGTTTGCTGTTCTCAACAAAAACCGACTCAAGCCTTTCGGGTACAGATCAGACAGTCCCCCTACTTGGACACATTTCATAAACACCACCATGTACGCCTAACCATAGATTCAGGTGCTACGGGCAATATGATACGTTTGTCTACCGCCGTGTTACTCGATGCGGAAATCCAAAGCACATCTCAGTCAGCTCACCAGGCTGACGGTTCCTCTCCATTGAACGTTGTTGGTGAAACTAGACTGTTCTTCACTAGAGATGATCACTCATTGTACTTTGAAGGCTTGGTTGTTGACAACCTTGACGTTGACATACTAGCTGGAATTCCATTCATGGAGTACAACGACATATCAGTACGCCCAGCCAAGCGACAACTCGTAATTGGTGGACAACATACTTACCCATATGGTTCAAACTCCGCATCAGCTTCACAACACTCGATCCGCCGTGCTATAACAGTGCGTGCTGCGTCTACCACCACCATATGGCCAGGAGAGTACATCGAAGTTAACGTTCCAAGCGATTTGGCTTTGCCTGACCAATGCTACGCCATCGAACCTCATCATCCTTCGCCAAATCTTAAAACTAGTGACAGTACTAAAATGTGGCCGTGTCCTGACATACTACACAGTGTTTCAAACAAAGTGAGGATTCCCAATCTCACTCCAGAACCACTTACAGTCAAGCGCCATGAACACCTTTGTCAGATCCGACCAGCCGTGATATCAGACAACATCACATCTGAAGTTGCCGAATCGTGCATTGGCTCCAAGAATAGTGAACAACAATTGCGCCCAAAGAAAACCCTGACAGCGAAGAACAGTGTACCTTACTCTTCTACAGTACAGTTGGACCCGCATAATGTTCTTACCAAAAATGACAGACAGGCGTTCCTTGACACTCTATCAGAATTTGACAATGTTTTTAGCCCGTCATTACCCGGTTACAACGGTCAAGCTGGACCGTTCCAAGCAACAGTTAACATGGGACCTGTATTACCTCCACAGCGCAAAGGAAGGCTTCCCCAATACTCGCGCAACCAACTCTCCGAACTCCAAGAACAATTCAATCTACTAGAGGAACAGGGCGTCTTTATACGTCCAGAGGAGATTGGAGTAACTGTAGAATATCTGAACCCATCATTCCTAGTCAAGAAACCAAATGGTGGATTTCGCTTGGTAACGGCCTTCGCAGATGTGGGTAGATACACAAAGCCACAACCATCCTTGATGCCCAATGTAGACGGTATTTTGCGACACATAGCCCAGTGGAAATACATTGCGGTATCAGATCTAACAAAATCCTTCTACCAAATCCCATTGTCCAAATCATCTATGAAGTACTGTGGTG
Source organism: Magallana gigas (assembly GCF_902806645.1). Lineage (NCBI taxonomy): Eukaryota > Metazoa > Mollusca > Bivalvia > Ostreida > Ostreidae > Magallana > Magallana gigas. Next base: position 162,155 of record NW_022994813.1, read on the forward strand.
TTGTGACACCGTTTCGAGGAGTGCGCGTGTATACCAGATCGGCCATGGGCATGCCTGGATCAGAGACCGCGCTCGAAGAATTAATGTGCCGCGTACTCGGAGACTTACTAGAGGAAGGCGTTGTTGTGAAACTAGCTGACGACTTGTACTGCGGCGGCAACTCACCTGAGGACCTCCTAAATAATTGGACAAGAGTCCTTGCCGCCCTTCAAAAATGCAATCTGAAACTGTCACCAACCAAAACCATCATAGCTCCAAAAACAACCAACATTCTCGGATGGGTATGGGAAATGGGCAAACTCAAAGCAAGCCCTCACAGGATAGCAACATTATCTAGTTGCTGCCCTCCTGAGAAAGTCTCTGGACTGAAGTCATTCATAGGTGCTGTGAAGGTTCTTAGTCGAGTCGTCCCTGGCTGTGCTTCTCTCATTGCCCCATTAGATGATGCGATCGCTGGACAGGATTCAACAAATAATGTCAGATGGACCGACGAATTACTAGCAAACTTCAAAACCGTACAAGACGCTGTTTCCTCCCATGAAACAATTCACCTACCACGCCCAAACGACATACTGTGGATTGTTACTGATGGTGCAGTTAAAAACCATGGAGTAGGTGCTACATTATATGCTACTAGAGATAACAAGCTACTTCTCTGTGGATTCTTCAGTGCGAAGCTCAGAGGAAGACAAGCCTCATGGATCCCCTGTGAAATAGAGGCACTTTCCATAGCCATTGCCGTAAAACACTTCAGTCCTTACATCATACAGTCCAGCAACAGAGTGTGCATTCTAACAGACAGCAAACCATGTGTCATGGCATTTGAAAAACTGTGTCGAGGTGAATTCTCTGTCAGTCCTCGAGTTTCCACATTTCTCTCCGTAATCAGTCGGTATCAACTATCTATACGCCACGTGAAAGGTGCCGCAATCTTACCATCTGATTTTGCAAGTCGTAATGCTCCGGACTGTGTCGAAGCAAACTGCCAACTATGCGCATTCATTCGGGAATCCGAAGATAGTGTGGTGCGCCAAACTTCCATCGATGAAGTCCTTAATGGTACCTCCAAGCTCCCTTTTACTGGACGATCCACTTGGCTAGCTATTCAAACTGAATGCCCAGACTTGCGTCGTGTTTGTGCTCACTTAAAGCAGGGTACCAGACCATCGAAGAAATTAAACAACATTCGCGACGTCAAACGATACCTACAAGTAGCCACTATTGCACATGATGGCCTCCTTGTTGTAAAAAGAGACTCGCCATTTTCTCCCACACGTGACTGTATTATTGTCCCAAGAAACGTCCTACATGGCATATTAACTTCATTACACGTTCAGCTGAACCACCCATCGTGTCACCAGCTCCGCACAGTGGTAAACAGATATTTCTTTGCCTTGGACATGGATAAAGCTGTTGAAATAGTCTCCGAAAACTGCTTCCATTGTGCTGCTTTACGTAAAGCGACACACACAGCAACAGAACAGACAACATCAGAGCCCCAAGTCGCCATAGGCGTCTCATTTGCTGCAGATGTAATGCGACAAGAAAGGCAATTCATCTTAGTCCTGCGTGAATGCGTTACTTCATATACATCTGCCATCATTATCGACAACGAAAGAAAAGATTCTCTCCGAGATGGCCTCCTTCGTCTGTGCATTGAACTCCGCCCCCTAGATGGCCCAAATGCTGTCGTTCGTACAGACCCCGCACCAGGATTCCAGTCTCTTGTTGATGACCCTCTGCTCAGGAAGCATCGCATAATGATTGAAATTGGTCGCATCAAAAATAAAAACAAGAATCCTGTCGCAGAAAGAGCCATCCAAGAACTACAAGAAGAAATCCTTCGCCAGGATCCTATGCCAGGCTTCATAACGCCATTGCTATTGACTCTTTCCGTTGCCACGCTCAACTCTCGCATACGAAACCGTGGTCTCTCTGCACGAGAAATGTTGACCCAGAGGGATCAGTTCAGCAATATGCAGCTACCAATAAAGGACAGACAACTCATCGAACAACAGCATTCAAACCGCATTGAAAACCATGCACACAGTGAAGCCAGTAAAGCTCCTTTATCTGGGTTCAGACCAGAACCAGAAATCCATGTCGGGGATCTGGTGTACTTATACAGTGATCGCAACAAAACACAAGGACGCGATAGATACCTCGTGGTTTCTTGTGACCAATCATGGTGTAACGTGCGCAAGTTTAAGGGTAATCAGCTGAGAAAAGCATCTTATCGTGTAAGAAAGAATGAATGTTACAAGGTTCCTTGTGCCATCTCTTCAAGCCTCTATTCCGAACATCTTGCTAACATTGCGTCATACTCCTCAGAGGAAGAGGATGAAAATCTTCCACGGACTCCTGAAGAGCCCCAACCTCCCAGCCTTCCAGATATACCTGATGAGATACGCTTACCCCCAGAGGAGGATATCTACCCAGAAGTAAGGGACGACGGAGTCACTCCTGATCTTCATTCTGACAACCACACTCCTGATGTACTTGATCAGCACACTCTCTCACAAACTCTCCCACATGTCGCTACCAAAGCAGTACCATCTCGTCCAGTCAGACAGAAAACCTTACCCTCATATTTACAGGACTATGAACTTTACTAGTTTTTTTGTATCAGTTTTTTTTTGTAAGGGGCAGAATAATCCCCTATGGTTTGAAGGTAGTCTACCTTATGATAACCATTTATCTCTATGTCAAAAAAAAGGAAAAAAAGAGATCACGCCAGTATTTATGTTATGTTTATAAGTCGGGCTCGACATTCTATTATTCCCCTTTTGTGTATTGTTTATGTTCACCGCCTTTTTCTGAATAAACGTGTTGTGTTAATACTCCGGAGTTCGGTGTGTACTGATTGGCGATGCATATCTCTTGTCCTTACTCAAAAGAGCGCTTAAGGGAGTTGCAATTTTCGCAAAATATTGTACAAACCTCCCATAGTAGTTGGCCATGCCAAGGAAGCTACGTACCTGTTTCTGAGTGCGAGGTTTAGGGAACTCACTGACGGCTGCTGTTTATCTGAGTCCACTCGTACACCTTGACGAGATATGATGTGCCCTAGAAATTTAACCTCTTTAACTGCGAAGTGACATTTAGCTGGTTGTAATTTTAAATTGGCTTCTTTAAAACAGTCAAAAACTTGCGCTAAGTGGGTAAGGTGTTCATCATCGAGAGCGCGAAAAGATAAGAATGTCGTCAACGTACACGAGAACTGACTTCCAATTTAAACCGCCCAACACATTAGACATCAAGGTCTGATAAGAGATTGGTGAGTTAGTAAGTCCAAAAGACTCGACCTTTGGTTATGAATGCTGCCTTCTGTCTTCTATCCCCATCAAGCCCCATTTGCCAAAATCCAGACATAAGATCTAAATTTGTAAAATAATTGGCTTTAGCTTCTCCTATAGCATCAAAAACCGTTTCTAAATGAGGAAGTGGAAAGGACATTGGCATTGTTATTTTGTTAAGAGCACGATAATCACAAGCAAACCGAAAGGTACCATTCTTTTTCTTTACTAAAACTAATGGCGAATGCCATTCTCAATTTGAAGGCTGAATAATATCATGTTTCAACATTTCAGATACTTGATTTTCAATTTCTTCAGAAGCTTGCGGAGAAGTTCTGTAAAATTGAAGCCGAAAAGGTTTTGAATTTTGTTTATTTTCAATTTTATGTTTGTGTGCACTTGTGCGTCCCAATTCATTCAGGTCAAGAGCAAAATCTTCTCTGTATCTGGATAAAAATTTCAGTAAAAAATCTTTTTGATTCTGATCTTAATCTGAATTTCCTAAACCAAATTGAATTTCACACTTACATTTGTTTTCTGAACTGTCTGGATTCAAAGCACTAACATTTCTTGATCCCCCCTCCAAAGACAAAATGCTTTCATGGTCAACATCAATAACATTTGCCACAACAAAATGCATGGGTAACTCAATAGTTTCAATAGTAGGGTTAATCACTCTAAGAAGAGCACCACTACAGTCTACTTGCACACAACATCTCGCAGCTGACAGATTAAGTGATTCTAAATCTTTGTGAGGTTCAAATAATACAATGTCACCATTCTGATGTCGAGAAATATGTACTGGGATATTCATTTCACACCTGGGGGGGGGGGGGGGGGGGGGGGGGGGATTAAAATAGGACACCTTGTTCTAGCATAACCATTTTCCGTCGTTATCACACAAACATTGTTTTCCCCATATTGGTCAGGTATATATAAAGTATTGGAGGTTGAAAACCTGAGCACTGTGTCATGAGCACACAAAAAGTCTACACCCAAAATAAATGCATGATGAATGCCATTTACCACATGAGCTTTAAAATTGTATTCTCTGCCATTAATCGAAATTTCTTAATCTATCTGACCTAAATCAGGGAGTACTTTTCCACTAGCCCCTTTTACAGACTGAAAGGTGGGCGGAAGCAACTGATTTTGAGCGTACTGGGTTTTCGCTAAAGAAGTCTTTGTTAATAATAGTTACTGAGGCACCAGGGTCAATCAAAGCACTAGTGTTACGACCGCCTACCCAAATAGGAATGGTGTTTTTGGTCATGTGAGCCACACAATTCACCTGAGGAACCGAATGTATGTTTTGCCTATCTTTAGAATAGCTTCCAAAGACAGGCGCGCACCCCAAATGTTGTGACAAGTATTGGTTGTGTGTGTAAGTTTGTTGGGGGGGGGGGGGGTGGTGTTTTGTATTGGTAGAAGTTTGTCTGTGTGGGCAATCTTTCTAAAAATAACAAAATTATCTACAATAAAAACACTTATCCGACGATACATTGTTATGTACAGAATCACAAAACTCACCCTTCATGTGGTAGGACTGGGCCGGTCGGTTGGGTCCAGGACGTGGGCCAGGGGATGGTTGTGCTTTGTGCCACTGGGGTTGCTGCCAATTCCCGGTAGTGTGTGGTTGTTGCCATTGGAATGGTGGATGCTGGAACCAAGTAGTGGGCTGGTAGCTCTGAGGATGTACCGAATGATAGCCATGATTTGGTAGCCCCTGCTTTCCAGGACGTCTATTAGGCTGCTGATGAGGTGCATGCTTGGGATTGGCCTAAGGTCTTCTCTAATTTCCTGCAAATCATTTAAAAGAGCAAGATTTGTAGATTCCTGCAAGGCCGGGGTGGTCGTCCGACGTAGCTCTGTCATTTCTGCTCTCGCTGCCACGTTCGTCAGGTCTTCCAACGTCTGGGGATCCGCCTTGATGACTTCTGCGCTGAGGTTTGGTTTCAGTCCATTCATAATGACGGTGATGAGCCATCCCTGGTCCACAGTCCTGTCTGTTGTTAAGGAGGTCACTCGATGGATGAAATCTTCCACACTTTCAGCCTCCTTCTGTTTGACATCAATCAGTTATAGGTTGTGGCGAGTGGATGGCTTGAATCTGTTGTGAATGGCCTGTCGGATATATTCTATTTTATATTAGAAATAAGGGAGAAAAACCAACTCTCAGCTGCACCTGTTAAATAAAATGGCAGTGTACCAATGGCAACTGCCTCTGATAAATTTTGCAATTATAGGAAGGTCACAAATTTTAACCACCACTGGACAATAGAAGATTTCCAATCATATTTGTTCAGTTTGACTTTGGGAGCATAGGGGGTTAGTGATGATGTTGGGGTTTCTGTTTCTCTCGTTGTCCTGGTCTGCATGCGATTTAACTGATGTCGCAGGTTACTTACTTCCTCCTCTTGGGCTTCAATTTGTTGGAGGTCTCTTTGTTGTCTGTTCTCTGCGCTGTTGTTGTTCATTTCTGACATGTTCCAGGAGTTGTATGGTTTTCTCTTTCTCTTGCACTTGGCGCCTCAGTTCCAACAGTTGAGTGTTGTCCTGTCCTTCCTTATTTCCATTGGCTGGCGTTGGCATCTTGTTTTGGTTCCTCAAATTATAACGTTGCATCCACCGGGATTTTGGATACCTCCACCAGTTGTCGTGTCGTATTTTTGACTACGATTGTATGGGGGGAATTCTATAACTTGCAATGTGAGGACCCGTTTTGCAATGTCCAGTCCAAAACGTTTGGGACGATTGCACTGAAATTAGAACAGGGAAGCCTTTAGAAAATTAAAAGATGACGTTAATTGCTCCGATTAAAATGACCAAGGTAGGGTACGCTATCTCAATCGGAGACCTGGGCTTCCCTGATCTATTTCAGCCAATCAAAATTTATATTCTTTGTTCGGACACAATTTTGTTAATTAGAAATTAACCCACGTGATCCTGATCTCCGGGCACTAGCCATAAAGATATAATTAAGTTAACGTAGATAATCCCCTAGCAAAGAAAAATCTGCTGACACCTGAGCACATCTTGACACTAGGTAAAAAAGATAAAAGGAAACCCTAATAACAATTATAAACATCGTAACACCCATATGTAAATTAATTTGGTCGTCGGACTAATAAATTACATAATACTATATTTTGGCGACATTGTTACACCGCATACCTAGCAGAATAAGTTTTGATAAGTAATTCGACAACCTTTAGGTATTTACTTTGAACAGCGTTGCTTTGTACAAAAATATCTGCAACTGTTGGATATGCCGAAAGCGACTTTTAAAGTAATCATCATATTTAACATTTTGTAATGTATTTTGAATTAAAAGAAATAGACAATAAATGTATAGATTGCTGTAAACCATAAACCTGAACAAAATATTGAGATCAATAAAACAAAATTACTACTCTACTTTATCAAACAAACTATGACTAAAAACTCCTCTACTAATATTTTACACAAAACAATTTAACACATATATATTTAATTAAACACACATAGACTGTTATTAAACAGATCTGTCCTTTCTGATATATTTTATCAAATAAAATATACAACATGACTACTTTAAAGGAGTCATGTTGTATATTTTTTTTATTTTTTTTTGATAAAATATATCAGAAAGGACAGTAAAGATGGCACGTGTATTAATCACACAAAAAGGGGGTTCATTTTTAATCGTGAGTCTTTGATTTACCCTTTTTGCGATTTTTGTATTTTGTGACTCTGTTAAGGAGTTCATTAGAATGATGTTGTTGCTGCTGTTCTTAATTGAGTATGAACTAGCATCTCTTGATAATCCGGGAAAATTAAAGTGGAAAATAACAGACCACCGTTACATTAAAAAAACAACCTTAATTTAAATTACTGTATTTTTCCAGGGTTATCATAAAGACATTCATAAAACCTTTACGATCTATACTTAGGTTAATAAGGCTAACGAAATTTTATTGATGATTGTGTATGCTTTGCATTGAAACGAAATGCAAGAGACAGACCAGTGGCATTGATTTCTTTAACTACATAAGTGTCGTTTTTGAAGCAAGAGAGGATGATCGTAATATAGCGTCCCTTCTAAAACAATTTGTAATAGGTTTAAACAATGCCGACATTTGTTACGCTGGCAATAAAATTGTTTACATTTCGTGTAAATATATCCAAATGAATAAAGGGACTGCAGTAAAAGACTTCTCTTAAATTCAATTTTAAACTTTATAAAGATTCATTTTATAATGTACCATTTCTGTATATCAATTTAAAAATAAATCACCATGAAGATTGATAAGGGTTGCAATTAAAGATTTCATGAATTATAAACAAAAGTATCAGGGTTCAATATTGATTTATATACGCTATTAGGTGTACATCAATCAAAACATTGCAAAAGCTATGTTTTACTATATAAAATAATAGTTAGTTCAGGTAATTGCACTGACACTTAGATTTTAAGTAAAACGATGTGCTTTATTTGGGGGGGGGGGGGGGGCGGGGACAAAAATCGTCTCATATAGAAACATTCTCTGTAAATCAATAAAATGAATCAATACAGATGCAGATGACTACGAAGACAAAAAATCTGAATTAGATTAAAAAGGTAATTTTCTGCATATTGAAATATAACTATCAAGAATAAAATATTCCAAAGTGTGTTTCTTCTTACTTATTACAAAAAATAAATGTTAAAAGCTGGAAATAATTTCAATGAAATGTTGACTGCTGTATTTTAATAAAGCAGGTACTTTACATGTACAATTAATACAAAGAAAACGTTTCATTATTTATATAAGTACATATTACAGCTCGCCAAATAAATAAAAAACGTTTTGCTTAGAATTGGAAATATAACAAAAAAATATACAAAAATTTAACATTCAGTTTATTTAGTTATACATTTTAACGAGACAATTCAGCATAACATAATCAAAGCATGTATAATAAATTCGAGGTTATCGCTAGGCTAAAGCTTTAAACAAACGATTAACTAAGGTTGACCCAAACATTAACCAACATCAGTTAATGAAACCTAATGGCAGCCGATCTATTATTGTCTTGTGATACTGCTCCAATAAATCCTTTCTAACTGTATAGTTTAATGAAAGTTAACCACTTTCCAACTAAACTTCTATTGTCCTTGAACAGTGGACATGTTTATTTATAATCCGCTGCGATGGTTATAAACTGCCCCAACCCAGGTTATACGAATATAATTTTGGTAGATACTGAGTTCATTCCTTAAATATTGTTTGTAAGTATTCTTCGTGATATTCGTTTTGATATCAATATAAACCATGTTGATATTACGTCATCAAAATATTTAGGCATTGTGTGTTTAAGCCCTCTTTCGAAGGCGTTCCCTATTTTATTTAGTTTAAAGTCAGTATGTAAATAGTTTTTATATTCTTGCTATAAATAAAATTCGATTTAGAAGAAGTAAAGCGCCTATGGAACCTGTGGACTTTTTCTGGATCATCTGACTTCAAAACACTCAACCTTGTAAGGTTACATTAGAAAATAATGACATTTATTTACATGTATTTGCAAATTTATAATGTTTTTTTTTTGAGCTAACAGCTATAATTAACTGCAATTTATTATTCGCTTTTGTTTTTTCTTTTTCTCGTTTAAAAGGGGTAATGTTTTTCTCCGCCTTTTACACTCGGCTTTGACAAGCGTCAATCAAAATATTTTGACTGAATTTCGTTAATAAAATATCTACTTGTACGTTGTAGAAGTACATGTCAATAAAGCTTATCTATAATCAACTGAACTTGAAGGGGCATGGTCACTATTTTGGTCAAAAATTATTTATCCGATTTCAGTGTTTACAATGATTTAGTAAGACAATGCTTTGCTATGTAAAACAAAGCTTTTGTTTACATTTTGAATGTTGAAGTGAAAATTCCATCTTCAGACCAAAAAATGAATATGTTAACTTATAAGAACTGTTTATTTATGCTTAAAATGAATCAGTTTAAAAAAGATATGTTAGTTTTTTAAATAGAACACGTGTTAACAAAAACAGGGCACAAATAAAATTTGACTAAACTTGTGACCATGCCCCTTTAACCCATGCTTGCGAAAGACATTTTTACGGAAAAATTATTGTTTCCCGAATCCTCAGTGTATAATCTCTCTCTCTCTCTCTCTCTCTCTCTCTCTCTCTCTCATTTTATCCCTCCTTATATAGATTTGGAATAAGTTTCCCAAGCAACCCCTGCTCTCTCTCGTAGTAATAGTAATACTCCCGTATTGAATAACTGCTTCAATATAAAAATAACTTATTACATGAATGAAACAATATTTTATATGATAAGGATTAGTTCGGTTTATATGATATAACAATTATTAAAGAATTGCTGTGTTGATATATATGAATGGGAATATGATAAACATATAAATTCACAATTATATAGATGTTTTTGAGCAAGTTCAGGCACTGTTTTATCAAAGATGTAGAATTGCAGCCACTCTTCAATGGACTGCACTATAACTGGATTGTATGAGGATAATGTTCTCTGAATTTTTCGTGATTGTAATGGGTGGTGAAAGACACATCATACAGCTTACATAAGAGTGGTTCATCTATAGTTATATCTGTTGATCTGTTAATGATTTGATACTTTGTGATTTCTCAAGTTTCGGTACATATGTTCTTTAAGCTATCCTTTTTGGATTTTACAATTATTAAAGAAATTAATTTGGCTTGATGTCGCTTATTGTTTTTAAACTTGACCTGCATTAGCAGGGATCTTCCCGCGGATGCTTAAATAGAGTTTTATTTGGTGCAGTTCTATTGGAAGGGATTTGTTTATATTTGAGAGCTCATTTTTGTGTTGAAAATAATCCTAATCCTCCCTAGACATTTATGGATTTTATTTATCAAAAGAACTTTTTTCTTAACTTTTGTTTTGTGCTGTAGCTTTAAAAAGATACAGCTTGTGCCTCTGTCATTGTAGTGCATCTTGATATTATTGACTATATGACCCTAAAGAAACATGTGATGCTGACGTGTTAATTTTGTAATGGCATGGTTGGTTTAGGTTTATGTTAGTCTGGGTTAATTGGATTCATATTTCTAAGAAAATTTTTTCACAAGCATTCCTTCATTTTTGTTTTTGTTTCCATTGAATTTGTTTTATAACATGTATGCTAATATTTTTGAAAACTATTTAATTTTCTCTGATAATAGTCATTGCCGATTTACATAGCGTAAGCTTTTTTTATTATCAAAATGTTAGGAGTCAGTCTAGCTGGTATTTTCAAGGTCGCAGCATCAATCATCTTGATATTTTACTGATATGTAACAATATACAATGCCTTCGAGATGTTTGATGAATGCAAATGAGAGAAAGAGAGACAGACAGACCGACAGAGAAAAAGACAGATAGGGAGAGAGAATCAATTCAGGAATAAGACAAATGATTGATACTAGTTACCAGATCAAGGTAGGAGGGGGATCAATAGTCAACACCATATCAACCCCTTTATGGACCCCCTTCCTTCCTTTTGGCGACTGGTCACAGTGGTGGACAAGAGAGCCTTGTTGGCCATTCTTTTTATCTACTGTCCAGATTGATTTAGTGTATGCCAATAAACACAGGAGTCAAACCAAGTTTATATACATGCATTTGTTGATGGGGAAACTGTTCTCCATAAAAAATCTCTTGTCCATTCAATTAATTTTTTAAATCCAATTAAAAGCAACATTGATCGATTTAGCGGTACGTACATAAAAATGACATCTCAGTAAAGTGCAGGCAGACATAAATTAAGATTTTTTGGTCGTTTTTTAACTAGTTGGTGTTTTAAAAAGACATGCATCGATATTCAATGTAAAAATCTACAGCGGCTAAAACTGACAAGAAACTCACAGGACAGATATCGACACGCCCCGTTTATAGATTAGTCCAAATCTTCAACGACCTAAAAAAATCACGGACTGCACGAAATAATCATAACGATGTCAGACTGAAAGTCTAACAGAAGATGATTTGGCTGTTAGCTATTAGCTAACTTACTAACCTACAATAACAGTGTTTTCGTGAATTTTAATTACTTTTTATAATCAATTAATCATTTAGCAAAAAGAAAGATGTTGATATAAACAAGAAAATGCTTTATTTGAAACTTCACTCGGGTTATGAAGATAGCGATCATTGCAGAAAAAATTACATGAACTGCGTTAGGTATTTTTTCTGCAATGTCGCAACATGTACCTCCATATCCTGTTACAGAACACAAAATGTTTTTTTAAAACACTGATTAATGTATTTCAGTTCACTTCACTATACCTAGACTTGTTCTTTTTAAGACACTAATTCATACGTTGGCGATTAAAATGTTTAATTAAACTATTTTTATCGTTCGATTGGATAGCATAGCGTCGTAGCTCAGTGGTTAAAGTATTGGGCTTTTGAACCGCGAATCATCATTTTGAATCCGCCTGGAGCTTTTGCTCATTATTACAGAAATTAATTATCGAAAATGTAATTTTTCATCAAATATTGCTTTTTTTTGGTCTTAAATATCTTCTTATCCATTATAATATTTATCATAATTAAGAAATTTTCTGCTGATTTGAAAATATTTCAAGGTGTAGTGAGCCACCTTAACATAAACCCACTTGTTTTTGCATAATGCCTTCATTTCAACCTTAGTAACCGGTTAAAAACATTGTAGTAAAAGATTTCTTTGAATGTTTAGTAAACCAGTTTGTTTTCTGTATAAAATATTTATTTCATAAACCACCATTACCTGTATATCAATTAAATAAAACAACCGATGAAGCATGGGAAGGGCTGGGAGTCATAATGTCCCTGAATGGTAAATGAAGCTATCAGGTTTCTTTATTGACTATTAACCATTACGTGTACATAAATCAAAATACATCTCACATTTTGTAAACATGTTTTTTTTTTCTTAATAAAGCAATGACTTTATTATGCAACATTCAATGTATATCAAAATTATTAGAGTTTGTTTTAAAGGGGCATGGTCAGGATTTTTTTCTTTTTTATTGTTTAGAATTCTTTAGAAAATGTATTTCTAAAGATTTAGAGTCAGCTGTAAAGTAAAAAGCAAGATACAGTGCTCATAATTATTTGTTAAGTAAAAAAGCCGTTTTCAATGGTTGGTCCTCTAATTGCACAACAAAACAAAGATATAAGCCGAGCTTTGCTAACATAAAGATAAAATATTTATTTCATGTACTGTTAATCAATAAAATAACTCAATTAAGATGCAGATAACTGCAATGAGAGGATTAAATGGATGTTAAAAAAATAAAACACGAATTGAGTCTTAAATCTTACACTTGCCGTAGCATCCTGATAATCAAAATCACTATTTTATTTGAAGATAGTTATGAGTCATTTAATAAGTTTAATCAACCATGTAAGTTTGAATATGGACCATTATGTGATGCAGGTTTTTTTTCACTTACAACTTTGAAAGCTTCTTTAAACGAAAGATTAAAAAGGTAAAGGTCTGCACAGGTTTTAAAGGACATACACACGATTTTAGATCAAAATTTTAGTTTTTATTTTAATGTATAAAATGTAATAAAATGGTTTACATGCACATTTTGAATAAATGACCAAAAAGAGGTATACAGAGGTAAGAATTCATTGATATATAAACAAAGTTCGAGTCATATGTTTGTTAACAAATAATGAAAGATGTGGAATTACCATTTCTTTGACAAAATGACTCATGGCAAATAAGGTAAACCGATTCAATTTGTTCATAAATAATATTATCAACAAAAGAAAACAACATTTGATTGTAACTTATACCAATAAAACAAATATGTAAACAATAGCAAGACTAGAGTTTTGTTTACATAATACAGAATTCCAAACTCTATATCTTGCTTAAATCTCAATTATTGACCTTGAAATTTTGACAAAGCATTAAAAATACCCCAATAAACCATTCTAAACATTAAAATTGGAAAACCAAATTTGCAAATTTTGACTTCAAATAGTGTCTAAGACCTTTTAATATTATATTTTACTTTATTAGATTTATTCAATTTATAACAAAATATTCTTATAGTCGATAAGATTTTAAAATATACGTGTATCAATTAATCATCATTACAAAATAACGATGTGTTGAAAAAATTCGAGGCTGTATGTGTGTATGAGCCAGAGGAAATCAATATATCAGTGATGCTTTTTCATAAGCAGATTTTTCTACAAGATACATATAATTCAAAAAATCTGTGACCCCGCTTAAAGAAAAAAGAGGCTAGAAAACTGGAAAAGCCTATCTGTAACCTTTCTTCTTCAATAACTTCACTACAATACATTTACATGCAACATGTAAACTGGTTATTATGCGTTTATTTTTTATTTACTTGTACATAGAAATTTTCAACTTAGATTTAGGATACTGAATTATGTTATCTCTGGAAATAACATGCATCACAGACTTATGATTGTAACTGCTATGGTTTTTCTTGCTTTTAAAATCTAGAGAATAAGATTGATTTTTTAAACCAGAAATCAAAATTAAGTCGATGTACCATCCCTTCCATATCATGAGTTATTTATCAACATATTATTATGAAAATGACAAATGTGTACGGATTGGTTGCTCTGGAATAATGATTGATCAAACTTTTGTATAAATTTTATGTTTATGTTCATGTCAAATATCGTTCAAAACTATGATGAAATAAGAAGCTGCACAATGAACTTCTTTGCAGGGAGATCATATTTAATTTGTTTTATCTTGATGTATAGTTATGGACAACTATTTCCTTTAACTTCGGACTTTATCAAGCAAGGCTATGTGTCCGAGAGCATGGATGAAGGTGTTTTTGCTGTACACGTCCTGGAAATCAAGTCTCTTGTAGAGTGTGCATTGCGTTGTGGCATGAATTTACTTTGTAACGCTGTGGACTCTTGCTTTCTTGATGGTTTATACACCTGCCGATTCCGTTATGGACATGCTAACCTTTCAAACACCATTACACAATGTGAGGTTTATGAAATCACAGCTGTAAGTACAATTATATAAAGAGTTTAGAACATAGATAGATAATTTTTGAGATGGAGTGCACCTTACTCACATTATTTGAATTTGGCCTAGTTTGTATCTAAATGTCAATAATTTGCTGAAAATATATTGTCTAAGCCATTAAATAAAAATAACATTCAACATAAAAATCTTTCAGAAATATTTTGAACGTGTTTTTTTTAATATATGATTAAGAAATGAAATAATCTCAGTCATTAGAGAAATTAAATCTGAGGAAAAAATTCTGACTTATATAAAAATCGTCATTTTATTGCAGACCTCTCTCTCAAATGTTTTTTTTAAAAAGCAAACGTTGGATAGAAAATAAAGATATTAGAATTTTCAGCTACAGTTTTAATATCTAAACTCAATTTATATGACAAATAACTGTAATATATCTCAGTGATATATATAATAACAATTACTGCAAATAACAGTGATTAAACGTTTACCTGTCATTAAATTTTGATTAATGTATTAGTATTTCATTCGTTTAATGTGTTGACAGTGTTTCTATTTTTACAGAGCAAAGACTGCCCGGATGGATTATTCTTAAGAGCTCAAGGAATATGCAAAATCAGTAAGTGGGTGCCACAAAGTAACAACACCATAATAAAAGTGAAGTGATTGTATTTATATAGTTAAGTAACAACACCACAAAAAAACTATGTGTCTGTATTTCATATGGTTAAGATATATCTTAGCTCAATAATAAACTATCGGGGTTGCCGTTTCTGGTAAGACGAGGTTTAGCGGTTTATATTAGTGTCTGGTGTATATATAATTTATATTTCACCTCTCTTTTATTTTGATAAACCGGTATTATAGAAGCATATTATAGAAATGCCATAGGTGTTAATCTGGTTCTAGCATTTTTTAGTTTATGAGCAAAAAGTCTTAGTTCAAAGATTTACCAGTCATACTTTTTTAGCTCACCTGAGCCGAATCTCAACTGAGTTATTCTGATCACATTTTGTCCATCGTTCGTTTGTAAACTTTTTACATTTTGAACTTCATTATAAAACCGTTAGGCCAATTTCAACCAAATTCAAAACTAAGCATCCTTACGGAAAGACAAATATAAGTGCAGAAATAAAAGACCGAGCTATATTCAAAACTCGAAACTATTCTGATCACATTTTGTCCATCGTTCGTCTGTAAACTTTTTACATTTTGAACTTCATTCTGAAACCGTTTGGCCAATTTCAACCAAATTTAAAACAAAGCATCTTCAGGGAAAGACAAATATAAATTGCAGAAATAAAAGACCGAGCTATATTCAAAACTCGAAACTGTTGAAAAAGGGGGGTATATTTTTAAAAACTTCTTCTCAAGAACTACTGAGTCAAATTTAATGTAATTTAGCATAAATACTCCTTATGGAATGGAAAATATAAATTGCAAAAATTATGGTCTAGTTCTGTTTCAAATCTAAGTTATGTGAAAAAAAATAAAGAAAGGGCGTGTTGCCATCCGTTTATAGCTTGAAGTTCGATATTCATAAGTCTAGCTAAAATGGGTAGGCAAAACCGGGCCAGAACAAAACAAAAAATGGCAGTTGGCCCGGGGCATACAAATGATTGGCAGTTATTAAGCTGCCAATCTCATTTAAATTTTCAGGAAATTTTAAGAACCAGTATATTTGTTTTCGCTGTATATATTACTGCAAAACAAAGCGTATTTTGGAATTGACGATTGCCGATCTACCCCGGCTTTTTTTTTTGCCCCGGTCCGGTTTTGCTTATCAATTTTACCAAGACTCGTATTCCATACTTCTAAAACGAGGTTCTTTGTTCAAAGCAGCCATGACAATAATGCGAAAATGGTCGATCAGAAAATGATGAATTTGTTTGATATTGTTGTGCAGCAGTTCGCGTACGAAAGGAATCTTTGAAACGTGCAAAATACATTAGTGTCGATTTTGTACAGTAAATTGAGGCTAAATATTTTAATGCGTTGACCGTTTTCACATATGACGGTGGTGTTAGCTTTTCTTGATTTTCGTTCCGTTTTCATTATTTATGATATGTAACCTGGGAACTATCGCCTGTATTTTGTGATTTTTACGTATCAAATTAAACTTCGGTAAATCAGACAGTCAACTGTTTACCTGCGCGAATTTAAGCAAAATCTGAAGTATTAAAAAGTACTAAACTACAATTCATTCTATCGATAAATCGGTATGATCTTTTGCGTAATGGAAGACTATTGCAATATGTTTTGTTGAGATGCCTTGCATTTTCTCCAGTTTTTTTTTTCAGTTTAAATAGAGATTTTCTCCAGTTTATTCAGTTTAAATAGAGTTTAATATCGCTGACAGAAATATGTAGGTATATACATGTATCTGATTCATTTTGAAAAATTAATTGTTCTCTTTATTTATCATAGTGCATCTTTCTTATGTTTAATTGTTTACAATTTCTATTCACTAACCATATTCGAGTGTTAAGCTTCAAATTATATGCAAGATACAGATATTTGCTCACAATTCCATGTTTGTACACAGATCTGAGGCCATTTTTTCCCCCCATTTTAAATGCTGAATAGGAAATACCAAGTTAAAAATCTTAAACTGAATGTAAACAACTCATGTGAACAAAATGACTCAGAATTGTGAGCTCTGTATCTTGCTTATAATTCTACTATTGACGCTGATATTTTGGTTGATCATAAGACATTTTATATGAATTATAGTATATTAAATACTTGTACAAAAAAATTAAAGGATGATATGCTGTATATATAACTTCTCTCTTGGGCCCATCTTTATACAATGAATTATGTAAAATCTACAATAATTTTGATAGTTTTTTAGACACGAGTAAATAAAGACGACACCATTAAAACAGTGTCCATAGTTCTGACACATTTCTGTTGCGGGGATATAGGAATTATCGTTATTAAGAAAATATTACAGCGAAAAATTATCCTGGTTTGTAACCATTTGTTTTTTATGAAATAAGATGAAAATAATAGATGGGCCTTAGTAAATTAGAGTGATGTGCCTGTCAATACTGTAAAATTGATTTTTATAGTTCTTTAAAAACATTTTTCATTCCAATGTATTCATCAATCAAGTGTGAATAAAGTTTTAAAAGTCACACGAGTTTACTCGAGGTAAACAACAGTCATTTAATTATAATAGAGAAGACAAATTAAATTTTTAAATGTTTTTAATTTTAGGAATTGAGTGAATTGATGTACAATTTTCTTCTTTACATTTATAGGATTTTTATAAAATGAAATACAATAACTATTATATTATATTTTTTTTTTTAAATGCAATAACTAGTTAGTAGTTGAGGAAGAAATAATCACATTTGCTCTCGTATATTCTGATCGCTTTATAAAGTGGGGGAAGGGGAGCAGAACAAAATAATGGTGAAAATGAAGTTAACGGTGAACACTTACCAAATGTTAAGTTTTATTTCTTGCGTAGGATTTTCTTATTCTGTGTAAAAATGGTATTCATTGAAGGTACAATGTCAAAAATTACGTGTATGCAAAAATAAGTGTAAAATTCCAATACATTACAATATTTGTTTTTGTTATTTTACCGATGGGCTATATGGCACAATATCTTTTAACGCCCATTGTTTCTCAGGTGACCGATGTGGCCCCATGGGCCTCTTTATTTATTTATTTTTTTTAAAGAGACAAAATGATTATAATGAATCACGTCCAGTTAATTTCAACATTCATACATTTCAAGATACTGATGAGTGCCAGAATGACCCATGTCTTAACGGAGCCACATGTACGAACACATCCGGCTCATTCAACTGTACATGTGACGCCGGATGGACCGGGATAGTTTGTGATGAAGGTAAACGACAATAAAATGCGTAAATTTTCACGTTTGTTTTTTTGTAAAATCAAATGTAAAATAAGCATGTCTATAGTTGTGGAGGCAGCAAATGATAAAATGTTCCTTCCGTTAAAATAAGGATAATTTTTGAAATCCAACTTAAAACCAAATTCTCCTTTGCAAAATTGTTATACGTTAAAGCTGACATGAATGCATAAAGCATTTGTTCGCCATATTAGTTTCGATCGCTCCTCTACTGCCACTGGGGTATCTACAGTAGTTGAGAAAGTTACGGTCGGTTGCTTTCCGATCGAGGCACGGAGGTTGCACGGACTTGTAAATGCATGAACTACACATTGTAGTAAAATGTTTGTGATAAAGAATAAAGGAAACAACAATCAATAAAATACAAGTTTTATTTATTCTTCAAAAGAATTTTCCAGGTATCAAGGTATCATTTTGCACAGATTGCGCTCCCTTATGCATATCAAACATGTCTGCCGTTCATACGAATGCATAACGTATGCGTCTTTTTGAAAACCCTGGCGGAACTATATCCAACTCAGTAGCTCAATAATAGTAAATCCATGAAAGTAACACGTAACATCGTTCCATCGATTTCTACTAAAAGCTCAGTTTCTAAAATCCATCCTGTTATTGACATTGCTCGATCTGCCGAAGTGTGTGGTTTGCGCATATGCGATGTTTAAAAAGAAACAACACAGGAAGCGGTCTACAATTATCGAGGATTTTTTAAGTATCTGTACCTTGGTTTCAGTCTGTCTACTTCGTTGTTCGCCTAGATATACCTTGCAAGTTTAGTGGTTGTCATATTATTTTTGTTCAATACGTTTTTCTACACGTCTTTTCGTCCAAGGTTGGGGTGTATGAAATGCCTGAATGCAGTTATATAGGGGGTGTGTATCGATGAGACACAACTAATATGGCGGTAGTCGGAGATAAAGGAGAAATAATGCGTATTTATGAATTCATGTCAGCTTTAAATACGAAGACTATTACATGCATTTTAATGTATTAATTGATGTTGCTGTGTTGTATTTTTTATTGTAAGTTTTGATGTTATACTGTTTTTCTAGTATTTATTATGGATGATATAACAGGTTAAAATCATAACTTTTAGATATCAATGAATGTCTTGACAATCCTTGTCAAAACGGAGGAACATGCAGCAACAGCGATGGATCTTTCACGTGTGCATGCGCTGGTGGATTCACAGGGGCACTCTGTAATGAAGGTAAATGTATATTATTCTTCCTCCCTCTATCAATATTAATGTATATTTCTCGTTTCCCTCTATCAATATCAATATGTATGCCTTGCTCCTCTTTTTCTGTGTTTCTTTCCGACTCTCTTAATTTAAGTTGATGTTTATCTACTCTGATTGCTATTTCTGTGTATCTGCCTTCCTCTCTCATGTTTGTCATTATCTCTCTAAATCGATACTTATCTTTAAAGTGTTCGTACTTTTAAATACCAACATGTTATTACATCTTTATCTTTTCTATATGTATAAAGAAAGACACTGTTATTTGTAGATTATTTTTGTTGGATATAGTTTTATTTTTATATCAATACAGGCATGCTTGACGTTTATATTCTCTGTAAAGAAGAAGTCAAATCTAATTTTTAAAAGGTTTACAAATTCATAAGCTTTATTTGATTTTGACGTATTTGTAATTATACCTTATTTTCAAACATTCAAATAGAAGGAAGTGTTGTAGAGTACATCAGGTATTTTCAATTTTAGGTCACTTGAGGCACTCTGATTACTTATTAGAATTAATATTTCACCGTCGCTGTCATTGCGACGCTCGTCGTGCGTTAACATTTGCCCGTTTATAACTTCGTAAAAAAATTATTTTGGCCGTTTCTATTAAAATGTGGCATGATGCATCATAAATAGTAAATTTTATGACTCTTTGCCAAGATTGCTTACGGGCAGGACTAAATTTGCTAACTTTGACCATTTTTTATAATGTTTTACTTTTACTCTGCGTATCTAAGAAAATCCACTTAAAATAATGCATTCATATCTCTACCAGAATTGTAAATTCCATGTGTTTAAATTTACGGGCTTCATCTCTAGGTCGATGCAAAAATGCTAGTGTAGTATCTTTGCATATAATGTTAAAAAATCTTCTTTTCACGTGCCGACACTGAGTAGAAACTGACTGTATATTAAGAAAGACTACAACACTTTTTTACATAATTTTTAACATTTTATGACCTCTGGGTTTAGGGTTAATAATCCAAGTCAGGGTTAAATGCTGATATTGTATGATTTTATACACACGCGTATCAAATGTTCAAAAAATCGGTTTCTTCTTCTTCTTCTGCTGACACTAAGTAGAAACTTACTGCATATTAAAGGGGCATGGTCACGATTTTGATCAAAACTTATTTTCCTGATTTTAAAGTTTACAGTTTAAAGCTTTGTGTAAATTAATGTCATATTTTGATGCATTTTTCTTGAGATTTAAACTTTTTACAGTGACATAATTATTCAATCATCTATTATATACAGTCCCATAATCATTCAATCATACTTAAATGCTCAATAAAATTTTAATCGGGAAGTACTCTAGCCTCGCCTATTATAATAGTAAAATTAAGCTGCATGTGTATTCGGAAAACAACAAAACATTGCAAATTATGCTATATGATGCATGTTGTAGATTCGGCATAACATTACCTTATTTCATAATACTGACAGTTTATATCGAATGCTGATCATTTCTTTTAAAGGAATACTTTGTATGTGTACTGTTTACCGACAACTTTACAATTATAGCGCTTTTGAACTTATATGTGCATATGGCATGGAATCCCGATCCAGATTCAGATAAAGGTGTGCTAGCCTGGTTCCCTTAGCTAAACATTACGCACAGGAACCAGGATAGCTCATGCGCAGGTTGAATTTTCCCCGTAGCATCCGGCTTGACCTCGCTTATATATTTTCTGCATGGACCTCAGGGTCCATGCAATTACATGCTTATCAAAATATGATCGTGCAAGTTAAAGTTGATTTAGGTTTTTTCCAATAGAAATCATGTTTTGCTCACTGTATTTAATATTTTATATAAATGGCGAATTTTAATATTGTACCAGTACTGAAACATCGTATAAAAACGTTATATATACATGTATTTTGTAACTAGTCGTCTTTTTTATGTAATGCATATACCTTTCTTCTGATTGTTTAAATTAATTCAATCGTAAAAAGTACATTGTATATCATTTCTTCTACATTTTTTTTCATGAAAATACCTAAAAAAGAGTTTTACCAATCACAAACAGTTTTAAGTAATGTAAAACACCTCAGTAGTAGTACGTTTCAGGGTCTGTAAATTTTGTCAGCACGCAACAATTCTAAATTGCACATAGTCTTCAAAAATTTAGAAATATTTAGATAAAGAAGTTATTTAAGAGAAAAGGTTACGTGTTTTGTAGGCGGGTTCGGTTTTTAAAAATCACAATTCCTGAAATGAATCATGAGTACATACTGTTTTTAACAACGCTTGCTACCCTCTGAAAATTTAACTCGCCAATAAACATCTAATTTTTTAAAGAGTGTTTGTTACGATTACATAAACTGTGTTCGACAAATAGTTTTCCTAAAAAATGTTCTTCCTTTTAAAAACACGTTTTATATGCAGGCATTCAATCACAACACGTTTTTATAACAAAAAAGAACTGAAAGTTTAGTCATTATAATCGTTTGACACCATATCACATATATTTTCAACTCGCAGCAACAACGGAAGACCTACTCGTGGCTTTGCCACGAGCGCTGCTCTAGTTTTTTTTTACAACTATATTATTAAATCATACTTTGCATCAAATGTTCAGAAGAAATGTTTTGAATTAATATATACATTTATACACACTTGAGTTGTAATTGCTTAATGCGCATTTAGTACACCTTTTAAAGATGAATGAACTCGCGAGATTGATCGAAAATCGAGTCACACCACGCTTCGGCAAATTCGTTCCTCCAGTAAATACTCCAGCTACATGAATACATATTGGTTGAATTCAAACTGATGATTCGTTGTTAGTGATGTTAATCCAACATCAATTATACTTGCTTTGTACATCTACCGTAATGTGTAAAAACTTGTTCCGTTGACACCCCTGCCATATGGCAATCTATTTTTAAATCAGGATAACACCATATACACAAGTTCATGGTGTACAGCCCTTTTACTTGAAAATTCTTGCTCACTGTTGCCAATTACATCCTATATAACATTTTCACCGATTGCTAATGTAAATGTTGACACATTAAACATGCATTGGTTAATTTTTTCATGAACAATATTGATATATTTGCTTGCTCCCATTGCCTGTGTAACGAAGAATATTGACCCGGGTTGAAAATTGACCCGGGGGTCATTTTTCAACGTTGAATATTGACCCGGGGGGTCATTTTTCAACGTTGAAAATTGAGACCAAAATCGAGAAATTTATACCCGGGGTCATTTTTAAACGGTATGAGAAAGAATTTTCTAAACTCTGATGACCTCGACCCATTGAAAATTGATCCTGTTGAGAATTGACCCAAACCTCAGAGTTCTGATCTGAACTGGAACTTACTCTACACGGTTTAAATGTACAATCATGCACATATTTGAAAGTTTCAGTTTTAAAATGTACATACTGTCCGATACATATGAGGACGTGGCCAATTTCTTTTAGGCTGATATGTCCAATTAATCATTTAGTTTTTAGATTGAAAATATGATATCCATTTATTATCACAATACTATGTATAAAAGCTAAAAAGATGACCGTTTGCTTCGGAATGGAGCAGGCGAGTAGGGCTAGAATACTTTTCGACATCGATGACATGGTTTTCATTCCCTCATGTGACAGAATTTTAAGTTTAAACTTGTCACAATCTCTGATAAATATATCTAACAAACATATTGCCCGTTATCGTCACTTTTAAGGCAATTCAACAGAGCTCTATTCGACAGGCACCTGACGTTGTATATTTTTCTAATAATTGAAAAGATATAACCTCTATACTGTTTTATTGGGTAAAGGGTATATATATTTATATCACGACAAAAGGATATAATGTCAGATACCTATGCTTAATTTGAAGAAGTCAGAATATTTCACTGACAAAATAATAAATTATTGGTTGTCATATTTTTATCCTTTTTCATATATACTGGTTTTTTTTTATACGTATATATACAGCATATACATATTTACACATGTTTTTTTTATTTTTTACGACTTAAAAATAATTTTTCATAAACTTGTCTGATTAACTTTATTGAAGCACCATCCAATTTTCTGCATATACAGTCATGGTTCTTCTTAGAAATGCAATTTATTTCTATTATTTTGAGTTTTCAATTCTATTATTTACCTGTAAATTAGAAACACAGGCAACTGACGTAATATATTTTCTCAAAATTAAAAACATATACCCTCTACAGCAAAAATGTTATCAATTTAAAAAAAAGGAGGTTTGCATCTAAATATACAGTCAGAGGATTGTTGATCTAATTATATTAATGGTATATACAGGAAAAGGTATGCGAAAAGTATACAACTGATAGATATGTTGTTTGGAGCAGCTGTGTCAAGGAAAAATCCGAATTGCTTAAACATGTACAAATTGAAGCAACCAGGACAGTGACAGGGATCAGAGTTAATTCTTCTAAAATAATTTCATATAGTGAGCTTAATTTGGAAACCTTGCAATCTCGAAGGGATAACCATAAAGTAATTATATTCTACAAGAATATAAATGGTTTAGCACCACAAGATATGTTAGATTGAATTCAATCATATTTTCTTACTGAACATGCATATATTCATAGATCGAATTAGCTTTTTTACTATCTACCACTATATACTTATTACAATAGCTTTGCTCCGTCTACATGTAAATTATGGAATAATCTTCATGCAGAAAAGAAAATGTCATCAACTTTATCTTTCTTTTAAGTCAAAACTAAAAGCAAAATATACCTAGAGCTTACAAACCTTTCAGTTAAGACATTAGGAAATATTATTTTACGCTAATTACGGAATAAAGCTAGTAAAACTTACTTATTTAAGAATTTTTTTCCGATGTGAGTCGATGTTTATACTCTGGGTCTGAATCTGAAGGAAATGTGATTTTTCCCCTGGATATCCAAGATACACTCAACAAAGAGACGAACTTTTTAAACAACTTATTGACATTAGTGTACCATTTTATATGAACTAAATACTTTATGGTAGTTCTTATTTTTCATATAGATAAAATTGTAAAATTGTTTCCCATGTTTATACTTATATTAGATCTCCAAAGCGTTTTTGATTCTCTTTAGGTACACTGTTTAAACATATTTAAGTATTATACCTGTATATTTACTTAATATACAGTTCCCTTTTATTTACTGTTCTTTTTAAATGGGCTGGATCATGAAAATTTCATTATGTTTGTATCTCTGCAGGTATAAATGAAGGTGATATGTTTGTTAATATAGGTGTGAGTGAACATGTCTACCAACAATATGTCATACAATCATATATGATAAATATTCAGATAATTATTTAATATTCAAGTACCTCATGTCTTTTATACACATAATATATACATTTAACACGTTTAAATTAAATTAATAATGTAGGCGGCTGTGATAGGAAGGTCAACCATCTACTCCAACGTTGCTGTATGATCTTCTTCTACATATTTCTGTTCAAAAAATGCAATTTACCAATTTATTGACGAAAACAGTTACTGTTAGTAAATTTATGCTAAATTTTGTGATCAAAGCAATTTAGAAACTTTAAAGCAAAATTCTATTGTCATCCTGTACAAAAATTAGGTTGCTAACTTGCTAAAGATTCCATGAAGCAGAATTGTTAATGCATAGAAAAATTAGCGATTTGATGATATTTAGTTACATATAAAGTTATCATAACGGAACAAACAAAACACCAAAAAATCGGCTTTCAAGATATCGTTACTACAGCATTGTTCATGAAAGAGTACAATCATGTTACCATATCATCATTTTGTAAACTGTTATTGGCTGGATGGGTGTGAATACAAAATTCAGATAGTCACAGTTTTAACAAACTGAGTGGGTGCAAACACAAAAATCTCAATATGACATACTGTAATTTTTTGTTATTTACACCCACTCAGAAAATTTACAATGAACAATATCAAAGTTTCAATTTACTGGGTGAACGTAAAACCAAAATTAAATAATATGACGTACTGTATTTTTTTTTAATTATTTATATTTGTACACTTCTCCAGCAAATTAAAAAAAAGAGTTTTACTGAATTGAATATTTTAACGTGTAACCAAGTAAACTAATATTATTAAAAAACATACATTTCTTTAAAAATATATAGATATCACACACAGCAATTATACGCGAAAAGTTTATTATGAATAAAATAGTTATTACATGTACATATTTAAAGGGATACTATATAAATTCTAAAAATAATATTTAAGTCTCATTTTAATCCCCCCCCCCCCGGTGAAACATGTAAACATGTAAATCTAAAGAATAAAAATATAAAAACTGATAATTTTTAATTAAATAAACTCAAGTTATAATATTGATTCGTTAATTTGTGCTTCTTTGCTGTTGAATTTTGAACCGGTTTCATGATCAAAATTCCACGATGCGGGTCAATTTTCAACGGATTAAGGTCTTTATTCAACACCTTTGGTCTCAATATTCAACGTGGAAAAATGACCCCCGGGTCAATTTTCAACCCGGGTCAAAATTCTTCGTTACACCTGCACTGTTCGGAGAATGCAACTCTCAAACCTTAGATATGCCTGACGTCAGACAATAATGTTTATACTACTATATCTTATACCATGATACCATTTATGTTTAGAAATAAAATAGTTAAATGAAACCAAATTTAAGACAATAATAATATCAAAAAATAATCGAGTAATGTAACAATAAAAATGTTTAATACTCTTTTGAACGAGGTAACATAAATATCTGTGCATCGGGAATATTAAATCGTACGCGGAGTGTAAACCATTACGTAAATGAACAGATAAGCGATTACATTAGATATATGTATTATAACAAATAAAGCAGTTAAAGAACTTTTCTTTATTTTTTAAACAAACATTTCCATCATTTTTCCCTAATTTATAGTAATTAAATGAGTTTAACGGTAATCGGCTGAGTTGTTCGGGGAAAAATGTAAACACGATTCGAGGAAATTATAACTACTTTATAAATCCTTGTAAACGCATTGCATTAACAGATAAATTGTTTGGATTTTTTACTATTCTAATTCAATGGCCGGAACGGCCACAAAGGCGTCGAGGTGACATTTTCTTTTCTATAAAATGATATCAATAATTTAAATTTTTGTACTAAAAGTCGTATATCAAATAAAAAAGTAAATGAGTTATATTTTGTGCTGCTTTAAAAACAAAAATTAGTAAATTCCCTTACAAAATAGGTAGTGATTTGTTTGTAATACAATAACTCACCATGGTTACAAAAATTGAAGAAATTAAAAAAAATTACATATTAAATTTTATTTCTATCGGGCACGGTCTACACTTAAAATGTAAGCAATAAACTAAAATAATATTTAGTGGTTTACACCTTATTGTATTCATCCGCCATTTCTTGATTAAGCAAATTTATACTTATGCAATGAGTTGTCAATAACCAGAGAGGCAAAGTTGGTTTTTTTTGTACACAATTAAGTTGAATAAATGCAAAAAAAATGTTTAATACTTTAAGGATCTTATTTCTTATGCGCATTTAAAAGGCGGTGCAGAGCATGAATTTTTGGACGATTGCCAATCCAGACGATCGCTAGAAGGCTGCCGAGCATTTGCTCGACGCGGTAAAAATTACACGCATCTTTGGTAAGCTACATTTGTTAAGTTGATCTGTTCAGTTTATTATCGAGAATGGATACGTTTGTGTTCGGACATCGGAGGAATTATATGAATCGTGAAAAGTACACAAACGCCCGTTTCTTATTTATAATTTTGTCTATCTATATATGTATGGAATCGTTCGTTGATTAAATTATTCTGTTTTAAACGACTAAAGTCTCTAAATGAATCAGTAAATATATTTGTGTAGTAATTTATCGATGTATCGTGTAACTTAAAATTTTCACAGTAACTGCCTACTTACATAATTACGCCATTTTCAAATCGACAAAAATCATGAAAATAATGCCCGTTAGGGAGGGTGACAGTTGAAGTTGACACCCCGAGAAAACCTTTATCAAGGAATGTATTAATTCAAGAAAACGTTCCTGCCTTGTTTTATCATTTATTCGCATCATATTTCTTCAAATATATATAAAATGACTTCTTCATAGGAATGATAAAAAACATAAAACGGTATTGATTCTTGAAGTCATAAAAAATAACAACTAAAAACGGACGTTGCCAGCTCAGAAATGTGTACTTTAAATTCTTCTTAAAATTATGTTTTATGTTTATTGTAAGTTTCCACCTTTTCGCTCGGGTTCTTTTTCGCTCACCTGAGCTGAAAGCTCAAGTGAGCTATTCTGATCACATTTTTCTGTCATCCGTCCGTCCGTCTGTCTGTAAACTTTTCACATTTTCAACATCTTTTCAAGAACCACTAGGCCAATTTCAACCAAACTTGACACAAAGCATTCTAAGCCTGAGGAAAGTCAACGTTGTGAAAATTAAAGACCACACCCTTTGGCAAAGGGAGATAATAAGGAATTTATGAAAATTTTTCAGATATTTTCAGACATCTTCTTCTCGTGAACCATAAGACCAGGAAAGCTGAAAGTTGTGTGGAAGCATCCTCAGGTAGTGTTGATTCAAAGTTGTGAAAATCATGAACCCCGGGGGTAGGGTGGGACCACAAAGGGGGTCAAAGTTTAACATAGGAATATATTTAGTAAATTTTTAAAAATCTTCTCAGAAACTAATCAGCCAGCGAAACTGAAACTTGTATGAAAGCATCATCAGGTAGTGTAGATTCAAAGTTGTGAAAATTATGACCCCCGCGGGTAGAGTGGGGCCACAATGGGGGGGGGGGGGGTCGAAGTTTTACATAGGAATATATAGAGTAAATCTTTAAAAATATTCTTCTCAGAAACTAATCAGCCAGCAAAGCGGAGACTTGTGTGGAAGCATCCTCAGGTAGTGTAAATTCAAAGTTGTTAAAATCATGACCCCTGGGGGTAGGGTGGGTCCACAATGGGGGATTTAAGTTTTACATAGGAATATATAGAGTACATGTAAATCTTTAAAAATCCACATCTCAGAAACTAATCAGCCAGGAAAGCTGAAACTTGTGTGGAAGCATCCTCTGGTAGTGTAGATTCAAAGTTGTGAAAATCATGACCCCCGAGGGTAGGGATGGGCCACAATGGGGGGTCGAAGTTTAACAAAGGAATAAAAAGGGTAAATCTTAAAACATCTTCTTCTCAGAAACTAATCAGCCAGATGATTCTTTATAATTGTTAAGACTTTGGCCCCAGGACAATTCTTTGGCCTCACAAGAAGGTTCAGAGTTTGATGTAGGTTTATATCCATATATAAACTATTGTTAAGGATCTTTTTGAGAACTGCAATACTCAACATATGATATGACTATAAAATCATCCTGTTAGAACTTTATGGACTAATGATTATAAACATAAGAATATCCAGGGGGAAAATGGATTTTATTATACAGGATCTACATCTGTACATTGTCCAGATAGTTTGTATTATGACTCCATTAAGCTGATTTTATCATACCTATTGTTCCTCAGGTGAGCGATGTAGCCCATGGGCCTCTTGTCTCATTTGCTGTGACTAGCAAAGACCGATCCTATCATTTTGGAGTTCCGATTGAGAATAAATGAAGACGGACCAAACGATAAGTGAACGCACAGTAAGCGCAAGGTGAGCGTTTTGTGACCGGTGAGCGCGAACGGAGCGAAGCGCTAGTGAACGCATGGTGAGCGCACTCTAAACGCACAAAAAATTGGGAAAGTGGAACGTAAACAACAACACACTGTAATCAACAACACAGAAGGCATTTTAATTGTTTTTAACACAAATCTTGTCAACACTTGAATTTATTTACTTGGAATTACTTGAGACTAATTTGACTCTTACTTTGACCTCAACGGAGATTATTCGCTCTTAAATTATTTGATATTAAACTTCAAACTATATGTCGATTATGTTCAATTGTTTCCTTAATTAACAGTCATGCATGGTTTTTATTAAAAGTACACATGTATTTAAACTGAACACATTTTATTATAACCAGGGCTTCGCTAAAAAAATATGGAGGGTAATCGTGTTTAAAATTAAGACATGTAAACTTGTAAATCCGAATATGCAATCGTGTTGCTGTCTGAACCTTAGTATGAATGTGTGCAATTCTGATCGTGTAACCTATAAAACTCGGACATAAACACATGTAAGTTATGACTCGGTTCCTTCGTATGATGCACATTTCGCAGCTTTATTGTTTTCATTAGTTAATGTAACCTTCAACTCTGCACACATTTAATCCGTAGTTTCTTCATTTGAAACTTCATGCTTGGCAATAGCACATCAGACGTGATACAAGTTGACAAATGTAAAGTGTACAAGTTTGTGGAATTTTGACATGACCTTACATGGCATTTGCCTTGCTGCGGGGAAAAGGCATGCCGTAATCGCCAGAATGGACGAAAAATATATATGATATTCAGCTAAACTGTTGCACTAAGTTATTGATGAAAAACACTTTTTCTATTCAAAATACCGGCATTATTTGTAGAAAATATTTGAGGTATAATCAAAACTGAACCAAACAAGAAGAGGTTCATGTATATAAAATTCGTTTCTGATGTGACGAATGCGCTGATTTCTGTAATATTCTATGAACTTCTCGGGTAGCTAAATCATCGTATTTATCGAAAAAAAAACCCATCAATAATTATTTTTTATATAATTCATCGATGAATTGATACAGACTTATAATAATGGATTGTTATCAAGCAAAGTTTAAGTTTAAAGCCATAGCCGAACAAATTGAGAAACGCGATGTTTCATTGGACTATCTTTATTTAGTCCAATGTACAGAAAATCAAATGTTATATTGGCCTCCTAGATTACGTGAACATGAATTAACGTTCTGTTTTTTTTTCGACATAGTTGGATATGAGCCAATCAGAAAGCTAGGAATAAATCAATTTCATAACAAAAGTTAATGCGTACTCTTTTCTAGAAATGAGACGGATCAAGAGGTTTCATAAGGTAGGGGGGAATTATTTATATCGGCATGGGGCTCGGAGACCGCCGTGAGGTCCATCGTACCTCGATTGCTTCTGTTGTGTTCTAAGAATTTTGAGAGAAAATTTTTAACTCGGTTTTCCGGTTATTAAAAAAGTGAAAATGGCGGGCGGGGGAGAGGCTGCCATAAAGGTACCCTTATTGTATCGATAACCCCTAGTACAGGATAACCCCTAGTAGAGGATAACTCCTCGTACAGGATAACTCGTCGTTCAGGATAACTCCTCATACAGGATAACTCCTCGTACAGTTGTTTTTTAAGATAGGAAGTTGTTCTTTTGCAGATCAATTAAACATATATCAGAGGAATGTAAATTGCTAGGATTATGAAAAAATATCAGCTGTTGAACTTGGTCATTTTTGGCAAAAACATTGCATATAGAGTACCCCATTTTTCTGGATAGGTAGTTTGTATCAATTCAGGATGGTCAAATGGATTATGGATACTGTTCACACAAAATAAAAACCCGGTTTTCTGTCACATTGGCAGCTTTTCTCTTGTTATTAAGGTCTTCCGTTTCCAACGGAAGACCTTCTTGTTATTCTTCGGTTTCTTTTTCCCTATTATTAAGGTCTTCCGTTTCCAACGGAAGACCTTATTGTTTTCGTTCGGTTTCTTTTTCCCTATTATTAGGGTCTTCCGTCTTCAGCGGAAGACCCTTCTATTATTCTATTGTTTCTTTTTCACTTTTCTTATTATTCTTTTTTTTTCTTACCGATTTTGTGCAGAGGATTTCTCAGAGATGGCTGAGTCGATTTCGCTCAAATTTTCAATATTAACGTGTTTTTTTCTAAAGCTGATATTTTTTTTTTAATTTTTGTAAATTCACTTCCGGTCAGAAGTTATTGTCGTTTTACGATTTTAAAAAATCAATTTTGTCTGTCACGTTTCTCAAAAACAAGCAAAGATATAGAGCTGAAATTTTCAGAGATGATAGTACTACCGTTTATCTGGTGCACCTTGGTATAGAGAATGTCCGCCGTCACTTCCAGTCGTCACCGGAAGGAAATTTCAAAAATTCAATTTTTCGACTTTTTTAATTTTTGATATTTTTTTTTCCAAATTTTTACACCTTATAGTGATCCTCTTACTGATTCAGAAAATGTAATTTGTTTTAAAATCGATGGAAACATTCTCGAGAAATTAAGCGTCAAAGTTCTGAAGCGAGAGTCCGAGTAGCTCAGTCGATAGAGTCGTGGACATGGCCCAGGCGACCCGGGTTCAAGCCTAGTGTGCCGCAAATTTTTTTTTTTACTATTTTTCGCTTAGATGTACGTTTTTATCTTTAAATTGATAAGTTTGATCTAATCTATTCAAAAATCGGACGGAAGACCCACTCGTTGCTCGCAACGAGATCGAATCTAGTTCTTATTAAGGTCTTCCATTTCAAACGGAAGACCTTCTTGTTATTCTTCGGTTCCTTTTTCCTTATTAAGGTCTTCCGTTTCCAACAGAAGACCTTCTTGTTATTGCTTTGTTTCTTTTTCCCTATTATTATTATTATTTTTCTGCCTTTTTTTGTGCACGCAATTTCTCAGAAACGGCTCGGCCGATTTCAATCATATCCATATACGTCATATCCGTTTTTGAGATATTTAGATTTTTCTAATTTTTATATGGGTATTTTGTCTTCTGTTGTTCTCCTAAACTATAAGAGATATTCAGTTCAAATTTTTACGATAGGTAAAGGAAAGATTGAAGTTTTGCATGATTGTTGTTTTGTATGTTTAGCACTACTGGCGCCAAAGCTCGCTATGGCTCGAAAATTGACATTAAAAAAGTGTCGTGAATTTTTGTGCTTTTCTCTCTTTATCTCTTTTCTGGAAAATATTTTGTTAAAACATGTAATGTAAAAAAAGTTTATTTTTACAAGACCTTTCTGCTGATATCAAGAAAAAGGGGCTGGCCCCTCAAATTAGGGATCTAGAAGGTTCTAAAGTCTTTTACCCATTACTCTTTACCGAGGGATATTTTGTAATAAATTATAGAATCAAATATGTTTATCTTACAGTTATAAAGCCAAGCAGCATAACGATTTTCTCATATGTTATGTAATTAGGGGTTTTTAGGGGTCAAAAGTCCAAAACTTTGATCACCTATATCTTAAAAAGGAAAAATATTTTGAAATGCAGTATAAAAGAAAAGATGCTCAAAATGATATACTTAACAACATGCAACCTAAAAAATTTGGTTCAGCGGCCCCAAAAAGAAGATAAGGGACTGGCCCCTAAAACATTCTATCTCAGATATCTCAAGAATGGTAACGAATTTCTGAACACTTGTTGAACAAAATGTCTTTATAATCAAATGACCTTTCATTTGATACCAAGAAAAAGGGGCTGGCCCCTAATATTAGGGACCTAAAGGGCTCTAACGTCTTTTACCCATAACTCTTTACCTAGGGATATTTTGTAATAGATAATAGAAGCAAATATGTTAATCTCACAGTTATGTATTCAAGCAATATAGTGATTTTATAATGTGTTACGTAATTAAGGGTTTTTAGGGGCAAAAAGTCCAAAATTTCGATCACCCATATCTCAAAAAGGAAAAATATTTTGTAATGCAGTACAGAAGAAAAGTTGTTCAAAATGATGTTCTTAACAAAATGCAACCGTCAAAATTTCGTTAAACGCCCCCTAAAAGGAGATAAGGGACCGGCCCCTAAAACCTTCTTTCTCATATATCTCTAGAACGGTAGCAAATTTCTAAACACTTGTTGAACAAAATTTGTGTAGAATTAAATGAACTTTTATTTGATATCAGGAAAAAGGGGCTGGCCCCTAAAATTAGGGGACCAAAGGGCTCTAAAGTCTTTAATCTGTAGCCCCTTACTGAGAGATATTTTGTGAAATGTTATAGAAGCAAATGTGTTTATCTTATAGTTATGTATTCAAGCTATGTAATGATTTTATCATGTGTTACGTAATTAAGGGTTTTTAGGGGCCAAAAGTCCAAAACTCTGATCATTCATATCTCTGAAAGTAAAATTATTTTGAAATGTAGTATAGAAAAAAAGTTGTTCATAATGATGTTGTTAACATTATGCAACCTTCAGCACTTCTTTAAACAGCCCCTATAAGGATATAAGGGATCGACCCCTAAAACCTTCTTTCTCATATATCTCCAGAATGGTAACACATTTCTAAACACTTGTTGAACAAAATGTGTTTAGAATTAAGTGACCTTTTATTTGATATCAAGAAAAAGGGGCTGGCCCCTTAAATTAGGCCTAGGGAACGAAAGGGCTCTAAAGTGTTTTATCTATAGCCCTTTACTGACGGATATTTTGTAACATGTTATAGAAGCTAATATGTTCATCTCACAGTTATGTATCCAAGCAATGTAATGATTATATCATGTGTTATGTAATTAGGGGTCTTTACGAGACAAAACTCCAAAATTTTGATCACCAATATTTCAGAAAGGAAAAATATTTTCAAATGCAGTACAGAAGAAAAGGTGTTCAAAATGATGTTCTTAAGAATATGCAACCTTCAAAACTTCGTTCAACGGCCCCTATTAGGAGATAAGGGATTGGCCCCTAAAACCTTCTATCCCATATATCTCAAGAACGGTTACGAATTTCCAAACATTTGTTGACAAAATGTGTTCAGAATTAAATGACCTTCCATTTGATTTCAAGAAAAAAGGGCTGGTCCCTTAAATTAGGGGATCAAAGGGCTCTAAAGTCCTTAATCTATAGCGTTTTACAAGGAGCTATTTTGTGAAAGGTTATTTAAGCTGAATCAGGTATAATACGTTTATATATCCTAATGATATAATGATTTTCCTTTGCGTTACCTAATTAGGGTTTTAAGGAGCCAGAGGTAAACAAGTTTAATCTTTTTTATCTCAATTTGGAGAAATGCAAGTATTTAAAAAAGCAATATAAGAGAAGTTTTAAAATGCAATACAAAAAAGCAGAAGTTCTTCACACCTTTTTCCAAATCATGTTTTTTTTGTTGAAAAACAAAGTCGAATATGTCATATTTCCTTCTAAAAATCGGACGGAAGACCTCCTCGTTGCTCGCAACAAGATCGTGTCTAGTTATTTTTCTTTTTTTTCTTACAATTTTTGTGCACGCGATTTCTCAAAAACGGCTTGGTCGATTTTCATGAAACTTTCAGATCTGTTGGATGAAGATCTAATCCTGATAGGTTTTTTATTATATTGATGACGTCACTTACGTTTTTGAGAATTTGACGTTTTAGCGATTTTTAGAGGGGTCGCTTGTCCCTCTACGTTCTCCTAAACTATAAAAGATATTGAGTTCAAACTTTCAGGGATAGTAGACAAAAGATTGTAGATTTGCAATTTTATTTTCATTTTGATCTGACTTAAAAGGCCCCGAAGCTCGCCTGGACCCGAAAATTGAGATGGAAAAAACGTCGTGATTTTTTCTGGTTTTCTTTAATTATCTCTTTTCTAAAAAATATTTTGTTGAAACATGTAATGTAAAAAAAGTTTCTATTTGCAAAACCTTTTCTTTGATATCAAGAAAAAGGAGCTGGCCCCTCAAATTAAGGGGCCAAAGGGCTCTTAATTCTTTAATCTGTAGCCCTTTACTGAGAGATATTTTGTGAAATGTTATAGAAGCAAATATGTTTATCTCACAGTTATGTATCCAAGCAATGTAATGATTTTGTCATGTATTACGTAATTAAGGGTTTTAAGGGGCCAAAAGTCCAAAATTTCGATCACCCATATCTCAGAAAGGAAAAATAATTTGTAATGCAATACAGAAGAAAAGTTGTTCAAATTATTGTTCTTAACAATATGAAACCTTCAACATTATGTTAAACGGCCCTTATAGGGAGATAAGGGATCGGCCCCTAAAACTTTCTTTCTCATATATCTCCAGAATGGTAACAAATTTCTAAAGACTTGTTGAACAAAATGTGTTAAGAATTAAATGACCTTTCATTTAATATCAAGAAAAAGGAGCTGGCCCCTCAAATTAAGGGGCCAAAGGGCTCTTAATTCTTTAATCTGTAGCCCTTTACTGAGAGATATTTTGTGAAATGTTATAGAAGCAAATGTGTTTATCCTGCAGTTATGTATCAAAGCAATGTATTGCTTTTGTCACGTGTTTTGTAATTAGGGGTTTTTAGGGGCCAAAAGTCCAAAACTTTGATCACCCATATCTCAGAAAGGAAAAATATTTTGTAATGCAGTACAGAAGAAAAGTTGTTCAAATGATGTTCTCAACAAAATGCAACCTTCAAAATTTAGTTAAACGGCCCCTAAAAGAAGATAAGGGATCTGCCCCTGATCCTTCTTTCTTATATATCTCCAGAACGGTAACCAGTTTCTATACACTTGTTGAACAAAATTTGTTTAGAATTAAATGACCTTTTTTTCATATCAAGAAAAAGGGGCTGACCCCTAAAATCAGGGGACCAAAGGGCTCTAAGGTCTTTAATCTGTAGCCCTTTACTGAGAGATATTTTGTGAAATATTATAGAAGCAAATGTGTTTATCCTGCAGTTATGTATCAAAGCAATGTATTGCTTTTGTCATGAGTTTTGTAATTAGGGGTTTTTAGGGACCAAAAGTCTAAAATTCTGATCACCCATATTTGAAAAGAAAAAATATTTTGAAATGCAGTACAGAAGAAAAGTTGTTCAAATGATGTTCTCAACAAAATGCAACCTTCAAAATTTAGTTAAACGGCCCCTATACGGAGATAAGGGATCGGCCCCTAAAACTTTCTTTCTCATATATCTCCAGAATGGTAACAAATTTCTAAAGACTTGTTGAACAAAATGTGTTAAGAATTAAATGACCTTTCATTTAATATCAAGAAAAAGGAGCTGGCCCCTCAAATTAAGGGGCCAAAGGGCTCTTAATTCTTTAATCTGTAGCCCTTTACTGAGAGATATTTTGTGAAATGTTATAGAAGCAAATGTGTTTATCCTGCAGTTATGTATCAAAGCAATGTAATGATTTTATCATGTGTTACGTAATTAAGGGTTTTTAGGGGCTAAAAGTCCAAAATTTTGATCACCCATATCTCAAAAGGAAAATTATTTGGTAATGCAGTACAGTTGTTCAGAATGATGTTCTCAACAAAATGCAACCTTCAAAATTTAGTTAAACGGCCCCTATAAGGAGATAAGGGATCAGCCCCTAAAACCTTCTTTCTCATATATCTCCAAAACGGTAACGAATTTCTAAACACTTGTTGACAAAATGTGTTCAGAATTAAATGTCCTTTCATTTGAATCCAACAAAAAGGGACTTGTCCCTTAAATTAGGGGATCAAAGAGCTCTAAAATCTTTTATCTATAGCCTTTTGATGAGAGCCATCTTGTGAAAGGTTATTAAAGCTAGATTAGGTATAATACGTTTATATATCCAAAAAATATAATGATTTTCTCTTGCGTTACCCAATTAGGGTTTTTTGGGACCAGATGTCAACAAGTTTAATCTTTTCAATCTTCATTGGAAGAAATGCAAGTATTTTAAAAAGCAATGTAATAGAACTTATAAAAAGCGATACAATAAAGCATTAGTAGTTCACTCCTTTTTCCATATCATGTTTTGTTGTCAAAAATCATAGTTGATGATGTCATATTTTCTTTTAAAAATCGGACGGAAGACCTCCTCGTTGCTCGCAACGAGATCGTATCTAGTTAAGGTCTTCCGTTTCCAACGGAAGACCTTATTGTTTTCGTTCGGTTTCTTTTTCCCTATTATTATTATTAGGGTCTTTCGTCTTCAGCGGAAGACCCTTCTATTATTCTATTGTTTCTTTTTCACTTTTCTTATTGTTATTATTATTATTCTTTTTTTTCTTACCGATTTTGTGCAGACGATTTCTCGGAGATGGCTGGGTCGATTTCGCTCAAATTTTCAATATAAACGTGCTTTTATCTAAAGCTGATACATTTTTTTTCATTTTTGAAAAAACACTTCCGGTCAGAAGTTATCGTCCGTTTACGATTTTAAAAAGTCAATTTTGTATATCGGGTTTCTCAAAAACGAGTAAAGATATAGAGCTGAAATTTTCAGAGATGATAGATCTAGCGTTTTTCTTGTGCACCTCGGTCATGAGAATGTCCGCCGTCACTTCCGGTCGTCACCGGAAGGAAATTTGAAAAAATTGAATTTTTCGACTTTTTTATTTTTTAATATTTTTTTTTAAAATTTTTACACCTTAAAGTGACCGTTTTACTGATTCAGAATATGTAATTTGTTTTAAAATCGATTTAGGCATCCTCGAAAAATTAAGCGTCAAAGTTCTGAAGCGAGAGTCCGAGTAGCTCAGTCGATAGAGTCGTGGACATGGCCCAGGCGACCCGGGTTCGAGCCCTGAGTGCCGAATTTTTTTTCCCCTCCTTTTGTGTTCAGATCCGATTTTTTATCTTTAAAATGATGGATTCTGTTCTTTTCCGTTTTGAGTTTGTAAAAGAAGTTACAATAATAGCGCTTTTCCCCGTATTTGCGTATTGAGATCCATAGCTATGTATTCATACTGAAATAAAGTTAACAAATTGAAAAATATCAATAGTTAACTCTTTAAAACAACATTTATACATTGTTCTAACCTATGTATTTTATTTAGAAATTGTGTAATATGTCATATTTAGAATTTAATATTCTCCTTTAAATATAGAAGTCACCGACCGACCGCCCCCCCCCCCCCCCCCCCCCAAATTCATCAAATCATTAAGTTTTTCTGGCCTGATTTTACTTGATCTTTGATCTTGGACCTTCAATTTCAAATTAATACCATTCTAGATTACTGTACTAATTACCAGACTGATTCGTTCATTATTAACAGAGTTATGCATTTTTTGGCATTTGAGTTTCAATCGTCGTGTTTGACATGTGCTGTAGAAAAAAATTCTAACTCCCGAGTCCTTCACTCAATTCTAATGAAAATTCGTGTAAATGTACCTTGGACCCGATTCTTATTGTCTGTCAAATTTGCAGCGGATTGATTAATTAAGTAAAATCCTGAGATCAAACGGCGCTTATTGCCTATACGCCGAAATACAATTTACGCAGTACACGCACCGACCCCCCCCCCCCTTCCATTTCACAAAGTGATTTAGTTTTTCTGGCCTGATTTTACTTGATCTTTGATCTTAGACCTTCAATTTCAAATTAGTACCATTCTAGATTACTGTACTAATTACCAGACTGATTCGTTCATTATTAACAGAGTTATGAACTTTTTGGCATTTGAGTTTCAATCGTCGTGTTTGACATGTACTGTACAAAATAATTCTAACTCCCGAGCCCTTCACTCAATTCTAATGAAAATTCGTGAAAATAAACCTCGGACCCCATTCTTATTGTCTATCAAATATGCAGCGGATTGAACTATTAAGAATAATCAAACGGCGCTTATAGCCTATACGCGGAAATAAAATTTACACACTACACGCACCGACCCCCCCCCCCCCCCCCCCCCCCAATTCACAAAATCATTAAGTTTTTCTGGACTGATTTTACTGAATCTTTCATCTTGAACCTTTATTTTCAACCTTGTACCATTCTAGATAACTGTACTAATTACCAGACCAATTCGTTAACTTTTGAGAGAGTTATGAATTTTTGGACATTTGAGTTTCGATTGGCGTGCTTGACATGTACTGTAGAAAAAAAATCTAACTCCCGAGCCCTTCAAACAATCCTAATGAAATTTTGTATAAATGTACCTCGGACCCCATTCTTATTGTCTGCCAAATATGCAGCGGATTGAACAATTCAGAAGAAATTCCTGACATCAAGCGGCGTTTATAGTCTGTACGGGGACTTCAAATTTACACAGTACAAGGGATGTAAGCAGCCGCGTAATATTTCTGTTGCATGTATATTTCTTGTTTTCCGTTTAGTCTGTATCTACGATAGCGTGTGAACTACTTATGAATGTTAAAACTGTAGAAATTACTGTCATCAAATTTTTACCGAATAAATTTACGTGTTACTGATTTCGTTATTTCTACATTTATAATGATTTTATCAATCCTGTTGAAATAAAACAGTCAAACACAATAGTAAATGACACGAAAAAAAATCTCAACACTGAAATACATGTGTAAAATGCACCAGTCATTGCTTTAGGACTTTACTTCCCCTAATTATCGTTAACCGAATCCGAGATCCACACCTCAAAATTCTACTTTCGATTTATTTACGACGAAAATCAAGCTTGGGTCTTTTCACCCCCCTCCAGACAAAAACACGCATCAATATTTCAAATGACATCGCACTGTTACCAAACCTGTGTAGTCAGACATCTCACACATCGTTCCTCATCTCATACAAAAATTCAGCTCCTCTCCCGGGCGGAAACGCCCCAAATTCAAAGAGAAAATCGGGAATTATTTCGCGTCAGCCATGTTTTGTGCAGACGATTTCTCGGAGATGGCTGGGTCGATTTCGCTCAAATTTTCAATATAAACGTGTTTTTATCAAAAGCTGATACATTTTTCATTTTTGAAAAAACACTTCCGGTCAGAAGTTATCGTCCGTTTACGATTTTAAAAAGTCAATTTTGTTGGTCGTGTTTCTCAAAAACGAGTAAATATATAGGGCTGAAATTTTCAGAGATGATAGATCTACCCTTTTTCTGGTGCACCTCGGTGGACAGAATGTCCGCCGATACTTCCGGTCGTCACCGGAAGGAAATTTGAAAAATTTGAATTTTTCGACTTTTTTGTTTTTTAATATTTTTCTTTGAAATTTTTACACCTTATAGATTAAGAATATGTAATTTGTTTTAAAATCGATGAAGGCATTCTCGAGAAATTAAGCGTCAAAGTTCTGAAGCAGAGTCCGAGTAGCTCAGTCGATATAGTCGTGGACATGGCCCAGGCGACCCGGGTTCAAGCCTCGAGTGCCGCAATTTTTTTTTCTCTTTATTTCGCTTAGATCTACGATTTTATCTTTGAATTGATAAGTTTAATCTTATCTATTCAAATATTGGACGGAAGACCCACTCGTTGCTCGCAACGAGATCGAATCAAGTTAAGGTTTTCCGTTTCCAACGGAAGACCTTATTGTTATTGCTTTGTTTCTTTTTCCCTTTTATTTTTTTTTTACGCTTTTTTGTACAAGCGATTTTTTGAAAACGACTTGACCGATTTTCGTGAAAATTTAAGATCTTGTAGATATTGATAAAAACCTTATATATTATTTTTTATTTTAATGACGTCATTTCCGTTCGGGAGATATTGACGTTTTAGTGAGTTTTAGAGGGTCATTTTGTCCTGCTATCTTCTCCTAAACGAAAAAAGATATTGAATTTAAATTTTCAGGGATTGTAGACAAAAGATTGTAGATGTGTTTAAAGGCATTTGTGGTTGTCTGGCTTCAAAGGCGTCGAAGCTCGCCTGGACCCGAAAATCGAGTTTAAAAAAACGACGTAATTTTTAATGGTTTTCGTTCTTTATCTCCTTTCCTGAAAATATTTTACCATAATGTATAAAGCAAATAAAATTTGTATTTACAGGATCTTCCGTTTGATAACAAGAAAAAGGGGCTGGTCCCTTAAATAAGGGGCCAAAAGGGCTCTAAAGTCTTTCTCCCATAGCACTTTACAGAGAAATATTTTGTAATATGTTTAAGAAGCAAAAATGTTCATCTTTCACTAATTAAACTATACATTATAAATTTTTTATTATGCGTTACGTAATTAGGGGGCCAAAAATCCAAAACTTCGATCGAATATATCTCAAAAAGGACAAACATTTTGAAAAGCAATATAGAATAAAAGATGCTTAGAATGATGTTTTAAACAATATTCAATCATAAAATTTTCGTTATCTGGCCCCAATAAGGAGATTAGGGGTCGGCCCCTAAAATGTCCTTTCCCAGATAGCTCTTAAACGGCAAAGAATTTCTAAACACTTGTTGAACAAAATATGTTTAATATCAAAAGAACTTTCGTATGATGCCAAGAAAAAGGGGCTGGCCCTTCAATTTAGGGGCCAAAAGGGCTCTAAAGTCTTTCTTCTATAGCACTTTACTGAGAAATGTTTTGTAATATGTTTACGAAAGAAAAAAGGTTCATCTTTCACTAATAAAACTATACATTATAGAATTGTTTATTATGTGTTACGTAATAAGGGGTTTTAAGGGGCCAAAAGTCCAAAATTTCAATCGAATTATTTCAAAAAGGACAAATATTTTGAAAAGCAATATAGGATAAAAGATGCTTAGAATGATGTTTTAAACAATATTCAATCATAAAAGTTTCGTTATCTGGCCCCAATAAGGAGATTAGGGGTCGGCCCCGTAAATATCATATCCCAGATAGCTCAAAAACGGCAAAGAATTTCTAAACACTTGTTGTACAAAATATATGTTTAATATCAAAAGAACTTTCGTATGATGCCAAGAAAAAGGGGCTGGCCCTTCAATTTAGGGGCCAAAAGGGCTATGAAGTATGTCTTCCATAGCACTTTACTGAGAAATATTATGTCATATGTTTAAGAAGCAAAAATGTTCATCTTTTACTAATTAAACTATACATTATATATTTTTTTATTATGCGTTACGTAATTAGGGGTTTTAAGGGGCCAAAAGTCCAAAACTTCGATCGAATATATCTCAAAAAGGACAAATATTTTGAAAAGCAATATAAAATAAAAGATGCTAAAAATGATGTTTTAAACAATATTCAATCATAAAAGTTTCGTTATCTGGCCCCAATAAGGAGATTAGGGGTCGGCCCCTTAAATATCATATCCCAGATAGCTCAAAAACGGCAAAGAATTTCTAAACACTTGTTGAACAAAATATGTTTAATATCAAAAGAACTTTCGTATGATGCCAAGAAAAAGGGGCTGGCCCTTCAATTTAGGGACCAAAAGGGCTCTAAAGTCTTTCTTCCATAGCACTTTACTGAAAAATGTTTTGTTATATGTTTAGGAAGCAAAAATGATCATCTCACATTTATTTAACAACATATTATAATTATTTTATCATGTGTTCCGTATTAAGGGGTTTTAAGGGGCCAGAAGTACCAAACTTTGATAACATACCTCAAGCAGAACAAATATTTTAAAAAAACATTATTTTGAAAATCAATATAGAATAAAATGCTGAGAATGATGTTCCTAATAAAATTCAACCATCATTTTTTTTGTTGCCCCAATAAGGAGATAAAGGGTCAAATATCAAAGTCAAGGTCATAAAACCTTCAAAAAATCGCACGGAAGACCTCCTCGTTGCTTGCAACGAGATCGAAACTAGTTATTAGGGTCTTCCGTCTTCAGCGGAAGACCCTTCTATTATTGTTATGTTTCTTTTTCACTTTTCTTATTATTATTATTAAGGTCTTCCGTTTCCAACGGAAGACCTTATTGTTATTGCTTTGTTTCTTTTTCCCTTTTATTAGGGTCTTCCGTTTCCAACGGAAGACCCTTTTGTTTTTCTTCGGATTCTTTTTCATTATTATTATTCTTCCTCTGACTTTTTTGGTGGCTTATATCTCAAAAACTTTTCAACCGATTTTCACGAAATTTTTAGAACTTGTTTGGTATCGTAAATACTCGAAGTTATCAAACTTTGAACTTATGACGTCACTTCCGGTTTCAGAAATTGACGATTTTGTTAATTTTTAAGGGTCATTTTGTCCACGCATCTTCTCCGAAACTAATCAAGATAGAAGCTTGAAATTTTCAGGGATTGTAGATGTATGTATGTAGATGTACCCCATTGCCTTCACTAATTGAAATTATGCAAGGCTTTGAAGCTTGCCTGAACCTGAAAATTGGCACCAAATTTTTCCACGAAATTTTCGCACATTTTCTGTAATATCTTTTGATGTATAAATATTTAGTTAAGACATGTAATGCAAAAGATGGTTATATTTTCAAGGCCTTTCATGTGATATCAAGAAAAAGGGGCTGGCCCCTCATATCAGGGGCCAAGAGGGCTCTAAAGTCTTTTTATAATAACTCTTTACTGAAAAATATTTTGTTATTTATTATAGAAGAACAAATGTTTAGTGTACAACTGTTTATCTATACAGTACCATACTTAAGTCAAATGTTACGTAATAAGGGGGTTTTAAGGGGCCAGAATTTCAAAACTTTGATTATTAATATTGGAAAAAAGAGAAATATTTTAAAAAGCAATGTAGAACAAAAGTTGTTCAAAATAATGTTCTCAACAATATAACAACTAAAATTTTGTTGTTGGTGGCCCCAGTAAAGAGTTAAAGGGTCAGCCCCTAAAACACTTTTATACCGATGTCTCGAGAACAGTTAACAATTCGTGAACACTTGTTTCACAAAATA
Source organism: Magallana gigas (assembly GCF_902806645.1). Taxonomy (NCBI): domain Eukaryota; kingdom Metazoa; phylum Mollusca; class Bivalvia; order Ostreida; family Ostreidae; genus Magallana; species Magallana gigas. Next base: position 205,861 of record NW_022994813.1, read on the forward strand.
TGTTTATATTTGCAAGACCTTTAAATTGATATCAAGAAAAAGGGGCTGGCCCCTCATATTAGGGCCCAAGAGGGCTCTAAAGTCTTTTTATCATAACTCTTAACTGAAAAATATTTTGTTATTTATTATAGAAGAACAAATGTTTATTGTACAACTGTTTATCTATACAGTACCATACTTAAGTCATATGTTACGTAATTAGGGGTTTCAAGGGGCCAGAAGTTCAAAAAATTGATCATTAATATCAGAAAAAGGAGAAATATATTGAATAGCACTATAGAACAAATGTTGTTCAAAATAATGTTCTCAACAATATGACAACTAAAATTTTGTTGTTGGTGGCCCCAGTAAAGAGTTAAAGGGTCAGCCCCTAAAACACTTTTATACCGATGTCTCGAGAACAGTTAACAATTCGTGAACACTTGTTTAACAAAATATGTTTATATTTGCAAGACCTTTAAATTGATATCAAGAAAAAGGGGCTGGTCCCTCATATTAGTGGCCAAGAGGGCTCTAAAGTCTTTAAAATAACTCTTTACTGAAAAATATTTTGTTATTTATTATAGAAGAACAAATGTTTATTGTACAACTGTTTATCTATACAGTACCATATTTAAGTCATATGTTACGTAATTAGAGGTTTCAAGGGGCCAGAAGTTCAAAAAATTGATCATTAATATTGGAAAAAGGAGAAATATATTGGATAGCACTATAGAACAAAAGTTGTTCAAAATAATGTTCTCAACAATATGACAACTAAAATTTTGTTGTTGGTGGCCCCAGTAAAGAGTTAAAGGGTCAGCCCCTAAAACACTTTTATACCGATGTCTCGAGAACAGTTAACAATTCGTGAACACTTGTTTGACAAAATATGTTTATATTTGCACGACCTTTAAATTGATATCAAGAAAAAGGGGCTGGCCACTCATATTAGGGGCCAAGAGGGCTCTAAAGTCTTTTTATAATAACTCTTTACTGAAAAATAATTTGTTATTTATTATAGAAGAACAAATGTTTAGTGTACAACTGTTTATCTATACAGTACCATACTTAAGTCATATGTTACGTAATTAGGGGTTTCAAGGGGCCAGAAGTTCAAAAAATTGATCATTATTATTGGAAAAAGGAGAAATATATTGAATAGCACTATAGTACAAAGGTTGTTCAAAATAATGTTCTCAACAATATGACAACTAAAATTTTGTTGTTGGTGGCCCCAGTAAAGAGTTAAAGGGTCAGCCCCTAAAACACTTTTATACCGATGTCTCGAGAACAGTTAACAATTCGTGAACACTTATTTAACAAAATATCTTTATATTTGCAAGCCCTTTAATTTGATATCAAGAAAAAGGGGCTGCCCCTCAAATCAGGGGCCAAGAGGGCTCTAAAGTCTTTTTATAATAACTCTTTACTGAAAAATATTTTGTTATTTATTATAGAAGAACAAATGTTTATTGTATAACTGTTTATCTATACAGTACCATACTTAAGTCATATGTTACGTAATTAGGGGTTTCAAGGGGCCAGAAGTTCAAAAAATTGATCATTAATATTGGAAAAAGGAGAAATATATTGAATAGCACTATAGAACAAAAGTTGTTCAAAATAATGTTCTCAACAATATGACAACTAAAATTTTGTTGTTGGTGGCCCCAGTAAAGAGTTAAAGGGTCAGCCCCTAAAACACTTTTATACCGATGTCTCGAGAACAGTTAACAATTCGTGAACACTTGTTTGACAAAATATGTTTATATTTGCAAGACCTTTAATTTGATATCAAGAAAAAGGGGCTGCCCCTCAAATTAGGGACCAAGAGGGCTCAAAAATCTTCTTACAATAACTCTGTACTGAACAATATTTTGTTATTAATTATAGAAGCAAAAATGTTCACTGTACAGCTGTTTATCTATAAAGTACCATACCTAAGTCATATGTTACGTAATTTGGGGTTTCAAGGGGCCAGAAGTTTTAAGATTTGATCATTAATATCGGAAAAAGGAGAAATACTTTGAATAGCATTGTAGAGCAAAAGTTGTTCAAAATAATGTTCTCAACAATACGAAAACTAAAACTTTGTTGTTGGTAGCCCCGGTAAGGAGTTTAAGGGTCGGCCCCTAATACGCAGTTGTTTAGATATCTCGAGAGAGGTTAACAATTCCAGAACACTTGTAGAACAAAATATGTTTATATTCGCAAGACCTTTTGATTAATACCAAATAAAAGGGACTTGCCCCTCAAATTCTTGGTTAAGAAAATAGTGTTAAGTTCTTGGTTAAATTAACTCGTACCTAAAAATTAATTGCTAAGTCGTACTTTAACATATTTGGATTTTTTTGTAAAGTTGTTCATGAAATCATGAAGGTTTTTGTTAACTCGTACTTAAAACCTTTCAGATTTTGTTAATTCGTACCCGGAATTATTCGATTTTTTAATCATTTTGTTTTCGTGTCTACTGTTATAAGTTAAAAACACTTCTTCTTACAAGAACTTTTAGCTTTACTTTCAACATTAATTAGTTTCCAACGGAAGACCCTCTTGTTATTCTATTGTTTCTTTTTAGGGTCTTCCGTTTCCAACGAAAGATTCTCTTGTTATTCTATTGTTTCTTTTTATTAGGGTCTTCCGTTTCCCACGGAAGATCCTCTTGTTTTTCTTCGGTTTCTTTTTATTATTATTTTATTCTTTATGTTTTTCTTACTCCTTCTCGGCTCTATATCTCAAAAATTGTCAATGAAATTTTCAGAGCTTTTGTAAAGTTACCGTGCCTAAAAGATGTTAAAGTTTCAGCATTTACGTCACTTCCGTTCAAATTTGGCGGCCATTTTTAAATTTAAAAAAAACTGATTTTGTCCGGAAGAAATCTCCGTAAACTTTAAAGATATCGCTTTGAAATTTTTACTGATGATAGATGTATCAATTCTATAATGTACTGGGGGGTTTAAAATTTCTTTCATCAATTTTGCTCAAAACCGGAAGCAGTTCCAATTTTTGGAAATTTTCATTTTTTATGGAACAAAATAAGACAATACTACAGTTGCCATGGTGAATTCAAATCTGAAATCCGTTTAAAAATCGGACGATGCATTACAGAGATATCGTGGTTTAAAAATTGATTTTTCCGGAAATTTTGATTCGGCGTGCTTGGTTTAAACAATAGCGTAATGTTCAAGGTAAAATTAATTCGTACCAAAAATAATTGTTAAGTCGTACTTGAACACATTCGGATTTTTTTTTTGTCAAGTCGTTCTTGAAATCAGAAAGGTTTTTGTTATTTCGTACTTAAAATCATTCGGATTTTGTTAAGTCGTACCTGGAATAATTCGATTTTTTCATCTTTTTATTTTAGTTACTCTTGTTGTTGGATTAAGAGCTCTGCTTCTTACAGGAACTTCCGGCTTTACATCCGACATTAACGGAAGACCCACTCGTTGCTTTGCAACGAGCTTTGCTCTAGTTATTTTTTTTTCTTACGCTTTTTTGTACAAGCGATTTCTTGAAAACGGCTTGACCGATTTTCGTGAAAATTTCAGATCTTGTAGATATTGATAAAAACCTTATATATAATTTTTTATTTTAATGACGTCATTTCCGTTCGGGAGATATTGACGTTTAAGTGATTTTTAGAGGGTCATTTTGTCCTGCTATCTCCTCCTAAACGAAAAAAGATATTGAATTTAAATTTTCAGGGATTGTAGACAAAAGATTGTAGATGTGTTTAAAGGCATTTATGGTTGTCTGGCTTCAAAGGCGTCGAAGCTCGCCTGGACCCGAAAATCGAGTTTGAAAAAACGACGTAATTTTTAATGGTTTTCGTTCTTTATCTCCTTTCCTGAAAATATTTTACTATAACATATAGGGCAAATAAAATTTATATTTACAAGAGCTTTCGTTTGATAGCAAGGAAAAGGGGCTGGTCCTTCAATTTAGGGGCCAAAAGGGCTCTAAAGTCTTTCTTCCATAGCCCTTAATGGAGAAATATTTTGTAATATGTTAAAGAAGCAAAAATGTTCATCTTTCACTAATAAAACTATACATTATAAAATTTTTATTCTGCGTTACGTAATTAGGGGTTTTTAGGGGCCAGAAGTCCAAAAATTCGATCGAATATATCTCAAAAAGGACAAATATTTTGAAAAGCAATATAGAATAAAAGATGCTTAAAATGATGTTTTAAACAATATCCAATCATAAAATGTTTCGTTATTTGGCCCCAATAAGGAGATTAGGGGTCAGTCCCTAAAACGTCCTATCCCAGATAGCTCAAAAACGGCAAAGAATTTCTAAACACTTGTTGAACAAAATATGTCTAATATCAAAAGAACTTTCGTATGATGCCAAGAAAAAGGGGCTGGCCCTTCAATTTAGGGACCAAAAGGGCTCTAAAGTCTTTCTTCCATAGCACTTTACTGAAAAATATTGTGTTATATGTTTAGGAAGCAATATATTCATCTCACATTTATTTAACAATATATTATAATTATTTTATCATGTGCTCCGTATTAAGGGGTTTTTAATGGGTTTTAAGGGGCCAGAAGTACAAAACGTTGATGACATACCTCAAACAGAACAAATATTTTAAAAAGCATCATTTTGAAAATCAATATAGAATAAAATGCTGAGAATGATGTTCCTAACAAAATTCAACCATCAATTTTTTTTTTGTTGCCCCGATAAGGAAATAAAGGGTCAAATATCAAAGTCAAGGTCATATAACCTTCAAAAAATCGCACGGAAGACCTCCTCGTTGCTCGCAACGAGATCGTGTCTAGTTATTATTCTTTTTTTGTCTTACAAATTTTGTGCAGGCGATTTCTCGGAGATGACTACTTCGATTTACTTCAAATTTGCAGGGCTGATGCCTAGTCATATGAATTTTATACCGCCGGAACAATTTAAAAAAATTCACTTCTGGTCGGAAGTTATCGTCGTTTTACGATTTTTAAAAGTCAATTTTGTCGGCGATGTTTCTCAAAAACGAGTAAAGATAGAGAACTTAAATTTTCAGAGATGATAGATCTAGCAATATCCTCGTGTACCTCTGTCAAGAGAATGTTGGTCGTCACTTCCGGTCGTCACCGGAAGCAAATTTAAAAAATGAAAATTTCCAACTTTTCATTTTTATATATTTTTTCAAAACAGATGATAGTGACCCTTTTACTGATTCAGAATATGTAATTTGTTTTAAAATCGATCAAGGCATTCTCGAGAAATTAAGCGTCAAAGTTCTGAAGCGAGAGTCCGAGTAGCTCAGTCGATAGAGTCGTGGACATGGCCCAGGCGACCCGGGTTCAAGCCTCGAGTGCCGCAAATTTTTTCTTACGATTTTTCGCTTAGATCTACGTTTTTATCTTTGAATTGATAAGTTTGATTTAATCTATTCAAAAATCGAAAGGAAGACCCACTCGTTGCTCGCAACGAGATCGAATCTAGTTAGGGTCTCTCGTCGTCAGCGGAAGACCCTTCTATTATTCTTCGGTTTCTTTTTCAATTCTATTATTATTAGGGTCTTCCGTCTTCAGCGGAAGACCCTTCTATTATTGTATTGTTTCTTTTTCACTTTTCTTATTCTTCTTATTATTAAGGTCTTCCGTTTCCAACGGAAGACCTTATTGTTATTGCTTTGTTTCTTTTTCCCTATTCTTATTATTATTATTTTTTTTCTTCCTATTTTTGTGCACGCGATTTCTCAGAAACGGCTCTGCCGATCTCAATGAAAGTTTCAGATATGATAGATATTGGTCTAAACCTGATTAAAAAAAATTTGTGTTGATGACGTCACATCCGTTTTTGAGATATTGAGATTTTTCTAATTTTTATATGGGTATTTTGTCTTCTGTTGTTCTCCTAAACTATAAGAGATATTAAGCTCAAATTTTTACGGTAGGTAAAGGAAAGATTGAAGTTTTGCATGATTGTTGTTTTGTATGTATAGCACTACTGGCGCCAAAGCTCGCTAGGGCTCGAAAATTGACATTAAAAAAGCGTCGTGAATTTTTGTGCTTTTCTCTCTTTATCTCTTTTCTGAAAAATATTTTGTTAAAACATGTAATGTAAAAAAAGTTTATATTTACAAGACCTTTCAGCTGATATCAAGAAAAAGGGGCTGGCCCCTCCAATAAGGGACCTAGAGGGCTCTAAAGTCTTTTAACCATAACTCTTTACCGAGGGATATTTTGTAATAAATTATAGAAGCAAATATGTTTATTATACAGTTATGAAGCCAAGCAGTATAAGGATTTTCTCATATGTTACGTAATTAGGGGTTTTTAGGGGCCAAAAGTCCAAAATTTCGATCACCCATGGCTCACAAAGGAAAAATATTTTGTAATGCAGTACAGAAGAAAAGTTGTTCAAAATTATGTTCCTAACAAAATGCAACCGTCAAAATTTCGTTAAACGGCCCCTAAAAGGAGAAAAGGGACCGGCCCCTAAAACCTTCTTTCTCATATATCTCCAAAACGGTAACGAATTTCTAAACATTTGTTGAACAAAATTTGTGTAGAATTAAATGACCTTTTATTTGATATCAAGAAAAAGGGGCTGGCCCCTCAAATTAGGGGACCAAAGGGCTCTAAAATCTTTAATCTGTAGCCCTTTACTGAGAGATATTTTGTGAAATATTATAGAAGCAAATGTGTTTATCTTATAGTTCTGTATTCAAGCAATGTAATGATTTTATCATGTGTTACGTAATTAAGGGTTTTTAGGGGCCAAAAGTCAAAAAATTTGATCACCCATATCTCAGAAAGGAAAAATATTTTGTAATGCAGTATAAAAGAAAAGTTGTTCAAAATGATGTTCTCAACAAATTGCAACCGTCAAAATTTCGTTGAACGGCCCCTAAAAGAAGATAAGGGACCGGCCCCTAAAACCTTCTTTCTCATATATCTCCAAAACGGTAACGAAATTCTAAACACCTGTTGAACAAAATTTGTGTAGAATTAAATGACCTTTTATTTGATATCAAGAAAAAGGGGCTGGCCCCTCAAATTAGGGGACCAAAGGGCTCTAAAATCTTTAATCTGTAGCCCTTTACTGAGAGATATTTTGTGAAATATTATAGAAGCAAATGTGTTTATGTTATAGTTCTGTATTCAAGCAATGTAATTATTTTATCATGTGTTACGTAATTAAGGGTTTTGAGGGGCCAAAAGTCAAAAAATTTGATCACCCTTATCTCAGAAAGGAAAAATATTTTGTAATGCAGTATAAAAGAAAAGTTGTTCAAAATGATGTTCTCAACAAATTGCAACCGTCAGAATTTCGTTGAACGGCCCCTAAAAGGAGATAAGGGACCGGCCCCTAAAACCTTCTTTCTCATCTATCTCCAAAATGGTAACGAATTACTAAACATGTGTTGAACAAAATTTGTTTAGAATTTAATGACCTTTCATTCCATGTCAAGAAAAAGGGGCTGGCCCCTAATAAAAGGGGACCAAAGGGCTCTTAAGTCTTTAATCTGTAGCCCTTTACTGAGAAATATTTTGTGAAATGTTATAGAAGCAAATGTGTTTATCTTATAGTTATATATTCAAGCAATGTAATGATTTTATCATGTGTTACGTAATTAAGGGTTTTTAGGGGCCAAAAATTTTCTAACACTTGCTGACAAAATGTGTTCAGAATTAAATGTCCTTTCATTTGAATCCAAGAAAAAGGGACTTGCCCCTTAAATTAGGGGATCAAAGAGCTCCAAAATCTTTTATCTATAGCCCTATAATGAGAGCCATTTTGTGAAAGGTTATTAAAGCTTGATTAGGTTAAAAAAGCAAGAGAACTTATACAAAAACAATACAATAAAGCATTAGTACTTCACTCCTTTTCCATAACATGTTTGCTGTCGAAAATCAAACTCGATGATGTCATATTTCATTCTAAAAATCGAACGGAAGACCTCCTCGTTGCTCGCAACGAGATCGTGTCTAGTTATTATTCTTTTTTTTTCTTACCGATTTTGTGCAGACGATTTCTCGGAGATGGCTGGGTCGATTTCGCTCAAATTTTCAATATAAACGTGTTTTTATCAAAACCTGATATATAATTTTTATTTTTTTGAAAATACACTTCCGGTCGGAAGTTATCGTCAATAAACGATTTTAAAAAGTCAATTTTGTCTGTAAGGTTTCTCAAAAACGAGTAAAGATATAGGGCTGAAACTTTCAGATATGATAGATCTACCGTTTTTCTAATGTACCTCGGTCAAGAGAATGTCCGCCGTCACTTCCGGTCGTCACCGGAAGGAAATTTGAAAAATTGAATTTTTCGACTTTTTTATTTTTTAATATTTTTCTTTGAAATTTTTACACCTTATAGTGACCCTTTCACTGATTAAGAATATGTAATTAGTTTTAAAATCGATCAAGGCATTCTCGAGAAATTAAGCGTCAAAGTTCTGAAGCGGAGTCCGAGTAGCTCAGTCGTTATAGTCGTGGACATGGCCCAGGCGACCCGGGTTCAAGCCTCGAGTGCCGCAAAATTTTTTTCTCTTTTTTTCGCTTAGATCTACGATTTTATCTTTGAATTGATAAGTTTCATCTTATCTATTCAAAAATTGGACGGAAGACCCACTCGTTGCTCGCAACGAGATCGAATCTAGTTATTATTATTTTTTTTTTCTTACCGATTTTGTGCAGACGATTTCTCAGAGATGGCTCAACCGATTTCATTCAAATTTTCAACATTAACGCGACTTTATCTGAAGTTTATTGTTTTTATCCATTTTTGAAAATACGCTTCCGGTCGGAAGTTATCGTCCGTTTACGATTTTGGAAAGTCAATTTTGTCTGTCGGGTTTCTCAAAAACGAGCAAAGATATAGAGCTGAAATTTTCAGAGATGATAGATCTACCGTTTTTCTAATGTACCTCGGTCAAGAGAAGGTCCGCCGTCACTTCCGGTCGTCACCGGAAGGAAATTTGAAAAATTGAATTTTTCGACTTTTTTATTTTTTAATATTTTTCTTTGAAATTTTTACACCTTATAGTGACCCTTTTACTGATTAAGAAAATGTAATTAGTTTTAAAATCGATCAAGGAATTCTCGAGTAATTAAGCGTCAAAGTTCTGAAGCGGAGTCCGAGTATCTCAGTCGTTATAGTCGTGGACGTGGCCCAGGCGACCCGGGTTCAAGCCTCGAGTGCCGCAAAATTTTTTTTTATTTTTTTTCGCTAAGATCTACGATTTTATCTTTGAATTGATTAGTTTGATCTTATCTATTCAGAAATCGGACGGAAGACCCACTCGTTGCTCGCAACGAGATCGAATCTAGTTAAGGTCTTCCGTTTCCAACGGAAGACCTTATTGTTATTGCTTTGTTTCTTTTTCCCTTTTATTAAAGTCTTCCGTTTCCAACGGAAGACCTTATTGTTATTGCTTTGTTTCTTTTTCCCTTTTATTTTTTTATTTTTTCTTACGCTTTTTTGTACAAGCGATTGTTTGAAAACGACTCGACCGATATTCGTGAAAATTTCAGATCTTGTAGATATTGATAAAAACCTTATATGTATTTTTTTTATTTTAATGACGTCATTTCTGTTCGGGAGATATTGACGTTTTAGTGATTTTTAAAGGGTAATTTTGTCCTGCTATCTCCTCCTAAACGAAAAGAGATATTGAATTTAAATTTTCAGGGATTGTAGACAAAAGATTGTAGATGTGTTTAAAGGCATTTGTGGTTGTCTGGCTTCAAAGGCGTCGAAGCTCGCCTGGACCCGAAAATCGAGTTTAAAAAAACGACGTAATTTTTAATGGTTTTCGTTCTTTATCTCCTTTCCTGAAAATATTTTACCATAACATATAGAGCAAATAAAATTTATATTTACAGGATCTTCCGTTTGATAACAAGAAAAAGGGGCTGGTCCCTTAAATAAGGGGCCAAAAAGGCTCTAAAGTCCTTCTCCCATAGCACTTTACTGAGAAATATTTTGTAATATGTTTAAGAAGCAAAAATGTTCATCTTTTACTAATAAAACTATACATTATAAATTTTTTATTATGCGTTACGTAATTAGGGGTTTTAAGGGGCCAAAAATCCAAAACTTCGATCGAATATATCTCAAAAAGGACAAATATTTTGAAAAGCAATATAGAATAAAAGATGCTTAGAATGATGTTTTAAACAATATTCAATCATAAAATTTTCGTTATCTGGCCCCAATAAGGAGATTAGGGGTCGGCCCCTAAAATGTCCTTTCCCAGATAGCTCTTAAACAGCAAAGAATTTCTAAACACTTGTTGAACAAAATATGTTTAATATCAAAAGAACTTTCGTATGATGCCAAGAAAAAGGGGCTGGCCCTTCAATTTAGGGGCCAAAAAGGCTCTAAAGTCTTTCTTCTATAGCCCTTTACTGAGAAATGTTTTGTAATATGTTTAAGAAGCAAAAATGTTCATCTTTCACTAATAAAACTATACATTATAAACATTTTATTATGCGTTACGTAATTAGGGGTTTTAAGGGGCCAAAAGTCCAAAATTTCAATAGAATATATCTCAAAAAGGACAAATATTTTAAAAAGCAATATAGAATAAAAGATGCTTAGAATGATGTTTTAAACAATATTCAATCATAAAAGTTTCGTTATCTGGCCCCAATAAGGAGATTAGGGATCGGCCCCTTAAATATCATATCCCAGATAGCTCAAAAACAGCAAAGAATTTCTAAACACTTGTTGTACAAAATATGTTTAATATCAAAAGAACTTTCGTATGATGCCAAGAAAAATGGGCTGGCCCTTCAATTTAGGGGCCAAAAGGGCTCTAAAGTCTGTCTTCCATAGCACTTTACTGAGAAATATTTTGTCATATGTTTAAGAAGCAAAAATGTTCATCTTTTACTAATTAAACTATACATTATAAAAATTTTATAATGCGTTACGTAATTAGGGGTTTCAAGGGGCCAGAAGTCCAAAACTTCGATCGAATATATCTTAAAAAGGACAAATATTTTGAAAAGCAATATAGAATAAAAGATGCTTAGAATAATGTTTTAAACAATATTCAATCATAAAAGATTTGTTGTCTGGCCCCAATAAGGAGATTAGGGGTCGGCCCCTAAAACGTCATATCCCAGATAGCTCAAAAACGGCAAAGAATATCTAAACACTTGTTGAACAAAATATGTTTAATATCAAAAGAACTTTCGTATGATGCCAAGAAAAAGGGGCTGGCCCTTCAATTTAGGGACCAAAAGGGCTCTAAAGTCTTTCTTCCATAGCACTTTACTGAAAATTATTTTGTAATATGTTTAGGAAGCAATAATGTTCATCTCACATTTATTTAACAATATATTATAATTATTTTATCATGTGTTCCGTATTAAGGGTTTTTTTAATGGGTTTTAAGGGGCCAGAAGTACAAAACGTTGATATCATACCTCAAACAGAACAAATATTTTTAAAAAGTATGAAAATCAATATAGAATAAAATGCTAAGAATAATGTTCCTAGCAAAATTCAACCATAATCTTTTTTTGTTGTTGCCCCGATAAGGAGATAAAGGGTCAAATGTCAAAGTCAAGGTCATATAACCTTCAAAAAATCGCACGGAAGACCTCCTCGTTGCTCGCAACGAGATCGTGTCTAGTTTTATTTTTTTTCTTACGCTTTTTTGTACAAGCGATTTTTTTAAAACGACTCGACCGATTTTCGTGAAAATTTCAGATCTTGTAGATATTTATAAAAACCTTATATATAATTTTTAATTTTAATGACGTCATTTCCGTTCGGGAGATATTGACGTTTTAGTGATTTTTAGAGGGTCATTTTGTCCTGCTATCTCCTCCTAAACGAAAAGAGATATTGAATTTAAATTTTCAGGGATTGTAGACAAAAGATTGTAGATGTGTTTAAAGGCATTTGTGGTTGTCTGGCTTCAAAGGCGTCGAAGCTCGCCTGGACCCGAAAATCGAGTTTAAAAAAACGACGTAATTTTTAATGGTTTTCGTTCTTTATCTCCTTTCATGAAAATATTTTACCATAACATATAGAGCAAATAAAATTTATATTTACAGGATCTTCCGTTTGATAACAAGAAAAAGGGGCTGGTCCCTTAAATAAGGGGCCAATAGGGCTCTAAAGTCTTTCTCCCATAGCACTTTACTGAGAAATATTTTGTCATATGTTTAAGAAGCAAAAATGTTCATCTTTTACTAATAAAACTATACATTATAAATTTTTTTTATACGTTACGTAATAAGGGGTTTTAAGGGGCCAAAAATCCAAAACTTCGATCGAATATATCTCAAAAAGGAGAAATATTTTGAAAAGCAATGTAGAATAAAAGATGATTAGAATAATGTTTTAAACAATATTCAATCATAAAATTTTCGTTATCTGGCCCCAATAAGGAGATTAGGAGTTGGCCCCTAAAATGTCCTTTCCCAGATACCTCTTAAATGGCAAAGAATTTCTAAACACTTGTTGAACAAAATATGTTTAATATCAAAAGAACTTTCGTATGATGCCAAGAAAAAGAAAGGGGCTGGCCCTTCAATTTAGGGGCCAAAAAGGCTCTAAAGTCTTTCTTCTATAGCACTTTACTGAGAAATGTTTTGTAATATGTTTATGAAGCAAAAATGTTTATCTTTCACTAATAAAACTATACATTATAAAAATTTTATTATGCGTTACGTAATTAGGGGTTTTAAGGGGCCAAAAGTCCAAAATTTCGATCGAATATATCTCAAAAAGGACAAATATTTTAAAAAGCAATATAGAATAAAAGATGTTTAGAATGATGTTTTAAACAATATTCAATCTTAAAAGTTTCGTTATCTGGCCCCAATAAGGAGATTAGGGATCGGCCCCTTAAATATCATATCCCAGATAGCTCAAAAACGGCAAAGAATTTCTAAACACTTGTTGTACAAAATATGTTTAATATCAAAAGAACTTTCGTATGATGCCAAGAAAAAGGGGCTGGCCCTTCAATTTAGGGGCCAAAAGGGCTCTAAAGTCTGTATTCCATCGCACTTTACTGAGAAATTTTTGGTCATATGTTTAAGAAGCAAAAATGTTCATCTTTTACTAATTAATCTATACATTATAAATTTTTTATTATGCGTTACGTAATTAGGGGTTTCAAGGGGCCAAAAGTCCAAAATTTCGATCGAATATATCTCAAAAAGAACAAATATTTTGAAAAGCAATATAGAATAAAAGATGTTTAGAATAATGTTTTAAACAATATTCAATCATAAAATTTTCGTTATCTGGCCCCAATAAGGAGATTAGGGGTCGGCCCCTAAAACGTCATATCCCAGATAGCTCAAAAACGGCAAAGAATTTCTAAACACTTGTTGAACAAAATATGTTTAATATCAAAAGAACTTTCGTATGATGCCAAGAAAAAGGGGCTGGCCCTTCAATTTAGGGACCAAAAGGGCTCTAAAGTCTTTCTTCCATAGCACTTTACTGAAAAATGTTTTGTTATATGTTTAGGAAGCAAAAATGTTCATCTCACATTTATTTAACAACATATTATAATTATTTTATCATGTGTTCCGTATTAAGGGGTTTTAATGGGTTTTAAGGGGCCAGAAGTACCAAACTTTGATAACATACCTCAAACAGAACAAATATTTTAAAAAACATTAGTTTGAAAATCAATATAGAATAAAATGCTGAGAATGATTTTCCTAATAAAATTCAACCATCAATTTTTTTGTTGTTGCCCCAATAAGGAGATAAAGGGTCAAATATCAAAGTCAAGGTCATATAACTTTCAAAAAATCGCACGGAAGACCTCCTCGTTGCTCGCAACGAGATCGTGTCTAGTTAGGGTCTTCCGTTTCCAACGGAAGACCCTCTTGTTATTCTACAGTTTCTTTTTCTTTATTATTCTTTTTTTTCTTTTTCTGACTATTTTGGAGCGCTATTTCTCAAAAACTATCTAACCAATTCGCACAAAATTTTCAGAACGGATAAAGCATGATCGGCGCTACATAATATGAAATTTTCGCATGATGACGTCACTTTCGGTTTCAGATATTGACGATTTTGTAAATTTTTAAGGGTCATTTTGTCCACGCATCTCCTCTGAAACTAATCAAGATAGAAGCTTGAAATTTTCAGGGATTGTAGATAAATGTATGTAGATGTACCCCCATGCTTCCAATGATGAAAATTGCTGAAGGCCTCAAAGCTCGCCGGAACCTGAAATTTGGCACCAAATTTTTTCACGAAATTTTTGCAAATTTTCTGTGATATCTTTTGATGTATAAATATTTTGTTAAAACATTAAATGCAAAGTTTGTTTCAAATTATACGGGCTTTCGTTTAATATCAAGAAATAGGGGCTGGCCCCTAAAATTAGGGGCCAAGAGGGCTCTAAAGTCTTCTTACAATAACTCTTTACTGAATAATAATTTGTTATTAATTATAGAAGCAAAACTGTTCATTGTTTAGCTGTTTATCTATACAGTACCATACCTAAGTCATATGTTACGTAATAAGGGGTTTCAAGGGGCCAGAATTCAAAATTTGGATCATTATTATATGAAAAAGGAGAAATATTATGAAAAGCATTGTACAACAAAAGTTGCTTAAAATGATATTCTGTACAATATGCCACCTTAAATTTTTTTGTTCATGACCCCATTTAGGAGATAAAGGGCCGGCCCCTAAAACACATTTGTAAAGATATCCTAAGAACGGCTAACATTTCGTGAACCTTTGTTGAACAAAATATGTTTATATCTGCAAGACCTTTCATTTGATATCAAGAAAAAGGGGTGGCCCCTCTAATTAGGGATCAAGAGGGGTCTTAAATCTTCTTACAAGAACTCTTCACTGAACAATAATTTGTTATTAACTAGAGCAAAGCTCGTTGCAAAGCAACGAGTGGGTCTTCCGGTAACGTCGAAAGTAAAGCTAGAAGTTCCTGTAAAAAGCAGGGTTCTTAAACCAACATAAGAAACTAAGACGAAAAAAATCGATTTATTCTTGGTACGAATTAACAAAATCCGAATGATTCCAAGTACGAATTAACAAAGCTTATCGATTTCAAGAACGACTTAGCAAATACAAATCCGAATGTGTAAAAGTACGATTCAACAATTATCGATAATTTTAGGTACGAGTTAATTTAAGTCTGAACATAAACTATTTTCTTAACCAAGAATGTGGAATCAAAATGTCCGGAAAAATCAATTTTTAAACCCCTATATCTCTGTATTGCATTTCCGATTTTAGAACGGATTTCAGTTTTGAATTATGAATAATAAGCTCTTATTTTCTGTTATTATGATTAATAACAAATTATCGCAAAAAAAAAATTATTATGAAAAGTCTTCGTAGCCCCTTTGGCCCCTTATTTGAGGGGTCACTCCTTTTTTCTTGATATCAAATGAAAGGTCTTGTAAATATAAACATATTTTGTTCTACATGTATTCACGAATTGTTGACCGTTCTAGAGATATCCGAACAATTGTGTTTTAGGGGCTGACCCTTAAACTCCTTACCAGGGCCACCAACATAAATGTTTTAGATACCATATCGTTAAGAACATTATTTTAAGCATTTTTTGTTCTATAATGCTTATCAAAATATTTCTCCTTTTCTAGATATTAATGATCAAAGTTTTGGACATATGGCCCCTTGAAACCCCTAATTACGTATCATATGACATATGTATGGTACCGTATAGATAAACAGATGTACAATGAACATTTTTGGTTCTATAATTGTTAACAAATTATTTTTCAGTTAAGAGTTATTATAAAAAGAATTTACAGCCCTCTTGGCCCCTTATTTGAGGGGCCAGTCCCTTTTTCTTGATATCAAATGAAAGGTCTTGTAAATATAAACATATTTTGTTCTACATGTATTCACGAATTGTTGACCGTTCTAGAGATATCCGAACAATTGTGTTCTAGGGGCCGACCCTTAAACTCATTACCAGGGCCACCAACATAAATGATTTAGATACCATATCGTTAAGAACATTATTTTAAGCATTTTTTGTTCTATAATGCTTATCAAAATATTTCTCCTTTTCTAGATATTAAAGATCAAAGTTTTGGACTTCTGGCCCCTTGAAACCCCTAATTACGTAACATATGACTTAGATATGGTACCGTATAGATAAACAGATGTACAATGAACAAGTTTGGTTCTATAATTGATAATAAATTATTTTTCAGTAAAGAGTTATTATAAAAAGAATTTACAGCCCTCTTGGCCCCTTATTTGAGGGGCCAGCCCCTTTTTCTTGATATCATATGAAAGGTCTTGTAAATATAAACGCATTTTGTTCAACAAATGTTCAGAAATTGTTGACCGTTCTAAAGATATCTGAACAAATGTGTTTTAGGGGCCGACCCTTAAAATCCTTACTGGGACCACCAACAAAAATTTTTTAGGGAGCATATTGTTAAGAACATTATTGTAAGCATTTTTTGTTCTATAATGCTTATTTAAATATTTCTCCTTTTCTAGATATTTAAGATCAAAATTTCGGACTTTTGGCCCCTTAAAGCCCCTAATGACGTAACATATGACTTAGACATGGTACTGTTTAGATAAACAGATGTACAATGAACATTTTTGGTTCTATAATTGATAACAAATTATTTTTCAGTAAAGAGATATTGCAAAAATACTTTAGAGCCCTTTTGGCCCCTAATTTGAGGGGCCAGCCCCTTTTTTCTGAAATCAAACGAAAGATCTAGTTAATTTGAACAACTTTTGCATTACATGTCTTAACAAAATATTTACACATTAAAAGCTAGGGTCAAAAATGTGCGAAAATTTCGTGAAAAAAATTCGTGCCAATTTTCGAGCTCGGGCGAGCTTCGTCGCCTTGCGCATTTTTCAAAATATAAAATAAATAGGATCATCTACAAACATCCATCTACTATCCCTGAAAGTTTCATATTTCTATCGCAATTAGTTTTTGAGAAGTTACGTGGACAAAATGGTCCTTAAAAATTTACTAAATCCTCAAAATCTCAAACCGGAAGTGACGTCATCAGCCAGAAATTTTATAATATCAAGTACGTTTGATGCTCAATACGTCCTGTAAATTTCATGCAAATCGGTCGAGTAGTTCACGAGAAATAGCGTTCGAAAAAAGTCAGAAAAAAAATAAAAAATAAAATAATAATAAGGAAAAGAAACAATAGAATAACAAGAGGGTCTTCCGTCGGAAACGGAAGACCCTAATTATAGAAGCAAAAATGTTCATTGTACAGCTGTTTATCTATACAGTATCATACCTTAGTCATATATTACGTAATTAGGGGTTTCAGGGGGCCAGAATTCAAAACTTTAATCATTAATATCTGAAAAAGAAATATTTTTAAAAGCAATATAGAACAAAAGTTGTTCAAAATAATGTTCTGAACAATATGATACCATACATTTTGTTGTTAGTGGCCCCGGTAAAGAGTTAAAGGGTCGGCCCCTAAAATACAGTTGTTTAGATATCTCGATAACAATTAACCATTTGTGAACATTTGTAGAACAAAATATGTTTATATTAGCGAGACCTTTTATTTGATATAAATAAAAAAGGGGCTGACCCCTCAAATTAGGGGCCAGAAGGGCTATTAAGTCTTTTTTTAATAACTCTTTTCTGACCAACAATTTGATAAAAATCATAAAGCAACAAAGGAGTTTTTATTAAGCCTAATTTAAAACTGAAATCCGTTTTAAAATCGGACGATGCATTACAAAAATATTTGGATTTAAAAATTGAGTTTTCCGAAAATTTTGATTCCACGTACTTGGTTAAGAAAATAGTGTTACGTTAAAAGTTAAATTAACTCGTACATAAAATAATTCGGAAATTATAGTTCGTACTTGAAGACATTCGGGACTTTTTTTTATTAAGTCGTTCTAGAAATTGTAAAGGATTTTGTTAATTCGTTCTTGAAATCATTCAGACATTGTTAAGTCGTACTAAGATTTATTCGATTTTTTATAAATATTTTTTTTATTTTCTTTGTAGTTGGTTTTAGAACTCTGCTTCTTACAGGAACTTCTATCTTTACTCTCCACACCACCGGAAGACCCACTCGTTGCTTTGCAACGAGCTTTGCTCTAGTTATTATTATTATTCTTTTTTTTTCTTACCGATTTTGTGCAGACGATTTCTCGGAGATGGATGGGTCGATTTCGCTCAAATTTTCAATATAAACGTGTTTTTATCTAAAGCTGATACATTTTTTTTTATTTTTGAAAAAACACTTCCGGTCAGAAATTATCATCCGTTTACGATTTTAAAAAGTCAATTTTGTTGGTCGGGTTTCTCAAAAACGAGTAAAGATAGAGAACTGAAATGTTCAGAGATGATAGATCTACCGTTTTTCTGGTGCACCTCGGTATAGAGAATGTCCGCCGTCACTTCCGGTCGTCACCGGAAGGATATTTCAAAAATTGAATTTTTCGACTTTATTATATTTTAATATTTTTCTTTGAAATTTTAACACCTTATAGTGACCCTTTTACTGATTAAGAATATGTAATTAGTTTTAAAATCAATCAAGGCATTCTCGAGAATATAAGCGTCAAAGTTCTGAAGCGGAGTCCGAGTAGCTCAGTCGTTATAGTCGTGGACATGGCCGAGGCGACCCGGGTTCAAGCCTCGAGTGCCGCAAAATTTTTCTCTCTTTTTTTCGCTAAGATCTATGATTTTATCTTTGAATTGATAAGTTTGATCTTATCTATTCAAAAATTGGACGGAAGACCCACTCGTTTCTCGCAACGAGATCGAATCTAGTTATTATTTTTTTTTTTCTTACAAATTTTGTGCACGCGATTTCTCAGAAACGGCTCGACCGATTTTCATGAAACTTTTAGATATGATAGACAGTGATCGAAACCTTATTGATGACGTCACTTCCGTTTTTGAGATATTGACGTTTTAGCGATTTTTAGAGGGGTGGCTTGTTACTCTAACTTCTCCTAAACTATAACAGATATTGAGTTCAAACTTTCATGGAATGGTAGACGAAAGATTGTAGATTTGCAATTTTATTTTCATTTTGAACTGGATTGAAAGGCGCCGAAGCTCGCCTGGAACCGAAAATTTAGTTTTAAAAAATGTCGTATTTTTTTCTTGTTTTCTTTGTTTATCTCTTTTCTGAAAAATATTTTGTTAAGACATGTAATGTAAGAAAGGTTAACATTTACAGGGCCTTTTATTTGATATCAAGAAAAAGGGGCTGGCCCCTCAAATTAGGGGACCAAAGGGCTTTAAAGTCTTTTATCTGTAGCCCTTTACTGAGAAATTTTTTGTGAAATGTTATAGAAGCAAATATGTTTATCTTACAGTAATGTATCCAAGTAATGTAATGATTTTATCATATGTTACGTAATTAAGGGTTTTGAAGGGCCAAAAGTCCAAAATTTTGATCACCCATATCTCAGAAAGAAAAAATATTTTGTAATGCAGACCAGAAGAAAAGTTGTTTAAAATGATGTTCTCAGCAAAATGCAGCCGTCAAAATTTCGTTAAACGCCCTCTAAAAGGAGTTAAGGGACCGGCCCCAAAAACCTTCTTTCTCATATATCTCCAAAACGGTAACGATATTTTAAACACTTGTTGAACAAAATTTGTGTAGAATTAAATGACCTTTCATTTGATACTAAGAAAAAGGGGCTGGCCCCTCAAATTAGGGGACCAAAGGCCTCTAAAGTCTTTAATCTGTAGCCCTTTACTGGGAGATATTTTGTGAAATGATGTAGAAGCAAATGTGTTTATTTTATTGTTATGTATTCAAGCAATGTAATTATGTTATTATGTGTTACGTAATTAAGGGGTTTTAGGGGCCAAAATTATAGAATTTTGATCACCAATATCTCAGAAAGAAAAAATATTTTGTAATGCAGTACAGAAGAAAAGTTGTTCAAAATGGTGTTCTCAACAAAATGCAGCCGTCAAAATTTCGTTAAACGGCCCCTAAAAGGAGTTAAGGGACCGGCCCCAAAAACCTTCTTTCTCATATATCTCCAAAACGGTAACGATATTTTAAACACTTGTTGAACAACATTTGTGTAGAATTAAATGACCTTTTATTTGATACCAAGAAAAAGGGGCTGGCCCCTTAAATTAGGGGACCAAAGGCCTCTAAAGTCTTTAATCTGTAGCCCTTTACTGAGGGATATTTTGTGAACGGTTATAGAAGCAAATATGTTTATCTTACAGTTATGTATCCAAGTAATGTAATGATTTTATCATGTGTTACATAATAAGAGTTTTTAGGGGCCAAAAGTCAAAAATTTTGATCACCTATATCTCAGAAAGGAAATATATTTTGAGATGCAGTACAGAAGAAAAGTTGTTCAAAATGATGTTCTCAACAAAATGCAGCCGTCAAAATTTCGTTAAACGGCCCCTACAAGGAGTTAAGGGACCGGCCCCAAAAACCTTCTTTCTCATATATCTCCAAAACGGTAACGATATTTTAAACACTTGTTGAACAACATTTGTGTACAAATAAATGACCTTTATTTGATACCAAGAAAAAGGGGCTGACCCCTTAAATTAGGGGACCAAAGGCCTCTAAAGTCTTTAAGCTGTAGCCCTTTACTGAGGGATATTTTGTGAACGGTTATAGAAGCAAATATGTTTATCTTACAGTTATGTATCCAAGCAATGTAATGATTTTATCATGTGTTACATAATAAGAGTTTTTAGGTGTCATAACAGTATTTCACTGAAGGTTCACGTCAAAACATGGCTAAGCCAAAATAATCCCCGAATTTTCCTTTGAATTCGGGGCGGTTCCGCTCGAGACAGGAGCTGATTTTTTGTATGAGATGAAAAACAATGTGTAAGAGGTCTAACTATCCCAGTTTTGTAATAATGCGAGGTCATTTGAATTTTTGATGCGCGTTGTTTCTGGAGGGGGGTGAAAAGTCCCGGGCTTGATTTTCAAGCACATGTGTAACTTCGATGTAAACAAAGTCGCACGCCTTGCTGGATGCACGTGTGTATTTTGCTAGAAACTTGTAAATGAAGCGTTGTTTAAAAAGATGTCAAGAGGATTTTTTCCAGAAGTTCGTTTTGAATTTTTAATCTGTATGTAAAGTTGTGCAATTTTGGTAAGAATATATAGTAGAATTTAATACTGTAGTGCAACCTGCAGGAAAACGGGTTTGCTATGTTAAAAGTTGTTTTACCTGTGTTTAAGGTGTTAAATCAGTGTGTTTAGACGAAAAATGACAAACAATGGGGTTTTGTAGCCAGCAGCACGCTTATTTTGCTTTTAATGATGCATACAAAATTAGCCCTGATTTCCTCTGAAATGTTCTACTGCCTCAAAACAATGAGCCATTTATAGTAGATCGGACCGTCTAAACTGTCCGGAAAATTTTTAGCAGATCAAATACGATGTAGTATTCATCGTCGTAAACAACAAAATATTCTACGGGGTGTGAATATCAAATAAAATCGGTTGTTTAGGCCCTTGTGTTACAGTAAGAAATGCTCAATTTATGTCCAAAATTGAGAAATATTGATACGAAAGCGGAAAACAGCTGAGATGTATCACTCATGTTAGTTAGATTAGAACAATACCATGCTATTTTGGACAAAGGTTCTCACCATTTTCATAAATTGTATGAAATAATGACGTTTTCTCTACCCCACCCCCCAGAGGCAGGGTCATTGAATTTTTGGCCGACATAATTTCTGGGGTCCACATGATATTAATTAATTTGCGTCATTTTATACATTTTCATACATCACTTGTCAATTTAAAACCAAAAAATCACTGAATATCAAAACACCGTGTAAATGCATACAGTATAACTTTGATCATATTTTCATAAATCAGTGGCCACCGTGTACACCGTGGTGTGTAAAAATCGCTCATAACTTTCTGAAATGAGTAGATATCTTCATAATTTTTTTTTAGTCACACAACACAATGAGTATTAATCAATTTATTAATGTTAATTTTGCGATAACAAAAAATGAGTTATATTGCAGGTGTCATAACAGTATTTCACTGAAGGTTCACGTCAAAACATGGCTAAGCCAAAATAATTCCCGAATTTTCCTTTGAATTCGGGGCGGTTCCGCTCGAGACAGGAGCTGATTTTTTGTACGAGATGAAAAACAATGTGTAAGAGGTCTAACTATCCCAGTTTTGTAATAATGCGAGGTCATTTGAATTTTTGATGCGCGTTGTTTCTGGAGGGGGGTGAAAAGTCCCGGGCTTGATTTTCAAGCACATGTGTAACTTCGATGTAAACAAAGTCGCACGCCTTGCTTGATGCACGTGTGTATTTTGCTAGAAACTTGTAAATGAAGCGTTGTTTAAAAAGATGTCAAGAGGATTTTTTCCAGAAGTTCGTTTTGAATTTTTAATCTGTATGTAAAGTTGTGCAATTTTGGTAAGAATATATAGTAGAATTTAATACTGTAGTGCAACCTGCAGGGGCCAAAAGTCAAATATTTTGATCACCTATATCTCAGAAAGGAAATATATTTTGAGATGCAGTACAGAAGAAAAGTTGTTCAAAATGATGTTCTCAACAAAATGCAACCGTCAAAATTTCATTAAACGGCCCCTAAAAGGAGTTAAGGGACCGGCCCCTAAAACCTTCTTTCTCATATATCTCCAAAACGGTAACGATATTTTAAACACTTGTTGAACAAAATTTGTGTAGAATTAAATGACCGTTTATTTGAACCCAGAAAAAGGGGCTGGCCCCTTAAATTAGGGGACCAAAGACCTCTAAAGTCTTTCATCTGTAGCCCTTAACTGAGTGATATTTTGTGAACGGTTATAGAAGCAAATATGTTTATCTTACAGTTATGTATCCAAGCAATGTAATGATTTTATCATGTGTTACATAATAAGGGTTTTTTAGGGGCCAAAATTATAGAATTTTGATCACCAATATCTCAGAATGGAAAAATATTTTGAAATGCAGTAAAGAAGAAAAGATACTCAGAAAGATGTACTTAATAAGATGCAATTTTCAAAATTTCGTTAAATGGCCCCTATAAGGAGTTAAGGGATCAGCCCCTTAAACGTTCTTTCCCATTTATCTCAAGAACGGTAACGATATTTTAAACACTTGTTGAACAAAATTTGTGTAGAATTAAATGACCGTTTATTTGAACCCAGAAAAAGGGGCTGGCCCCTTAAATTAGGGGACCAAAGACCTCTAAAGTCTTTCATCTGTAGCCCTTAACTGAGTGATATTTTGTGAACGGTTATAGAAGCAAATATGTTTATCTTACAGTTATGTATCCAAGCAATGTAATGATTTTATCATGTGTTACATAATAAGGGTTTTTTAGGGGCCAAAACTATAGAATTTTGATCACCAATATCTCAGAATGGAAAAATATTTTGAAATGCAGTAAAGAAGAAAAGATACTCAGAAAGATGTACTTAATAAGATGCAATTTTCAAAATTTCGTTAAATGGCCCCTATAAGGAGTTAAGGGATCAGCCCCTTAAACGTTCTTTCCCATTTATCTCAAGAACGGTAACGATTTTCTGAACACTTGTTGAACAAAAATTGTTTAGAATTAAATAACCCTTCATTTAATATCAAGAAAAAGGGGCTGGCCCCTAAAATTAGGGGACAAAAGGGCTCTAAAGTCTTTAATCTGTAGCCCTTTACTGTAACATATTATGTGAAAGGTTATAGAAGCAAATATGTTTATCGCACAGTTATGTATCCAAGCAATGTAATGGTTTTATTATGTGTAACGTAATGAAGGGTTTTTAGGGGCCAAAAGTCCAAAATTTCTGTCCCCCATATCTCAGAAAGGAAAAATATTTTGTAATGCAGTACAGAAGAAAAGTTGTTTAAATTAATGTTTTAAACAATATGCAACCTTCAAAATTTCGTTAAACGGCCCCTATAAGGAGATAAGGGATCGGCCCCTAAAACCTTCTTTTTAATATATCTCCAGAACGGTATCGGTTTTCTAAACACTTGTTGAACAACATTTGTTAAGAATTAAATGACCTGTCATTTAATATCAAGAAAAAAGGGGCTGCTCCCTCAAATAAGGGGACCAAAGGGCTATAAGTCTTTAATCTGTAGCCCTTTACTGAGAGATATTTTGTGAAAGGTTATAGAAGCAAATATGTTTATCTCACAGTTATGTATTCAAGCAATGTAATGATTTTATCATGTGTTACTTAATTATGGGTTTTTAGGGGCCAAAAATCCAAAATTTTGATCACCCATATCTCAGAAAGGAAAAATATTTTGAAATGCAATACAAAAAACAATTGTTCAAAATGATTTTCTTAACAATATGCAACCTTCAAATTTTCGTAAACGGTCCCTATAAGGAGAAAAAGAATCAGCTTCTTAAAATTTCTTTCTCATGTATCTCGAGAACGGTAACGAATTTTTAAACACTTGTTGACAAAATGTGTTCAGAATTAAATGACCTTTCATTTGATATCAAGAAACCTTTTTCTTGATATTAAATGAAAGGTCCCTTAAATTAGGGGATCAAAGGGCTCTAAAAAATTATCTATAGCCCTTTAATGAGAGCCATCTTGTGAAAGGTTATTAAAGCTAGATTAGGTATAATACGTTTATATATCCAAAAATATAATGATTTTCTCTTGCGTTACCCAATTAGGGTTTTTTGGGACCAGATGTCAACAAGTTTAATCTTTTCAATCTTCATTGGAAGAAATGCAAGTATTTTAAAAAGCAATGTAATAGAACTTATAAAAAGCGATACAATAAAGCATTAATAGTTCACTCCTTTTTCCATATCATGTTTTGTTGTCAAAAATCATAGTTGATGATGTCATATTTTCTTTTAAAAATCGGACGGAAGACCTCCTCGTTGCTCGCAACGAGATCGTATCTAGTTAAGGTCTTCCGTTTCCAACGGAAGACCTTATTGTTTTCGTTCGGTTTCTTTTTCCCTATTAATTAAGGTCTTCCGTTTCCAACGGAAGACCTAATTGTTATTCTTCGGTTTCTTTTTCCCTATTATTATTATTATTTTAATTTTTTTTCTTAAAAATTTTGTGCAGGCGATTTCTCAGAAACGGCTCGACCGATTTTCATGAAACTTTCAGATCTGATAGATCATGATCTAAACCGTATAGGTTTTTTATCATATTGATGACGTCACTTCCGTTTTTGAGAATTTGACGTTTTAGCGATTTTTAGAGGGGTCGCTTGTCCCTCTACGTTCTCCTAAACTATAAAAGATATTGAGTTCAAACTTTCAGGGATAGTAGACAAAAGATTGTAGATTTGCAATTTTATTTTCATTTTGATCTGACTTAAAAGGCCCCGAAGCTCGCCTGGACCCGAAAATTGAGATGGAAAAAACGTCGTGATTTTTTCTGGTTTTCTTTAATTATCTCTTTTCTAAAAAATATTTTGTTAAAACATGTAATGTAAAAAAAGTTTCTATTTGCAAAACAACCTTTTCTTTGATATCAAGAAAAAGGCTCTGACCTCTCAAATTAGGAGACAAAAGGGCTATAAAGTCTTTTATCTGTAGCCCTTTACTGAGAGATATTTTGTGAAATGTTATAGAAGCAAATATGTTTATCTCACAGTTATGTATCCAAGCAATGTAATGATTTTTTCATGTATTACGTAATTAAGGGTTTTTAGGGGCCAAAAGTCCAAAATTTCGATCACCCATATCTCAGAAAGGAAAAATATTTTGTAATGCAAAACAGAAGAAAAGTTGTTCAAATTATTGTTCTTAGCAATATGAAACCTTCAACATTATGTTAAACGGCCCTTATAGGGAGATAAGGGATCGGCCCCTAAAACTTTCTTTCTCATATATCTCCAGAATGGTAACAAATTTCTAAAGACTTGTTGAACAAAATGTGTTTAGAATTAAATGACCTTTTTTCCATATCAAGAAAAAGGGGCTGGCCCCTAAAATCAGGGGACCAAAGGGCTCTAAGGTCTTTAATCTGTAGCCCTTTACTGAGAGATATTTTATGAAATATTATAGAAGCAAATGTGTTTATCCTGCAGTTATGTATCAAAGCAATGTATTGCTTTTGTCATGAGTTTTGTAATTAGGGGTTTTTAGGGACCAAAAGTCTAAAATTCTGATCACCCATATTTGAAAAGAAAAAATATTTTGAAATGCAGTACAGAAGAAAAGTTGTTCAAATGATGTTCTCAACAAAATGCAACCTTCAAAACTAGTTAAACGGTCCCTAAAAGGAGATAAGGGATCAGCCCCTAAAATGTTCTTTCTTATATATCTCCAGAATGGTAACGAGTTTCTAAACACTTGTTGAACAAAATTTGTTTAGAATTAAATGACCTTTTATTTCATATCAAGAAAAAGGGACTGGCCCCTAAAATTAGGGGACCAAAGGGCTCTTAAGTCTTTTATCTATAATCCTTTATCGAGGGGTATTTTGTGAAATGTTATAGAAGCAAATGTGTTTATCTTATAGTTATGTATCAAAGCAATGTAATGATTTTATCATGTGTTACGTAATTAAGGGGTTTTAGGGGCTAAAAGTCCAAAATTTTGATCACCCATATCTCAAAAGGAAAATTATTTGGTAATGCAGTACAGTTGTTCAAAAATGATGTTCTCAACAAAATGCAACCTTCAAAATTTAGTTAAACGGCCCCTATAAGGAGATAAGGGATCAGCCCCTAAAACCTTCTTTCTCATATATCTCCAAAACGGTAACGAATTTCTAAACACTTGTTGACAAGATGTGTTCAGAATTAAATGTCCTTTCATTTGAATCCAACAAAGAGGGACTTGTCCCTTAAATTAGGGGATCAAAGAGCTCTAAAATCTTTTATCTATAGCCTTTTGATGAGAGCCATTTTGTGAAAGGTTATTGAAGCTAGATTAGGTATAATACGTTTATATATCCTAAAAATATTATGATTTTCTCTTGCATTACCCAATTAGGGTTTTAGGGGCCAGAGGTAAACAAGTTTGATCTTTTCTATCTTAATTGAAAGAAATGCAAGTTTTTAAAAAAGCAAGAGAACTTATAAAAAGCGATACAATAAAGCATTAGTACGGCACCCCTTTTTCCATAACATGTTTTGTTGTAAAAAATCAAAGTCGATGATGTCATATTTCATTCTAAAAACGAACGGAAGACCTCCTCGTTGCTCGCAACGAGATCGTGTCTAGCATTATTAAGGTCTTCCGTTTCCAACGGAAGACCTTATTGTTTTCGTTCGGTTTCTTTTTCCCTATTATTATTATTTTCTTCTTTTTCTTACAAATTTTGTGCACGTGATTGCTCAGAAACGGCTCAACCGATTTTCATGAAACTTTCAGATCTGATATATAGTGATCTGAACCTTATAGGTTTTTGATTTTATTGATGACGTCACTTCCGTTTTTGAGAAACTGACGTTTTAGCGATTTTCAGAGGGGTGGCTTGTTCCTCTAAGTTCTCCTAAACTATAAGAGATATTGAGTTCAAACTTTCAGGGAAAGTAGACGAAAGACTGTAGATTTACAATTTTATTTTCATTTTGATCTAGCTTCAAAGGCGCCGAAGCTCGCCTGGACCCGAAAATTGAGATAAAAAAAAGTCTTAATTTTTTCTGGTTTTCTTCAATTATCTCTTTTCTGAAAAATATTTTGTTAAGACATGTAATGTAAAAAAAGTTTTAATTTACAAGACCTTTTCTTTGAAATCACGGAAAAGGGGCTGGCCCCTTAAATTAGGGAATCAAAGGGCTCTAAAGTCTTTTATCTATAGCCCTTTACCGAGGCATATTTTGAAAAATGTTATACAAGCAAATATGTTTATCTCAGAGTTAAGTATCCAATCAATGTAATGCTTTTTCCATGTGTTACGTAATTAAGGGTTTTTAGGGGCCGAAAGTCCAAACTTTCGATCACTTATATCTCAGAAAGAAAGAATATTTTGAAATGCAGTACAAAAGAAAAGTTGTTCAAAATGATGTTCTTAACAATATGCAACCTTCAAAATTTCGTTAAACGGCCCCTTAAAGGAGATAAAGGATCAGCCCCTAAAACATTCTTTCTCATATATCTCCAGAACGGTAACAAATTTCTAAACACTTGTTGAACAAAATGTGTTTAGAATTAAGTGACCTTTTCTTTGAAATCAAGGAAAAGGGGCTGGCCCCTTAAATAAGAGAATCAAAGGGCTCTAAAGTCTTTTATCTATAGCCCTTTACCGAGGCATATTTTGTAAAAAGTTATAGAAGCAAATATGTTTATCTCACAGTTATGTATCCAAGCAATGTAATGCTTTTTCCATGTGTTACGTAATTAAGGGTTTTTAGGGGCCGAAAGTCCAAACTTTCGATCACTTATATCTCAGAAAGGAAAAATATTTTAAAATGCAGTACAGAAGGAAAGTTGTTCAAAATGATGTTCTTAACAATATGCAACCTTCAAAATTTCGTTAAACGGCCCCGTCAAGGAGATAAAGGATCAGCCCCTAAAACATTCTTTCTTATATATCTCCAGAACGGTAACAAATTTCTAAACACTTGTTGAACAAAATGTGTTTAGAATTAAGTGACCTTTTATTTGATATCAAGAAAAAGGGGTTGGCCCCTTAAATTAGGGAACCAAAGGGCTCTTAAGTCTTTTATCTATAGCCCTTTACTGAGAGATATTTTGTAAAATGTTATAGAAGCAAATATGTTTATCTCACAGTTATGTATCCTAGCATTGTAATGATTTTATCATGTGTTATGTAAATAGGGGTTTTTAGGGGCCAAAAGTCCAAAACTCTGATCATTCATATCTCTGAAAGGAAAATTATTTTGAAATGTAGTAAAGAAATAAAGTTGTTCAAAATGATGTTCTTAACAATATGCAACCTTCAAAATTTCGTTCAACGGCCCCTATAAGGAGATACGGGATCGGCCCCTAAAACCTTCTTTCCCATATATCTCAAGAACGGTAACGAATTTCGAAACATTTGTTGAAAAAATGTGTTCAGAATGAAATGACCTTCGATTTGAATTCAAGAAAAAAGGGCTGGCCCCTTAAATTAGGGGATCAAAGGGCTCTAAAGTCCTTAATCTATAGCGTTTTACTAAGAGCTATTTTGTGAAAGGTTTTTTAAACTAAATTAGGTATAATACGTTTATATATCCTAACAATATAATGTTTTTTTCTTGCGTTACCTAATTAGGGTTTTTAGGAGCCAGAGGTAAACAAGTTTAATCTTTTCTATCTGAATTTGGAGAAATGCAAGTATTTAAAAAAGCAATAGAAAAGTTATAAAATGCGATACAAAAAAGCATAAGTTCTTCACACTTTTTTCCATATCATGTTTTTTTGTTGAAAATCAAAGTCAATGATGTCATATTTCCTTCTTGAAATCGGACGGAAGACCTCCTCGTTGCTCGCAACGAGATCGTGTCTAGTTAAGGTCTTCCGTTTCCAACGGAAGACCTTATTGTTTTCGTTCGGTTTCTTTTTCCCTATTATTATTATTTTTCTTTTTTTTTCTTACAAATTTTGTGCACGCGATATCTCAGAAACGACTCGACCGATTTTCATGAAACTTTCAGATATAATAGATAGTGATCTGAACCTTATGGGTTTTTTTATTATATTGATGACATCACTTCCGTTAATAAGATATTTACGTTTTAGCGATTTTTAGAGGGGTAGCTTGTTCCTCTAACTTCTCCTAAACTATAAAAGATATTGAGTTCAAACTTTCAGGGATAGTAGACAAAAGAATGTAGATTTGCAATTTTATTTTCATTTTGATCTGGCTTGAAAGGCGCCGCAGCTCGCCTGGACCCGAAAATTGAGTTTAAAAAAATGTGTTTTTTTATGGTTTTCTTTGTTTATTTCTTTTCTGAAAAATATTTTGTGAAAAGATGTAATGTAAAAAAGGATTATATTTACAGGACCTTTCATTTGATATCAAGAAAAAGGGGCTGGCCCCTAAAATTAGGGGACCAAATGGCTCTAAAGTCTTTTATCTGTAGCCCTTTACTGAGAGATATTTTGTGAAAGGTTATAGACGCAAATGTCTTTATCTTACAGTTAGGTATCTAAGTAATGTAATGATTTTATCATGTGTCACGTGATTAAGGGTTTTTAGGGGCCAAAAGTCCAAACTTTCGATCAC
The DNA here is from genome assembly GCF_902806645.1 of Magallana gigas. Lineage (NCBI taxonomy): Eukaryota > Metazoa > Mollusca > Bivalvia > Ostreida > Ostreidae > Magallana > Magallana gigas. Next base: position 235,899 of record NW_022994813.1, read on the forward strand.
CCATATCTTTGAAAAGAAGAACTATCTTGAGATGCAGTACAGAAGAAAAGTTATTCAAAATGATGTTCTCAACAAAATGCAACCTTCAAAATTTCGTTAAACGGCCCCTTTAAGGATATTAGGGATCGGCCCCTAAAACCTTCTTCCTTATATATCTCCAGAACGGTAACAAATTTCTAAACACTAGTTGAACAAAATTTGTTTAAAATTAAATGACCTTTCACTTGATATCAAGAAAAAGGGGCTGGTCCCTCAAATTAGGGGACCAAAGGGCTCTAAAGTCTTTAATCTGTAGCCATTTACTGAGAGATATTTTGTGAAAGGTTATAGAAGCAAATATGTTTATCTCACAGTCATGTATCCAAGCAATGTAATGATTTTGTCATGTATTACGTAATTAGGGGTTTTAGGGGCCAAAAGTCCAAAATTTCTATCACCCATATCTCAGAAAGGAAAAATATTTTGTAATGCAATACAGAAAAAAAGTTGTTTAAAATGATTTTCTAAACAAAATGCAACCTTCAAAATTTCGTTAAACGGCCCCTTCAAGGGGATAAGGGATCGGCCCCTAAAACCTTCTTTCTCATATATCTTTAGAACGGTAACAAATTTCTAAACACTTGTTGAACAAATTTTGTTGAGAATTAAATGGCCTTTCATTTGATATCAAGAAAAAAGGGGCTGGCCCCTCAAATAAGGGGACCAATGGGCTCTTAAGTCTTTATTCTGTAGCCCTTTACTGAGAGATATTTTGTGAAATGTTATAGAAGCAAATGTGTTTATCTCACAGTTATGTATTCAAGCAATGTAATGATTTTATCATGTGTTTGTAATTAGGGGTTTTTAGGGGCCAAAAGTCTAACATTTTGATCTCCCATATATCCGAAAGGAAAAATATTTTAAAAAGCAGTACAGAACAAACGTTGTTCAAAATGATGTTCTTAACAATATGCAACCTTCAAAATTTCGTCAAACGGCCCCTAAAAGGGGATGAGGGATCGGCCCCTAAAACCTTCTTTCTTATATATCTCCAGAACGGTAACGAATTTTTAAACACTTGTTGACAAAATGTGTTCAGAATTAAATGTCCTTTCATTTCATTCCAAGAACTTTGGACTAGCCCATTAAATTAGGGGATCAAAGGGCTCTAAACATTTTTATATATAGCCCTTTAATGAAAGCCATCTTGTGAAAGGTTATTAAAGCTAGATTAGGTATAATACGTTTATATATCCTAACAATATAATGATTTGCTCTTGCGTTACCCAATTAGGGTTTTTAGGGACCAGATGTAAAGAAGTTTAATCTTATTAATCTTAATTGGAAAAAATGCAAGTATCTTAAAAAGCAATATAATAGAACTTATAGAAGCGATACATTAGAGCATAAGAACTTCACTCCTTTTTCCATATCATGTTTTATTGTCGAAAATCAAAGTCGATGATGTCATATTTCCTTCTAAAAATCGCACGGAAGACCTCCTCGTTGCTCGCAACGAGATCGTGTCTAGTTATTATTATTTTTTTTCTTACAAATTTTGTGCACGCGATTTCTCAGAAACGGCTCGACCGATTTTCATGAAACTTTTAGATATGATAGATAGTGATCGAAACCTTATAGGTTTTTAATTATATTGATGACGTCACTTCCGTTTTTGAGATATTGACGTTTTAGCGAATTTTAGAGGGGTGGCTTGTTACTCTAACTTCTCCTAAACTATAACAGATATTGAGTTCAAACTTTCATGGAATGGTAGACGAAAGATTGTAGATTTGCAATTTAATTATCATTTTGAACTGGATTGAAAGGCGCCGAAGCTCGCCTGGACCCGAAAATTTAGTTTTAAAAAATGTCGTATTTTTTTCTTGTTTTCTTTGTTTATCTCTTTTCTGAAAAATATTTTGTTAAGACATGTAATGTAAGAAAGGTTAATATTTACAGGGCCTTTCATTTGATATCAAGAAAAAGGGGCTGGCCCCTCAAATTAGGGGACCAAAGGGCTTTAAAGTCTTTTATCTGTAGCCCTTTACTGAGGGATATTTTGTGAAATGTTATAGAATCAAATATGTTTATCTTACAGTTATGTATCCAAGCAATGTAATGATTTTATCATGTGTTACATAATAAGAGTTTTTAGGGGCCAAAAGTCAAATATTTTGATCACCTATATCTCAGAAAGGAAATATATTTTGAGATGCAGTACAGAAGAAAAGTTGTTCAAAATGATGTTCTCAACAAAATGCAACCGTCAAAATTTCGTTAAACGGCCCCTAAAAGGAGTTAAGGGACCGGCCCCTAAAACCTTCTTTCTCATATATCTCCAAAACGGTAACGATATTTTAAACACTTGTTGAACAAAATTTGTGTAGAATTAAATGACCGTTTATTTGAACCCAGAAAAAGGGGCTGGCCCCTTAAATTAGGGGACCAAAGACCTCTTAAGTCTTTCATCTGTAGCCCTTAACTGAGTGATATTTTGTGAACGGTTATAGAAGCAAATATGTTTATCTTACAGTTATGTATCCAAGCAATGTAATGATTTTATCATGTGTTACATAATAAGGGTTTTTTAGGGCCAAAATTATAGAATTTTGATCACCAATATCTCAGAATGGAAAAATATTTTGAAATGCAGTAAAGAAGAAAAGATACTCAGAAAGATGTACTTAATAAGATGCAATTTTCAAAATTTCGTTAAATGGCCCCTATAAGGAGTTAAGGGATCAGCCCCTTAAACGTTCTTTCCCATTTATCTCAAGAACGGTAACGAATTTCTAAACAATTGTTGAACAAAATGTGTTGTGATTCAATTGACCTTTTATTTGATATCAAAAAAGGGGCTGGCCCCTAAAATTAGGAAACTAAAGGGCTCTTAAATGTTTCATCTGTAGCTCTTTACTGAGGGAAATTTAATGAAAGGCTATAGAAGCAAATATGTTTATCTTACAGTTATGTATCCAAGTAATGTGATGATTTTTTCATGTGTTATGGAATAAGGATTTTTTAGGGGTCAAGGGTCCATAAACTGTGACCAGCTATATCTCAAAAAGGAAAATGTTTTGAAATGCAGTGTAGAAGAAAAGATACTCAAAATGATGTACTTTACAAAATGCAACCTTCAAAATTTGGTTCAGCGGCTCCAAGAAGGATGTAAGGGACTGGCCCCTAAAATTTCTTTTTCTCAGATATCTCAAGAACGGTGACGAATGTCTAAACACTTGTTGAATAAAGCTCTTATCCCTTAAACAAAATAGTATCTGGCCCTTAGAATGTAGACCCCGTTTTTCTATTCTAAATCATGTTTAGCAAAATCAAGATCTAACATATATCTCAAATTCTAAAATCAGACGGAAGACCTCCTCGTTGCTCGCAACGAGATCGTATCTAGTTATTATTATCATTTTTCTTTTTTTTTCTTACAAATTTTGTGCACGCGATTTCTCGGAAACAGCTCGACCGATTTTCATGAAACTTTCAGATCTGATAGATAATGATCTAAACCTTACAGGTTTTTTATTATATTGATGACGTCACTTCCGTTTTTGAGAAATGTACGTTTTAGCGATATTTATAGGGGTTGCTTGTCCCTCTACGTTCTCCTAATCTATTAAAGATATCGAGTTCAAACTTTCAGGGGTTGTAAACAAAAGATTGTAGATTTGAAATTTTATTTTTATTTTGGTCTGCCTTGAAAGGCGCCGAAGCTCGCCTGGACCCGAAAATTGAGATAGAAAAAACGTCGTATTTTTTTCTGGTTTTCTTTGATTATTTCTTTTCTGAAAAATATTTTGTTAAAACATGCAATGTGAAAAAAGTTTCTTTTTACAGGACCTTTTCTATGAAATCAAGAAAAAGGGGCTGGCCCCTCAAATAAGGGGACCAAAGGGCTCAAAAGTCTCTAATCTGTAGCCCTTTACTGAGAGATATTTTGTGAAATGTTATAGAAGCAAATATGTTTATCTTACAGTTATGTATCCAACCAATGTAATGATTTTATTATGTGTTACGTAATTAAGGGTTTTTAGGGGCCAAAAGTTCAAAATTTCGATCACCCATATCTCAGAAAGGAAAACTATTTTGTAATGCAATACAGAAGAAAAGTTGTTCAAATTAATGTTCTTAACAATATGCAACCTTCAAAATTTCGTTAAACGGCCCCTTTAAGGAGATAAGGGATCGGCCCCTTCTCTGTCATATATCTCCGGAACGGTATCGGTTTTCTAAACACTTGTTGAACAAAATTTGTTTAAATTTAAATGACCTTTCATTTAATATCAAGAAAAAGGGGCTGGCCCCTAAAATAAGGGGATCAAAGGGCTCTAAAGTCTCTAATCTGTAGCCCTTTACTGAGAGATATTTTGTGAAAGGTTATAGAAGCAAATATGTTTATCTTACAGTTATGTATCCAACCAATGTAATGATTTTATTATGTGTTACGTAATTAAGGGTTTTTAGGGGCTAAAAGTCCAAAATTTCGATCACCCATATCTCAGAAAGGAAAAATATTTTGAAATGCAATACAGAAGAAAAGTTGTTCAAATTAATGTTCTTAACAAAATGCAACCTTCAAAATTTCGTTAAACGGCCCCTTTAAGAAGATAAGGGATCGGCCCCTAAAACCTTGTTTCTCATATATCTCCAGAACGATAATGAATTTTTAAACACTTGTTGACAAAATGTGTTCAGAATTAAATGTCCTTTCATTTGAATCCAAGAAAAAGGGGCTGGCCCTTTAAATTAGGGGATCAAAGGGCTCTAAATTTTTTTTATCTATAGCCCTTTAATGAGAGCCATCTTGTGAAAGGTTATTAAAGCTAGATTAAGTATAATACGTCTATATATCCTAACAATATGATGATTTGCTCTTGCGTTACCCAATTAGGGTTTTTAGGGACCGGATGTAACATGTTTAATCTTTTCAATCTTATTTGGAAGAAATGCAAGTATTTTAAAAAGCAATGTAATAAAACTAAAAAGCAATACTTTAAAGCATTAGTACTTCACTCCTTTTTCCATATCATGTTTTGATGTCGAAAATCAAAAGTCGATGATGTCATATTTTCTTCTAAAAATCGGACGGAAGACCTCCTCGTTGCTCGCAACGAGATCGAATCTAGTTATTATTATTTTTTTTCTTCCTTTTTTTGTGCACGCGATTTCTCAAAAACGGCTTGGCCGATCTCAATCAAATTTTAGGATGTGATAGATAGTGGTCTGAGCTTGATTGGAAATTTTTTGTATTGATGACGTCACATCCGTTTTTGAGATATTGAGATTTTTCTAATTTTTATATGGGTATTTTGTCTTCTGTTGTTCTCCTAAACTATAAGAGACATTAAGCTCAAATTTCTACGGTTGGTAAACGAAAGATTGAAGTTTTGCATGATTGTTGTTTTGTATGTTTAGCACTACTGGTGCCAAAGCTCGCTATGGCTCGAAAATTGACATTAAAAAAGCGTCGTGAATTTTTGTGCTTTTCTCTTTTTATCTCTTTTCTGGAAAATATTTTGTTAAAACATGTAATGTAAAAAAGTCTATATTTACAAGACCTTTCTGCTGATATCAGGAAAAAGGGGCTGGCCCCTCAACTAAGGGACCTAGAGGGCTCTAAAGTCTTTTACCCATAACTCTTTACCGAGGGATATTTTGTAATAAATTATATAAGCAAATATGTTTATCTCACAGATATGAAGCCAAACAGTATAACGATTTTCTAATATGTTACGTAATTAGGGATTTTTAGGGGTCAGAAGTCCAAAACTTTGACCACCTATATCTCAAAACGGAAAAATATTTTGAAATGCAGTATAAAAGAAAAGATGCTCAAAATGATGTACTTAACACCATGCAACCTAAAAAATTTGGTTCAGCGGCCCCAATAAGGAGATGATGGTTCGGCCCCTAAAACATTCTTTCTGAGATATCTCAAGAATGGTAAAGAATTTCTGAACACTTGTTGAACAAACTGTCTTTATAATTAAATGACCTTTCATTTGATACCAAGAAAAAGGGGCTGGCCCCAAATATTAGGGACCTAGAGTGCCCTAAAGTCTTTTTGCTATAGTTCTTTACTGAGGGATATTTTGTAATAAATTATAGAAGCAAATATGTTTATCTTACAGTTATGAAGCCAAGCAGTATAACGATTTTCTCATATGTTACGTAATAAGGGATTTTTAGGGGTCAAAAGTCCAAAACTTTGATCACCTATATCTCAAAAAGGAAAAATATTTTGAAATGCAGTATAAAAGAAAAGATCTTCAAAATGATGTACTTAACAACATGCAACCTAAAAAATTTGGTTCAGCGGCCCCAATAAGGAGATAAGGGACCGGCCCCTAAAACATTCTTTCTCAGATATTTCAAGAATGTTAACGAATTTCTGAACACTTGTTAAACAAAATGTCTTTATAATCAAATGACCTTTCATCTGATACCAAGAAAAAGGGGCTGGCCCCTAACGGTAGGGACCTAGAGGGCTCTAAAGTCTTTTTCCTATAGTTCTTTACCGAGGGGTATTTCGTAATAGATTATAGAAGCAAACATGCTAATCTAACAGTTATGTTGCTTAACATTATAATGATTTTTCTCATGTGTTACGTAATTAAGGATTTTAGGGGTCAAAAGTCCAAAAATATGATAAAATATATCTCAAAAAGAAAAAATATTTTGAAATGCACTATAAAAGAATAGATGCTCAATATAATGTACCTAATAACATGCAACCTTACAATTTTTGTTCAGCGGCCCCAATAAGGAGATAAGGTCCGGCCCCTAAAATATTCTTTCTGAGATATCTCAAGAACGGTGACGAATTTCTAAACACTTGTTGAACAAAACTCTTGCACCTGAAACAAAATAGTATCACTTAAAATGAAGATCCTCTTTTCCTGTTTTAAATCATGTATAGCTGTTAAATAGCAAAATCAAGATCGAACATAAATCTCAATTTCTAAAATCAGACGGAAGACCTCCTCGTTGCTCGCAACGAGATCGTGTCTTGTTTTTGTTATATTTCTGAATTAGTTAGAACTAAACGACTTGCAAAGACTTGGTAATTTTTCGGGGAAAACGTAATGTATATCTATACATGTATTTATACTTTTTAAAATATCAAAATGATTTTGTTGTGCAAGTGAAAGATAGATAATAAAACAACCTAAAACTGTAATAAAAAGAAGTTTTAAAATAGTCAATTAAAGCACAAAGTTTTGTTAAAAATTGAAAGGTTTTGAAGAAAAGTAGCATGTTTAGGTTTTTGTATAATGATTTTTTTCTTTGGAAATTGGTTTTCTAAAAGTAAGGAACGAGGTGGGTCAGATGAATTCATCGTATATGAACTGGGAGTGTTTTAATTATAAAATATATTAAGATATACACTGTATTGACGATATTTTACAACATTAAGTAGCTGCTTTATGGTAAACAGTACACGTTCACAAGTGGCTGTAAAGTTGTATTATAATAGCTCTCCGGAAAATTTTTATTAAACAACTTCATTAGGTGAGTCTATATTGAACCGACATTCAGGACGTCATACTCTTATCCCGTAATAATTGCTTGAAATAAAAAAAAATTGCCAATTTTCACCAGCATGAAAATTTTTTTTCCCTATGTATTGCCGACAATGCAAAATGGAACATTTTTAAAAATAATTCATACACATTATAATTTCACGACATTTAACCCTGTGGGGGTTTGCTTTTTATTTCTCATATTAATCAAAATCTCAAAACCAATGTCTTTAAATATCTTGTTTTTCTTATCGATTACTTTCCAACTAAGTTATTTAATTGACTTGCTGGCCGACTCTGTGTAATTTTTCGCGGGGTAGGGGTCTTGTCCCAACTTTGTGGTAGCGATTAGAAGCTTTTGGAGATATTTTCTTAATTCAACCTAGCTCTAGACTTTAACAATTTGTTGCATGTTTTTATATCTATATACATGTATATTCAAACAAAGTCATTATATGTAGTTTTTTTCCCCTGTTTTTAGAAGGTATCTGAAGCCGATCGAATTCTTCACTCCTATCTTTTAAACATTCTCTTGTTAAAATGTACACCAAGCTCAAAAGATATTTTCCCGAAAAATTATACTTCCCAAGAAAGGTTGTTATCCAGTGAAAATACCATTATAGGCCTACCTAATATATATATCTTTTATTTATTCCGTCCCCATTCCGGCGGTTACGGCATGCCTTTACCTGCAGCTAGCTTTTCTACCGTTGACGTCACTTTTTCCAAATATGGTCATGTCAATATTCGACAAACTTGTAGACTTTACATTTGCTGATTTGTAACATATCAGCCGTGCTATTTCGAAAAACTGATATACAAATGCAGAGACTACAGATAGAAAGTGTGCATTATAGTGGCAGCTTACATGTAAATAACAGACAGCATTTTACAGCTGCAATTAAGCATCTGTAGAAAAAAATTAGATTGAAGGCATGCGGGGTCAACTCTAAAGTGTTTCTTTTTTTTTATAGGTGACACGATCAAAATTACACTCATTCATACTCAGGCTCACACGCCAACATGATTGCACATTCGGATTTACAAGTTTACATGTCTGGATATTTGAACACGATTACCCTCCATTATAAAAGAGAGATACATAAATTTTTCACTCTAATGCCAGTTAATTTTAGAATAAATGTTTACATAGTTTGGATGCAAAATAATTTTGTATGTGTATTTCAATAATGTCTAAAGTCATATTTAATATGAAGTTATTTAAGAAAGACTCTAGAGTCTATTGCTTAATATTTACAAAGAAATGAAATGAAACAAAATTTTGCAGATCAGCTTCATTTTTGATTAACAACCATTGAAGTCAATACTGTTTCTTCATTCCATATTTAAATTGTATTGTATTTTCGTTACGTAATCACTAGACATCGGCATTTTTTCTCTGTATTATTGTCGATAGTTCTGCCGACCTTCGCATTAGTTAAACCTGCCGAACAGTAGTCACCTTACTATTTAATATATGGGCCCATTGCGGCAGCAAATGGCTTAAATATTACATTTACAGTTTAGTTTAATAACAACTATCACAGCTATTTCTCCATTGTAGTTAATTATATACTCATATCTTTATCGAGCAAATATTATTATTTATTGTAATTTCGTTGACAGTTCTGCCGAACATCGCATTAGGTAAACCTTCCGCACAGTCAACAACGTTTGGTAGTTTAAACGCTGCATATGCAGTAGACGGCAATAGAGGTACATATATATTCCAAGACATGTGTACACACACAAGTGATGGCGACACCGATCCGTGGTGGAGGGTGGATCTGCAGGCTGTGTATTCCATAACATCTGTCAGAATACTCAACAGAGGAATAGATAAACACGGAGGTAAGTGTAAACAGTAACACCATTGCAAGTTTGGATTGTACTTTTTATATCCATACTTTACATATGTATAACATCAAAACTGTCAGAATACTTGACAAAGGAATAGACAGTTTAACACAGGTAAGCGTATCTAACAACAACATAACAAAATCGAAGTGAAGCAAATGGAGCGAAGGATGTTGATTAAATTCTAGTTAATTTGTTCATAGCTTCGATCGAATGAAACCCCCAAAATTATTGATTTACTGTTTTGTTATATCCGAAAGTCGTTAAATTCCTCTTTTATTTTACACAATATCTAAATTATGATTAGGGTGTGCTATAGATGTGCGATAAAGTTTCGAAATTAAATTTTCACCCAAGGGGTCAATTAGATGCTGAAAAGTAAAATTTATTTTGTTTTACAAAAAATGTGTTTTCAATAAATTCCTTTAAGCAGAAGCCAAATCAACTTTTGCATATAATTGGAGGTGTCCTGTTGTTGTATAAGGTCTTAGAAATTTTATTTTAACCCTGAGGGTCTAAAATGTGTTTTTTGTTTTGTTTTGAGCTCACCTGAGCTGAAAGCTCAAGTGAGCTATTATGATCACATTTTGTCCGTCGTCCGTCTGTCTGTCCGTCTGTAAACTTTTCAAATTTTGAACTTCTTCTCTAAAACCGCTTAGCCAAATTCAACCAAAGGACTAGGGCCACTAACCATCAAAAATGGCCTTATCTCCAAAATTGATTGAATTTAAATCATAAATAGTATAGACTTTTAGCTTTAATTAACTGTTATTTTTTTTTCAATATCTCTGATATTTTAAAAAATACAGAGTAAGCCAAATGGTTGTATTTTAATGTAAATTTGTAAAAATAACGTCATTGTTTATAATGTAACGTAATGAAATATTCATCAAATTACAAGACGTGACTGGGCGTTTACTGGAATTTATCTACTCAATATCATGATCGATAAGCTAAATATGATTTGAAGTATATTAATTACAATAATTAAAAAGTGTTTTTTTTTATCACAAACGAGTGGATAATGCTCATACGTTCACGAAAATGTACACGGTGCATCAGAAAATGTTGATTGAAATCCCGGTTTTCTGAAATCGTATGACAAAAATCGGTAACCGTAGTTAAATAAATAGATTTTTTGTAATAAAATTATAACAACTTTTTCAGAATTAATAACAAACAAAAGCAAATTCCAAATGTACTCTATAAAAACGAAGAAATCGTTATATACAAACATACTTCATGCCCCTGTGCACGTACGCAGTATACTTCGTCAAGCATCTAAAACCGAATGCCAGAATTAGCATGGAATTGATCAAAAATGTGTTTTATCATTTTTTGATATTCATTGTGTTATGTTTGGAATCTAGTCAGCAATCTGATATTTTGAAATATTTTGTTGGCTGTTGAATATCAGTATCTATAACAAAAGCTAAACACACGCTGATGTACGAGCATTCAACGATCGTGCGATAAAATTATGCCGCGGAACACATCAATGAAAATAATGTCAATATAAACTGTTAACTTACATGTGATGATATTGTGCATTATTCGTGTCATTGTACATCTTTAAATTTAAGACCAAAAAGCGTGAGTGTAGATGTATTTTTTCCATTCATATTTAAATCCGGAATGTGCTACTAGTTGGGTTTGTTAAGTTATTCGGCGTCTATTTTTTCCTGTTAGATTAACAAACTGACGCGACTTCATCATGTTCATGTAGATACGCGAAAAATACTTTCGTAAGTATTCTAAATGTGTTGTATGTATTTGAATTTTAGCCTATCTAAGTTCGATAAAATTCACACCATTAGGATTTTTTAACACCATCTTTCCAATCAACAAAGAGCAGCCAAAAAAAGTTTTTGCACACCACCTGTTACTGGTGAGAAATTCTTTTAAATGTGCAAGAATCAGTATTTGTCAGGTTGACAAGTACAGGCTTCAGCTAACATACAAAAGAAAGCCCTGAAAACATGGTAACAGTAAATATGAATTCATTTATTACATATCAAAGTAATGCATAAATGTTTATGATTTAATTAATCATTAATAAGAACAGATTTGGGAAATATAACCATTCATAGTTAAAATCAAAACACTACAACATCTATAACATGAATATTTTATCACGATAAGTGTGTTTAATTATAAACATGTCTAATTCTTAATATTAAGATACCAATTTGATTTTAAGAAGCACAGTGATATGCTATTTAATAAAGGAACATAAGATATTATTCAGTTCTTTGAGATTTAACAAATTAAGATTTAAAAGTTAACCAATCATCAACTTAAGGTACATATTTAATGATATAATTTTTCCATTATTTTATTTAATGTAAATATTTGAAATTATTATTACAATTTAATACAAGATTTACCTGTATACACATACTGTAGTGTACTAGTAAGGATGGCTTAATGTGGTATGGAACATCTGTTGATATTAATGTGGATTAAAGTACGCTAAAATTGAAATACTTTCATTGGTTTAGAATTTTCAAATTATACAATATTTAACGAAAATAACTTTTAAAAATATTAGGAGAGGTAAAAACCCTAGCAGGAATCGAACTCATGACTTACAGATTCATAGTAAATTAAACCCTCTAACCCACTACACTACGCTGTTAGGTGTGAATATTGGGAAAGAAACTACGGTACTTATATAATTTAATTATACTGGTTTTTATTCCTTATAAACAATACGTCAGAAAATGGAAGTGTCCCATACCACCTTAAATTGATTATACTGCATGCTCCACAGAACCTTAACTCGCATACTGAGGTACTGACCAGTAGAACATATATGTCATATGGATTTTCAATCAGGTAATCACAAGTCAATACCGTTATACAACATAACGTTTTAAATTACATTTTGTTGAGACAATAAAATTATGTGTGTGTGTGTGTGAGTGTGTATATATATATATATATATATATATATATATATATATATATATATATATATATATATATATATATATAAAGCACTAAATATGGCTAACGACACGAACAATAGAAATTGTCAAATTTTCGGGACAACCAGTCCCTTCTTCAGGACCAAAAAATAAATTACATGAGTACAAAAACAAAGAAAACAAAATCTAAAGCTACTACTAAACTACTTGAGACACTATAAAAAAGAACAGCTACATTATAAACATTTGTTCACATTCTTAAAGAAGGTGTTGCTACTGTCGCCGATCGCTCTAAAGTAATCAATCGACTGCCAACTTCACGCCTGATTAAGTTAATTAGCTAATTAAAATTGGCGTCCGAGTTAATTAAAGAAAATTTGAACCCCCGTTGTTAACTCGTACGGCACTTATGATAAAGACTCGAATTTTGATTAAAAAGAGATAAAATTAAATGAAAATTAATAAATAAAATTAAGAAAAATTATGATTTACAAATAAAAGGTATTAAAAAAACTAATGAATGAATGGAAGAGGCGCAGTTGACAGATTTCATGAAATTACTATGTGGGTGTCAGGTGATGTATGGCTATGAGACGTTCATTTTAGTGAAGTCCATTTGTTTGTTCATGCCATCAGGTCTGAATGATTTGAGTCTGTGCATCCAGAACTTTTCCTTGCTCTTCCTCTCCGCGTCTGTCCAATGAGGATTATGGTCAATAACCAATACTGTCATGTCTTCCCATTTGTGGCCACTTGTATTAAAATGTTCTCCGACGGGCTCCTTGACTTTTTTGGTCTTTATGGTAGAGCGGTGGTTGTTGATCCTTCTGCGGAGGTCACCTGTTTCACCGACGTATTGCTTAGAGCAGACTTTGCAACTGATGAGATAGATGCAGTTGTCTGTGCGGCAAGAAGTGTTGCCAAATATCTTGTAGGTGCGACCCGTGATGGGGCTTTTAAAACTGTCCGCGTCGGAGCTGTGTTTGCACAACAGGCATCTGGTATCGGAACATGTTTTAAAACCACCGTTTGGCAACGGGTTGTCTAATCTTGCCCTCACTACCATGTCTTTTCCTCGGGCGTTTAAACGCAGCCATTGGTGGATCCTTGAAAAGATCAGCCATTCTTTCGTTAGTGTAAAGAATGGGCAGATTATTTCTAAGGATGCTGTTGAGGTTCTTAAGGGCGGGGTGATATGTAGTGACAAGTGGAACCCTGCTTTTGTCTGTTTTCTCTTTGTATTGTAAAAGGGTTTTCCTGTCTTTTGTATTAATCTCATCAATTGCAGATTGATTAAAACTGGGTTTTATAGCCTCGATTACACAGATGGGATTTTAATATTCTGCTCTGTTCAAAGATTTCATTAGAAGAACATATTCTTCTGATTCGGGTTGTTAATCCTTTAGGAATTTCCCTTTAAAGGTATGTGGAGGGTGGCAACTCGATGGCTTGAGGTAGAGGTGAGAATCAGTGGGTTTGGTATGGAGACTGAATTTTATTTCACCATCTTCCAAGGTGGATGTAGTATCCAAAAATACATTTTTGGAACTAGATAAGTCCACTGTGAATTTAATCGAATTGTGGAAGGAGTTGGCAAAAGTGATGAAGTCATTTAGGCAGTCTCGGTTTTCGACCCATTTCATCTCAATATCATCAATGAACCGCAACCAGCTCAAAGGTTTAAAAGGAGCTCTGAGAGGCAGGTTGCGTTCTAATCTTCCCATAAATATATTGGCGTAAGAGGGAGCCATTTTGGTGCCCATAGCTGTACCACTTATTTGTATGTAATGTTTGCCATTAAACATGAAATTTTTCAGCTTGAGAACATGTTCAAGGAGCTTAAGTAGAGATTCGGTGGACGGCTGCTGAATCATTATACTGTCCCATAACTTCCTGCAGGCCTCGATACCTTCATCGTGAGGAATATTCGTGTACAAGGACGTGACGTCCATTGTAACGAGAAGAGTATGGTCTGGCAGGCCAGAGGAAGGTGTTTTATTCAGGTAATCTGTAGTGTCCTTGAAGTATGATGGCAAATTTTCTACATGTGGACGGAGATGTAAATCTATAAATTCAGATATTTTCTCCATGGGGTGGTCGATGGCACTGACTATAGGGCGTCCAGGCATTCCTTCCTTGTGGATTTTTGGAAGCAGATAAAATTGACCCGGTCTACAGTTGGTTGGGCGAAGCGTTTCATACACATTAACACCAATCTCATCATTTTCATACATTTTGTCCAGGGTGTAAGTGATGAGAGCTGAAAACTCTTCAGTAGGATCAGAGTCCAGTTTCTTGTAGAAACGATCGTATGTCAGTTGTCTGTTGGCTTCAGCTAAATACGCTTGTTTGTCTAGGACAAACACTGTGGATCCTTTGTCTGCTTTCTTTATGACTATTGTAAAATTGCTTAGTAGAAAGATAACACTTGTGGTGGGTTCGGATGCTACATTTATTCTAACTAAACTTTCACACATATTAATGCTCTCCCATGCATTCTAACATTTATAATGTAAACAATTGTTGGTCTCACATAAACACACAGCAAGCGCTAATGGCTAGCTGGCTGAAGGATTAAGATAAACTCTTTCTAATGGACATTACATCCCTCCTTTCCTTTGAATTTTAATTGTTGTCATTTATTGTTTGTTTATGAAAGTCACTTATGAAATTATCACTGATATTAACATTGTCCAAATTATATAGAAACGTTCATTTTGTTTATAAGATGTATCAGTCACTCACAACATTTATACATAACTAATTAATACAAGATTGATTATAAAACTGAACTACACGGAACAAGCCAGAGGATTATTATGCCTCTCAACACGACTTGTTATGTTTTACTTAGAAACATAATCATCTAGATATTTTGGACGATTTGTTTTCTGCCTTAAATTATAGCGCGGAGTCATTGGTATCGTATCTGGAGACTTCGGTTTCTGGGTTGTTTACATCTCCGTTATCGCATTCATCAGACTGGTCAATAATAACTTCTGCTGGTTTTATTTCTTTGAATGCACTGGAGTTTCTTGTAACGGTTTTGTTTTCATTTGATGCTGTTATCATGGATCCCTTTTTCCCTATGACTTCCAATGGCTCAATTTCGTACGGAGTAGATAGTTTATTGCGTTTCTTTTGTTGAACAATAACTCTGTCTCCCTTTCTTAAAGATGAATGCTTCGCATTGTTTTTCTTGTCTGCATAATGTTTCATCTTTTGTTTCTGATTTTCATCCCGTCTCCGCATTTCCGTTTTTCTGAATTTCGTTGTTTTAGGGTTTTCCGGAAGACGAACTTTTATATTTCTTCCAAATAAAGCTTCCGCCGGTGGAACTTTTGTTGTAGAATGGGGCGTTGCTCGGTAATTTCTCAGAAATTGGAAAATATCTTGTTTCCAATTGCGGCTCTCTGCATGCGATGTTTTGACAACTTTTCCTATGGTCCGCATAAACCGTTCAACTTCTCCATTAGCTCTTGGCCATAATGGTGTAATTTTACGGTGCGTAAATCCCATATATTTCGTAAATTCGTTAAATTCATGGCTTCGAAATGGAGGTCCGTTGTCTGTCTTGACAATATTCGGAATTCCATGTGTAGAAAAAATCTTATCCAATTTCGTCATTGTTGATCTTGCTGAAGTTGAATATACAATTTCTATATCCGGATATCTCGAATAGTCGTCAATTACCACTAGTAAGTATTCTCCGGATGGGAAAGGACCGCAAAAATCTACGCTTACTTCCAACCACGGTTTGTTTGGTAGCTTTGACATCCTCAACGGTTCTATCTTGTTGGCAGGAACAGATGATAGACATGGGATGCAAGATTTGCATAGGTTTTCTACCATTGAGTCGATTCCAGGGAACCAAATTTTTTCCCTTAGCAATTGTTTCGTTTTAACAATGCCTTGATGTCCTTCATGTGCTATGTCGACTATTTTCCTCTGTAGTGATGAAGGAATCACTAGTCTTGATCCTCTTAAAAGAATTTCCATCTCTTCATGTTTTCCAATACACAGCTCGTTCCTTAGTTTGTAAAACGACTGCATTGACATATTGTCAGACTTAGTTTTCCATTTTCCAGTCCTCAGATTTTGAATAACCATTTGTAGATTTGCATCATTTGCTGTGCTTTCCGCTACTTCCAATAAAGTAACAGTTTTTGGGACAGCATGTTGTGCAACAAAGTTGACAAATTCTTCCCCTATTTTCTCTTCTTTTGATCCATTCTCATCGGTTCGTATATCCGGGTGTCTGGACATATAGTCGGCTGGGTTGTCAACTCCTTTCTTATATTTGACATGAAAATCATATGCTTGCAAACGCAAACGCCATCTTTCAATCCTTGCAGGGGGTTTTGATTTCGGATTGTTGAATATACTTTCTAGCGGTTTATGGTCAGTAACCAATGTAAACCTGGATCCGTATATGTACAAGTGAAAATGTTCGCAGCTCCAAACGATGGCTAAAGCTTCTCTTTCTGTTTGTGAATAACGTTGTTCTACTTGGGTCAATGATCTGCTTGCATACGCAACAATTTTTCCTTCCTGGGAAAGGATAGCTCCAAGTCCAACTGGGCTTGCATCAACAACTACTTCCGTTGATTTGTTCTGGTCATAGTATGACATAACAGTATCACTTGTAAGTGAATTCTTTAGCTTTTCAAACGCCAACTGTTGTTTCTTTTCCCACTTCCACGCCATATTCTTCTGTGTGAGAATCCTTATCGGTTGCGTAATTGTTGAGTAATCTTGAATAAATCTAGATACATAATTTGTCATTCCAAGAAAACTTTTAACTTCGCTTGTGTTTGTTGGACTTTTTGCTGACTTGATAGCTTGTATTTTAGCAGGATCAGCTGAAATGCCATCTGCGGAAAATACATAGCCAAAAAAAGATAGCTTTTGTTTGTTAAACTCACATTTTGGTCGGTTTAGTGTTATGTTGCGCTCCCGTAGCCGTTCCATGACTTTTCTTAAACGCGTATCATGTTGTTCTTGTGTTTCCCCATACACTATGATGTCGTCACTCATATTCTTTACCCCTTGTAAGCCTTGGAGTGATTCGCTAACAGTCTCTTGAAAAATTTCAGCAGCTGATGAAATGCCAAAGTTGAGACGTTTATATCGGCGCAATCCTACGTGAGTTGTGAACGTCGTTATGTATCTTGATTGCTCTTCCAATTCAATTTGGTGATACCCTGCATTCATATCCAATTTTGAGAAGATTTTGGCTCCATTTAAATCATGAATTATGTCATCAACTGTAGGTGTGATATGTCTTGTTCTTTGAATTGCCTTATTAGGTAAACGCATATCCACGCACATCCTAATTTCATCTGTTTTTTTCGGTTTGGGTGCAACGACAATTGGTGAAACCCAAGGTGTAGGGCCTTCTACTTTCTCGATGATGTCAAGATCCTCAAGCCTTCTTAACTCTGCTTCTACTTTCTTTCGTAAATGGAAAGGTATCCGTCGGTGAGGCTGAACAGTAGGTTTGATGCTTTTATCGACGTGAATTTTCACTTTTACATCTTTTATTTTTCCAATTCCTTGAAACAGGTCAGCAAACTCTTCACATATTTCATTCACATCTGTTGACAAACGATTGATCACTGGTATGATACCAAGATCTACGGCACTTTGGTAACCTAGGAGTGTACCACAATTTCCTTCGACTACATAGAATTTTCCAACAGCTATTTTGGACTTTGTTTCAATGGTCGCAGTGAAATATCCAAACGTTTTTATGTCGTTTTTACAACCATATGCGAAAATTCTTGTACTTGATTAGCTCAGTTTAGGTTTTGGATGCAGTTTGGAAAACGTGACCTCGTCCAAAATATTAACACTGGAGCCTGTGTCAATCAACATGTGAAAGCGTTGCCCATTAAGCGTAATATTAAACTTTGGTTGTTTTGTTGTAGAGTTGTTCCTGACGCTGAATACGTATCCATCATCTTCATCACAGTCCTGGATTTGTTTAACATGTTTTTTCTTAAACTGGGGTTTTGATTTACAATAAGCAGCGAAATGATTTTCTCGTCCACAGTTACTACAGATTTGTTTGAATGCTGGACACTTTGTCTTGTGGGGGTAATGGCCGCCACAGTTATAACATTTAGAACTCTGTCTATATGTACCTTTTGTTCTCGGCTCTGGATTTCGCCTTGGTTTCCAATGATGAGTTCTTTGTCCTGATTCCTTTTGGTGTATTTTGTTTACACTGGAATTGTAATTTTCGATTCCCGATGCCTGCTTCTCCGCCAGTTCTAATGTTCTTGCCGTTTCTAGTAGCTTGTTGAGTGTCATCTCCTCACTAAGTGCTTTTCTTCTTAATTTTGATGATGTGCAGCTCTGTATGATCTGAGACTTGATCTCACTATCATTGTCTGCAAATTCACATTTTGTAACGAGTTGTCTCAATCGGGTGTGGTATGTGTCCACCGTTTCCCCTTCCGATTTCATTCCAACGAATAAGTTTTCCAGTCACTGTACCCATTTCCTCCATCGGGTACCTATTGCTCCCTCAGCATGGACAGGAAATTTAGGAAAAACCGGTAATCCAGATTCTGCCATTGTGTTTTCCTTCAAAGTTGAATAAAAATCCTCGTCGCCATTGTAAAATTGCTTAGTAGAAAGATAACACTTGTGGTGGGTTCGGATGCTACATTTATTCTAACTAAACTTTCACACATATCAATGCTTTCCCATGCATTCTAACATTTATAATGTAAACAATTGTTGGTCTCACATAAACACACAGCAAGCGCTAATGGCTAGCTGGCTGAAGGATTAAGATAAACTCTTTCTAATGGACATTACAACTATGTCGTCCCTGTTTTTCAACCTTTGTAGATCAGATCTTTCTTCTTTCGTCAGATTGTCAGGGACGATTTTTTGGTTGGTCAGGAGCTTCTCAATGTCTGACTCAACAGCATCAATGTAAGACTCAAGTGCTCCACATTTGCCCGGTGCCGGTTCCCAAGTACTTATGGGTCGGTACAACTTATGTTCCTCTAAGTTGTGTAAGGGCGGAGGAGATTCGTCTGTGTGATCATTGCTGGAGTCTTTTCGCGAGAAGTGTTCCTTTAATCTTAGCCTTCGGAAAAATGCTCTGGTGTCCTCTCTAACCTTTTTGTCATCGACCTCATGCGGTGTTGGACAGAAATTGAGACCTTTAGATAGAAGGGATGTCTCAACATCTGTGAGAGGAACCTTAGATGTATTCAGAACTGGGCAGGTGTTGGTATCGGCCAAGGACTCGTCTTCACTTGTTTGCTTTTTGCGCATGAAGCGTCTAGAGCGCCGTGTTTTAACAGAAGGACGAGATGACAGCATATTAGACCTAGTTCTATTTGTTGCTGGAACACCATCCCGAAGGAACTTCCTGTTTTGGGTATTGTTGAGGTCATTAGATAGGGTAGTATTGAATGTTGTAATAATTCTTTTTGCTTCAACAAAATCTGCATGGGATGTGGATTTATTAAGAGAAGACTCCAGTGAAATTACTTCTTTCTCCAGTTGCCGAAGTCTGTGGTTATCCCACGACAGATAGAGAGACATTACTTCTTTGGAGCATCTTCTTAATATGAAGTCCCAGCGTTTTAGGAAGTTTTTAGAAACTAACCCTATGTTGGGAGTGACATTTATATGGAAGCCTTTTGGTATGTCACAGTTGATATACGTTTCTAAATTTGATATTCTGTGTTTGGTGTTGATACATTTCTTATTTGTTTCAGAAGTTTAAAGGTGTTGTTTTGTTTTAGAGCCATGAAAATAAATTTAATTTCAATAAAAACTAAATAGCCGAAATATGTTTAATTTTTAAGACAAAGGTTATCCAAAATAAATGATATCAGGTACGACTTAATATTTTTCATCGAACATGGAAAGTGGTAGGTCGTACCAGAAATGAGACTGTGTTATGTCAAATTTAGAAAGTATGAACTAGAAATCACAAACAAAGAAAATAGGGGGTAGAAAATTACCAAATAGAAAAAGTGAGGGAAAATCAAAATAAATAAAAAATAAATAGTAAAAATAACCGGTAAGTTAAAGCTATGTACACGGAACAAATGCTAATCCTACCATGGTAGGACGAGACTTTGTACCGATAAAAAAATGCTAGTGGATCTAAAGATACAGTTGATTAAGATTAATACATAAAGCACTGAATAGAATCAACAACACTAGGCATATATAGATACTAAGCCAGTAAACTGAATATATAAAGCACTAAACACGGCTAACATCACTATCAGATGGCTTGGGGTAAAATGCTGACGATGGACCCTCCACTTTGGAGGGTCCATAGTGGAGGGGGTGGAGCTTGGTGTGTCAGTCTTAATTAAGAGTCCGTTTGATCTGTCATTCCAATTTCATCATGCACCAAATAGCTAAAACATATGGGTTGTTTATTAGAAATTAAAAAAAAGGAGAGGGAGGTTCTAACATTTAACGAATTTAGCAACTTCAAATGAACTTTATCAGTATACATAAATTACTCTATCTTTGTGTAACAATTACTCTGAGTCCAGTGAGATTGTGAACAGGAAGTTAACTCACCTCAAAGTTGAGAGAGATTATCTTTTTTCACCCGAGTAACAAATGTTAATATATTAATAGTAAAAATAAAATGCTATGGATGTTGACAATTATTTACAGAAAAATTAAGAAAACCACCCGATGATCTTGTTCTCAAACAATATGATTATCGGAAATATCTGAGTCCGAATTCCAAGTCACCAAGAGTGTCAGCTTCGTTGCAAAATATGTATTAACAATGCGGATTGTTGTCGGAGACAATGTCCGGTGTTTGAAATGTCTCGCCATGTCATAGTGCATTTAGAAATTTCAGCACAATAATCTTCAGGACATAGGGACATTTAAAGGAAATATAATATAAAATAAATTAATTATTTTTACAAGACTTACACTTTTGTAGAATAAAATTCATAAGCTGTTATAAATTTTACAATTTTTTGTCCATTTCAGCAATAATGCAACTGTAATATTTTTACTATATACACCTTGTGAAGAACTAATGAACAATATGTACTTTTAAAAAACCCAGCACCTAGCTAAATGAAAGTGCCACCATTCGTCATCGTCAATTAGGGGAGAGAAGTTTTATGTGCTTGTGTTTAAAAGTCATATAAATAAAACAATGTGCCCCATTCTGTTTCTGATAACATAATTGGAACGACAGATCAAACGGACTCTGAATTAAGACTGACACACCAAGCTCCACCCCCTCCACTATGGACCCTCCACAGTGGAGGGTCCATCGTCAGCATTTTACCCCAAGCCCTATCAGATGTATCTATCACCTCTGGCACATTGGCTGCATCCTCAACAAGTTCTGCCCAGTTTCTTACACCAATGTTCTTGGGGTCCTGGATGTGCCTTGCATGTCCGAGGTACCAAAGTACTGCAGCAATGTGTGCGCAAACCCCAACTACTCATGCACCAGGTAATATACCTGAGGATAGACGAGGCAGAAACCTATTGGAAATGGCACAAATTATCCTAACATAATCTCCAATATCAGGGATCTCGTTCGTAGGAAGCACTTTCTCCAGGTATTTCCATCTCTTGATGCGAGCGTTAGCTGATTCCACTACCCATCGAACCTTAAATTAAAGCATTTATCTTCATTTAGACTAATCAACCTGTATATGCTAGTATATATGCGCATACATTAATACAACTTGTTAACTTTTGATATACATTGAAGTAGAATAGTGTTAGATGCACAATGCATATCTAGTTCAGAAAGTAAATAAATTGAAGAGAGAGTTTCTTACTTTGGTCACTAGTCTACTCGAATTCGCATCTTCTGTGGACAGTTGTTTTTGGCCTTTTATCATGAACTTGGGCATTTCTGCTTGGATCTTGAAGAAGAGGAATCGCATCTCTAAACCCTCGGTCGACAATAAAAATGTCATCTTCTTGGATCCATTTCTGAATGTCTTCTGCATTGGTCCTAATGATATGATTTAGTATGGATGAATCATTGTTTTTACTGTCAGCAAGGTATGGACCAAGAACAGATACGAAGTAACCAGATGTTGATACGATGACCATTGGTTTTAAAAGAGGCCTGCCTTTGTGTACATTATAGGATTTTCTTTGAAAATGAAAGTTCGAACTCTTTTCAATGTATATGTACGTTTCGTCAAGGACCAGTATTGCTTCCTTACCAGAAGTTGCCAAGAGAGACGCAGCAAGAGGACGAGTGTGGTCTTGAATTAGTTCTTCCCGAGTCACATGTTGAAAACCAAGATAGTAGGGAGCAAAATTTTCCATAAGAGCTTGACGGGCTGTTTTCACATTGAATAATGTAGCCAAAAATCTGTTGGAAAGTCCAGAATTTAGTTTGCACAGGAATATAGCCAATGTTGTTTTGGAGCTTCTGGATGGAGTATTCTTTATCAGATCATGTTCAGTGTCGAACAGGACAAGAAAAATGAATTTCTTAACGTTTTTGATTTTACGACATTACGGAAATCTTTATTCTATTATAAGTAGTTTCGTCACGCATGAGTGACTTGGCGCGTAGTATAAATAGTTTTTCATGCGTGATTTTGGTCATTGCGACGTTCGTTACAAGATTGTAAGGAGTTGATAGTATTTGTGTTCTATAAGATATGAGTGATTCGGAGAAAAATGATTCTCATCATTCGAGTGGCAGAAATTTAAACACAGAACAGACAAGAGCTATTGATTAGGAGCAATTTGACGCCACGGACGCAGTTCGTCTTTTTAACCGACGCATTGGGTCAGCACTCGAGAAACAGAGAGTGGTCATTGTTTCGGAAATTCACGATAAATTCCAGCCCAAGAGCTCCGAGTCATGTGTTTTGCGTGCCGAAGGTAACAGAATTCAATTCTCTTTTAATGAAGATAGGCTGAGAAGTCTCGAGCTGATTGAAAGAAAACTTATGATAGACGATATAAGCGAAGTACTAGACATCATTCAAAAAGAAAAAGAGGCTCTACGTCAAAGAAATAAGATCCTTCGCATCGCCGACAAGCATGGTTGGGAAACCGTTTAAGAATACACGGACTCGGATTTGGCCGATAATTTTGAGGACGCTACTAAACTCCGTTCTGCTATTTCCCGTGCAGACGCTAAGAAGAGAAGGTATAACCCGTGCACTTACGACAACAAGGATTATCAGTCCGCTAAGCCCGGGATATTCGATGGTCTCATTCCCAGACAGCTTTTTTCGTGGGAATTCGGGATTCCAGCAATATAACCAGAGATTCAACAGACCAAATACTACGTACTTCAGAGGAACCTATCAAGTACCGGGAAACAACGTCATCTGTTTGTACTGCCAAATTCCAGGGCATTTCGCAAGATTCTGTCCATATACAAATCAACAACAGAGAGGACGCCCAGCCACAGCCCCAGAATCAACCGTTACATGTGACGCAGAAAACAGTAAAGTTGAGTACTGTTCTGATTTTAGTTTGCGAGATGTTAAATCAGATTTTGAAAATGCAAATTCTGTTAAAAATCGTCTAAAACATTCTTGTAAATTTTGGGAAAATGTGTTAAAACCGTCTGATTACATTTTGAATGTAGTAAAGTTTAGTTACAGGTTAGAGTTTGAAAATTTACCCGATAGAGTTTTTCGGAAAAACAACAAATCCGCTCTGGATAATTCAGGTTTTGTAGAAAGATCAATTCTCGAACTTTTAGTTAAAAATCTCATTCGGGAATGTCATCAAGCTCCTTTGTGTTTAATCCATTGACAGTGTCTGCAAACAAAAAAGCCAAGGTTGATACTAGATTTAAGACACGTACATTTTTTCATTGTGAAAAGAAAGGTGAAATTTGAGGGTACAAAAGAAGGTCTCAACTTTGCAAAGAAAGGACATTTCATGATAAAATTTAATTTAACGTGTTCTTATCATCATATAAATATACATGAAGACCATCATCAGTATCTCGGTTTTACCTGGAAAATTGATGGTAAAATTCGTTATTTCGTTTTTACAGTACTGCCTTTTGGCTTAAGTTCTGCGGGGTATATTTTCACAAAGACACTGAGACCATTAGTAACACATTGGAGAACTAACTCATTTCCAGTTATCATGTATTTAGATGACGGTTGGGTTTGCGATACAAAAGAAAATTGTGAACGTATATCAAGCATATTTCAGACAGATCTTGCGCGCGCAGGTTTTCTTGTTAATCAAGAAAAAAGTATATAGGAACCTTCACCAAAGCTGGAATGGTTGGGATTCGAGTGGGATTTAATTCAGGGTGTTATTAGTATCCCTTTTAATAAATTAGAGAACCTGCGCACCAAGATAAAATGTATCAAAATTAAAAAAAAACACGTGTCAGCCAGAGATAGCGTCAATTGTCGGCAGCATAATTTCTTTCAAATTCGCTTTAGGTCCAATTTGTCAAATGTTCACAAGGAATTTATCTATCCTAATTGCTAAAACAGCTTATTGGGATCAATCTATACAACTATCAAAGTTAGAATCCGATGAATTAGATTTCTGGTTTAACAACGTGTTGCATGTACCGAACAGAGTTATCTCTCCATGGTTCCGCATTCCTGATCGAATGGTGTTCACTGACGCAAGCGATTATGCTGGCACTGGCGTATTGTTGGAATCAAACAAAGAGTTTTTTTTATACAATGTGGAACGATTTTGATAGAGAGCAAAGTTCAACATATAGAGAATTAAAAACTGTTGATTTGTTTATGAAAACATTTTGTCATATGTTGCAAAATTAATTTATAAAATTATAATCGGACAATCTAAACGTTATAAAGATGTCACAAACAGGTAGCATGAAACAAAATTTACAGTCATTAGCATTTTCTATTTATTCTACATGTCTGGTCAATAATATAGAACTTTCCGTGGCATGGATACCCAGAAAAAACAACGAAGAGGCTGATTTTTATAGCAAGATTTTTGATTATGACGATTGGGGCGTACATCAAAATAGTTTTCATTATTTTGATCAAGCTTGGGGACCTTTCACATGTGACGTTTTTGCAAGTTCTTCATATTTTAAAGTTAAAAAATTTTATTCTCAATTTTGGACGCCGGGCAGTAGCGGCGTAGACGCATTCGCTTTTGATTGGGCTCAAGATATGAATTGGTTTGTACCGCCTATTAATCCAATAAGCAAGGCATTAAAGCATATTATTCATTGTCAAGCAAAGGGTGTGTTAGTGGAATCTTCAGTTTTCTGGCCAGCTATTGTTGATATATCAGGAAATTTTCTATGGTCTATCAAACAGCATGTCGAATATGAAAAACCTTTACATTTTTTCTGTGCAGGTTCTGACAAGAATAGTATTTTTGCAGCCAATATATTCAACAGTAATGTACTTGTACTGAATATAGATGCTACATAGCGAGTTTTGGAGGACTGTACTCATTATCGTAATTGATTGTATTACTTGGTTTTTAAAACCTAATTTACATCGATGAATGAGTGTGTTTTCTTAAGAGATGACTGTTTCTGTTGTATACACGGTTATAAGTGAAGGACTGTATCATAAAGAGATGCCCGTTTTCTCTTGTTTAGATTTGTAAATATTAATGGTATTACTGTATTGCCAAATATACGTTAATCATATTTAATGTTATTTTATTTTAATGTCATAATTAATCAGTTATTATTCTGATGTATTTTTTAAGAAGTTCTTCTCGTAAAGGGGAACTCGCTGTTGTAATTAACATTACACCAGGACGTAATGGTTACAAACCTTATAGACCTGAATAAAGACAAGGTCGAGGATTCAATGTACATATGATGTTTATTCCTCGTGTCCGAAGCGTAAGTGACGAGTATATAAAAATGAATAATAATTACAAAATATTGACAATTATTAAAGAACATGATTAAAATAAACATTAATATAACATCACCGGTCCGCCATTAAAAGAGTGGCGGCCATATTTAAAATCAAATTCCGGTATCAATTCCCGGCCGTTGATTGACAGTATTATAATTTTAAAGTAAAAATATTGACTAAACAAATTTTCAAATACTGAACCCAATATCCAAATTAATATTAAATTATCATTAAAGTAAGTGAATATGAATCGGATTTACTGTACAAAATTTTGTTTAAAATTATCTTTTCACCCAAGCTAAAAATGATATGGAACTTTTACTAATTTCTTAATGTTAAATTAAAGCTATCACTTTAACTTAATTTTTAACAACTTGATTAATAAAATACTTATAATTCATATAAAACAAAACTAACTTATAAAACATAAAAATACTGACCTGAATAAAGACAAGGTCGAGGATTCAATGTACATATGTTGTTTATTCCTCTGTGTCCCAAGCGTAAGTGACGAGAGGGAGACGGGGGAATAAACTTCATCCTCGACCTGTCCTCAGTGAGGTCACTCAAAGGGGGTAATTACAGTGAAATTAACAAATTATTATAATGACTTTATTGAATTTCCTTTGGGGAGCCTCACGAGGTTAGCGTCCCCTTTTACCTACATTTTTATTCAATTAACGGAAGAGTTTCTCACTATCCCTGGCATCTATTGTTATGCGTTAATCCTAAAGTGATAGTAACATTAACTCAAATACCTACGTACTGACAGATGAATAGATAGACCGACTTTTGTTTGCATTACTTATTAACTTGAACATTTGATAATTGCCGATATGTGAGAATGATTTATTCCTAAATAAATTGTTACTAACTTTTTAGATCCGAACAAAAAAGCTACGTGTAAACGTTAATCCGAACTCATGTAAATTATTTATCTAGCACGACGCTTTGTTCTTAATATTTCTTTAGCCCAGAAATTCTTAACTTTCACGTACCTTAAATCTTAAATTGTTAAATATAAAATAATTAAAACATTTACGAAATATTATAGACTATAAGTAATTATTACGTAACTAATATAAATATCAAAATGTGCACCGTCACTTTTTTACAGACATTGCATAACCGTCAAGGCCACTGGCAAGACATCTTGAAGTTTAAACAACATCCCCAACTTGGCGTTTTTAGCTCACCTGAGCTGAAAGCTCAAGTGAGCTATTCTGATCACATTTTGTCTGTCGTCCGTCTGTCCGTAAGCTTTTCACATTTTCAACATCTTCTCAAGAACTTACGGGCCAATTTCAACCAAACATGGCACAAATCATCCTTAGGCTAAGGGGATTCATAGTTGTGAAAATTAAGGACCACACTCGTTTTCAAGGGGAGATAATTAGAAATTAATGAAAAATTTCGAGAAATTTTCAAAAATCTTCTTCTCAAGAACCCGAAAGCCAGGAAAGCTGAAACTTGTGTGGAAGCATCCTCAGGTAGTGTAGATTCAAAGTTGTGAAAATCATGACCCCCAGGGGTAGGGTGGGGCCACAATGGGGGGTCGAAGTTTTACATAGGAATATATAGAGTAAATCTTTAAAAATCTTCTTCTCAGAAAATAATCAGCCAGGAAAGCTGAAACTTGTGTGGAAGCATCCTCAGGTAGTGTAGATTCAACGTTGTGAAATTCATGACCCCTGGATGTAGGGTGGGGCCACAATGGGGGGTCGAAGTTTTACATAGGAATATATAGAGTAAATCTTTAAAAATCTTCTTCTCAGAAACTATTCAGCCAGGAAAGCTGAAACTTGTGTGGAAGCATCCTCAGGTAGTGTAGATTCAAAGTTGTGAAATTCATGATCCCTGGGGGTAGGGTGGGGCACAATGGGGGGTCGAAGTTTTAAATAGGAATATATAGAGTAAATCTTTAAAAATCTTCTTCTCAGAAACTAATCAGCCAGGAAAGCTGAAACTCGTGTGGAAGCATCCTCAGGCAGTGTAGATTCAAAGTTGTGAAATTCATGATCCCTGGGGGTAGGGTGGGGCACAATGGGGGTCGAAGTTTTACATAGGAATATATAGAGTAAATGTTCAAAATCTTCTTCTCAGAAACTAATCAGCCAGGAAAGCTGAAACTTATGTGGAAGCGTCCTCAGGTAGTGCAGATTCAAAGTTGTGAAAATTATGATCCCTGGGGGTAGGGTGGGGCACAATGGAGGGTCGAAGTTTTACATAGGAATATATAGAGTAAATCTTTAAAATTCTTCTTCTCAGAAACTAATCAGCCAGGAAAGCTGAAACTTGTGTGGAAGCATCCTCAGGCAGTGTAGATTCAAAGTTGTGAAAATCATGACCCCCAGGGGTAGGGTGGGGCACAATGGGGGTTGAAGTTTTACATAGGAATATATAGAGTAAATCTTTAAAAATCTTCTTCTCAGAAACTAATCAGCCAGGAAAGCTGAAACTTGTGTGGAAGCATCCTCAGGCAGTGTAGATTCAAAGTTGTGAAAATCATGATCCCTGGGGGTAGGGTGAGGCCACATTGGGGGGTGTTAAAGTTTTACATAGAAATATAGAGTAAATCTTTGAAAATCTTCTTCTCAGAAACTAATCAGCCAGGAAAGCTGAAACTTGTGTGGAAGCATCCTCAGGTAGTGTAGATTCAAAGTTGTGAAAATCATGACCCCCAGGGGTAGGGTGGGGCCACAATGGGGGGTCGAAGTTTTACATAGGAATATATAGAGTAAATCTTTAAAAATCTTCTTCTCAGAAAATAATCAGCCAGGAAAGCTGAAACTTGTGTGGAAGCATCCTCAGGTAGTGTAGATTCAACGTTGTGAAATTCATGACCCCTGGATGTAGGGTGGGGCCACAATGGGGGGTCGAAGTTTTACATAGGAATATATAGAGTAAATCTTTAAAAATCTTCTTCTCAGAAACTATTCAGCCAGGAAAGCTGAAACTTGTGTGGAAGCATCCTCAGGTAGTGTAGATTCAAAGTTGTGAAATTCATGATCCCTGGGGGTAGGGTGGGGCACAATGGGGGGTCGAAGTTTTAAATAGGAATATATAGAGTAAATCTTTAAAAATCTTCTTCTCAGAAACTAATCAGCCAGGAAAGCTGAAACTCGTGTGGAAGCATCCTCAGGCAGTGTAGATTCAAAGTTGTGAAATTCATGATCCCTGGGGGTAGGGTGGGGCACAATGGGGGTCGAAGTTTTACATAGGAATATATAGAGTAAATGTTCAAAATCTTCTTCTCAGAAACTAATCAGCCAGGAAAGCTGAAACTTATGTGGAAGCGTCCTCAGGTAGTGCAGATTCAAAGTTGTGAAAATTATGATCCCTGGGGGTAGGGTGGGGCACAATGGAGGGTCGAAGTTTTACATAGGAATATATAGAGTAAATCTTTAAAATTCTTCTTCTCAGAAACTAATCAGCCAGGAAAGCTGAAACTTGTGTGGAAGCATCCTCAGGCAGTGTAGATTCAAAGTTGTGAAAATCATGACCCCCAGGGGTAGGGTGGGGCCACAATGGGGGTTGAAGTTTTACATAGGAATATATAGAGTAAATCTTTAAAAATCTTCTTCTCAGAAACTAATCAGCCAGGAAAGCTGAAACTTGTGTGGAAGCATCCTCAGGCAGTGTAGATTCAAAGTTGTGAAAATCATGATCCCTGGGGGTAGGGTGAGGCCACATTGGGGGGTGTTAAAGTTTTACATAGAAATATAGAGTAAATCTTTGAAAATCTTCTTCTCAGAAACTAATCAGCCAGGAAAGCTGAAACTTGTGTGGAAGCATCCTCAGGTAGTGTAGATTCAAAGTTGTGAAAATCATGACTCCCAGGGGTAGGGTGGGGCCACAATGGGGTGGTCGAAGTTTTACATAGGAATATATAGAGTAAATCTTTAAAAATCTTCTTCTCAGAAACTAATCAGCCAGGAAAGCTGAAACTTGTGTGGAAGCATCCTCAGGTAGTGTAGATTCAAAGTTGTGAAAATCATGACTCCCAGGGGTAGGGTGGGGCCACAATGGGGTGGTCGAAGTTTTACATAGGAATATATAGAGTAAATCTTTCAAAATCTTCTTCTCAGAAACTTATCAGCCAGGAAAGCTGAAACTTATGTGGAAGCGTCCTCAGGTAGTGCAGATTCAAAGTTGTGAAAATCATGATCCCTGGGGGTAGGGTGGGGCACAATGGAGGGTCGAAGTTTTACATAGGAATATATAGAGTAAATCTTTAAAATTCTTCTTCTCAGAAACTAATCAGCCAGGAAAGCTAAAACTTGTTTGGAAGCATCCTCAGGCAGTGTAGATTCAAAGTTGTGAAAATCATGACCCCCAGGGGTAGGGTGGGGCCACAATTGGGGGGGGGGGGCGAAGTTTAACATAGGAATATAGAGTAAATCTTTGAAAATCTTCTTCTCAGAAACTAATCAGCCAGGAAAGCTGAAACTTGTGTGGAAGCATCCTCAGGTAGTGTAGATTCAAAGTTGTGAAAATCATGACTCCCAGGGGTAGGGTGGGGCCACAATGGGGTGGTCGAAGTTTTACATAGGAATATATAGAGTAAATCTTTAAAAATCTTCTTCTCAGAAACTAATCAGCCAGGAAAGCTGAAACTTGTGTGGAAGCATCCTCAGGTAGTGTAGATTCAAAGTTGTGAAAATCATGACTCCCAGGGGTAGGGTGGGGCCACAATGGGGTGGTCGAAGTTTTACATAGGAATATATAGAGTAAATCTTTCAAAATCTTCTTCTCAGAAACTTATCAGCCAGGAAAGCTGAAACTTATGTGGAAGCGTCCTCAGGTAGTGCAGATTCAAAGTTGTGAAAATCATGATCCCTGGGGGTAGGGTGGGGCACAATGGAGGGGCGAAGTTTTACATAGGAATATATAGAGTAAATCTTTAAAATTCTTCTTCTCAGAAACTAATCAGCCAGGAAAGCTAAAACTTGTTTGGAAGCATCCTCAGGCAGTGTAGATTCAAAGTTGTGAAAATCATGACCCCCAGGGGTAGGGTGGGGCCACAATTGGGGGGGGGCGAAGTTTTACATAGGAATATATAGAGTAAATCTTTGAAAATCTTTTTTTCAGAAACTAATCAGCCAGGAAAGCTGAAACTCGTGTGGAAGCATCCTCAGGCAGTGTAGATTCAAAGTTGTGAAATTCATGATCCCTGGGGGTAGGGTGAGGCACAATGGGGGGTCGAAGTTGTACATAGGAATATATAGAGTAAATCTTTAAAAATGTTCTTCTCAGAAACTAAACAGCCAGGAAAGCTGAAACTTGTGTTGAAGTATCCGCAGGTAGTGTAGATTCAAAGTTGTGAAAATCATGATCCCTGGGGGTAGGGTGAGGCCACATTGGGGGGGGGGGGGTGTTAAAGTTTTACAAAGGAATATATAGAGTAAATCTTTTAAAATCTTCTTCTCAGAAACTAATCAGCCAGATGATTCTTTATAATTGTTAAGACTTTGGCTCTAGGACAATTCTTCGGCCTCACAAGAAGGTTCAGAGTTTGATGTAGCTTAATATCCCATATATAAACAATTGTAAATGATCGTTTTGAGGACTGCAATACTCAACATGTGATATGACTATAAAATCATCCTGTTAGAAAAGGGACTAATGATTATGAACATAAGAATATCCAGGGGGGAAAAGGGATTTTATTTTTACAGGATATACATGTATTATTGTACATTGTCCAGATTGTTTGTATTATGACTTCATTAAGCTGGTTTTATCAAACCCGTTGTTCCTCAGGTGATCGATGTGGCCCATGGGCCTCTTGTTGTGAATCTCTTGCCTGGTGTTATTAAAAGTGCAAAGTCCCACGCAACAAACCAAAAATATGACGGTTATTTCAAAAGATTTAAAGTCTGGTGTCTGCAGCACAACTTTAAACCACTGCCAGCCTCAGTAGCTCCGGTTTCCCTTTTTCTGACCAGTCTTGTACAACAACGAGTGTCATCGTCAGTGCTAGAAGCATTTTATTATAGCATAAATTGGATTCATTCTCAAGCTTCATGCATTAATCCGTGTGAGGAAAAATTTATAAAGCTTACTCTTGAAGGTGGAAAACGGATTCTTGCGAAACCAGTTAATAAGAAAGAACCAATAACCATTGACATTCTTATAAAGCTTAAAGAGGAGTACCAAAAAGATCCAGATAATGCATTGAAGTTGAGAGTTTTCTTGATGTGCGTATTAGGATTTTCGGGATTTTTGCGGTTCAGCGAATTATCAAACATTCGGTTGTGTGATATCAAATGGAAAGAAGCTTACATAGAAATTAATATACCTAAAAGCAAAACTGACATTTACAGAAGAGGAAATGTAGTTATTATTGCAAAAACGGGAAATGATGTGTCCCATTTTTTGGTTGAGAAAATATATTTCATTATTGCAATTGAATGTTTCTGAAGTGCATTTTAAAAAATCTCCTTCTCAAGAACTACTAAGTCAAATTCAACGTAAGTTTGCATAAATAATTCTTATGGAAAGGAAAATATAAATTGCAAAATTTATCGGCGAATTCTGTTTCAAGTTTGAGTAATTTACGAAAATAAAAATAGAGATAATCGCTGTCAATCAGTTTTATAACATCGGGTACGGTATTCCATATCGAGAATGAAAGTTATTTGTATAAAGCAGCCATGCTTGAATGTTTACGCATGCCAAACTGGTCAAACTGAGAAAGATGAATTTGCTTGTTTTGCAACAGTGTACGTGAGAAGGGATACTTGAAACATGTTAAACATATTTGTGCCGATTTCGTGAAGTGAACTGAGGTTAAATCTTTCAATGCGTTGACATTTTCACTCGTGACCTTGGTTTTACGTTGTTTTAAATTTCGTTTATGCTTTTTAACTTGAGGGGAATATCGCCTGTTTTTTAGAATTTTTACGTATCAAATCAAATAAAGACTTCAGTAAATCTGACAGTTAATTGTTTACCTGCGAAAAATGAGCAAAATCTGATGCACTAACACATTATAGTATGGATATTATACATATTATTAGTAATTCGGTACGATCTCTACGTAATGATTGATTATAATGCAACGTGTTTTGGTAAGATGCTGTGCATTTTCAGTCTAAACGGAGATAGTTTTTGCTGCTAGAAATATATAGGTATATATACAGTGCTGCTATCGTGAAAGTTGACAAAACTATCTTATCCTATCCTATATCCGGTATCCTGCATCCTATCTTGCAAATAAGCTCTATCCTATCCTATCCTATCCTATCCCATACCTTCAAAAAATAGGAATGCAAGTTAAATGAAACGAAATTTAAGAATTAAATGATTTTATCAATTAATGTAGTACTCAAAATGAATAATTAAATCTTAAAACCGAATATTCTTAGAGCGGGATAACTTACTTACCTGTGCTTCGGTAAAATTAAATCGTACGCGGGATGGACACAATAACGTAAACAAACAGGTAAGCGAATCGATTTTTGATTTTATTATATTTATGCATAAAAAAACAGATAAATAACTTCTATGAACTTATTTATCAAATTATTTTCTTATCACATATAACTGAGCGTTATTATTATTATTCGAGCGATTCGTTCGGCGATAAATATAAACACGAACTGGAAATGAGTAATTCCTTTACGAAGTTTATATCGTTTATAGTTAAATCATTCTGAATCATTTTTAATGTATAATTTCTTAAGCATTTATAGCTAGCTAACATTTATTAATTCGATATGTTCAGGTTAATATCGGACAGAAATCTGCGTCACTGTTATTGGGCATCGAAGACATTATATGAAACATGAAGCAATGTCCGTTTCTTGTATACATGTTTATCTTTTTAAATGCCGAATTGGTCGTTTATAAATTCAAGCTTTTATTACTTTGCAGACGTTAAATGAAGTAAATACAGAAATCTATTTCTGACGTTGTCGAATGTTGCATCGAATTTTCGCAGTAACTCCTTACTTGCGTACGAATTGACAAAGATGTAGCGCTGACATTTTAGCGCGCATCAATGTTATGTACCGCGTTCTTGATATAATAATTATTCTTAAATGGTTTAACTTGTAAAACTTATTAAATTCACATTGAAAATACATCGTTACGCCAATTTTCGTTTTGCAAAATAACTCTGAAATTTATACTCGAATCTGATTGGCTACAGGATGCAGGATAGGATAGGATAGGATAGGATAGGATAGAACTTAACTTTTATATTTCTATCATGTATCGTGCATCCTGCATCCTATCCTATCCTATCCTATCCTTGTCAACTTTCAGGATAGCAGCACTGTGTATATATATATATATATATATATATATATATATATATATATATATATATATATCATGAACAATAAATTGTGCTCTTTCTTTGTTTTAGTGCATGTTTCTTCTGTTTTAATTGATTACAATTTCCTCTTTACAAACCATATTCAGCTGTGTCAAGTTTCGAATTAAATGCAAGATACAGAACTTTGCTCACAGAAATGAGGCCATGCTTTTGTTCATTCTGAATAGGAAATACCAAGTTTAAAAATCTTAAGTTGAATGTAATTAACTCTTGTGAACAAAACATTGACTCAAACCAAGCAGAATTGCGAGTTCTGTATCTTGCTTATAATTCTACGGTTGACGCTGAAAATTTGATTTATCACTAGAAATGTCTCGCTTAACGTTAAATACTTGTACAGAAAAATTAAAAGGATGATATGCTGTAACAACTTTTTGGTGCCCCCTTCTTTTACGATGAATCTATCATTTTTTCAGACACAATTAAATAAAAACGACCTCGTTAAAACAGTTTAAACCTTTACTGTTACGGTGATAAATTTATTATCGCTATTCCTTAAAAAATAACAGCGGAAAATCATCTTGATTTGTGGCCATTTGTAAATGTTGCTTTTTAATATAGATGAAAATAAAGGGTGGACCTTAGTAAAATACAGCGATATGCCTGTCAATACATTGCAGTTTGAGGCTCATTGAGAGGGGGGGGGACTAGACCTTATCAGAAATTTTGACAAAAAAATGTCTAACTTTGCCCAATAAAGTTGGGGGACCCCCTACCCCCCCCCCCCCCCTTCCACCCAGTTCCGACGCCTATGCATTGATTATACATGTAATAGCTCTTTAACATATCACATGATAACATGTATTCATCGATCAAGTGAGGAAAGTTATAAAACGTCGCACGAATTTACGCCTGGTGAACAACAATCGTTTATAATGCGGAAGACGAATCAAATTTTTGAATGTTCTTAATTTGAGCGCCTTAAGGTACAATTTTCTATTTTCACATGTAGGAATTTTTTTTTAATGAAATACAATAACTATCTATACTCTGTCCCGAGTTTTTGCTTCCACCACTTTTTGCTTGATATTTCAATAATAGTAAATACCTTTGTGCTCAAACTACGTTCATCCACTAATATAAAAAAATGTCCAGATTATCTGTTTTGAAACGCCCCCTCTACCGCATCAGGTTTCAATACACATCCCGAAATTGAAAGTCTACGGAGATTTTGCATTGCAACAGCCATTAATAAGCCCGGATAATAACGTTAAAAAATTGCACGATGTATTCCGAGTGTATTCCGAATGGAGAAAAGATGTAAACATTCCCCATTATAAATCTCCGTAAGGAATCTGTTTTCGTTCCTGTAAATTTTTTTGAGAGGAAAGGGATAATTGTTCAATGAAAATATCTTGGATATATTCCCTTTTAACGATTTCAACTGTATTTCTTTCACAGGTATGTGTAATTTTATTAAAAATCATCAAAAAGCGATGGAAGCAATAACTTGGGACAGACTAAAGTATAATGGAGTTGAAAATGAATATGTACCTAAATATATGCATATTCTCATATATGATTTGATCGTTTTATAAAGTGAGGGGGCAGAACTAAATAAAGGGAACTTGAGTTAACAATGTACCCCTACCAAAAATTTAGTTTTATATCTTGAATTATTTTTGGTAAAAATGATATTTCATAAGGGTACAATGTCAAAGATTAAGTGTAGAAAAATAAGTGTAAAATTTGGATACAGTTTATTTTATGGTATTCTTTTTTGTTTTTCTACCGAGGGGCCATATGACACAATATCCTTTGAACACCCATAAAAAGCCATTGTTGCTCAGGTGAGCGATGTAGCCCCATGGGCCTCTTCTTTACAAAAGAAATGGTTCCAAGAACTCCTAAAACAATTTTCACAATGGCTTAATTTTCTCTGCAATTATGAAATGGGATATCGGTTAGATGCACAAAAACCTTTTGATAAATTGCCATTCTGGACGGTAAATAGTAGCTAAAATGACATTAGTTACCCCCCAGAAAATTTTCGTAGATGGGCAAAAAGGTATTGGATGTTATTAAATTGGATTACTTAAGTGGTTATAACCCCCTCCCCCTTCCACACTCGCACACACACAGAAATAAAAAAAAAACGAAAAAACAAACAACAAAAACCTAACATTCATATTTAACGTAATGGTCAAAAATCTAATAAAATAATAATGGTGGTCTTAAAATAATATTATCTGGTAAAAACGGCGCTTTATCTGTCAAAAAAAAATATATAAACAATATCATTTTTTAACTTATAATTATTTATAAACGATTTACCCATATATGATCGTTGGTGTCTGTTAGAGTTCCAGAATTTTTTTTAAGGGGGGATCAGTAACATATACTCAAGTTATATTTATTGATTACATACGGTTAGAATAATAATTTTTTATTCCCATCCTACAGTATCGATCAGACCAAACCTAACAGAAAGTAAACCCCAACTAAACGCTGGGTTTACTTTCTGGGATTACTCCGGGTTTACTATAACCTAACAGAAAGTAAACCCCAACTAAACGCTGGGTTTACTTTCTGGGATTACTCCGGGTTTACTAGAGTGGACCCAGAGTAAACCCAAAGTAAACCCATAGTGGACACAGAGAGTAAACCCCGATCAGAGGTATACCCCTTAAAACAGACGGTACATGTATATTCAAAATATACATGTACAAGGGGCGGGAATTACAGGCAGTAAGATAGTAAGATTAAAGACAGGTCTGATTCACACTTCAGTGCGTTCAGTTGGCCCCAAACGCAAGCCCCGAGTAAACCCAAAGTGGACACAAATTATTAAAAAGTAAACCTATAGTAAACCAAAAGTAAACCTCAAATGTAAACCCGGGGTTCAGATGGGGTTTACTCTGGTGTTAGTTTGGGTCTGATCAATAGTGGGCTTTTTTTCTTCTAAAAAAATATTTCAGTTGCTAAGCAATCTCTTGGTATTTTCATACCCCCGCTTCAAATGAGATTGAAGATCTGTCTATCTGTTTGAATGTATTTGTGTTTGTGTGTTTGTATATAACACATTAATGTTCCACTTTTTTCCGTAATTTGATGCTTGAAATTTTAAATCTTTGTTAAGGTATGCTATACGGTGGGTTTCATTTTTGTCATTGTGTAACAACCAGACGTCAACTCCCTGTCAAATGATGACGTTGCTTATGTTTAGACAACATCTTTTAAAATATATCCTTCAAAGATTTCTCAACAACTAATTCAAAAATCGTTCATGGTTGAAAATGTAACATACTCATTATTAAAGAAGACCATAAAGGGGTGGGGGGGGGGTACCAGTTAGACGCCTATTTCCTGTTAAATGCCGACTTTTTGTGTATTTTTAGACTGAATTTTTTAACAAATTTTCGATCAATATTTCTCAGTAACTATTCATAGCTGATTGTTGAAATTTAAAACACTATTCGTTAAGACATGCCATGTTGTTGGATTTATTTTTCAACAAGTTCAATATCGACTTCATGCTAATATCGACTTCGCTTATTCTGTTTACTTACATCTGTGCTGGGGTATCAAAGTGAGCATTGGCTCATAGATATCTTGTTCTCTGTTGTTTATTTATAGAATAAACAAAACAGAATATATATATATATATATATATATATATATATATATATATATATATATATATATATATATAGGTACAGCAACCTAAGAAATGCCACCGACTGCACAAAACAATCATGATGATGTCAGACTCCAATTCCAATTTGAGACGATCTGGCTGTTACTGTTAGCTAACGTTCTGATGTAAATAATGTACATTAACAGCACGTTGGTGGATTTTACCTACTTTTTTACAAACAATTTATTAGTTTGTTAAAAAATAGATGTATATATTATGTCATAGTATGTAATACTTTTTTTTGGTAATTCATACGGGTTATAAAGGAAGCCATCATTGCAAAAAAAATCACATAAACCGCTAAAGAAAATGAATTATCATACTTTTTCCTGCCACATCCTACAATTAAGGTGCTTAACATATGTCAACTTTCAACAAATTTATTTGTCAATATTAGGCACATTCATTGTAATTATTACCCGGAACAATTTAAAAAATGATCTTAGAAAGTTTCAACTTTTTTTTTTACGTTATAAACTAAATAATCATATTTTGATTAATGTATAGCCTTTTTGGATGAGTCAATCATGCAGATTTTGAAAATTAAAACTAGTACAGGGAAGTGTAATTTAGGGGAAATACTTCGGTTACGCTTTTCCTGTCTTATATTTATATATAAATATATTGTGCATATTTTTATGATTACAAGACAGAAGGTAACAGCATTTAGTTTACACATGTTTTTGACTTTTATTTAGATTTTTCGTTCCGGCTGCGTGATGTTACCGTCACTGTAGGGCTGACAGAATCTGATGTCAACACTCCCTGTGGTTTCTTTGCTGGTCCCGGTAATGCGTCACAGCTGGTCGACATCGACTGTCCGAAGTTACCACAAGGGAGATTCGTTAAGATCTCCAAGACAACTGAACATCTCACTCTTTGTGAGGTTGATGTGTTTGGCGTCTCTGTCTAATATTCATTAAAGCCGATGACTTAGCTAAAATGTTGCCGACTTCAGATATTTTTTTGCATCTTGAGGAATTGATTATCTGTTCCTATTTAATGTGACTTTACAAATTGCTTCAAGTTGAAATTCTACACACGTTGCCCTATTTATACCTTTATATGTTTTAGCTTTTAGTGTTACATGTCTGACTTTTATTCATAATGCTACTTACAGTAGATATAGCATGATCAAGCATGATCATATCACACCGGTGCTGATTGCTCTTCATTGGTTGCCAGTGGAATTTCGAATTCAATACAAACTAGTTTTGACTGTTTTCAAGGCGTTGCAAGAGAAGTCACCGGCATACATGTACATTCAGAACCTTGTTGATGTATATTTTCCATCAAGATCACTTCGATTAGAGAACTCGAGATTTCTGGTTAAGCCCAAGGCACGTACCAAATTTTATGGAAATCGGCGTTTCGATGTCAGTGCACCTGAACTCTGGAACAGTCTTCCCGTAGTTTTAAGACTCGAAGAAAATCTGACCAGTTTTAAAAAGTTACTCAAGACACATCTTTTTAAATTAGCGTTTTATAATTAACCCTTTCATCAGTTTAATTAGATCTTCAGTCTTTAATCTGTGCTGAGAATGTTTTATGAATATTTTAAAAATTGTTTAGCTTTTTTTCTATATATAAACCTCTTTTTGTAGATTTATATGCCTATAATAACTCAATCAATTTTATTTGTGTATGCTCATTGTGTAGTTTTAACTTTTTATGTAAAGCGATTTAGAGTAATTTTATTATATTTAGCGCTATATAAATGTTATAATAATAATAATAAAATAATAATATTGCTTTGAAGCTTTATAATGTACCTTTATATTTAATTCAACTTATTTAAATAACTTTGATAAGTACGTATTGGTTTTATTTCTGTTTAATTACTTTGGTGTCAATAAAATTTAATTTATGGTTTGTTTTGTTTTCTTTTTAATAGAACAGTAATTATGGCATGATAATTATTTACACAACAAAATATATAGATCCTTTTTCTAATGGAGTCTTTTAGATTTGAAATCCTTGAAGACAAAGAACTATATATGGTATGGGCTGTTTTTGGCCCCCATTCAAAATGACAAGTTTATGGTATGATTAACTTACAAACAACTTCACTTTTAAACATAAGCATGCTAAAATTTGCTATACGTCATTGCGCAGGGTATCTGAAACTAACCAGTGCCAAAGCCCATCAATTACCGAAGATTTTCTAATGTATTCTTTAGTTTTGTTAACTTTTCTTAACTGCGATTCAAACTCACATGTATTAACTTTTTAATATCAGGTGTAATTTGTTTTTATGTATTGAGACTAAGAAAATTAATTTGCTAACGGCAATTTATAGCGGAAGAACACTTAAGTTCACGTACGTACATGTATTAACTTCATATTTCCCTGTGAGATTAATTGTTATGAATCATGCAAGAATTTTAACCTTTCAATACTAGATTGATGTATCTGACAACCTTATAAGATTATTATCATGTGTCTCAATAATCTCAGCGAGATTCGTCGAGACTGAAAAAATTTTGACGGACGTCTCTTCCGAATCTCAGACCAGTTTGTAGGTATGAGGATGTAGGGTATAACTTTGTTCCGCATTCTCCACTGCTTTATTCTTCCGTTTACACTTTCAACAACCCAGCGTACTTTAGTAATCAGGCGTGACATGTTTGCTTCCTCAGTCGAGTGTTGTTTTGCACCTTTTGGTAAATAGCATGGCACTTTAACATGAAATCCTGCTTCTTCTAGAAAGTCTACTGCATCCCGAAATCCTCGGTCCACAACAAAAACGTCATTCTCTTAAACCAAGACCTTGCTGGGTGACTATGTCTCAAAAAATGTTTGG
The DNA here is from genome assembly GCF_902806645.1 of Magallana gigas. Taxonomy (NCBI): domain Eukaryota; kingdom Metazoa; phylum Mollusca; class Bivalvia; order Ostreida; family Ostreidae; genus Magallana; species Magallana gigas. Next base: position 276,831 of record NW_022994813.1, read on the forward strand.
TGATGGAGGCATCATTGTTCGATCAATCCGCAAAATACCGCCCAATTATATCAAGTATATATCCATTGGCTTCAATAGAGAACGAGTCCTATGCGTACTATAAGGTAGTCTTTGAAAATCATAATCGGAACTCCTTTGAATATAGATGTATGTACCGTCGAGAACAATAATTGCATCACCTGGACATGTGGAAAATAAAGAGGAAGCAACCTGAGTTGTGGGGTTTTTACAGAAATCTTCACGTGATATATGTTCAAACCCAAGGTTTTCTAGAACGAAGTCTGTCATAAAAGCTGTCCGAACGCTGTAAATGATACGCTGGAAATGTTGTTCTTGAAGTCCAATTAACACAGAAATCATTTTATAAGAGAGCCCTGTTCGTAATTTTAAAAGGAATGTTGCAACAGACGTTCTAATGGATCTCACAGCAGATTTTTTCAATGATGTGAGACTTTCAGTTATTTCATGACACTGATCTTTATCGAAACCTGTGTTACATATTCGTCATTGGAAAGAAAGAATGGATTGTCAAAGATTAACTGGCTGTATCCATTTGTCATCATATGTCGAATATCGTTGAGAAGTCTGCAGACATCTCCCTTTGAAAAATAGCTGTGATGTGATTTCTGTGAGTGGATGAAATGATGCCTAATGTTTCGTTGTTGAAATATCCTTATTCGACATGACGCCTTCAACATCTGCTTTGTGGAAACAAAAACACCCCAGTTTGGATAAAGGCTTGAGTTGAAGCTGTTTGAGGGATGCTAAAGAGTCTGTTTCGTTTCATTGCCGGGCTTTATAACTGGTTCTTCAATATGAGATGTTTTTTTACGTTCACTGTCATTCACTTTGATTTTTCTATATACTCTTGCACTGCAGCAATTGCATATAACATCGACATTGGACACATCGCTACCCATAAGTTTTTCTACATGATGCCGGAAACGGATTCCTGGAGGGACATGTCGCCTTGAGTTCTCCTTGCATCACTTAAAACACAAACAGCAATATTCTTGTTATTCAAATTAACAGTAAAAGATATTGAATTGTTGTTGTTTAATCAAGGAAAACTAAAACATACTCAATAATTTTTGTTGAATGTAAGATAGAATTGTGGCCTTGTTTAACGTGCGTTAGCAATCAGGACCTATATGTTGCAGTGTACTTTGTGTGCTATTGCACCCTTACTAATACAGACATAAGATAATTCTTTAAAAATATATACAGCATGTATTTTAAGCTACACGTTGATCATAACTTTTTATCGGTACTTGATAACTAAATAGATCTTGAATATCGTCCAGATCTGCCATAACCTAGTTGAACTTTACCAAAATTTTTGACCCTGACCTAAAAATTTTATTTCAAAGTCAAATTAGAAAAAAACTTCATTGTTCAACTCTTGAATATACTTTGACAGAAAGACTTCAAACTTTAAACAAAGAACAATAATAATACACTTAGGTGTACTATTGAATAATATTTGTTAAATTTGCTCCATATTACAATCCTTGGGGAAAAGGGGAGACGTGTTTTTTTGTAAAAAAAAAAAATACCCACTAGTTGAATATCAGTTTTGTTTATTCTGCTGGGGCCCTTTTCACTAAAAGGCGTGCAATACAACGAAACTTAAGTTAGGCCCCAGGGGCCCGTTTCTCAAAAAGGCCTACGTCCAGGCGTAAGCTTAGTCCGGACTAAATCAGGGACTAAACCTCAAAACCGGACTAAGTTGCTTTTGACAAAAAGGCGGAAACAGTAGTATACCCAACATATAGGGGGGGGGGGTAAACAATGGGTCTATTGTGTGAGAGAACAATGGGGGGATTATCCGGATAATTGGAGATTATCCGGATAATCCTCCTGAAGTGGGGCTTATTGTGTGAAGTGGGGCGGGTCTATTGTGTGAGAGAACAATGGGGGAGGGGGGTAAACAATGGATATTGTGTGAGAGAACAATGGGAGGATTATCCGGATAATTGGAGATTATCCGGATGATCCTCCTGAAGTGGGGCCTATTGTGTGTGTGGGTCAAAGAGGGGATTATCCGGATGATCCTCCTGAAGTGGGGCCTATTGTGTGAATTATCCGGATTATCGCCTCTATGGGGTGAAAACAATTAAGTGGGGTCCATATAGGGTGGGTAAACAATGGGAGTAATTGTGTGAAAGTGGGGTTAAATGGAGTTTATCTGAATGGACACTCCGGATAATCCGCTGAAGTAGGCTCAGATGGATTTTATCTGAATAATGCGTATCCTGAGGAGGGTATAGAAGGGTGTGGGTGGATCTTTTGAAGGTTGTTGCCAAAAGAGGACAAGGATTCGTATAATCCTCTCTGTCGTTGTCATGGTTTTTTTCCCCAGGAAGATTCCATGACGTATTAAAGGAGTACAAATACGAGATGATGTTTGCAAATTCTTATAGACTTGGACTATGAAAATGTTTCAACTCTAATACTAGTCAAAACTACCAGAGTGTTAATATATAAAACGTTTTGCTTAAGCTCATAATTTTCATTTATGGCAAACTTCCGGTGTACAACTCATGCATTAAAAAATTGATTTCAATCAACCATTTAACTTTCAAATCAGTTGTAGTTTTATTGCAATCAGATTTTACGAAACAAGAGATTAAATATTAGTATTTATTTGACATACCAAAGTTCAGTCATTAAAAGTCTGTTTTCGTCAACATGTACATTTATTTTATACAAAAAATAAATGCACATATTTCCTAACAAACAATCAACAACCAAACATGAGTATGCTTTTGTTGATAAAATTTCTTAAAACGGAAATGAAAAAAAAAATTAAATATAACAATAACAAAAATAATTTTTGAGATCATGAATTTATTTTTTTCTTTTTCATTTTTTTAAGGCTCAAATTCAGTTTATTTGCACTGCACACTTCAGGACAGGGTTCTGAAAATATTAAACAAAAACGTAAATGTTTATTAAAATATATATATATATATAATTAAATATATATATATAATTAATGAAAATAACAACAGTGTATGGAATTATTATAATTCTCATTATATACATGGTTTACAAATGCTATTCAGTTCTGAAATTGAAACATCCATTTTCATACAAGACAAGTAAACACTCACTATTTTCGGAGGTTGTATCTCGGCTCATCACCTTCCTCCTCCTCCTCCTCCTCCTCCTCCTCCTCCTCCTCCTCCTCCTCCTCCTCCTCCTCCTCCTCATCCATGTTGACCCAAACCTGCCTCAGCTCAATTCCCGGGGGGTCGACATCCTGGTTCCTCCCACTACGTGTGACGGGGAGCCTACACCGAATGTTAAATTTCTTCAATACCCATTGGACCCCCCACCCCACACATGCGGCAATAATTGCCACGACGGCGGTGACGCTCAATCCATAAGCTTCTTGGACTATTTGAAAAAAATAACAAAAGAAATAAATACGGTGTGGTATATAATCAAGAGTTTCAAAAGTTATATTACGATAAACTTCACATATATACTTAAAAACATACATACCGGTACTTGAACTTATTCAAACTACTACATGTCCGTAAATCATCAACCCATGCAGGAGCGTTATTAGTCAACAAATACATAAAAAAAGATTAGTTGATTAAGTAACATGCAACAAATCTGATTAAACATATGTAATTTTTTTAAATTACATTTTTTGTTTCTCATAATATTTCTTCACCATCAATTACAATATTCATATTAATTGAATCGGATTTTATTTTCCCCCCTCCGTTTTAATCTTAAATCCTTTTTAAATAGAATAGTGATAAATAAATAATCTGTTTCAATTGCAATACCCTTTTCAGAGCCCACAGTGGTTTTGTGCGCCGCTGTCCATATCAAAGTGCTCGACCGGGATGTTGAAGTAGTTAAATCGTTTAGGAGCCCGTGGGGAACCTGTGTGAGGTAGGGTTGTCAACAGGCGCATAAAAGAATAAACTGGTCAACTGAGTTTTTGAACCTGTTTTTAAAAAACCTTTAAGGGGAAATACATGCTATCCGAGTTTTAATTCATGCTTAAGCAAAACAAGTGGTAGTAAAGAAAAGTATTAGTCATCATTTCATCAGAGATCACAAAGATATGATAGTATCATCCCGTGCACGTTTTCTCGGGTCACTTAACATGTAAATAGCAATCCTTTATACTTACTTAATTTTTTTATTTATTTTTTATTTATTAGTATTCATATAATACTGTGTCTTCTTCAATTTCATCCATATTTTTCATTTCAAGCGATTTATCTACAATATTAAATTTTTTTTTTACGTTTCAATCTTAAAACTAACACACACATGATAAAGAGTAAAGGCATAACAATTAAAATAAATAAATAATCAAGTTCATCCCCGATACCCTTGTTAAAACTTTTGTCTGTATTCGTCGTTGAGGATACATTTTCCGAAATCAGTGATGTGGGTGTTACATCGAGGGGCGTGATGTGCGAAATTAAATGTCCTTTGGAAACGGTGGAGGTCAAAGTAGAGGTCGCACGCGTCCTATTAAGGGTGGCGGATGAGTCTGTAATGCTAGTTGACGTGTTATTTATAGATACCGGGGTCGTGATAGGGAAAGTCGGGTCTCCGTGTGTACTGATGTCATGGGGAGTATGTCCGCGGGTTACGGAAGACGGAGAGAGCACGGGCGTAGTAGTAACTGCCATCTTGGAGAATATATCATCTGCAGAACAATATATAACCACGAAAAAAGAGAACAATTAATATGGAACAAAATAAATAACAAGATGTTAATTGTAAAAATAAAAAAAACGTATAAGTTGTAACAACAAACCAAAAACATGAAAAAAAAAATCAGACCTGTAGATATATGTAAAATAGAATAAAAAGATTATCATTTGCGTAGTTATCCTTAAAGTAAAACATCTACAGATCTGATATATTTGTCATAGAGTTTAACTCACTAGTCGACTCCATGGTGTTGGTAGTTGTGGACATTTCTAAAATAAAAAAAACACTGTTTTATAAATCACATAAATCCATATGATCATATGATATAACACATGACATTATCAAATCGGTTTTATCCAGTGTATATTTCAGAAAAATCACGGTTTTTTAGAAATGAAACTATGTACCACACTCTAAGACGGCCTCTCCGTTAATAAACCTTTCTTCGCACATGATCAGACCAAAACGAAGTTAAAACTTGAAACCCTGACTAAATTTGATCGAACCTTGGTCCAACTTTCCCACGAATCGTAGCCGTGGACTGCAGCTGTGGCCTATCCATGAACTCGCCATCGGAGTGGATTATGTAACTTTTTGTGAGAATCAAGAAAATAAGAGGAAAGGGGGGGGGGGGGGGGTGAATTACCTGCACACGAGAAAGTGTCGTTGGAATTCATCATTTCGATAAATCCTACATTTTGACTACATAACTGTTTAAATCGTGATGCAGCACCGCAATTACCTCTCACTAACAACTGTTTTATAAATGTATCGGATCTGATGTTTCGTAGCCAGCATTCCACTCGTACATACTCGGCTCCGTACACACAGACTGATTCCCCTGTACAGGACGCATAGTTACTAAACATATAGTTACACTCCTCACAACTGTACACCGAGTATATAACAACAACAAAAAAGATCAACACTTTTAGTTTTTCCATCGTTAAAAACTTTCCACTGACCAGAGTCATAACGCGTTGGATACAGTTTAGATTAGTGAACATATGACCCCTGTCCCACATTTTATCTTTAATTTACACAGATACATGACCCTGATGGAAAAGTCACCCCCCCCCCCCCCTCACTCCCCTTCGTCGCTTTCTGAACATAATAAAATTATCTGTGAAATTTTCTACATTCTGTCATTACTCGTAACAGATGGTGAACATAAAATTGTCACTGAAATGATTTCTGTGGAATTGTTCATTACCAGATGTCATGTTTTATAGTCTTGTTTAAGTACATCGTACAGATTAATTGTGACTGACAGAATTATGCTTTTCTCCCCTACCCTGTAAAAACGATAAGATGTACGGGGTTTTTTTCAAGTTAACTATTGTTAGTTACACATACCAACCGGTTTTATTTTTACTATTAAAAAGAAGTACCTGTATCACTTTTTTTCTCCATCTATGAAAAGAGAAAACGCCCTGGATTTTCTCATTATTAGTTAAATTGCTACAGTTGAGAACCTGTTTTTTTTTTTTATTATTTAATGTAGTACTGATATCACATGATTTTAGAAATAAAAAGAGAAAACACACCCTAAATCTTCCCATTTCTTACCCCAAAAATGGACCGGTAGGTGAATATTTTATAATTGTTTGATACCACTTTGCTTTCCTTTATATATTTTTTGATATCGCTAATATTTTATTTTATCAGCTGTATGTGTCAGGAGACACGTGAAATATTAAGCGACTTGGAAGAAGTCAGAAAGAAAATCGAAAATCTTCCATGTCCGTGAGTGTTTTAGTGACCTTTTTTTTTAACTTGAAATTTTATTCCGCATTAGGGTAAGTAATATTTTTATTTTCAACGTACCTATTCAATATTTTTTTAGTTTTGCTGTTGTGTATGGGAAACGAACGAGCAGGTAAAGTCACTATTCTATTATTTTGAATGTTTTTTTTTTTATTTTTTTTTTTTAAAATAATTCTTATAAAAGACAGAAATGTCTCTATTTGATTAATATTATTTTTTTTTCTACTATTTGATTTTCGGATTTAAATCATGGTACAAAAGTCGCTTGATTTCTTTCAGCCCAGTTCCCCCAGAGTAAGTACTATTTTTAATATAAAGTCATAAATTTTATTTAATTGAAAACAAAATTCACTCTGTAGCATTGTATGTATTTTTATTTGGTATTTCTTCCCTTAGAGTAACCTCGACTCCGTTGAGGAACCCAGAGTTCGCTTCGGGAGCAGGGTTAGTATATCGCTCAGATGGAAGTTTTTTTAATATGAAAAAAAAAAATCACTAGATTTCAAGCTCTTAATTAGTTTTTGAAATTTATTTTACACCGGAAACTTTTTTCCCAACAGGGTGCCGCCAAATGCCCCTTTAAGAAAGTTAGTATTTCTAAAAACTAAAAAAAGATAAAAAGCCCCCAAGCTTGATTATGAAATCATTGTTTTTAATTGCACCTATCTAAAAAAAAAAACAAATCATCTGATTTCAGCGGACGTAGAGTAATTGTCATCGAGGAGTAAGTAGAAAATAGTTTATTTACGTTCAATTTATAATTAAAATATAATCCTGTTGTTAAGTCATCGTTCTTTTCTTTATTAAAGTTCCCCCCTCAATTTGGAGGAAGTATTTAAATCCAGCTGGATGGAGGAGAAGTTTTTTTTTTTTTTTAAATTTAATACTTATCATTATCTTTTTTTAAAATATATTTTTATTAAGATTGTCTCATTTTTTTTTTAACCGATCATGTCTCTCTTTTAGTACATTTGAGGAAGAGGAGAAGGAGGAAATGTAAGTATATTTCTGGTAAATATTTCAACTGTAAAGAAAAAATAATTAGTAAACAGTATTGCAGAAATTGAAGGGTCTGTTTATTTCCAGCGTCGAAATAAAAGACGACGGTCATGTTGAAGAGGAGACTGTGTAAGTAATTTTATCAATTAACAATTATTTATAACATGGAAATATTAAGTTGATTTTCAAATTGACTTAACTAGTCTGATCTTCTTGATCAATAAATATCACGCAAGTGTTTTTTTATTCTAATATTCTTTTCTTTACAGCGACCAGAAAAAAGAAAATTAAACTTGTAATTTTCTAACAAATAAAAAAAATAAAATGAGAAAATGTGTAATGTTGTGTTTATTTCAAAGATGATACACTTTTATGACTTTAACATGCCAATGTTTGGAGGTTATGTGGTTGATAGAAATCATGTGTATTTTTTCATTAAAAAATATATAAGATGTCGTTATCAGTCATTTGTAACATCCGAACTTTGCTATGTGAGTCCTGTTTATGGGATTATAAAGAGAGGGCTGTCTCTTTTTGTTAAAGATTATGGTTGATTACACTTTGGTTCTAATACGAATTTTGTGTAATACCGGTACATTTGCGTGACGTTAAATCAGATGTTAAATGCCGATATCTAGAGGTTAAGTGATTCATATTATTTGTAATTAAGGTCTTCCGTTTCCAACGGAAGACCTTATTGTTTTTCTTAGGTTTCTTTTTCCCTATTATTAAGGAAACGGAAGACCTTTCTATTATTGTGCGGGAAAAATTATTAGGGTCTTCCGTTTCCAACGGAAGACCCTCTTGTTATTCTACGGTTTCTTTTTCTTTATTATTCTTTTTTTTTTCTTTTTCTGACTTTTTTGGAGCGCTATTTCTCAAAAACTATCCAACCGATTCGCATAAAATTTTCAGGACGGATAGAACATGATCGGCGCTACATAATATAAAATATCTAAATGATGATGTCACTTCCGGTTTCAGATATTGCCGATTTTGTAAATTTTTAAGGGTCATTTTGTCCACGCATCTTCTCTGAAACTAATCAAGATAGAAGCTTGAAATTTTCAGGAATTGTAGTTGAATGTAAGTAGATGTACCCCCATGCTTCCAATGATGAAAATTGCAAAAGGCCTTAAAGCTCGCCTGAACCTGAAAATTGGCACCAAATTTTTTCACGAAGTTTTAGCACATTTTCTGTGATATCTTTTGATGTATAAATATTTTGTTAAAACATGTAAAGCAAAAGTTGTTTCAAATTACACGGGCTTTCGTTTGATTTCAAGAAAAAGGGGCTGGCCCCTCAAATTAGGGGCCAAGAGGGCTGTAAAGTCTTCTTACAATAACTCTTTACTGAATAATAATTTGTTATTAATTATAGAATCAAAAATGTTCATTGTTGGGCTGTTTATCTATACAGTGCCATACTTAAGTCATATGTTACGTAATTAGGGGTTTTAAGGGGCCAGAAATTCAAAATTTCGATCATTAACATATGAAAAAGGAAAAATATTTTGAAAAGCATTGTTGAACAAAAGTTGCTTAAAATAATGTTCTGTACAATATGCCACCTTAGAATTTTTTGTTCATGACCCCATTTAGGAGATAAAGGGCCGGCCCCTAAAACACATTTGTAAAGATATCCTAAGAACGGTTAACATTTCGTGAACACTTGTTGAACAAAATATGTTTATATTTGCAAGACCTTTCATCTAATATAAAAAAAAAAGGGCTGGCCCCTCCAATTAGGGGTCAAGAGGGGTCTTAAATCTTCTTACAAGAACTCTTTACTGAACAATAATTTGTTGTTAATTATAGAAGCAAAAATGTTCATTGTACAGCTGTTTATCGATACAGTTTCATACCTAAGTCATATATTACGTAATTAGGGGTTTCAAGGGGCCAGAATTCAAAACTTTGATCATTAATATCTGAAAAAAGGAGAAAGATTTTTAAAAGCAATGTAGAACAAAAGTTGTTCAAAATAATGTTCTGAACAATATGATACCATAAATTTTGGCGTATGTGGCCCCGGTAAAGAGTTAAAGGGTCAGCCCCGAAAGTACAGTTGTTTAGATATCTCGATAACGGTTAACCATTCGTGAACATTTGTAGAACAAAATATGTTTATATTAGCGAGATGTAGCGAGATGTGTGTTTTGTAGAGCTTATTAAGCTGAATCTAACACTGAAAACCGTTTTAAAATCGGACGATGCATTACAGAGATATCGGGGTTTAAAAATTGATTTTTCCGGAAATTTTGATTCCGCGTCCTTGGTTTAAAAAATAGCGTAATGTTCAAAGTAAAATTAACCCGTACCAAATATAATTGTTAAGTCGTACTTGAACACATTCGGATTTTTTTTGTTAAGTCGTTCTTGAAATCGGAAAGGTTTTTGTTAAGTCGTACGTAAAATGATTCTTATTTTGTTAAGTCGTACCAGGAATAATTCGATTTTTTTCATATTTTTTTATTTCTTGTTGTTGGTTTAAGAGCTCTGCTTCTTACAGGAACTTCCAGCTTTACTTTCGACATTAACGGAAGACCCACTCGTTGCTTTGCAACGAGCTTTGCTCTTGTTAAGGTCTTCCGTTTTCCAACGGAAGACCTTATTGTTTTCGTTCGGTTTCTTTTTCCCTATTATTATTTTTTTTTTTCTTACAAAATTTGTGCAGGCGATTTCTCGGAAATGGCTGAACCGATTTTCGTGAAACTTTCAGATCTAATAGATATTAGTACGAACTTAATATACATTTTTTTATTTTGATGACGTCATTTCCGTTCTTGAGAAAATGACGTTTTAGCGATTTTCAGAGGGGCGGCTTGTCCAGGGATCTCCTCCTAAACGGTAAAAGATATTGAGTTCAAACTTTCAGGGATTGTAGACAAGAGATTGTAGATGTGCAATTTGGCATTCATATTTGTTATGCTCAAAAGGCATTAAAGCTCGCCTGGTCCCGAAAATTGAGACTTAAAAAACGTCGTAATTTTTCATGGTTTTCTTAGTTTATCTCTTTTCTGAAAAATATTTTGTTAACACATGTAATGCAAAAAAAGTTGATATTTACAAGACCTTTCATTTCATATCAAGAAAAAGGGGCTGGCCCCTAACATAAGGGGACCAAAGGGCTCTAAAGTCTTTCATCTGTAGCCCTTTACTGAGGGATATTTTGTGAACAGTTATAGAAGCAAATATGTTTATTTTACAGTTATGTATCCAAGCAATGTAATGATTTTATCATGTGTTACGTAATTAGGGGTTTTTAGGGGCCAAAAGTCCAGAATTTTGATCAGCAATATCTCAGAAAGGAAAAATATTTTGAAATGCATTATAGAAGAAAAGATGCTCAGAATGATGAATTAAATCATATGCAATTTTCAAAATTTCGTTAAACGGCCCCTATAAGGAGTTCAGGGATCGGCCACTAAAATATTTTTTCCAATATATCTCAAGAAGGTAATGAATTTCTAAACAGTTGTTGAACAAAATGTATTGAGATTTGAATGACCTTTTATTTGATATCAAGAAAAAGGGGCTGGCCCCTTAAATTAGGGGACCAAAGGGCTCTAAAGTCTTTTATTTGTAGCCCTTTACTGAGGGATATTTTGTGAACAGTTATAGAAGCAAATATGATTATCTCACAGTTATGTATCCAGGCAATGTCATGATTTTATCATGTGTTAAGTAATTAGGGGTTTTTAGGGGCCAAAAGTCCAGAATTTTGATCACCAATATCTCAGAAAGGAAAACTATTTTGAAATGCAGTATAGAAGAAAAGATGCTCAGAATGATGAATTAAATCATATGCAATTTTCAAAATTTCGTTAAACGGCCCCTTTAAGGAGTTAAGGGATCGGCCCCTAAAATGTTCTTTCCAATATATCTCAAGAACGGTAATGCATTTCTAAACAGTTGTTGAACAAAATGTATTGAGATTTAAATGACCTTTTATTTGATATCAAGAAAAAGGGGCTGGCCCCTTAAATTAGGGGACCAAAGGGCTCTAAAGTCTTTTATTTGTAGCCCTTTACTGAGGGATATTTTGTGAACAATTATAGAAGCAAATATGATTATCTCACAGTTATGTATCCAAGCAATGTAATGATTTTATCATGTGTTACGTAATTAGGGGTTTTTAGGGGCCAATAGTCCACAATTTTGATCACATATATCTCAGAAAGGAAAAATATTTTGAAATGCAGTATAGAAGAAAAGATGCTCAAAATGGTGTATCAAATCATATGCAATTTTCAAAATTTCGTTAAACGGCCCCTATAAGGAGTTAAGGGATCAGCCTCTTAAACGTTCTTTCCCATATCTCTCAAAAACGGTAACGAATTTCTAAACAGTTGTTGAACAAAATGTGTTGAGATTTAAATGACCTTTTATTTGATATAAAAAAGGGGGCCGACCCTTAGAATTAGGGAACTAAAGGGCTCTTAAAATTTTCTACTCTAGCTCTTTACTGAGGGAAATTTAATGAAAGGCTTTAGAAGCAAATATGTTTATCTTACAGTTCTGAATCCAAGTAATGGAATGATTTATTCATGTGTTATGGAATAAGGATCTTTTAGGGGTCATGAGTCCATAAACCAGCTACATCTCAAAAATAAAAATATTTTGAAATGCAGTGTAGAAGAAAAGATGCTCAAAATGATGTACTTTACAAAATGCAACCTTCAAAATTTGGTTCAGCGGCTCCAATAAGGAGGTAAGGGACTGACCCCTAAAACTTTTTTTCTCAGATATCTCAAGAACGGTGACGAATTTCTAAACACTAGTTGAACAAAGCTCTTATACCTGAAACAAAATAGTATCTGGCCCTTAGAATGTAGACCCCGTTTTTCTATTCTTAATCATGTTTAGCTGTTAAATAGCAAAATCAAGATCGAACATGTATCTCAAATTCTAAAATCAGACGGAAGACCTCCTCGTTGCTCGCAACGAGATCGTGTCTAGTTTTTCTTCTTCTTTTTTTTGTTTCCTAGACGCGAACTTTGAGGCTTCATATCTTGCTCATTTCTGAACGGTTTTTGCTCAAATTTTCAGGGCTAATGTACTTTACAAAACACTATCTTAAGCAATTCATAGAATTTAGAATTCCCTTTTCGTTAAAGAGTTATTCCCCTTTTAAAATTTTTTAGGGCCTTTTGTTTCCAGACAAAGGCTCCGAGACTATGATAGCAGGGAATGGGAATCCAACGAATTTAAATAACAGAGATGTTGTAGTTGTGCACATTTGTTTTTGTTTTTAGATTACGTTTTTTATTTAGGAAAAGGTAGGGGGTCAAAAAACAGGATTCAAAAAAGTGCGAAAATTTAGACATATTTTCCCTTATATCTTTTAAACGAAAAATATTTTGTTAAGACATGTAGAATAAAAGTTGTGCAAAATATTGAGGGCTTTCATTTGACACCATAAAAAAGGGCTGGCCCCTTAAATTAAGGGCCAATGGCCCCTAACAAATTTTGCTTAATAACTCAAAAACGGTTAGGATTTTGATATGGCTGTCGCTGGAAAAGTTGTTTGTTGGGATCTCATAAAGGTCGTTACAATGTTATTTTGTATGTGATTTGTGTAGTATGAGTGTAAAAAGCTTTACATGTTAACATGTACCTGTTTTCATTTGACAAGTTAACGAAAGTCTTTGCGCGTACAACTGGCATAAAGTTACCGCAGAAAGTATGCTGGTTTATACAAACGGCATTAATTCATAAGAATTTTTTTTTTTAGAATACATGCTTTTTTTTAGGAGTTTAAGTCATTGTTGTTAAGTTCTTATAATGCTCAATCCTTAAAAACGGGATTTGGAAACAAATCATTGTTTTTCTTTTCTAGTAAACCACAAAATATGGAATAATAAAAATTTATACATTACATTTTAGTTATTAACTCCATACATTTAAAATCTACCTTGACTTAGAGCTGTGTGTGTACCATTACGTAAGCTCTCCCTCGCCCGCGGCCGAGAAAATCGGTCACCATTGTCGCGGCTGGACTACCTAGCGGTCAGCGGTTATCTACTACACGAGAGTTGCGTCTCTCATTTATGAGTTTATTTATCCGCAAACCCAAGAATTGTTTTCGTTTTGATTACACATGTTTTTTTATGGATTAAACGATTGGGTGTCAATTAAGAAATCGTTCAGTTAAATAATAAAAGCAATGTCATCCTCAATCTAAAGCAATAATAGACATAGATCAATTGTGGGTTTTAAGTTTAAAATAAATAACTTCTATTTGATAGAGTAAGGCCATTATACTGCAATTTTCAAAGCTTACTGGGTTCTGAGCTGTGCGGGTCTGTGCGTTGTACCTTTACGTAATCTATCGTTCGCCCACGGCCGAGGATCTCAGCCACGGCTGCACTACATAGCGGTTATTTATACACAAGATTCGCACACCGAGACGCACACGTCCATGCATATGAACGTGTTTGAGTTAATATAGCCGTAAATACAAGAACTGTTTTAATTTTATGTTATAAAAGTCTGTCCATTTTGTATTTATTTAATTAGAGTGTAAATGAATATTAATGAACGATATTACATGTACTCCAAATCGGAAACATCGTCAGACATAAATTAATGGTCGGTTTGTTTATAAAAAATATTTTATAAACTGTACAAATAATGTTTTAAATCAACAACAACCCCCCCCCCCCCTCCTAAATATTAAACATTTAAATGATGATCATTCATCGCCCATGGCTGAGGAGATCCGGCACGATTGGACAAGTGATCCGCGGTCGGTTCGTGATCTTTTACATGTATCTTATCACGCGTTCATGTTTCATATTTTGCACGGACACAACTATATTTTATTATGTTTTCAACTATTATTTTGGTTTAAGATGAAAAGATAAATTTATTTTACTTGTACAGTTGATTAAGCATTGGTGTATACGATAGCGTACAAGGTAGTTTAAAAATCAAATTATAATCAAAGTTCCATGTTACATGTTTGCGGTAGGTGCTAGCACGATAAAGGAATGTCCTGAGTTGAGACATTCGATGATTATTTAAAAGAATATTCACATGAGTTTTAAACAACTTTAGATTAGATTCTATCGGTCACATATTAATCACTTCTGTAGTTTTTCTACATGTTCGTTTCATTGTGGAAGCGAACTCATTGCTGCCCCCCCCCCCCCTCCCGCCCCGCTGACAGGAGCTCGCGCTGTATTTTTTCTTTAATGGCGAAACGATATCAAGATCTATAGAAAATCAATTTTGGTGGTTTCTTCTTATGTGTAACATTTTGTATCACTTTCCCACCCGTTTTTTTTTTCGGTCAGTCTATGTTAATTCAATCGCCACGTGCGACCGAGAATCTTGTGTCGCTTCAGCGCACACAGCTCAGAACATATATAGCCCCGGGTCATCAATTGTTATGTAATTGAGTAACAGTTGGAATGGTGCTTTTACTACATAAAATATAAATAAAAAAAAATCATCCAGAAAAAATATTACCGTAACTCAATAGTCAATACCAAAAATAAAATCCGTATGATTACAAACTGAAATCGGTTTTTCAGTATTCGGCGGAATTTGGTTTTTCTTCTAACATTAGTATTTTTATTGGTTTCAGAGAATACGATGTAAAAATACAAACAGTAAATAAATCTAATATTATTTACATTGATAATGTTGAAAAATATTTAAAATTAAATTAGTCACATTCGTTAGAAAACAATGTTATACAAACATCCGATACTTTTTTTCCTATGTCGTATCATTCGCGTAAATAAATATGTTCTGTTCATATTCATGTACCTCAGAAAAAATTCAAATGATTAAACAAAAAAGAAAGTTGTAATTACTATTTCGGATTTTTTTTTCAAAGTAATTTAACATTTTATTGAAAAGAACAAGAAATAAAAATAATTTAAATTTTTGACTCAATCTTCGTATATATACATTACCGGCGCTCCTTACATGTATAACGGCGTACAGTGTATATAAATTATCATGATCTATTTGAATTAAGTTCCATTCGTAAAGATTCCCATAATAATTAATTGCATGACTGTGTACATTGTAGGCAAATCCCTGTGCGTTCATTACTTCTAAGACGTCTTGTTTTCCGTTAACAGTGGTTTAAATAATTAAAATAATTACTCGTAAAAATATCTATAATCGGGATTCCAAAGAACTTACGCAATTCATAGAAATGATCAGTATGTTTTCTTTCTATGGTTACATTTAATTTTGTTCAAATAATTAATAAATTTTCTATCATTTAAATTGTGTGCTTCATCAAATACTGATTATGATTACCTTGAAATCATTAATTTTTCCATTGGCTATTGACAAAAAAAAAGAGACGCTTGACCATCCAATGAAAACAAATACACAGAGTTTGATTGACAGGTTCAGCCAGGTGCAGGTCTCACCCGATGTCCGAGGTTATGTGTGCACTTGTACAAAGCCGAGTGGTCTCAATAAGAGTTATCGATGTAAATAAATTAAAAAAGATACATGCTTATCAAAACATGTTCGTGTAAGTTAAAGTTGATTAAGGCTTGTTCCAACAGAAATCATGTTTTGCTAACTGTATTTAATATTTTTTATGTATAGCGAATTTTAATATTGTACAGTCATTTTACCGGTAACGAATCAGTATGCGGTTTCTCGTGCATGCAACTATTATTATCGGAATTCCAAATGTTTTTATTTTTTGTTTAAATCGCGTTTCTTTGTCCTTCTAAACTGTAGTATCAAACTTCCGAAAATATAAAGGATGAATTACAAAAACAGTAATTTCAACACCCCCTCCAGTTTCCTAGTTTCGAATTCGTTTCCCAGTATCGAATTAAGCGCCCTTTATCACTTTTGACCGAATTTCAAAAATATAATAGAGGTACATGTTAATGGACTTATAAATGAACAAGGAAAAACAATTGTGGGAATATGTCAATTAATTAAACAAATTATATGATCGTTATTTTTATCATACCGTTTTCCCGTCAAATTGAAACTGGACTTGAACAGTTTTCATGTCCGTTACTGTATAATATTGAATTTTCATATAAACACTGTATAATAGTAATTGATGATAAGTAGTTGTCATTTTCCTTTGTTTTTCCCGTATATCTATCAATTTTTGCAGCCAAATAACACTTCTGTCGCAATGAACCGTAACTAAGAAAACTACACGCGGTTCTATTTGAAGTCGTAATTTCATTCAAAGCTCCATTGTTATTTGATATGATGCATTATCTTTTTAAATGAATTATATTTACTAATTATTCACTAAATAGGTATCAATAACAAACTTATTTTCATAGTTAGGCTTAATTGTTTTCACACTTTCGTTTTTCTGCTTTGAACTACCGGCAGGTCATATGTGGGGCACATTTTTAATTTGTAAACAATTCGGTAAATAATCGTGCAAAAGGAAAACAACTTCACGCACTGATATAATATTTATTTCTGTGTTATAATTACCTAGCTAGGATTTTTTAAAACCTCAACTTTGTCTTCCGTCAATAATTTTTCTAAAAAATTATTCGATACTTACAAATAATCGTTACCGGTAAAACGACTGTACCAGTACTGAAACATCGTATAAAAACGTTATATATACATGCACTCTGTAACTAGTCGTCTTTTAATACATATACCTTTCTTTTGTTTGTTAAAAATAAATTCAATTTTGTAAAAAGATAAGTATATCATTTCTTCTAGATTTTTTTTTTCATGAAAATACCTACAAGAGAGTTTTGCCAATCACAAACAGTTTAAAGTACATGTAATGTAAAACACGGGCGCCATTTTGAAACAAATTGTCAGAGAGTTCCGAATGAAATCTGATGAACGTTTCACATGGTTCTCGCACGCTTTGCTCGAAACGATTTACACGCATTGTCCGAAACTCTGCACGCTTTGTCCGAAACGCTTCACGATTCACACGAAACGCTAAACGGTTAACACGAAACGTTTCTCGCACGTAAGTCGCACCTTTTTTTGTTGTAGTAGTACGTTTCAGGGTCTGTAAATTTTGTCAGCACGCAACAATTCTAAATTGTATATTGTCTTCAAAAATTTACAAATATTTAAATAAAAAAGTTATTTTAGAGAAAAGGTTACGTGTTTTGTAAACGGGTTCGGTTTTTTTTTTTACAAAAACCCACAATTCCTGACATGACACATAAGTACATACTGTTTATAACAATGCTTGCTACCCTCTGAAAAATTATCTCGCCATTAAATATCTCATTTTTTAAATGTTTGTTACGATTACATAAACTGTGTGCGACAAATAGTTTTCCTAAAACATTTTCTTATTTTCTTCTTCAAAACACGTTTTATATGCAGGCTTTCAATCACAACACGTTTTTATAACAAAAGCAGAACTGAAAGTTTAGTAATTATAATCGTTTGACACCATATCACATATATTTTCAACTCGCAGCAACAACGGAAGACCTACTCGTAGCTTTGCCACGAGCTCTGCTCTAGTTATTATTCTTTTTTTTCTTACCGATTTTGTGCACGCGATTTCATAAGAACATTCTTATGACATCAAGAAAAAGGGGCTGGCCCTTCAAATAAGGGGCTGCGAGGGCTCTAAAGTCTTTTAAAGATAACTTTTTACTGTGAAATATTTTGC
Source organism: Magallana gigas (assembly GCF_902806645.1). Lineage (NCBI taxonomy): Eukaryota > Metazoa > Mollusca > Bivalvia > Ostreida > Ostreidae > Magallana > Magallana gigas. Next base: position 294,910 of record NW_022994813.1, read on the forward strand.
AATACATTATAGAAGCAATTATGTTCATTATAAGGTTATTTACCTATGCATGGCAATCATTTGCTCCTATAGTGCGTAATTAGGGATTTTAAGGGGCCAGAAGTCCAGAACTTTGATCCTCAATATCTCAAAATGGAGGAAAAGTCTGAAAAGCAATATTGAACAGAAGATGCTCAAACTTTTGAGCTTTACAATATGCAACCATAATTTCTTTGTTTTGCGGTCCCTAAGAGGAGTTACAGGATCGGCCCCTAAAAAGACCTTCTCCAGATATCTCGAGAACGGTACAGAATTTCTAAACACTTGCTGAACAAAATGTGTTTGAATTGACAAGAACATTCTTATGATATCAAGAAAAAGGGGCTGACCCTTCAAATAAGGGGCTGAGGGGGCTCTAAAGTTTTTTAAAGATATCTTTTTACTGTGAAATATTTTGTAATGCATAATAGAAGCAATTATGTTCATTAAAAGGTTTATTACCTAGAAATAGCAATCATTTGCTCCTATATTACGTAATTAGGGATTTTAGGGGGCCAGAAGTCCAAAACTTTGATCCTTAATATCTCGAAATGGTGGAACATTCTTAAAAACAATATTGAACAAAAGATGCTCAAAATAATGAGCTTAACGATGCACAAAAAAGGAGTTTGAGGACTGGATCTCAAAGCGATTTTTCCCAGTTATCTCAAGAACGGTAACCAATTTCTAAACACTTATTAGCGGTACACAAAAATACTTTTTTACTAAAATGAATGAAAAGGAGCTGATCCCTAAAATAAGGGACCCCAAAGGGGTAGATAGTCTTTCATCCATAACTCTTAGATCCCGCCTCTATTTCCAGATATGTTACGTTGACGACGATCAAGAGCGATGTCATTCCATATTCTAAAAATCGGACGGAAGACCTCCTCGTTGCTCGCAACGAGATCGTGTCTAGTTTTTTTTTACTAATCGGATGGTTGTTAAAATAAATGCAAAATTTACATCAGGACATATTATTTTTTATGTTCAAAATACAAAAAAAAATAAAAATATATAAGTTCTGATCTCTCATTTAAACAACCGAACATTGGTAGTTGTTTTAAACGGGTGTATACAACATCGTATGAAGGTTTATCCGTGTAGTAATTTTTCTAAGGATTCATCATTATACCGTTTAATTTAATAGTTCTCGAATGTTTGCTTTCTCTGATACTGTTAAAGGGACCGTTCTATCGGTCAGTTGATTACCGAGATACACAGGCCAGGATGGTGATATTTCTCAATTCTTAAAAGGTGTCATACAGTCGCAAATATAAATAATGAAAAGTATAAATGTTTTTTCCGTTCAAGATTTCTTCTTATCTCTTAACATGTTGTATATTTTAAGGAAATAATTTTATTCAATAATTTCACATTTATAACGTAATTTAATGTAAACAAACAACATTGGGGTCTATAGTAGTAAAGCAACACCAGAGGTAAAAATAAAAATCACCGCTAACCGAACTTAGCCCCGAAAAAGATTGTAAGTAATATGAAATCATCGTATGAAGGTTTTTATGTGAAATGTATTTCTTAGGGTTTAATATTATAGCATTTAATTTCATAGATCAGGAATCATTGTTTTTCTCTGAATTATTGCTTTCTCTGATACTGTTAAAGGGAACGTTCTATCGGTCAGTTGATTATCCCTCCCCTTGAGTTTTTCAGGGTCCCGTCATGTTGTTTACGCTTGAAGAGCATCATCCAACGGGAATTCGAGAAGGGGGAAAACTTTTAGGAAATAAAATGATGGTAGAATACATTTGATATATTGTATGTTCTAAGTCCTTAGAGGAGACTGACGTGTCTTAGTACACATTCAAAGAATAAAAATAAAAATCATCATGTATCAATGTGGTTATTGTGAATTGGTGTTTTTCGATTATGATAGCATGACCGAACATGAGAAAGACCACGAACGGATTATCAATAATAATATATCAAATTCCACAAGGTAAGATTGAATTTATAAATGCTCAGGTGTACACAGCACGATGTTTAAAATCGGTAACAGTTAAAGGAAGACAATCCACGAAAACGTTTAACCTTTATAACAGATTGAAAATTTAGACACACAGCAGCTAAAGGGAGGCAATCCAACAACATGATTAACTTTTCCTCACGTTTACGAGTTTACTTTGATGAGAAAGTACAATGTACATTCTATCGCGCAAATCTATCTGGACATATACAGTGGTGTATTTTCCCCTCAACAATTGAAGGTGTATGTTCCGTTTAATAAGAAAGAGAAATATCTTATTTCATTAAATTTGATAAGATATATGCTAATTTTTTCTTTTAAAAAAAATTAAGAAAAAAATCATGTCATATTTGCCTTCCCTGTAATTTAAAACGAACTATGTATGATAAAACCTACGAGATACATTTCAATAAAACAGTACGAATATCGAATGACCTCATGTATGGTTGTCCATTATAGATAAAATGTGTTAAAATATGATAGTAATTATATGATAACCTCATGTATGGCTGATCATTATAGATAAAATGGGTTTTAAACAAATAGTAATTTTATGGTGACCCATATTTGACAAAATTTATTAAAATCTGAATGCAGTTGTTTTGCGAGATAAAGTAATTTGTACGGTGATCAGTTTATGATAAAACTCAATGGAAAAAAAAAGGAAAAGGCAAATCTTTGGTAGATTGTTAAGGATTTAAATAAATAAAAAATATGTTAAAAATATGTTATTTATTTCAAATAAAATAATAAAGGAGGTTTTTTTTTTAAATTATGTCCAAATTGATAAAAAAGATAATATTTTTTTTGGAGGGGGTGTCTTTATTTTCTAATTGAAGGTATTTTTTAATTGATGATAATGCTGTAAAAAAATTTAATATTTGTTTGGTATTTCATAAAAATCAAATAAAACCGTTTCTATGAATAAAAATTATAAATGATACATTGCAGCTCTGGGGTTTGTGAACAGACTCTGTTTCGAGACATCCAAGACATGGAATGGACACAGGTACCACCTGCTACGGCCGACGAATTATTGAACAGAGCCTCAACACCACCCTGTAGGATGACAGAGAGTATGGACTTTGATGACATCGTTGAAAGTTCCTTCCACTGCGAGGATTCGCTATTGATGGAGGAAGATGCATTGTCTGCTGTTCACTTCTTTTCAGAGCTTGCTGATGTCTCCTTCCATGAGGGTGATTCTCTTATTCGTGATCTACAGGTGGATTCGCTAAGCGAATCGTTTATCGATCAATATGGTGCTGGTCAAAATGATGAATTTGATATCCGTGTCTTAGGAGAGAAGAAATTAAAGTCCATGGGGGCTGTTGAAGTTCAGTACGAGTTGATGTTCCGCGACGATCTCTTCCGTAAAAGTAAGAAAATGATCGAAGTCAAAAATCTCCTGAAAGAAGCATTTGAGGAGATGTTAAAGAGAGTCAAGAAAGACCTTCGCCCAGGCGATATCATCAGGGCAGGCATCTATAACGATCATTTGGATTTACCAGTGTTTGTGCCCTGTCGCCCCATGGAGGAGATGGATGCCGAGGTCATGTTGGAGAGTCTGATGACTGTTCTCAACAGCAATGAAGATATACCTTTTGATTCTTCCTGCCGAATCGATATCGGAGCCATCAAATATCCTCGTGGTGGTACAGGAGTAAAGATGTCATCTGTTGCTAAAACAATCTCAGACAAGAAGTCCATCATACAGATACGCAATACTGACAACAAGTGTCTTGTCCGCGCCGTGCTTGTCTGTTTAGCAAACAGCTGTAAAATCCACAACACAGAGTTTAACAAAGTCAAGGCTCGTCATCCGTCTCTGACATGCGGTGAAATTCTATTGCTTCATCAGCAGTGTCCACTCTGGTATTACAAGGACCTGTGTAAAAATAAAAAAGGACCTCAAGACACGTTGACTAAACAGATCTGTGAAATGATGAACATGGTTGACGACGAACCGCTCACTTATGCATTCATTCCAGAACTTGAAGAGTATCTCCAAATTAGCATTTACGTCATCAGTGTTAGGACGGGGAACGAATTTGTTTACATTAGTCCTAACCACGATGAGGAAAGAAAGAAGATATTCCTGCTTCACGACGACAGGGAGGGTGTCGAACATTTTCATTCCATCGCATCACTGGCAGGTTTCTTTTGTAGGTCGAGGTTTTGCAAGTCGTGTTTGAAACCTTACGAAAAACCATATAGTCATAAATGCAAAAACCATTGCAATGTCTGCTTTTCGGACAATTGCCTTGTAGAGCAGAAGAGAACTTGCCCAGACTGTCATCAGACCTGTCGCTCTTGAGCCTGTTTCATTCGCCACAAGAATCCCCTGGAAGGGGGAAACGTGCCTTGTGACCTACGATACAAATGTCCGACCTGTCACAAGACTATGTTACGATACGAAATGAAACCCGAAGATCACCGCTGTGGACATTACTCATGTAAATCGTGCAGACAGTATGTGGATGCAGATCATTTATGTCATGCTAGAAGACATAAAACCGAAGAAAACCCAAAAGGGCGTCAATTCATTTTTGCCGACATCGAGGCATCGCAAAAGGACGAAATTGTTCAGTGTGACTGGGGATACGAACCTCAAAGACAAGCAGACTGTGATGAGTGTGGATCAGTAAGAGACCCCTGTACCTCTTGTCGGCTCTGTCAACACTGTCAAAAGTCACACTGTGGTAAAATGAAACACACTTTGGTCTTAGCCGTATGCCAGACGGCCTGTCCTACATGCGAGAACCAGAGTCTTACACCCGATAGTAGATGCGACGGTTGTGGAGACAGGTGTTCACTTTGTAAACAAAAGGACAAGAAAACCAAACAATACATTTCGCCCCCTTGTCCCAATCGATGTGGGCTTCGAGAACGTGTGTTTTATTCCTTGCACGATCTCGGAAGTTGGATATTTAGCGAGCATCACAAGGGATTTACTGTCCTGTTCCATAATCTGTCCTACGACGGACAGTTTCTACTACAGTATCTATTGTCACAGTCCCTTCGTCCCTCCTGCATCATATACAGAGGAAGTAAAATTCAAATGTTCAACATCAGCGGTCTCCAGATCAGAGTCATCGATTCGTTTAATTTCCTACCGATGGCCCTAGCCAAACTTCCCAAAGCCTTTCAGCTAGAAAGTCTGGCAAAAGGATTTTTCCCTCACTTTTTCACCTGTCAGGCGAATCGGAATTATGTCGGACCTTATCCGCCTGCTGAGACTTACGGTCCAAACGCCATGTCAATTGAGGGTAGAAAAGAATGCTACAAATGGTATGAGTTTAAAGTGAGCAACGGAGAGGTCTTTGATTTTCAGAAAGAAATCATAAAGTACTGCCGGAGTGACGTCGACATCCTCCGGCGCGCATGCCTCAAATTCAAGAACCTGTTACTCGAGGCCACCGGAGTCGACGGAGGTCGAACCGTCGATGCCTTCGATTCCTGCACCATTGCTTCTCTCTGCATGGACGTGTTTAAGACAAAATTTTTACCTGAAGAGTGGAAGTTCCACATCAAGAAGGGCGATCAGGAGCGGTGGATCGAAGTCCAGAGACGTGACAATAAGACCCAGGTAAACGACGCGGACCAGTGGATTCCATGGGATGACTTCAAGTCACGTGATGTCACTATTATTAAAGAAGAATTTCTCAAATCCCCGATTGCACGCTCCCCGCCGAAGGGATATTCGTCCCGCATCAAATATAGTCGCAAGTCGATTTGCTGGCTGGAGTAACTGAGACACCGTTCTCGAGTCTCTGGAATAGAACTGGATATTTGGCACGCGCTTACGGGACAAGGAGAATATCGAGAACCCGGTACCCGATATTTCCTAGATGGATATGAACCCCCTAATGAACATCACCCTCGCGGTGTGGCCTACGAGTTTCACGGTTGTCTGTATCACGGATGTCCGGTCTGTTTTAAGAATCGAGATTCTATACTGATACTCAATTCCGAACAGACGGCCTCCGAATTGCTTGCACTGACCCGACACAAGGAAAAACGACTCCGTGAGGAAGGACTGAAAGTCGTCAGTATCTGGGAGCATGAATTTGATGCCATGTTGGCTGCAGATATTGATGCCAAAGCGTTTGTCGAAAATTTAGAAGTAGTGGATCGTCTCGACCCCCGGGACAGTTTAATGGGTGGGCGCACAAACGGGTGTATGCTGTATAAACGAGCAAGAAGAGACACTAAAATCAAATATGTGGATTTTACGTCCTTGTATCCCTTTGTCAACAAGACGTCAAGGGCGTCAATTCATTTTTGCCGACATCGAGGCATCGCAAAAGGACGAAATTGTTCAGTGTGACTGGGGATACGAACCTCAAAGACAAGCAGACTGTGATGAGTGTGGATCAGTAAGAGACCCCTGTACCTCTTGTCGGCTCTGTCAACACTGTCAAAAGTCACACTGTGGTAAAATGAAACACACTTTGGTCTTAGCCGTATGCCAGACGGCCTGTCCTACATGCGAGAACCAGAGTCTTACACCCGATAGTAGATGCGACGGTTGTGGAGACAGGTGTTCACTTTGTAAACAAAAGGACAAGAAAACCAAACAATACATTTCGCCCCCTTGTCCCAATCGATGTGGGCTTCGAGAACGTGTGTTTTATTCCTTGCACGATCTCGGAAGTTGGATATTTAGCGAGCATCACAAGGGATTTACTGTCCTGTTCCATAATCTGTCCTACGACGGACAGTTTCTACTACAGTATCTATTGTCACAGTCCCTTCGTCCCTCCTGCATCATATACAGAGGAAGTAAAATTCAAATGTTCAACATCAGCGGTCTCCAGATCAGAGTCATCGATTCGTTTAATTTCCTACCGATGGCCCTAGCCAAACTTCCCAAAGCCTTTCAGCTAGAAAGTCTGGCAAAAGGATTTTTCCCTCACTTTTTCACCTGTCAGGCGAATCGGAATTATGTCGGACCTTATCCGCCTGCTGAGACTTACGGTCCAAACGCCATGTCAATTGAGGGTAGAAAAGAATGCTACAAATGGTATGAGTTTAAAGTGAGCAACGGAGAGGTCTTTGATTTTCAGAAAGAAATCATAAAGTACTGCCGGAGTGACGTCGACATCCTCCGGCGCGCATGCCTCAAATTCAAGAACCTGTTACTCGAGGCCACCGGAGTCGACGGAGGTCGCACCGTCGATGCCTTCGATTCCTGCACCATTGCTTCTCTCTGCATGGACGTGTTTAAGACAAAATTTTTACCTGAAGAGTGGAAGTTCCACATCAAGAAGGGCGATCAGGAGCGGTGGATCGAAGTCCAGAGACGTGACAATAAGACCCAGGTAAACGACGCGGACCAGTGGATTCCATGGGATGACTTCAAGTCACGTGATGTCACTATTATTAAAGAAGAATTTCTCAAATCCCCGATTGCACGCTCCCCGCCGAAGGGATATTCGTCCCGCATCAAATATAGTCGCAAGTCGATTTGCTGGCTGGAGTAACTGAGACACCGTTCTCGAGTCTCTGGAATAGAACTGGATATTTGGCACGCGCTTACGGGACAAGGAGAATATCGAGAACCCGGTACCCGATATTTCCTAGATGGATATGAACCCCCTAATGAACATCACCCTCGCGGTGTGGCCTACGAGTTTCACGGTTGTCTGTATCACGGATGTCCGGTCTGTTTTAAGAATCGAGATTCTATACTGATACCCAATTCCGAACAGACGGCCTCCGAATTGCTTGCACTGACCCGACACAAGGAAAAACGACTCCGTGAGGAAGGACTGAAAGTCGTCAGTATCTGGGAGCATGAATTTGATGCCATGTTGGCTGCAGATATTGATGCCAAAGCGTTTGTCGAAAATTTAGAAGTAGTGGATCGTCTCGACCCCCGGGACAGTTTAATGGGTGGGCGCACAAACGGGTGTGTGCTGTATAAACGAGCAAGAAGAGACACTAAAATCAAATATGTGGATTTTACGTCCTTGTATCCCTTTGTCAACAAGACATGTCGATATCCCGTCGGACATCCAGAGATCATCACTTGCAATTTCAACGATATTGAATCCTATTTCGGATTGGCCAAAGTTAAAATCCTTCCACCCCGTCGTCTCTTTCATCCGGTTTTAGGTTACCGAGAGGGAGGCAAATTAACTTTTCCTCTCTGTCGGACTTGTGTGGAGCATCAACAGCAAATCCCCTGCACTTGTTCTGACACGCAAAGGGCGTTAACGGGTACTTATTGCACACCGGAGCTGATCAAAGCTGTTGAAAAAGGGTACAAGATTTTAAAAATTAACGAGGTATACCACTGGAGAGAGTCAACACAATACGATCCAGTCACAAAGACTGGGGGTCTCTTTGCCTTCTACATCAACCTGTTTCTCAAGATCAAACAAGAGGCCAGCGGGCGACCGGCTTGGGTCAAGACCGAGGCTGATCTCTCTCAGTATATTGCAATGTACGAAAAAAGGGAAGGCATTCGTCTCGATCCCGATAAAATCGAAGTAAATCCAGGTCTCAGGAGTTTAGCAAAACTGTTACTGAACAGTTTTTGGGGGAAATTCGGACAGCGCTTAAATCTGACCAAGACTCAATTCGTACACGACAGCCAGGCTCACGTGCTCTTTGGTCACATGAGCGAGCCCACCGTGGAGATTGTCGACTTTCACATCGTGGACGACGAAAACCTCATGTTGTCCACCAAACGCACCTCGGAAGAGATGTGTGCCCCGGGTCACACCAACGTGTTTCTGGCGTCCTTTACCACCTGCTGGGCTCGACTGAAACTGTACGAGTTGCTTGACCGTTTACAGACTCGAGTCCTTTATTGGGACACAGATTCTGTCATTTACACTTCCAAGGAAGGGGAGTGGGAACCCCCCATCGGAGACTATCTCGGGGAACTCACCAACGAACTGGATGATGGGGACTGGTTCACAGAATTTGTGTGTAATGGACCCAAGAATTACGCTTACCAGACACATAAGGGAAAACATGTATGTAAGGTAAAGGGATTTTCTCTCAACTACAACAACGCAGAGATTCTAAATCTGGACAGTATGAGAGACGCCATGTTTAATCGCAGCGACCCGCAAGTGGGGAAGTACTACACTACAAATTCAAGTAAAATCTGTAGAGAAAAAGTTCACTCTGAGCTCTACTGCCAGGAAGAACTCAAACAATACTCTGCTGTTTACACCAAAAGAGTCGTTCAGAGAGATCTCTCTACCCTACCATATGGATTTTAACAATGACAAGACATTGAAAATAAAATGAAAATGTTTTAATTATGCAATTGTACATTTTACATGATTTTTGTAAAACATGTTTTCTACAGTAAAAATATGAACTCATTCGTTAATAATAAGAGTTTAAAACTTGATCCAAGTCTTTTTGATTTTTTTGAGTGATGTGCGCATGCCCGGTGGTAACTTCCGCTTCTTGGGTCTGTCATAAATTAGACCGGATCCGGTCTGGTGGTCTTCAGTTGAGCCAACGGGTTGGATTTCGATCTGAGAGTGTGGGGGTGGTTCAGTGTTTGTTTCTTGGTCTTTTACCTCTTTGCGTTCACTCTGAGACTGATTCGTCAGCCGATCGTACGTCGTCTTCTTCACCAGAAGATACTCCTCCGCCATCTTTGAAATGAGGTTTGAGAATAAGGGGTATGATCTCGGTGTGTTTCCTCAACAATTTCTTGATGGCGATGTTTTCCACTGCCCGGTCACTGAGAGACTGAAGAATGTTCTTGTACACTTTTAGTTTTGAAACGTAATAACCGGATATGCTCGGATGACCCACATACAGATTGAGAGCAATTTCCCGCAAAGCATTGATTTGTTCGTTTGAGGCCATGCCAATCAATTCCTTCCTCTGCACGGGATCCGACACATACAGGAATTGGAGAAAAGCCACGTGACGTCTTGTTCTCAGTGACATGATGAAAAATGACACTTTGCATTTAAAGACATTTCTATTTATTGAGGAAGGTAAACAACTGTTTCCCCTTCTTCCGGTAAAATGTTAGTGCGCAGGCGTCGATCTTCGGGGCAGTGATTGGTCAAATCTACCAGAATGTAGCCATAAGGACGGCGGACGGCCCTGGCGTAGGCGTCCATCCAAAATTTAGAGCGACCCGTAAACACCTGACTTCCGAAAGTGACAATCTGGCGATTATCTCTCACATTCTTAAACAGAACTACATGCTGGCAATTCAGCAGAATACTCTTGGCATAGACTCCGGGAGGATAGAGGTTCTGTGACAAGAGAAACGCCGTTATGTTGGCGTGAGACACAATGGTCTGAAACAAGTGCAGGGCATCGGGACTCTTGGTCACCAAATGGATCATGTCGTCCAAGATCATCACTGTGTGGGTCGAATCTAGAGCCCATTCTCGAATCTCTTCGCGGGTAGGTAGACCTCTATAGGTTGTAAATTCAGGCAGAGTTGCCTGCATGTCATTCACCACGGGTTGGTCTTCCAGGTAACAGTACACGATCTTACAAGGCGGCACTTCGAAAGACTCGGAAGCTCCTTTTAATAGGTTCCACACCCAGTGTGTCTTACCAGACATGGTACCGCCAATGACAGCAAAGGAAGTCGGAGTCTTGAATTTCATCGTGACACTCTCATTCGGGGTCAGCGAGCAACTGGGCTTGCTTGACAAAAAATCTCCTCTTTAAATAATAAAAACTTGTATTGACTACTTTTTTTTTTTATTTATTGTAGATAAGACTGACCGTAAATAGTCATTGATACAAAGTATAAACATGATTCCCGGACCCCTCTGCCACCACCGCCGCCGCGCGCGCAAATCTCGGGGATCCGGAACTCAAGAATCCGGAAACCAATTTCCGGGGAATCTCGGGATCCGAACACTGGATTCCGGTGATTTGACACTTACATAGATTACAATACAATACAGTCTACACATAAGTAACGTTGTTCTAAATCAAAATAATAAACACGAGAATATAATGTACAAATAGAAACAGGGATGTAGGACAGTGAAAAAAATAAGACATCTTACAATCAAAGGATGCGATTTCCTTTTAAAATCACATCTCTTACAAGAGTCTCTGATGTCACACGAATGACATTGGCCTTGGAAATTCTTTTGGCTCGGCAATACAAATAAAACAAAACGTGAAGTCCACAACTAGTGTCAGAGTCCGACTGTACTTGTTGTAGAGACACAGTAGAGCGTTGCGATCGATAAACTCTTTTAGGTGGATGTCATACTCTTCCGGTTTTCGTCCGAAACTATCGAAAAATTCACATTCGTTGTCATTGTCAAACCAGTAATCGACCAAGTGCGTTCCCTTCTTATGAATGGGATCTGTGTTGCAGATCATGGCTGATGGAAACTGGCGAACATGAACAGGTAGTGTGTCGGAGGCAAAGACCCCTCGAAAGTAAAGTTTCAACTCTGGTAAGGTCTCCACGAGAGCAAGTAATTGAGTCGTATCCATGATTACAGTTGTCGTATTTCTCTGGCTTGATCGACGAGGAGCAGACCCGGATATTCGCAGAAGGCAAGGGCACTCACAGTCACAGTAGTGGGTGAAGCGAATCGAGCGTACACTCCGACGTTTCCCTGGTGAGTGAGATTTATATACCCCTCACCCAGATCATTGGGGTCAAGGTCAAATGCGTAAATGGCGTATCCCTTAGAAAAATGGTCTCGGTCGATGATCAGCCCGTCGTCCTTGTACCATTTGTCGGAGGCTTGGTACAGATTACACAGAGCAGTGACGTAATTGCGATTGTCGTCAAAGTCTAGTTTTAGGGGCCGGACAGGAGTGGGTTCCCCGTTGACAGTCACCACGATTTCGGACAGATTAAAGTGTTAAAAGTTGAAAGGATTCGCATCATAGCTTCCGTTGACGGCCGTCTGTTTCACGAAGGCAATGTACATCTTTGAAGGTCTTCTTCCATTCCAAACATCATCCCAGTAAACTTCACTAGTGTTGTCCGAGATGGTCATCATCTTGACGTCGGTCTTTAGATAATTGGACCGAGCAGGTGACTTGGTAATGGCGTTTGCATGATTCAGCAAAACACCACTGTCCAGTCTAATTTTGCATGCTTTAAATACGGCATCGAGGATGGTGACTTTGTAACTCGGGGAGGCTTCTTTACTCATCAGTACGAATTCGTTTCTCGAGCGAAACAATCTCAACTGCAAGTCAACGCCATTAATGAGGAATTTGTCTAGGTAGAAACAGTCGACGTACAGGGGACCTTTCAGATCAAATGTTCTGGACTGTTGTGTGAACACGTAGCGCGCTCTAAGACCCTGGTTACGTCCTGTGGCGGCATCTGCATCGTCCAAGACTTCCTTGTCTGGGTAATACAACTGAGTCTGTAGTTGTGATTGGCTGGCACTGGGTCCGTTGGATAAGAGGACTTTCAGGTAGGCTTTCCAGGGATAATTGTTGGCATTCTGCGAGACGCACTTTCCGTTCATATAGACGTCGATCTGCGAGAATAATGACTGTAAAGGTAAGTTGACAATTCCCGTCTTTTCAGCGGAGGCCAGTGCCGAGCCATCGGCTTTGGTGATTTTGGCTTTCAGGTAGAGTCGACTCCTTCTCAAATCGATGTATTCGTTCCCCCCTCCCGGAACGGTAAACTCGAGGGGAGCGGTTTCGCCATTAAAGGAGGAAATGGGTCGAATCTCGGAAAAATAAATTTTCTGGACAGCCACCTGATTAGGAGGATCGTTAAATAGAGACAGTTCTGAAGGTTCGGCCACCGATGTGTTGATCTCACTCAGGAATGCCATTACTCAAAGATGTTTTTTCTAGGTAGACGAGATTTTCTCTGTGCAGATTTTTTTTTAGTCAGTCTTGAAGGTTTCTTTATGCCTTTGCTCTGTGCTAGGGCTTTATTCTTCTTGCGCTGGGCACGTCCTCTCCCTCTGGATGCTGTCACACGACTGTTAGATTTCTTGGTTTTCCTTTTTTTTTATAGACTTCTGTACAGGCATGTGAGGCTCGTCGTTACGGATGGTTTCATTCAGATCGGACAGAGCTCTCTCTCGATCAGCGGCCACAGGCGTCACTAGTTGTATGCTCTGTTGGGGAGTGTGAGATTTTAGGGGAATCATGTACGCTTTTCGTCGGTTTAGGATCCCTCCTCCTTTCTGAGTGTTTCTCCGAATGACAGGGATGAAATTTTCCCCTTCACCCGTGTGACGAAATTGTTCCCATAACGCAGGGTTCGAAATGTAAGTAGGCCCAGACATGATCAATTAGAGACGCCGAAACACGAGTGTTACAGTCGACTCGCCAATTAGTAATGAAACATTGTTGTCGTTTTTATCCCTTATATACACGTGGATGTCTCGCAGATCATTGATGCGTAACGGTACGCGATAAGGTCGAAGAAAAATGACATTTTGATTGTTCTCCAGAACAAGGCGTCTTAAAAGAGGTTTTTGACGCTCTCCTACGAAGCTGTCGTCGCAGGCGGAACAGTACACAAAAATTTCCTTGTCGGGTGTCGATTTAATGTTCGTATTGCAGAATTCCGTCAGTTCAACAGTCCAGTCTCCCGTCAGAGGTAAAGGGCGGGGTAGGCGTACTCTAAAGTCATCCGGTCTATTGTTGTGGTAGACAGAGAGGCTGTCCGTCGACTTGAGTACCATTCGCATTGACATCTTTTCGAATAATGAGGAAATCGGCTCGCTTCATGTCTCTTTTATGTCGGCCTTCGGGATCCAACTGTCAAATTTCTTGGGCCATCCCAGCCATCGTACTAAAACCTCTTCCTTACCACGAACTTTACGTTTTCTAGGAATCTTATCAATCCTCCAGATAGTATTTTCGTCTTTGGACACTTTTTGGAGCTCACTGGCGTAAAAAGTACCTTGAATAGGATCACCTAGCATGTCTCTCAGCTTGTAGATGGGAATGTCTTGAGAAACAAAGCGTTCGCGGATGGTGAATATTTCTTCTGTGTAGGTCTGGTCGTAATCGCGTTGAAATGTTCGTTTTAGATGCGTGATTCGTACTTGATCACCAATTTTAAATGTAAAAGGTTTTCTGCGTCTTCTAGGTTTACTGGATTTTTTTTTTACTCTTGGCACTCGCACATTGTTTTTTGACGCACTAAATAAGCGTCCAATCGCACTTCTTCTTCGTTTTCTCGGGTGACAGAGGAGGGTGTGCGACCGTTTAATGATCGGTTAGGTGTATCATTGATAGATCGAACCACGTCTTGTAAAATATCCAAGTACTTGTATTTCTGAAGGTGGGTAAAGTAACGATACAGTCTCTTTTTCAAGGTCTGGATGTATCTCTCGGCAAAATTGGCTTTGGTCTCGTTCAAGGCGTAAAATATCTTGATGTCCTGCTCTCTCAAATACTGTTGAAGGTACCTGTTGTAAAATTCTGATCCCTTGTCAGTACGGATGGCTTTGGGTCGTCTCGGGTCTCTCAGTATGTCTTGGAATGCCTCGATGACAGATTTAGCCTTTCTGTCTTTTAAGGGTCGAACCCACATGAAACGAGAGAACACGTCTACGATCACTAACAGGAATTTAATTCCGTTGTTGTACTCGGACAAGTTCTGAACATCGGCGAGATCTGCTTCCCATTGGTAGTCGATACCTTGAACTACCACGCGTCTCCGTTTAAACCCTCGACGCTTCACTTTCTTTTGCAATGAGTAAGCGTCTTGATTTTGTAAAAACTTTTTAATTTTTCCAAGACCAATGTCATACTTTCCCTCGCGTTTCACCACCTGATATAACTTAGAGGGTCCGGCAAAGGAACCTGGATGTCGAGGATCATACGAGATTTTCTTCAGGTACTCCTCCATGATCTGATCACTCGGACAGTTTAATTTGAAATAACTCTTTTTTTTATTCTCCTAAACTATTATACCTCTGTGTTTTACTAATTTCAATACAAAAAAAAATAAAATCAACAAAAATCAAGGTTTTTTTTTCTAAACAGATTTATTGTATTCAAACATGCATGACTGATATTAAAAGTAAAAAAAAAACAACAACCCACAATTCTAAACATTGTCCCTGTCTCACTACTGCGGTCGATCTTGTCCATACAACTCGGAGCACATTCCCAGTGTCCTAGATCGGTGGGTTCGGATTCTCAACAGGAACAAAACACAAATGTAGGAGTTTTGCTCGAAAGTTTGTAAGAATAATGTTACAAAATACTGAACTCAGTAGTCTTTTCCATCTGTCACCATGTTAGCATAAACACAATTCTTTGACCAACGGAGATGTTCTTTGTAGGAATCATCAAAGGGTTCCCAGTCCTTGACAGACACTCCACACGAAAAACAGGTGACTCTGTCTCCAATTTCGGTGTAGATGAAACCAGCTCTAGCCAAGTCCTTCTTGTTGGGACCTTTGAGGAACTTTGGCCAATCTCTAAAGCTGGCATAACGTTCGGCAAAATTGGCATACTTTGGGTGTTTCCATTCGTTCCAGTTTAGTAAAAAAGGTGAAGAGATGTTCTGGACTGGTCTCCCTGCATTCCTGAATTCGCCCGAGGTTCCTCGTGTGCCTGTTGACAAGACAAAATTTGCTGCTGGAGCCATTCTAGAAGACGCAGGTTCCGACGCAGTAGGCTTGGAAAACACTGCAGAATCTGTCTCCAAGCAATGGGGTATGCAATCTAATTTGGAAGTCATGCTTTCGCGAGGACAGTGTCGGAAATTAATCAGAAATAGGGTTCATCGTATTTTATATAGCTCTCATCACGTGATCGTATTGTTTGATGACCTAGTCTAGGAAATACCTGTGTTGTCACGTGATTTTCCATGACATCACAGGTATTTTTATTGTCATTCTTGTGACGTCATGGAAATTTTTCATAATTTTTCCATGACATATCAAGGATGCGTATTTATATATAAGTGTATGATCTCTCTCGCCATTCGAGAACCAGACGTGATACAGACAACATGTCAAATCCACGTTTATCAGTAGCATTGGAAAACGGTCGATACGCTAAGGTACAGACTTGGCAAAAAGAACCCAGACTGGATTTGAGAGAATGGGAAATAAGTGAAGTGACGGGGAAACATGACATGAAACCTACCACAAAGGGAATCAGTCTGAAATTGCATCAAATTAAATCCTTGTCGGACAAAATAGATTTTATCGATGAATCCCTAGACAAACATGAAGAAGGAACCTGGCATCTGGGTCACAACGTTTATGTTTCCTTACAAGAAAATAATCCATGTGTGGACATCCGCCAGTATTGGAGACCACCTAACCAAAATGAGATCGTTCCGACAAAGAAAGGACTTTGTTTGCGACCCACAGAATACGGTAATCTCAAGAAATTCTGGAAAGATATTGAGCAGAGTCTACCGGAGTTGGAGACCTTCGTTTTCTGCATTGATCAAGACGATCATCTGAATCAAGAAGGAATGCTCAGATGTCCTGCCTGTAACCCAAACGATTATTTAAATTGGTAGCAGTCCATCTAGGAAAAAGAACATAAAAATTTAAAAAAAAAAACTGACAGTGAAAATATGTGTATAAATTCTTTTCAAAACGTGTGAATTATTCACAATGATTGCAAGTATAACAATTTTATATGTGAACCAATTCTTGGTTTTTATTTTTGGTGATTCCTAAACTAAAAGTTTAGCAAATAAAACATATTTCATTTACATCAATGTGTTGTTCGTTTTTTTTTATTACTGTATCATGTGTTCACAGCAAAAATTACTTCTGAAAAGAAATATCAATTATAAAGATTTGGTCTCTCTCTCTCGGATCAACATTATGATAAATCCAAATATCCATACTTACTGTTATTCCCGCGTTCGTATTCTAAAAATCTTTTCGTTTTCTCTTTTATTTTATCAAGGGAGTTTGTTGATTTCCTCAAGGCCAAACCAAGGTCATAGCTGTGTGTATTTTTAATTATACATATGTTATCCTAAGCAAGGAAATATTCGGCTAATCCCCGCATTGTCCTCTCCTACTATAGCACCCAATACTTACTCCTCATCCGTATCCCTCAAGGACTTATGGTGATCATCCCTGATGTCCTCTCCAGGTCAAGAGAAGGTCATCAGACCCCATTTTAAGGGATTATAATTCCCTCTGTGTCCTCTCACACAATAGTCCCCACTTCAGGAGGATCATCCGGATAATCCCCTCTTTGACCCCTCACACAATAGGCCCCACTTCAGGAGGATCATCCGGATAATCCCCTCTTTGACCCCACACACAATAATCCCCACTTCAGGAGGATTATCCGGATAATCTCCAATTATCCGAATAATCCCCCCATTGTTCTCTCACACAATAGACCCATTGTTTACCCCCCCCCCCTACATGTTGGTTATACTAATGATAATGGCTTCTTTATCGGCTAGGGGTGTTGTTCCTTAAACTGTCTTCAAAGCCAGGTCTGGTTGTTTGAAAAGGTCAAGTGCTGGTTAAAACTAATAAATCAGACCTGAGTCTAGGTGAGTGGTATTCAGGGTTAAATGTTCATAGAACCAGACTGCAATTATCGATATAACTGTTCACAGTACATGTAAAATGGGTAAAGAAAAACTTAAGTGGCTGTCCAATTTTCAATACAGAAAAGGTAGTGTGCCACACAACAAGAGAAAGAAATCTCAAGGGAGCAATTATCCTGAATCGAAGAAACCACAGATAGTTAGGCTAAGTAGTGAGCTATATGATGAATTGGTTACAATTAATAACAATGGGCAGTTAATGACTATTAATGACGCAGAGGGCAGGGACAGCAACATGATGATTCTGAGACGGGGGAGAGAGCCCAGGGCCATTGATTTATACGGTGACAGTGAAGCTGCAGGAAGCCCAGAAAGTGAACAATAAAAAGACTTCCGAGTAATGGAACGATTCATTTAAGGATCATCGATCCCTGAAACCAACCTGTGAAGGAAGTCTAGATTGGAACTACTCTCGCGACCAAAAACGAGGTTTGGCATGGATAACATCTCTCCACTGCGGGTACTAGAGTCCTCCATGTAAGCTCTATGAGGAGGTAAAGTCCCCAGGTCCAGGGAGAAAAGCGGCACGCCTCAACTTGGCCATGTCGGTGGGTTGTATGGGCAACTGTCTGACGACCGAGGGGATGCGCGGAATGCTCCGCTCAGCCAATATCCACCCAGGGTCAGCCAGTAGTATGCAGGAAACGGCGAACAAAGTCGGGGGAAAATACTGGAAACAAATCAACATAATATAAGAGGTATTCGTCAAAAATTTCAAGAAAACACTACAAATTGTGGGCTTCTTGCAACCTCAACTATACGAGCGGAGGGGGACGCAAGATACAACAATTCAACATTCAGCGCCGTCGGTAAAACTTCTTTTCAGGCAGCAACTCAAGTGACTTGCACTATGTGTGAAAACGTAACCAGTAAAAGAGCCATTGGAAATCCTCAGTGTTACCAAAAAAACTTTAAATTGAACATGAATGGAGCTAAATTTTTAGGTCACCTGAGTCACTCAGGTACCTTGACTTCAGCTGATGTCCAGTTGTTGGAAACTTTGGAAAATTTTCTCTTGTGTTTAAACATAAAACGGAAGTTTTAGTCATCTTCGAACCTATCACTTTCATAGTTAAATTAGTATATAACAAATGCATTGTGATGCGTATACATGAATCAAAATAACTGTATAACCGTTTATCTATGATCTCATTACATAACATACACTTTGTTTCCATTTTTGTCCCTGACAGGAACTCGTTCCAAATGCATGGTGTAGTCAATTGCTGCTAAATATCATCTACATTTGTAAGATTCATAACTGAAAGAAAAGTATCACATGTAAATGAGTTTTGTTATACAGAGAAGATGTCTGAGCTGTGAGCCAATGCTCGCTAGTGATACCCCGCTCTGATGTGAATATTATATGGTACAAACACAAGGGTAAAAACAAACCCCCTCCCACCCATCCCCCCTTTTTTTAGAGTGGGGGTTGAATTTCTTATCAACCTGTTCCAATTCGGAAAATGTCTTCAATATACATCCCTTAAATTTCTTAAAGGAGAAAAGTATCTGTCTTTTGAGTAATACCGTACATGTACCTACCTAAATGCTGACCTCTGTGGCGCATTCATCAGTATGTGATTATTGAAAGATTCAAACTCTGAAGTTGTTCTGCAAAAGTAAAATGTCCTATTTTATCAAAATGTACAGTACAATTACTATGGGCATGTATAAATTTTGGTATTAGTCAGACATGGATTTGTTTTTAAATACATCAGCCTACGTAATTAGATTTTTGTACATTATAAATTCTGAAAGTTTGAGATTATGTGCATTTATCTTGAACATTTGGAACATAACTGTATATATAAATATAATTAGCGTACTCTTCTCTCTCTCCCTCCGTGGCAGTCTCCGTGCTTTCCTTTCCTCTGTAGCCGTACTTGTAGTAACTGTGGAAAGAGAAATGTTCAAGGCTGATCGACCCTTTGAAGTAAGGCGTATGGGGGTCGATGTGCTTGGGCCAGTATGAGTAGGGGATGCAAACACAACTTCTCCAGAGGTTGTGGGTGTAATGGTTCGTTTGTATCTAATTAAACGCATATGACATAATGAAAATATCATATCTTGATGTAACCGAGCAGAAAGGAGGCAGATGGTGATTTCAGTCGATTTATTAAGTAGATAAATAAAGCATTGACCTATAAACAAGAAATAATACATTAGACATAAAATATAGTTTTACGTGTACATTTAATATGTTTAGTTTCTGAAATCTTTAACAATAAGCTACCGTTTCTCCAGTATTCATTTAAAATATAAAACATGTTATGTAACAATTTAATATCTGAACCTACAAACAAGTTTTAGAAAATACTATGACTAGTTTAACTGCAAAAATACGCTAAAGTATAAACTTTGCAATTAAAATAAAATGCCCAAATCACTAACATGGTAGTAAAGAAATATATAAGTAAATATAATATTAACATACCACAAGATGTAGCAGATATACTCTGGATTGACTGACGATGTTGAAAATGAAATACTGCCTAATTTTACTTAGTTTAAACGGTTACTTATATCAAATAGAAAATTAAATTTATTGGATAATGAAAATAAGAAAGACCAATGAAATTAGAGAACCAATGAAAAACGAAAGACTTTACTCAGCCAACTCAATCCAGTTGCGCAGTGTAACTTGCGGTTATTTAAAATTTAAGACTGTGTTTAACAAAAACGGATAATAAAATAGATAAGACGAATAAATACATATAAAAATATGTTTGATACTATCACATTTGTGTAAATCTAGGTTGCATGGATTTATGACGGTACGACTAAAAACCTGTAACAATTAATAACATTTTGAGACGACCCCTGATACAGCGCATGCGATACTTACACTTGTATAAGAAAATCTGCAAAAGTCCTATCGCTGACGATCTTCAATTCCCACTTCATATCATTCCATTGTTGTACTACATCTCCGATGTTAACATTTTGGCTATGATACCGTCGCATTCTTTCTAGTTTTCTTTTTTTCGTCGTCGAAGGCGTTAGCTTCGGCGCCATGATTATTTAGTCACGTGATGTATTCTTCATCGAAATGTAAACAAGCCATAAGACTCGAGTCTTGTTAACATTACGAACTATTCAGGCTCGGTGTACATCCTTACGACATTGAATTTGACTTAAATTTTTGGGTTAACTGTTTCATTTAGATTAGTTTAAACTATTTAGGCATTAGAAAGAAAACTTGAAAATTTGCAAAAATCGTGTTCAAGTCCCTTTAAAACTTGTCTCTATATTATTTAGATTAAGTTAAAATATGCCTTCACTGTAGTAGACACACGTGAATTCAATGATTCAATCACTCCCTCATAGGCCACCGCAGCATCTTCTGCTGCAGTCTGTAAAATATGAAATTAATTAACCATCCACAGGAAGAAAATCCTAAGGTTTATCTTTATCTGTCACATTAAGATTAATTACTGCACTGCCTGTGTCTGCAAATAAACTTTGTTTTGAAGTTAAGGTCAATTTTGAATGATGTGTAGTATTGTGTACATTCTTTGAAATATGGATTTAAATTATATTAATATTCATACTTTATTATGGTTAAAATACCGTACACAATGATTTATGATAATTTTATTGAATTCTAAAATCAAGATATATATTAAGATATCCTTTTTCACTAATTTATTTTATTTTTTTTCTGCCTTAATGCTGTTAATTTTAACAGGTAATCAGATAATAACCCCATTCTGTCATTTCTGAAGAAAAAAAATCTGATTGTAAATTTAGAAGAAAAGGATGAGAGAGCAGAACAATTAATCCCCTGGGATTAATTATCTTGCCTGCTGCAGAAAATTTAGAGGCTTATCTCTAACTATCATATGAAGATTAATGAACACCTTTGTCTGCAACTGATGTTTGTTTTGAAGTTGAGGTCAACCCTGGGGGATACAATGTATTTGCATTCACTGAAGGCTTGCTTTTTATAAAACACCTGTTTAAATCTTTTTTAAATACACATTTAATTTAGTTTTTCCTATAAGACATGATGTTATCCCTATTTTATGCAGATACAAGGTTACTATTTAGAGTTTTGGACATTCAGGAAATATCTTGAAATTTTTAAAATACAGTTGTTACTTATAATTTTCAATTTTTTTAAAAAATGTAATCAAATTAAACTCTCATGCCATGAGCTGCACCCTTCTATTTTTACCCTTCAGTTTAACACTTTAATTGTTGGATGAAAATCATATCCAACTACAAATCATGAGATCCTATATATTGCAGTTCTATAAGTTCTTTACATCTTATGCCGGGCATTTATTTTTCATCATTGTTAATATAAAGAGGATGGAATTCAAAGTTTTTTTTCACTTCCCTATATTAATTGTCATAGCGGGGCCCTTCCTGACTGTCAGTTTTCTAGTTTTTTTAGCGAACATTTTGAACCAATAAACAAGGTTCAGGCTTCCTGTGATGATAATCCCTGTTCTTTTCTTTTGGCACTGCCTCGTGATCCCTTGATACCACTGAGGTCCCCTTTAGCTATTCCTCAGCAATAGTGTCTGTCTGCAATCTTCTCTTCTTGGCTTCCGCTTTCCGGTGGATGACTCACTTGTGTCACCGGAGCAAAGGGCATTAACCTGTCTCCTGGTGGCCTGTACTTGGTGTTAGCCACCCGCAACGGTAGAGGTTCCACCGTACCCTTGTGTCTGAAGTTCTCATGACGAGTGACCTGTCCTCTTCTGGCACTGGAATACGGGCACCCTTCAACAGGACATCTGTATAAGACACGTTCTTGGTGGTTTTCTCTCCAGTGCACCCTGCAGTCCTTTTAGCTCTGGAGAAAATTCCTCACAATGAGGGTAGAGGCCATTACATTTGCTGAGGTTCTGGCTACTCTTACAGGACATTGCATGGCCCTGTCCATTTTTTGATAGCCTTAGCATTGATGATGGGAAAAGTTGGAGCACCATCCTCAGCATAACGAAGAGCGACATCTAAATTTGCTTGATTTTGATGATATCTGCCAACTTGCCCCTGAATCCACTAGGGTAATTTTTTCCTCATTACAGAGGTTTTAGGAGTTGGGTCATTTTACTTGAAAGGTAATTTAACAATTAATTTCCCTTTTTTACCCAGCTTCTCTCTTTTACGTTCATCAGTTAAAGCCCTACCCATTCATCCTTGATTAAGGTTTCTTCCTATTACACTCTTCAATTTACGTCTTTTTATGTCTAGGTTTAGCAAATCGAACTTTACTCGAATTTCATTTCAATAAATTACGAATGATGACCCCTCCTAAATGTCCAGCTCCTCCTCGTCTCAATATAGCTTTCATTCTGTTATCTTCGTTGATTTTTTTTTGTCAGCAATGATCCTCAAATCATCACGATATTTTTCGATAAAACGTTGAGTCTGTTTGTCAACAGGAATACTTCCTTTCAGTAATTTCTTAGCTCCAGTAAGAAACTATTTCATTAAAGTCTTACGGCTTAACTCGATAAATTTACTTAAATAAAAACAAATACTGTACATTATGTCACAAGTTCGATTGTTTTTAAAGACACCCCCCCCCCCCCGTTCCCCCCGGGCAGGAAAAAAATTGGGTCCACAGCTATTCATGCATTTTGTTTATAAAATGAAGATTTACATAGTATTTGGAAGGATTCTGTATTTCATTCAAATTATTCTTTTTTAATTGGCAAAAACTTACGCAGTGCTAACACAGGGGCCAAGCCCGTTTTAACATTAATTTCAATGTAACCATAAATAAAGAAAGGGGTCGAACTCTGATCCAGATAAAAAACTACCAGCTTGCTTCAAAAGCCTAATAAATCAATTATTTTTTACAAAACTTGCAATATGCGTGTATTTTCCAGAAAAATAATGTCTAAGATACACTCATGCCGAATTTCAAGTTGATGGGTCTTAAAATAGCGAATATATACGTCATTATTCTCTCGAATTCGCCAGTTTATTTTTACTAGGACATTTACCGGTCCAGGGCACACGATGGGATTTTGCCTCTGACAACAGCAGTATTGCAACAAGTCGAGAAACATTCGCACTAATCTTTTAAAATATCACATCAAACGCACGCTATTTACTTCCTTAAATTCCGATAAAATTCCGTAAATACTCTCCAAACTGAACTTTTATTCTGCAGCCACATCAACTTCTGACAGGGCCAGCCATTTTGACGTCTTCGAGAAATACTGATTCTGGTTGGACCATCAGGAATATTAACCAATGAAATTGAGTTTAACATTTTCTATCACAATGGCCGGTCTGGTCAGAAGTTGATGTGGCTGCAGAATAAAAGTTAAGTTTGGAGAGTATTTACGGAATTTTATCGGAATTTAAGGAAGTAAATAGCGTGCATGTTATTAAACTTCAGTTAATGTAAGCATTATAGAAAGCAACAGACTTGTAAATTTTCAGGGATGTAAACCATTTCCTTTTAACAGAATACTTGACGGAATGTACGAGTATCTAATACTAAAACGTGTATTAGATTACACAGATGTATATTTTTACTGTTATTTCAAAGTACATACACTTATCAACAACTTTTTCAAACAGAACTTAAAATTGCATTTACACGTGTACGTCATTATCATGCCATCATCATAACCTGTATGCAGTTACATCTGGTATACAGCTGATGTCTTTTATTGTGGTCATTATTTTTTAATGGCTTAAATGATTTCTTTCTGTGAACATCGTTTTTATGGTCCATTATTTTTAAATCACTTTTAATTTATCTAATATACTGTAGCAAAAATGAACATGCAAAGACATTTTGCTATCTACATGTACATGTACGTAGAATAAGTTAATGAATATTTTTACAAAATTGAAAAAAAAATAAAGAATACAAGGTAAACAACCACTATATGAGATAATATTTGACTAGCGTTCTTATTACAAAGCTGAAAGACGATTGTTTCCATCTTGCATTGATCAAATCATCTGCGTAAACATTAGGAACTGTAAACCATTTTAATTATTGGTGTATCAATTCATGTTTCTTTTTTATTTGCTAAATAAATTTATCACAGACAATCATTTTGTTAGACTCTATGTATTTATTCATGCATTATGAAAGTGATAAAAAACAGAGTTGCTGACTGTCTTGGCTCACGAAAATAACAAGACTATTATCTACATTCTCAAAGAGTACCCGCATACTTGATACGGGAATTGTACAAGTAAACAATTATCAAATACTGACCAATTTGACATCCCTAATAATTCATATACCTTTAAACAAAAAATCCCACAGGATGTGGAGTCCTGCTGTATGGGGACATTTGTAGGGCAACTTAGGTGCCACTCTCCATAACCCATTGTTTTAAGGAAAGAGCTATACAATTCAGTCACTACTCTTTCTTTCGTTCTACATTGAACAAGAAATGCATTGATGTGGTCTTTACATGTATATACATTATAGGAACATGTAGTGTTAACTTTCAACAGATAAACATATCTTACAACTTGTCCTTTCTTTATTTAAATATATATTCATTCCATGTTAGTATTCATAGTTGACAGTCTTCATATAAATAAACATGATAAACTTACTTTAAATGTTTTGAGTATAGCCGAAGACTTTTAGTCTTATGGAGTGGATCCATAACATAACAACGTTTATGTTGCACATCAAGAACCTGTAACATATGATCTTTCTGAAAGCATATTTTAAATCATTGAAGCCTTAGGCTTAACTTCTTCTTTTTTAAATTCTATAAAATCATTATAATAATAACATCCTCAATAGTATCAATATTTTCTAAATGCTACATCTATGTAGAATAATTTTCAGAATGAAATAGAAAGCAGAGTTATTTTACATACTAAATTACCAAAAATTCATAAATCTATTTTTGACTGTTATACTGCTTATTTATTGTTTCCGTGATTCCTACTTACGACAGCCACCCAGTGGCAACTCTTCTCGTTTAGACAGCCTATGACTACATCATAGTCTCTTATGTCCTGCTGTAACACAGAATTCAATACAACATTTGTTACACATTTAGTCATTGTCAATTTTTCAGTTTCATATTACATAAAATGTAAATAAACCTTTCAATACAAAGATAATCAGGTGAGATTTTTGTTAGTTATTACTATTGTGACAATGGTTATCATACATTTTGTGTGGTATTTACCTTTTTCGACCACCCCATATGGCCTTTCCCCAACATGATAGACGTTATTATTGGACTGCTGACACACAGCATCGTCTACAATAATAATACAGTTTTGTTTTAGAAAATAAAAGAGAGCTGATAACACTATACAATCAGAGTGACAAAAATCCCATGCTCTAAGAATTCATTTTTTCTATCATTTGTTTATTGCAAAGTGAATATTTTCCATGTTTCTGTTTTCAAATGTTTATCATACCTGGATCACCTGATCCGTTTTTTCTTTAATATGCCTATATATGCATTCATTATCTACAATTTGACAAAACTGAGCATAAATATAAAACCTTCATGATAAATGCTACATCGTGAAATACTATATACCAAATTTTCTCTTTATATATAAATAATCTTATAAAAACAACTAATACACATGCCATACTTTTCTCCTGATATACCTGTATGGGTCACCCTATATTAGGTGTGCCTTATTCTATCCAATCTACCGGTATGTCATATTTAACAGTCTTAATATACAAATACAAATGTATCTGGAAGTGTAAACAATATCTATATTCAATAACCGAAATAAATGACAGCATTTCTACTCTAAAATCAATAAAAGATAAAACATAAATTTACCTGATCATTCAGCTCTTCTCCGGGTCTTAGCGTAGCAAGGTCTGCTACGTACATGGTTAGACCATGCACCAGCCCCATCTTCTCTTCTGTCGACCCCTCCCATTTGGTCAAAATAGCTTTTACTAAATCTTTACCAAACAAATAATAAACAATATATTAACCTCTTATCAATAAATTTACTGCACTATTAACAGCAGCAAAATTGATAAAATATCATTTATTTTTTCAAGTTTTAGGGCCCAGGCTCCAGTCCCCCAAAAAATAAAATTAGAGTTCTTAAAACCATTGTGAAAAAATTAATATGATAAACATATATAGTATTTATAAATACTCATTCAAAGTTTAAAAAAAGGAAATCATTTATCAAAATACAAAATGTAATGAATCTCAGTAGATCTACACATCTGTGAGAATCTGAGATACAAGACTTAAGTCTTATTTCTACTAAATATACTAAAAAACACTTCCTAACTTGGTGTTAGTATCTGGCTGATATAACTGAAATTAAAACTCTAGGGTTTATCTGGTTGATTTTTGTTGTGTGAGTTTATCCCCAAATTTTTAATTGCTTACGACATTGGACATAGGGATCTCCTTTCGCATCTATACGTCAACTATACCACACTAGTTTTATGTTATTATAAATTGAATTCATGGATTCACTTTCATCTGAACAATGAGAACAAATTCGGAATTAAACTATAATTGTTGCATCCATTTCATACCGGTGTATCGTGCCAGCAATGGTAATGTTATCATAGTTACAATTTCTAGGAGCTTATTTTATTGCAATCGGAAA
Source organism: Magallana gigas (assembly GCF_902806645.1). Taxonomy (NCBI): domain Eukaryota; kingdom Metazoa; phylum Mollusca; class Bivalvia; order Ostreida; family Ostreidae; genus Magallana; species Magallana gigas. Next base: position 321,993 of record NW_022994813.1, read on the forward strand.
TAATTATTGACAAGCAGCATAAACATTTCAGCGGAGACCAATTATGATGGAATAAGGTATTTATGCGTTTTTCCTGCAGAACAAATTAGTACTTTGTTTATGAAATTAGGAAACGCCCGATTTTCAGTTTCACACTCATTAGAGTTAGATACAGTCTCGGAGGGATACGTCTCATATGACCATAAGGAAGTATCTGATAATTGAAAAATTGCGAATGGTTTTCGAACCTCCGCACTTAATCACACCAACCCTATGATGAAACACACCGTATTATAGCTACATACAGGTATCAACTTACCAGTGGTCTTGTGTTTCCTAAGAGCCATTCTCGAAGACTAGCCTTGCAGCACAAGCTGAAGAGAAGGGAAAAAGAAAGTTAATTTACATTCGTATCTTCAATGATAAAAGAGTTCTACAAGTGCTCATTAATACACACTACTTGGGAACTATTTTCGGGTGACCTTGGGTCCTAGTTGAGCGTACGTGTTATCCTTCTGCAATTTTATAATACCAGAAGGTGACAACTAACGACCGTCAATTGACTTAATTACCTGTTCGGTTTCGCCATAATTATAATTTTGTAGCTTGAACCTTTGGATATCAAAAGACTATTTCATAACAAGCTACTGATAATTTAATTTTCAAAGAACTACGTCTTGATACGTTAAACACGTAGAAAGTAAAGCCGTGTTAACTGTTAAAACGTTGTTATAATTTTTTTCAGTGTGATTTTGTGTGTTGTGCCATGGCGAGTCGACTTCCGTCCGTGAGGCCACTCATTATGTCGTTAAATATCTGTGTGACTATAATATTTACATTAGAAGCCGTGTTTTTTTTTGAAGACTGACTCTTCGATCCTTGTTGGCAAGGAGAACGACATTGAGTGGGGGCGCCCGAAAGGTGTCGATCGTGCCGTAGTTCTGCATTTAGTATATTCTTTTAATTAATAAAAAACGATATAAACTTTATTAACAGATTGACTTTATTGATTACATACATGCGGACTTTTTTTTCAATTAATTGTAAAATCGTGACATAAATACATTCATAAAATTTGTCGTAAACATATTCAAATTAAAAACTACGCAAAGTATGTATTATTGCTTTTTCAGTTGTTATACACTTTTATAGCATATCTCTATTTTAGAGCAGCACATAGCCACAATTACAATAAAAAATGTTTGAAAAGTTTCGAAAATTACAATTTGTGTCGTTCGTCCAAATTATTCAATTCCCAAATAAACAGTGATGTACATCTTCTGTAGCGCACACGTTAATGTCACAGTCAATCAATTACAGCGTTGGATCTCGCACGAACTTTTGGATCAGTCGTTAGTTATTCAGTTAAATATACACAACTGTTCATTCGCGATATCTCTGCAAACAATTTACCAGGAACGTCACCAGTAGCATTTCCCTTCATAAGGACACACACCGGGGCCACCTTATATACATGGTCAATGTAGGTTGCGCATTTTTCTGGTGTCACATCGGAACTCCAGAATCCTAAGATACAGTCTTGACGCTCTTGCTCCGTTTTCGGCGCGACCCTGGCGACGCATCTTTTAAGTTCTATCCACACCTTTTCTATAGGATTGAGGTCCGGACTTTCTAAAAAAAGTAATTAATTTTAAGTATTAAAATAATAACACACTTAAATATACATCCTTTTCAGATAAAAGAGCATTAAGTGTTTCTTTCTGAAACGGCTTTAATTCGACCAAAGAAAACTTACCGTAGATGGTTTTTGTGAATTCGGCCATGTTGGATCTTATCCCGATTGAAGTAAGTACGGGCTTACGCGATTGGCCAGATTTTACTTTTGAAAAACCTGCACAAGCCAATCAGATAAAAGCATGAATGATTAATGAGCGCAAGAAAAGTTGAATGGGAGGACCCACGGTCAGTAAGCGTATGCGAGACTGGCCGTGGGTTTCCACGATGCATGCAATATAGTCACGGGGAATGAAAATCACTTCGCTGTTATCATCAATTCATTATAAGCGTGTTCGCTATAACCGTGTTTTACTGTATCTCTTTATGATAACTTCCACCAAACTTTCAATACTTCCGCAACTATGAACATACAAAAGGTTCTTTAGAATTCGGTGGTTGTTACAACTGTATTTTCGTTTAGAAGTCTGAATGCTCTAACCGATTTCTAAATGTACAACACGTCATTTTAGAATTTTCTTAAATAAAGTACTATATCATATATATAGTAATCAATCATTTGAACTGAACTACATTCAGTACCCTGGCAACACTTACCCACACGATATTGAAATAGTTTTGCAGATGTTCATTCTCCTGAAATATTGTTGAGTTTTTTAAAGCAGTAACGTTTTCTTCGATTTGATCCATTGTGAGGGAACCGGCTATTCTCTGAAAACTGTAAATAATAAATATATATATATATATGTTAATGTAGCAATTTATAATTTGCCTAACTCAATAATGAAGCGGAACTACAATCATTTCCCTTTAAATAATTTTATTCGAAATGTTTTGTGACAGCAGCATGCATATGAATGTGCAATTCTGCCATACATAACTTGACTGCTACATGTACCAGCGTTCGTTGAAAACCAATCTTATCGTTAAGAACATGCAATGTATGTATCTATCAGATACTGCATATTAATGCCAACGACTTTTCAGCACTACCCGTAAGTAACATATGTCAAAATTGTATGTTGTAGAAAAAGTTGATTTATACAAAAGTAACACTGGACAACTTTAGAAATTTAAACTCAATCAAAATATTGACATTTCATGTGCCAGAAAACGGCGAGACTGAAAATTATTTTAATTTCTTCTTTTATCAATGGTCCAGTGGCGGCAGGAAATTTAACTTGTCTTTATTATATAATGAAACATTTATTAAATGCACAAAACAGCTTATTTCGTCCTTAGGCAAGTGTGCAACCGAATTTTTAAAAGAAATTCACACACTGTCGTAATATTTCATCTTTTTATTCCCCTTCCAAGTTTTCTTTCCTTGAAACGAATCTCATCAAAGCCTGTTTGATATGAAACTTGCAAAGATCTATATGTAAAAATAAGAACATGAGTGAAGATAGTAAAACGCTTTATTTAAATTTAAATAAACTCCCGCTGAATAATTTAAAACAGTTTTTTAGAGTTTTTTGAAACACAAAAAATTTTATCAAAGAGGAAATTGATTTAGAAGGTTGAAAAGGTTTATAAAAATAAAATTACATTGAATACAGTTAAAACTTTCCAAAATGATACACAGTACCTGGAGACATTTTTTGTAAGGCATTGCTCCTTGCGATGTCACAATCACTGACAATAGAGGACGGGTTCCACTGCGCATTTCATGATTTAAGAATAGTAAGGCCATCGAAAATGTCTTTTTCGGTTTCCTCTTCTGTTATAATGATATCGATGGGAATATAACCAACGCTCATACAAAGGAAGTTTATATTTCGATGTGTTAAAAGGATTGTCGATGTCAAAACATTCCCCAAAAGTTGATAGTATCTTTTTTCTGCCATTCTGTCTGTTTTACAATCAGAAACTTTAATCTTTTTCTTCGCTACAGAACACCATTTGTCAATTATTACTGATTTATTTATACATTTAAAATTTGATATACTTCTTTCTGTGCGCAAATATTTTCATCAACAATAGTTTCAGAAAAATAGTTTCAGCAAAACTCAAACTATATGGAAACCTTGCTGAAACTTGAAGTTAAAGTTTCATGTATAGTTTCCGCAATGCGGAAACCATGATATCGATTCAGCTAGTACATGTATCTATGATATATCTATGATATATCATATACATATGTAAGAGTGATCTTTTGTTTATTTATTGCTACATAAATAGCGTAAGTACAAATCACTTGAGTCATGTTGTTGTCATTTACTAAAGCACATTCACATATATTTAAAAACATGATCTGAAATGTTTTATTTTTTCATTTTTAATTGGTTTAAAGTTTAGCTGTAGATTAATTACTAAATCAAAATGTCCGCGTAACTTAAGTCGGCATTGATTTTTTTAATTTGAAAAGGATATAAAATTATATATTATAATATTCAACCCTTGTTTAGCCATAATGTATTTATTTCTAAACATACGCTATTTTTTTAACGTCTCAGGTAACGAGATCTCTCTCTCATTCATCTCTCTCTCCTGAGAATCACTTAAAGCTATGTAAAGCCGAGAATGTACCCAATGTTTCAAAAATTTCATAAGATAATTTGAGAAATTATAACCACGAATTGTGTGAACATTAATAGTTTACAATGTTTAAGAAATCGGCGATGCAAGTTTTGAGATGATTACGGTCAGAAAGGAAATAAAGTATTTTGTAACTGTTTTAATACATGTAAGAATTACAGCATTCAATCTTAGTATGTGTTTTTTAATCCCGTAGAAAAATCTAGCAAAATATTGAACTTAACTGGTCAGCGATAATCTCCGTCCGTATTCACCGAAAGACATTATGTCAATAAGCCGTATACGGAAGTTGCACTCTTACTGTACGGTACGGTACGCTTTAATGTCCGTCTGGAGGAGGGTCTTGCATAAATTATCTTGCAAGCTTTTTGCACGGTACGGTACGCTTTGTGAACGGTACGGTTTGCTTTGTGAAAGGTACGTGTTGTTTAGTGAACGGTACGGTACGCTTTGTAAACGGTACGTTTCGTTTCGTGAATAGTTAGCCTTTAAATTTATTAGTGTCGATATCGATATCGTCATTTTGTAAAGGATATCGTCGATATCGACAATGAAATTGATTTTGCAACTTCATCAGTGTATGTCGAAAGCGATGTCGATATCGCTATGTTGCGGTCGATATCGGCATCATAATTGGTTTATCCTTTTTCAAAATTCGATATCGATGTCGATATCGTCAATAAATTTATATAGGACATGTATAGAAAATTTTGGCCACAGTCACTTTTTGATTCTATATCTGATGAAAAGTGCTACCAGTATTAAAGTGTCATATATCAATGAAATTGACATGAGCTCCTTTATCCACAGAATGAATGCAATAAATATTCTAGCAATTTATACCCCTCAAATAACCAGCAAAACATCAATTTATCCCTTTATTTCAAAATTTTGACCGGGCCTTCCGGGCCTTTCCTTCGAAACTATCCCCTACCACCATTGCCGTTTACTTGTTCTAAACTGACTGACTAATAAATACATCTATTTAGGACTGGCATAATACCTTCTACCTTTTATCTTTTTTGTGTGTTGAATCAAAAAAAGTTTTTGGAAAAAATAATATTCTTACCTTTTTAAACACCATTTTTATTTTTTAAAAATTCATTACATTAACAAATAAAATTTGAAACCAATGAAAACACGTTTGTTGGTATCCAAGTCACAAGGAATAAAAGTATCTGCCATTTTGTTTATATACCAGGTATCTGTGTGACGGTGCCTACTTACGAGCGGTGTTCAGCTTTAATGTATCAAAAAAAATTCCATAATTTATATATAATATTCATGATCAAAATTCAACTACCGGAAATAGACTTATGAGATAGCCCCCACATTCCATAGTAAAATTTCATTCATATCTATTGGCCTAAATTCGTCACGTGATAAGTCTCTTTCCCACGGTGCCTTCCAACTTTTATCATTCATAAGTAAAAGCATGCAGCATCTTAAAGAAAATGATATATTTAAAAAAAATACTCACGAGGGCAGGTTTTGCCGTTTCTGTCTCTTATTCGAGGCATTCTGATGGGACGGACGTCCCATCCGACAATCCTTACGTCGCAGCTAAACACCCGTATTTCCCTCACATGCACAGGTTTCAGTTCGTTCTTTATTAATCGCACGCATCCCGATGTACCCGCAGATGTACAAGAGTAGACACCATGTATACCAGGACACAGATGACATGTTAAAACTTGGCCTAATGGAAATAATAACCAGACGACGATTCTCACGGCTTTCTCCATTGCTATCCAACTTTCCAATGCCGCGAAAGTTGCACGAGCTTCGTACCCGGATCATCATCATGTGATCAAAATGTAACCTTATTAGGAAAATGGACGCATTTAGAGAGTGGCGCGCCACTTTTTTTTTAACACTTGATGAGTGACCCAGATTATTAATTAAATTAAGTTGTTTTTAAATTTGCCAAACAGAACTTTAACTGAAAAGTGATATGTTAACTGGGAAGTGATTTGATTTTTTTTTTCTTAGTTAAAGCCATAATAGGCGTAGATCTAACTGCTAAAAAATTTACAGCCATTCGTAAGAAAAAAAGTAAAAAGATATGTTTCTTATATTTCTGCATGACAGGAGTTTAATTTACTGTGATTTTGAAGGTCTTGTATTTACAAACGTTTAAAAAAATAATTAAAAATCACCCCCTGGGCCCCAACCAGGGCTGTTCAGACCCCTTGCCTAAAACTGGCGCCCGCTTTAACTTCAAATTCCGGATCCGCCCCTGGTTTGATAGACCTTTTCGAAAATCATATAGGACATTTTTGTATGAGACAAGTGTGTGTCACAAATTTCACACATTCAGCCCCCATCATTTGTACGCATGTTGGTGGCCCTTTATCATATATAATAAATGTATTTTATAATTCATCAACTTATTTTGATTGTTTATTTTCACTACACAGTGCTGGCGCTGGTTGAGGATAGCCCTCATGTACATGTCAAGCTGATACAACATCGCCTATAAATAGAGTATCCAGTTTCTCAACCATATATTTCTGATCCTATCCCCATAATATTGTTCGAATAAATCACGTTTCGTGCATTTATCAAAAGTCGATTGTTAAATCTCGGCTAAATTCTTAAAATAATATGCGCTGCAGTGTTGAAAAGTTTTCTTGTAGGTTTTTTTTAGTAAAAATATTTAAAAAAAAAAGGTCGATATACTTTATTCCTGTTTGGTCAAAACAAACTACTTGTAATTTCATTTTTACTTTGTATCGGTAGGTTCAATTCACAGCGGAATATTACAATAATTTTATTTGTTTTATAACTATTTGTAAAATGATAATTTTATTATGTTGATAAATCGGCTCACTTAACCTTAGTAAATGGGTATATATATAAATATATATGTTGTACACAATATAAAATATTTTTTATGTAGGTAGATAAAAATAATTTACTGCTGAATTACATGACTTAATATTTAATTTGTTTTATACCACATGTACAATGTATAGATATGGAAAACAATGACCTAAGTACTTTATAATTACACAGCCGAGTAAATATGATGAATTGAATCAAAAAGGTCACATTTAATAAGGTGCATGTGTAGAAAATTAGAACAATTACATGTATTATAAATTTGCATAATTTCTTCAACACGATTTCACCTGATTAAGGACACAGTGATTAAACAGATCACGCAGGTGTGTCGCGCAGATATGTCGCGAAGCAGCGGTAGTTTTAAAAAAGATATTTTTTATGTATATTATATGCATAAAAAATATCGTAAAATCACGTATTATAATCACACCCAAAAGCGAATACCTTTAAATACTAGCTGTTTCCTTCACTCTACCATCAGCAGAATAACTACCAACCCAACATAATGGCACAGAAGTATTTGGACATGATGTAAGTTTATTATTTTACTATTTCAATTTCAAAAATTTGTAAAACTAATGATATGTACCTTAAGTATGAAAAATATAGCGTTAAATTAAATTTAATTCAAAAAAAAGAATTCGATCTTTTGTGATCATCTTTGATAATACATGTATATTACATAAATACTTCATTGTATTTTGTCAGACTTTTTAAACATTACTTTTGGGTTTTAAAAAATATTAAGGTTTCATTAATTTCTTATTAAAAGCGAACAGGAAAAGGCTAGACCATTTAGAGATTTTGAAGAGGAATGGGTTGATCTAGGAAAACAGCTTTGCCTAGTTGCTTTTGAACCAGGGTATATACAATGTCATGTATACATTGAATGATAGTGTAAAGTTTACGAAAATAAAATTACAAACATTTCATTTTGGAGATATACAATGTGATACTTTTTTTTTGAAAACGAGTCACAATAATATTTTGATAACATGTATAAGAAAGCAAAACTTTTTACTTTACATATAATCATATTTCTATAGGAATTCTCCCAAAGACGACGTGGAAGAAATTGAGTCCCCATCCCTTAAAAGAAAACTAAGTCAGGCGGAGGACTTTACATTTTAAACAAGAGGTATATGATTTTTTTATTTAATTTACCATTAATTGTTAAATTTATACTACCATGTAATTGTTTATGTAGTATTAATCTATAGTCAGACAATTCGTTTTAGACTGACTACTATATATAGTATTTTATCAAATAACCTCCTTTTTTTTTTTTTTTTTTTTTTTGCAAGGTCTTCATGTAGCATTTGAGTTAATTTTTAACTATTTAGTTATTCTGTAGGAGAACAAAGCTACAAAAACTAAGTGTAATGGAGGATGAAGATGTCATACTGACCAATCTAAGGTAGCGCATGGCTTTTTGTGTGTTTGTTGTACAATTTTTCTTTAATCTTTTTTTTCACTTTATTAAATCTTAAAGAGAAAACATAAAAATTAGTGTTAGTTTTTTTTAATCTAAGGTAACGTATGGCTTTTTGTGAGTGTGTGTTTTACAATATTTCTTTTAATTATTTATAATTACTTTAAGAAAAAAAAACGTGAAAAATAGTGTTAATTTTTTTAATTATTCAGAAAAGAGGACCCATCAAAGTATGAGAAATTAGAAAAGAGAATACGGGGTGATGGAACCTCCAGGTGTTTGGGAACTTCGGTGGGATTTAAGACCACGCCGACAATTATTGGATACCACTCTCAGTCGCCAGAAAACTGCACGTCTCAGGGATTTAAGACCACCACAACGACAATACTTGTGTATTCGTGTCAATCGCACGAATGCAGTACGTCTCAAGGATTTACGGTTAAGACCGTCGCGCCAACTACCGACTATCCCCCTCAAGAGCCAGAATGTACCATGACAATTCCTGCGTACTCGCCTCAGTCGCCAGAATACAGTGTGTCTCAGGGATTTACAACCGCTGCAACAACTATTAAGAACCCCCCTCCTCAGTCGCCAGAATGCAGTACGTCTCAGGGATTTACAACCGCTGCAACAACTATTAAGAACCCCCCTCCTCAGTCGCCAGAATGCAGTACGTCTCGAGGATTTAATGTGGGTTTTTTACAACGTTTAGCTGGCGGTGCCTTTCCTCTTCAAGGGGAATTAAATGCTCTCAGTGAGTTGGTTGACTCTATGAGAGTCGATTTATTACAAACTTCGATGCTCATTGACTATGTTAACGATTTTTTAAAGAATTATACATTTTGATTTTCAATTGAGTATCCCTCTGTGTGTTTTTTTTTTTTTTTGTATTTTATTGAAAAGGACTACGTATCGTGTGTGTTGTGCACCATTGTGTACATTCTATACAACATAGCATAAACATGTTAATAATAAATGTATAATTTTAAATAATTATCCCTCTAAGTTTGTTTTGTATTTTATTGAAAATGTGTACATTATATACCATACTACAGAAAGTCTTGCAACTTATTATGAAACAAAATCTTTTTATGTATTCAGAGAAGCTTATGTTGTCTGTTGATATTCATTGGGTATCTTTTTGTATTGCCTACAGTATCAATAATAAATATTCTACAAATGTTCACATACCTTTTGTCAAGTTTTCTAGCATTAGGACTCGTTAATTAATAATTTCTCTCAAAAACGCTTGCTGCTTTTATACTGAATCGTGCTCGGGGTGTAACCGTTAACGCCCATACTATAATAGAAGTTACAGTGGTTGTTATCAATTATTATTGTGGGTGTAACCGTTACACCCATAATATAGAATGTCACGTAGTGATTATCATTTAAAATATAGAACGTCATAATATATTGGGTGTGTCTGTAAACGCCTAACCCTTGACTGTGTAAACTATCTCATGGGGTCAGTGACTGTAGACTCACTCTTTGCACTAAGGTAACCCATGACGTTATTGACTGTAGACTCACCCTTGGCTGTGATCTCATTTATCCCACCTTGACCTCGTGTGACCCTTAGGGAAAAAACCCATGACGTTGTGTGACATTTCTGCCTGGAAACTCCCCCGAGACTGTATCATGACGTCATCCCTGGGGAAAACCCATGACGTCATCCCTGGGGAAAACCCATGACGTCATCCTGACTGTAGAGTGTCTTTGACTGTAGACTACCCCCTGACTGTAGACTACCCCCTGGGGAAAACCATGACGTCATCCCTGGGGAAAACCCATGACGTCACCTGACTGCAGAGTGACTGCTCTCTGTCCCCCTTACTACTTACTGAGGTCCCCTCTAGCATTTCCCCAGCAGTAGTGTCTGTCTGCAATCTTCTCTTCTTGGCTTCCTCTTTACGGTGGATGTCTCTGGCCTGTGTCATCGGAGCGAGGGGCATTAACCTGTCTCCTGGTGGTCTGTACTTGGTGTTAGACACCAGAACCGGTAGAGGCTCTACCGTACTCCTGTGTCTGATGTTCCCATGACGGATAACCTGTCCTAGCACTGATATACGGGCACCCTTCAACAGGACATCTGTATACTGAGACACATTCTTGGTGGTACTCCTGCAGTCCTTATAACTCTGGAAAAACAATCCCTCACACCTTTCTACTTCGCATTACATTCCACCCTCCTTCTAGAGGGGACGTATATCCCGGTCTAGTTCCATCAATTCTTCCTCACTGACAAACAGGTGCAGTACAAATCCTTCCATTGACATCTCCCCGAAAATATTTCAACCAATATACTAAATACTTTTATTCAAAATCTGCATGTAGTTACAGGGTATAGAATAGAGCGCTCAACAGACCAACTGTCTATGAAATGTTTTAAAAATGGCCTTAAGTTTCCACTAATTCAGCATTTAATTTATAAAATGGCATTGAAACTGGTTTGCCTTCACAAATTTCACGATTTTTCTTCCATTTTTATCGACTGAAATTCCTAATGTGTTGTAGTCTAATAGTAATAGCTTTTTAAGACTCAAGTCATCATGATAAAAATATCGTTATTAAGGTTCCTTAATGATACACGTTAAACGAATTTTAGAAACATACAACAATAAAACAAATAATATATTCATAAATAATAAAATTTTACCATGTTTTATTGTCCTTGTATACATGTATTTTTATTATATAATATAATAATCATTTTTTTGAAGCAATATATTTATTGCTGGACAAGAATGCATCATACATTTTGTCCATCTATCATATACAGTAATCTCTGACAGATATTGAAAAGTATATTTAGTTCTTAAAAAAATATACAAGTATAAAACATGTAAACAGGTAAAAAGATGTTATGTTTTACAAAAAAATACAAGCATATACAAAAATGGAAATAAAATAAAATCATCTTCACTCCCTTCATCATCATCATTGATGATCTCAATGTTAGCACCATTATATTAAAAAAAAAGAGAAGCACCATGAGTACATGAAAATCTGTAAGACAATAATAAAAATATGTAAACGAGCAAGATAAGTTTTTTAAATATTTTTGTATACATAGTTTTATGTATTACACATTATGACATTTATAGATAACAAAACTAAAAACAAAAGCTTCTTAAATAAACAGTTATTCAGATTCTTGTGGAAAAAAATAAATATAAAATTACAACAAAACATGTTTCTGACCGAAATTTGTCTCAAAATAATCCTGGTTGGCACAATCACATAATTTTATTTAATGATAACTCCATATACTTGCATGTAAATATTACAATATCACAATGAATACACTACCAAAGAAACTAATATTATTTTGCTAACAAGATAGTCAAAGGGAAGTAACTTCTAAATGCAAAACAGAAAACATGAAAATGTAGCAGCATAAAAAAAATTCTGAAAACAAAGACAGTTTACCATTAATGAAGAATGTTCAACAGAACAACTTGTAACTATTGACAAAAAATATTGTTTAAAATTTAGACCAAGAATATTGCTTTATATTGTATAGTTACTTTCCTTTGCATATCTAATTCATCTAATCTAACAACACTTGATCAAAATTAAAACTAAACTACACTGGTTTTAGACCAGTTTAGTCTTCGGGCACATGACAGTCTCGTTCGGTGCCCTACTGGCTCTTCCTCTTCCTCCTCCTCCTCCCGGTTAATCTCTGGCGTAATGGCGACACTAGTACTAGACGGTGAACCACTGATGGTGGAAGATGGTGGTGTGTGCATCACCATCAGTGGTATCACGCTCAGCTGTCCTGGGGAGAAGACCGGATTCTAATCGGGCTGCTGTGTTGGCTGGTTATTTGTTGATCGCTCTTCCCCGCAGCATTTTTTGAGAAACCATTTCGTCGCTTGAGAACCATAATGTTCTATGTGCCATTTTTGAAAAAAAATGAGTTCTATACATCACTGTTATCCTTACAATCAGCTCTTTCTTAACACAATACAAAGTTATGGAGAAAATGATCAAATACAAAGGTATAAACAATTCTTTTCTGTTCTATCTCCAAAACCCTTAAATTGATCAGAACCAAAATGTTCTATGTCCATTGACCAATGGCATTGTGTCTTGACCACATGTGGCTATGTGTTTTCAATGCAGATGGACGACAACAAGATTGGGTCAGTATAATTCTATTATTTTTAATGTTTTTATACCCCCCGCAAACGAAGTTTGGGGGGGTATATAGGAATCACCTTGTCCGTCTGTCCGTCCGTCTGTCTGTGCAATCGTGTCCGGTCCATATCTTTCTTATGGAGAAGCATTTCACACAAAGATTGCTTATGACCTAAGGCTGTGTCATGACCTTGACCCAAGGTCATTCGGGCAAGGTCAAGGTCACTGGCAGAAAAAGTGCAAAATTCGTGTCCGTTCCATATCTTTCCTATGGAAAGTTATTGGAAGTTCTTACTTCACACAAAGATTGCTTATGACTTAAGGGTGTGTCATGACCTTGACCCAAGGTCAATCTGGCAAGGTCAAGGTCACTGGCAGAAAAAGTGCAAAATTCGTGTCCGGTCCATATCTTTCTTATGAAGAATTATTGAAATTTTTTAATTCACACAAAGATTGATTATGACCTAAGAGTGTGTCATGACCTTGACCCAAGGTCATTTGGGCAAGGTCAAGGTCACTGGCAGAAAAAGTGCAAAATTCTTGTCCGGTCCATATCTTTCTTATGGTGAATTATTGGAAGTTCTTACTTCACACAAAGATTGATTATGACCTAAGGGTGTGTCATGACCATGACCCAAGGTCAATCGGGCAAGGTCAAGGTCACTGGCAGAAAAAGTGCAAAATTCGTGTCCGGTCCATATCTTTCTTATGGAGAACCATTGGAAGTTCCTTATTCACACAAAGATTGCTTATGACCCATGGGTGTGTCATGACCTTAATCCAAGGTCAATCGGGCAAGGTCAAGGTCGTTGGGAAAAATAGTATAAAATTCATGTCCGGTCAATATCTTTCTTATGGAGAATTATTGGACGTTGTAACTTCACACAAATATTGCTTAGGACCAAAAGGTGTGTCATGACCTTGACCCAAGGTCATGTGGGCAAGGTCAAGATCACTGGCAGAAAAAATGAAAAATTTGTGTCCGGTCATTATCTTTCTTATGGAGAAGCATTAAATGTTCTTACTTCACACAAAGATTGATTATGACCAACAGTTTTAAAAAAAAAAAAGCAGTTGTTATTTAAGGAAAATGGACGGTGAAATAGATTCATCCAATATTTTCTATAAATGGAAAAATACTCGCATTATGATTTTTATCTTAGCGGGGGGTATCGATTGTGAGCTTGCTCACAGTACCTCTAGTTTTCATTGTTTATCATAATTCTTATAATATTATGACACAGGAGGAGTATCAGCGTTAAATAATATTTACATAATGTTCAAAATATCAATAAAAAGCAGTTTTAACAGGCAACAAACTTCCAAATGGAGATAGAACATTCTGATTTTAAACATATTTATCTTTTGTTAGAAATTGGAACATTAAACCAATATTGTGATGCTTTTTCATTTTTATTGATTTGAAGCAAATGTGAGATTTTTAAACAATTTCTGATATAACTTAATAAATTTATGTATTTCTGTTATAGGTTAAAGTTGACGGAACTCCCAGACAACATATTAGTGTCTATTTTCAAATTATTTGATCTACAATTTTTACTCCAAGTAGTCAATAGAACATGTAAGCGGCTACATTCACTTATTGAAGAGAATTCAATACTGTGGCGTTTCTTTGAATTTGACATAGAACTTGCTGTAAAATCATCGGATCTTGAAAGAATTTTGCAACATTCGAGCTGCTTCAGAAGATTTTTATTACCACGCTCAAATTTTGAAATCCAGATTCCAAACACAATTATTGAGGGTTCCTTGGAGAGGTGTAGGTACTTATATTGGTTGGATCTATCTGACAGTACAATTACTTTGCTCTCGTTCCTTCGGAAGACCCCAGAACTAGAGGTGTTAGACTTAACAGGCTGCAAACTTCTGCATTACAGTGAATTTCTTGAAATTCATAACTGCACAAAATTGGACCACCTATTCTTATCATTTACAAATATAACGCCATATACATTTGTTGCAGTAGCATCAAAACAGAATCTTATTACTCTGGATGGGTGTGGAATAGAATTGAATGTGTCACAGTGTAAAAGGATTCTAAAAGAAAATTGCAGACATCTTCAGTACTTTTCTTTATCTCTAGCTGCTTCAGTTAACCATTATTTGTTTGAAAGCGAGATTACATCAGTTTTTTGTGACTGTCAATTTAACATTTACAAAATATGAATGTTGAAGAAGCTTTGATGTTGCTTGATCGCTTATGTGAAAATGACAACTCAAGCAATCAGACCTACGAAGTTGACCCTGTCATAGCGTTGTCTTCTGATGCCACATTATCTCTAAGCAACTTGAATTCAAATCCAGATAAGCAAACAAAAGATTTTAATTCTGATAGTCACATTGAAAGTACTATTGATAGCAACAACAATTCGTTTAACATCGAGGAGCCTGAAAACTTATTTGAAAGTCCTGAAGAAGAAAGCTCTATTGAAGATCCCAACGATCCAGACTTTAACATAAATGAGGAGAATGGCGATTCATCAGATGGAGAGGCCAATAATTTGGATGCATTTGAGGCGTCAACAGCCACTGAGGAAGAATTTGAGGCGTCAACAGCCACTGAGGAAGAAAGCCTTTCAGAAAATGTTCAGTCAGAAGACACCACTAGGGATGATACTGAAGAAAATACTCTAATTGGTGATAGCAGTTCAGGAGAGGATATAGGTGCAAGAAAAAGCAGAAAGCGGACACGAAACGAAGATCATTGGAAAAAGAATATGAGAAAGAGACAACGTCAATCAGGGAAAGAATACAAGGACTCAAAAGGAAATATCCAGCGAAAAAGAGAAATAAAGAACAGAAAAGATTGTAATGGAAAATGTAAATTTCGATGTAGCTTAAACATTACATCCGAGGAAAGGGATGTTATATTCACCAAGTTTTGGAATTTATCAGATGATGGAAAGAATGCATTTTATGCCAAAACAACAGAGCGGACGGTGAAAGAACGTGTGAGAACTACAGCTGCTAAATCGAGACGCAAATACTCATATAGATACTTTTTTGTAAAGGGGGAGGAAAAAGTTAGAGTTTGTAAGGAATTTTACTTAAGTTCCATTGACATAAGTGAAAGAAGAATTGAGTGGTTTCATGACAAGGCAGCTAGAAATGAGTTCACAGACAAAAGAGGTAAACACACAAAATCACGAACTACAGATGATGCACGGACCTTTATAAGAGAGCGTATTGAGTCCTTCCCTAGGATGCCATCTCATTACTGTAGAGCATCCTCTTCAAAGGAATACCTTGCTTCAGATCTTAATTTGTCTAAAATGTATAATCTCTACGTTGAGAAGTGTGCTGAGAATGATGTTGTACCTGTGAAGTCTCACATGTATCGCAATATCTTTAATACAGAATTTAACCTAGGCTTCCATGTACCAAAAAAAGATAGGTGTGATCAGTGTATGGAGTATCAGGCGGAAACAGATGCAAACAAGGTTACAAGAACATTGCAAGAAAAGTTCGATGCGCATCAAAAAGATAAATCTGAAACACGTGAAGAACGAGAAAGTGACAGAAAATCAACTAACAAAACAGAGGTCATCCTTTGTTTTGATTTGCAGAATGTCCTGACTTGTCCGAGAGCAAATGTTTCTAATTTTTTCTACAAGCGAAAACTGAATGTTTTCAATTTAACTGCCCATTGTTCATTAGATAAAAAAGCATATAATGCAATATGGGCAGAATGCATTGCCGGTAGAGGCGCAAATGAAATTGCAAGTACCCTCCAAGTTATCCTTAGTGCTGTCTTGAAGGACCATCCACAAGTCAACTCGATAATTCTGTGGTCTGATTCCTGTGTCCCACAGAATCGTAATTCTGTGATGTCTCTAGCCTTAAAGACCTTTATGTCCCAAAACCCTAGCATAAATAAGATAGCTCAAAAGTTCTGTACACCTGGACACTCTTCCATCCAGGAAGTTGACAACATTCACAGTCACCTGGAAAAAGGCCTCCGAATATCTGAAATTTACAGTCCTGTTTCTTTGCTACGAGTTTTAAGAAATATCAGGCCTAAGCACTCAAAGGTCATACAATTACAAAAATCCCACTTCTACAATTTTCAGAGAGTTTCATCAACTTTGAAATTTAGTAACGTGCCATACTCAAAAGTAAAGCATATCCAGTATGTATCAGGGAAACCTTTTCATGTGCAGTTCAAAATGTCCTTTGCAGACATAGAGTTTACAGATGTTTCCATAAGAAGTCAGACTACGAGAAGCAAGGACCCATGTCCAAACATTTATCTTCCTTTGCCAAAGAATATCTCAAAGTCTCCTGTTCTTTCCAAAGAAAAGAAACATGATTTCGAATCTATGTTAAGATTCATGCCCCTTCAAGACCGTGAATTCTTTGAGGTATTTTGCCATTTGAAAAGGAAGTAATAGCTACCTACTTATAGTTCAAGCAGAAAAACATTGAATTGTTCCTACGTAGAAATTAGTTATGAGAAAATGTTGCATTTTTGAATTTCTAGCATTTTGAGTTTTGCAATTTTGCATCATTTAGATGTTCAAACTTATGTTTAATGTTGAGAAAAGCAACTCATTGTTCTGAGCATTACTATTAAAGTAGAACAAAACATTTTTGTGGTTCTTTTTCAATTATTTTTGAATCCATATTACCCCCCCCCCCCCCCGACTTTAAATAAGAAATAGAAAACTAAGCTATATAACCTAACTGCATACCATTCTCCAGTTATGAAAATATATTAGTTTCTTAAAAATAAAAGTATTATTTATTAATTAGTCACTTTTTATTTTCATATAATATGGTGTATCTCCAAATATATATATTTTTTTGATATAATACATAAAACCAATTTGTGCTATTTCCAAATACAATATAACTATCAATAGATATGCAAAAAGGTTATGTAATAGTGTTCTATCTCCAAATGAACAACGTCGAATTTGATATTTTTGGAACCCTTACAGCCAACTACAGTGTCTATTTTAATAGAAATAACTCCCACAAATATAAATGTTAAAGGTTTAATTCAATTGGACATATGCATTAAAAGATATAGGGTCTCAAACTTTGAGTTCAATTTTCTCAAAATCAACTTTTTGGTGATAGAACAATATGGTTCTAATGCGACGATTTCTTGAGTAATACCAAGAATGCGGCAACCGATGCCATAATCGCCCACATTAAAAATCCTACAATTTTTTTTAGAAAAAATTAGTCATTTGACAACTGTGAAAAACAAATTTATAACGTACATTAACAGATCATTTTTTTTTAAAATTTAAACAGTTAATTGTACTGATAATTAGTTACTCTATGAAATTAAACTTCTGAAAAATGCATGATAGTTAGACAACATGAAGTTCAAATGAATGTGAAGTAGTTACCTAAGGCCATGTCCTTAAGAGATTCAGTTTCCTCCGCTGAATTCATTGCCTTCAGAATCTTCTCTTTTAGATCCTTTATAGTCGTTCCTATAATAAATAATCCATAACCCTTTTTTAAAAAAGGTTCAATCAATTTTAAGATTATTTTCTTTGTGTCCACCCATTTTTACATTTAACTCTCATTAAAAAAAAAAAAAACTTACCATGATTTTTAGACCGGGTAGTCCTTGTTAGAGTGGTGGTCGTCTCTGTTTGTTTGGTTCTTACAGTTGTCTCTATAAAATAATTTTTATTTTCTGTAAGAGTTGTAACTCTTTATCCTACTACCAATTCTGTAAAAACGGAAAGCTGATCGACTAGATCGCTTTATTTTACTACCTATTCCATAGTAAATTTTATTGACTCAATAAACCAATCATTTTGACGTTATAAGTCACGTGACTTAATGGCCAATAATACAGTGAATGAAAGTTCACACATTCCATGCTAAATTCTATTGACTCGATTGGCCAATCATTTTGACGTTGTAAGTCACGTGATTTAATCAAATGAAGAATTTCCCACAGTGATGTTCCAATAAATGATACATGTATACGTTCCCCATTTCATTCTGTATATAAAGTCATTATAGTAATTATTACTTTTTTTCTAGTAAACCTTTTTTTTTTTATAACACGGTTGACCTTCTTTATTAAAATTTCTTACCTTGTTTTTCAGGCCGTGTGGTTACTGTAGTGGTGGTCGTCGTCTCTATTTGTTTGCTTCTTTCAGTTGTCTCTAAAATAATTTATATTTTCGGTAAGAGTTGTAACTCTTTATCCTACTACCAATTCTTTAAAAACAGATAGGTGGTCGTCTATAGATCGCTTTATTTTTACTACACATTCCATAGTAAATTTCATTCACTCTATTAGCCAATCATTTGGACGTTAAAAGTCACGTGACTAGTGGGCA
The DNA here is from genome assembly GCF_902806645.1 of Magallana gigas. Classification (NCBI taxonomy): domain Eukaryota; kingdom Metazoa; phylum Mollusca; class Bivalvia; order Ostreida; family Ostreidae; genus Magallana; species Magallana gigas. Next base: position 340,965 of record NW_022994813.1, read on the forward strand.
TAACAGTGAATGAAAGTTTCATTGACTAGATCGCCCTACTTTACTACACATCCCATGGTAAATTTTATTGACCCGATTGGTCAATCCTTTTGACGTTATAGGTCACATTCCATAGTAAATTTCATTCACTCTATTAGCCAATCATTTGGACGTTAAAAGTCACGTGACTAGTGGGCATAACAGTGAATTAAAGTTTCATTGACTAGATCGCCCTACTTTACTACACATCTTATGGTAAATTTTATTGACCCGATTGGTCAATCCTTTTGACGTTATAGGTCACTTGACTTAATCAAATGAAGAATTTCCCACAGTGAAGTTCCAATAAATGATACATGTATGTGTTCCCCATTAAATTCGGTATAAAAAGTCAAAATGGTAATTATTACTTTTTTTCTAGTAAACCTATTTATTTTTATAACACGGTTGACCTTCTTATTAAAATTTCTTACCGTGTTTTTCAGGCCATGTGGTTACTGGAGTGGTGGTCGTCGTCTCTATTTGTTTAGTTCTTTCAGTTGTCTCTATAAAATAATTTATATTTTCTGTAAGATTTGTAGCTCTTTACCCTACTACAAATTCTTTAAAAACGGAAAGATCGCTTTATTTTACTACACATTCCATAGTAAATTTTATTGACTCCCTAAGCCAATCATTTTGACGTTATACCCCAAAAGTAAAAATAACTGCTTTTAGAACAAGTGAATGCAAACCGAAACTATTCTACTTAAAATTTATAAACATTTATTTTAGAATTGAAATGGTTTTAAAACCATTATAAATTTTCAAATCAATTTTGTATCATTACACCTTTTAATGATAATAAAATAAAATTAAAAATATGAAAGAAAAAACCGTAAGTGTGTATGTATCTTATTTTCACATTTTTTCTCACTCTTTTATTGAAGTTGTATTCCACCCCCTCCCTCTCCAGACTACCATTCGACATTGAGTACAATTGGCACGAAAAATGAGTCATTAAAAAGGTAAAAATTGGACTCTTGTGCTACGCGTAATGTACCAAAATGTGTTATATGTGTATTTAATAACTTTTTTAATAGATCTTTAGTCATTACATATGTACCTAAGTAATTTTGTTTGATTTAGAATACACATATAACGACAACCTTTTATTATGTGCACGACACACCGATGTTTAAAACCAGTAAAGCAACGGACCCGTTTTCGATGTCATCGAATTGTCCCTGTGGAAAAATTTGAACACGAATTCATTTTAGTTATCGTCCACAGTGACACAATGAATGATAACGACCGCAGCACATATTTATCTTGGTATCATCATGAAGTAAGGTAATAAAGTAATTGAATCGGTAAAAACTAAACGTTGATATGATGAAATATTCTGCAATATTCATGTAAGGGGTTGGTAAATGATCAGATCTTAAAAATGATTGACTTTGTTATCAATCTGGAGTTTTGCTCAGGACTCGTCCACGGGCTATCACAGTGATCAGTATTGTAAAGCGTCATTCGCGGGGTGTAAATGGTAAATGGGAAAAAAAAGGGATGAAGTTCTTCCAATTCGTGTTACACACGCTCTAAATCAGGAAGAATATCGAGTCCAGATTTCAATTCCAATTAGATGGACATTGTACAGAAACAAACATTGCATGAGGATTTACGGAAGTCTGGCCATATTGTTACTCTGATTAACGTAGATTCCTCGTTCCTAGCACAATAAAGGCCTTAGATAAACTGTATACTTAAACAAGTGTAGAAACAAAACCAAATACTAGTATACAAAACAAACTCTCGGCTCAAGATAAAATCTTAAATAATTGAAAATAATATCAAATAACACAAAAAATAAACAAAAAATAAATAGTACAAACTTCATTACAATCCTTATTTGGTATTGTTTCCATAAAACATGTTTCCTTTAAAATAAGTTTATCTGCTGAAAAAACAACCATTTTGTCATTTAATCTAATAATTAATATTTAAATAACTATCTACAACTTGTTTTACATAAAAAAGGAATGGTAAAATCCAAAACGGCTGAGGCTGAGAAGTGTTGTGAAAAAGGAATAATGCCATAATAATAAGATAATTTTTGTGAAACAAGTTAATAGGTATGAGATGATTAAATTTTTTTAACATAGTAATGACTCATAGTTTGAAAATTATATTTCAAGAGAGAAAACATCATTTTTACCAAAAGAACAAGTGAAAAGCTGTCATTGTGTCAGCAAACCGGGTTTTCTTTTATGTGAACTGTATCCTTAATCCATGTCAACCCGTATCCAGTGAAATGGAGTACCCTATATGCAGCATTTTGCCAAAAATGACTAAGTTTAAAAGCTAGTATTTTTTCATAAATTATCAGAAATCAAAATCCTAACAATATGCACACCTCTGATATATGTACAATTGATCTGCAAAAGAACAACTTCCTATCTTGAGAACTGTAGGAGGAGTTATCCGTACAATGAGGGTACCCTATATGCAATATTTTGCAAAAAAATGACTAAGTTCAAAAGCTGGTATCTTTTCATAAATTATCAGAAATTAAAATCCTAGCAATATGCACACCTCTGATATATGTACAATAGATCTGCAAAAGAACAACTTCGTATCTTGAAAACTGTAGGAGGAGTTATCCGTACAATGAGGTTACCCTTTTGGCAGCCGCCCGCCCGCCATTTTCACCATTTTAATAACCGGATTTTTCCGTTGGAAATCCCCTGAGCATTGACACACAGTTAGGAATGCAGCGTTTCGTTGTTATGAATATTCAAAAGTAAAGGGTTTGTAAAATTCGAAAAATTTGCTTACAAGAAGATGTGTTCTCCATTTTTGTTGTACTTGACACAATACCTTACATATTCGTTCGGGTAAACACAATATTATTACTCCTCAGCAGGTGTACTTACTATCGATAAATGTTATTGGTATATTAAAGTACATGTTAAAAACACATTAACCTTTGTATTTATTTATCTATTCTTGTGTTTAAAACATTCATTTACACACTAGGTCAAACATATTCGTTCAGGTTCAATACTGTTACTCTTCAACAGTTGTATTTAATATCTATAAATGTTATTGTCTAAAGGTCAATGTTGAAAAACAAATTAACCTATGTATTTATTTTTTCAATCTTGTTTTTTAAACATTAATTTATACACTAAGTAAAAATAAAATGAGATATAACTTGTTGAAGACATGTAATGGTTGGAAACAGCTCTCTCTCTCTCTCTCTGTTAGTCTGTCATTCCCTGTCGACGTGGCTTAAAATAGTGAACAAACAACAGGTAACCTCATTAACATAGGACAGTCATTGACATTGGTAATTATTCATCAACGGAGGCTCACTAAAGGTGAAATACATTCAATTGCACGCATTGATAGTTATATATATGCTTTCAAAAATTAATAGATTATTCATATTATTTTTATTATTATTATTTTTTTAATATTAGGTTATTGATATTTTAATAAAATTCTGATTAAGGTCCGACATCTTATCGGAAATTACAAAGTTTACCGCTAAAACTCCTTTTTTAGTTTTTATAAAAGCACTAAATCATTTCTTACATAATTCATTCGATGGAAAAACATGACCCTATGCACGGGTTAACAAATCTGCGAAGCCCTCTTGTGCTAAAAGTTAAACAAGTAATAGCTTTCCAAAAAGCTTGCCTGACTAAACAAAATCATTCAATCGAAGCATGCATGTTTCAGTTAGGCTATCTTATTAGAAATGAATTTTAATTTTCGCTGCTGATCATAAATCTATGATCGGAACTTGCAAATTGACGAAATGTCAGTCTTCTGCGATCTAGAACATGTGCATATGTATCACCTGAAATTCATTTATTTTATTTATTCAATTAAGTGCATGTAAGCTTGAAAGCTGAAGAGTAAATAGTCTTTTTTTTAAAATTGTAATTGTTATAATAAGATGCAAAATCGACTAGAAGGCATTTTTAAAAATTTTCAACCATATGAAATATGAAAGGGTATACTAACACGTGTTGTTTTGAATTTGTGTGGGCAGCTTCATCAAAATCATATTGACAAGCAAGTGTTAATAGGCGAAAGTCTATAATTTTCTATTATAAATTCTGTGGAAAATAGATTCATCAAGTTATGGACAAACGACAGACCATGCAGTTTAAAAGGAAAACAACATAACTGCAGATGTGTTTTATTGACCCAAAAGAAAACAGAATAGAATAAAACTTAACACATACTGTTCAAACCTAAATACTAAATGTTTAATCAAATTTAATAGTTTATCAAACGCTTTACATGTGTATATCAACTGCTTGCAGTTTAATAAATAAAAACTCTTAAAGCAATCATTAAATAGATAGTTTTGTCACAAAACTGAACATTAAGCTATTAAAACTTCACCTCAACATACACATACTGTACAGTCATTATTTTATGAGAGTACTTAATTCAACAATCCCGTCATTTTGAATCAAATCGCGGGAATATAAAATCGCGAATATTGAATTTTTATCCTAATTCTTATAGTACTCAACTCCCATAAAATTAAAGCAATATTTTAAAATCTGCAAGGGGAGTTTCTCGTGATTTTACGCCGATATAAATCGTTATGATTAATTAGGAATCTACAGTATTTATTTGGTCGGAAAAAGAATCATTAAATAAAAGATATCGGCAATAATAATTAGACAGAGTATCCAAGCACTTCAACTTCACAAAGAGTGAGATACTCTGTGATTATCAAGATCTTTACAAATCTCCCCTGTGGTAATGTCGGACAGTCGATTACGACCAGCTGTGACAAAGTACCGGGACCAGCAAAGAAACCACAGGGAGTGTTGACATCTGATTCTGTCAGCCCTACAGTGACGGTGACATTCCGCAGACGGTCTGACACATCTAAGTAAAAAAAAACAACATATATTAATGTGAAACTATTAACTAATAATTCGAAAACATGCATAGATTTCATTTTTTCTTATATATTTTGTATTTTTTTCTCCTTGCTAAAAATAAAAACGTAAAAGATAAAAGGGGTTTCCCCGTTTTATTTTCACGGATGTAATCAAAGCTGTACTCCACTATTTTACGTCGTTTTACACGCAGGACAGTTAAGGCAACATTTTCACACCTCACAGCCTACTCAATATTCAGGGTCATGAACCCTGGGGAGCATTCATTATTGTCCCCAAGAGAGACAACTCTTGAAAACGTGCATTAACTATAGTCCGTTTCTTAATCTTATTGAAATAAATAAATTGAGAAAAGTTTTCAAAGTATTTGAATTATAAATAATACATATAACCATGAGTAAAAGGCATGAAAAAGGCATGAAAGAAGTACATTTATTTATCAAATATAGTAGGCTGGTACATGTACCCAGTCAATATTAAATGTATATTGCTTGTAGGTACATGTATAAATCTACACAACTACATTCAATTAATACACTGTGTTATGTAAACTGGAAAAAAATACACAGGTTGTAAGAGATCTTTTTTAAAATGAATTTTCTTAAAAAGAAAAATAAATTAATGAAATTGCACATATCATTCTAAAAAAAACCCATAATACTAATAGACACAATTCAGTTTATTTCGCTCACACCATGGAATGGTACATGAGGTCAATCATTATATACAGTTCAAAAGTCAGAGGTACATTGTATAAATGAATAGATAAGTAGTAAATAAATAGTAAATAAGCATAAATATACAATATATACAATGAAGATAGGAAAAAGTATAATAATGGAGGACAGACTATTATATCAAACTGTATATTTTGATAATAAAATAACATAATTTTTTCAGGTTTGTAGCATTTGAACAAGACATAAGTTCACAAAACTTAATAGTATTTGGCGCTGACCAGTATTTTTCATCAAGATATTTACGTCTAAATGTCAATAGTTCTTTACATTCCAGAATATAATGAAATTCGTCAGCGATTTGACCAGAATTACACAGTTTACACACTCTTTGGTTTAAAGGTGTATTGTACCATCTCCCAGTCTCCACTGGGAGATGGTGATTTGAAGTTCTAAATTTCATAAAAACCTTTCTGAGCCTAAGTGGCAATATATTAATGTAATTTTCATAATTAAAATTTTTCTTAAAAATCTTGTAAATTTGCCCTTTTGACGAGTCATTAATGTCACTAGACCATTTTTGGATATATTGGTCTTGTAACCTTTGTTTTACAATTGTAGAAATCCACTTTACATTTACAATATTTTGTTCATACCAAATATTTGAAAAACCACACACATCTAAAATATTTTTAACACCTACAATCCAAGAGTTTGACATATTTCCCCTTTGATATTGCAAGACCAAAAACTTATATAAAACAGATACAATTTTGCTTTCAGAGTTTGTAAATAACTTTGACCAGTAGGAAATCATTCTGGTATATACATTGATACATAAAGGGAAACGACCTGTTTCCCCGTAAACCATATAGGATGGTGTACTACTTTTTAAATTAAAAACATATTTTAAAAATTTTAAATGTACACGTTCAATAACTTCTATATTTTCGTAACCCCAAATTTCGCACCCATACAATAACACTGGGACTACAATTTTATCAAATAAGTCAAACTGACAATCGACAGGTAAATTAAATTAAAAGTTCAACATAAATAAAGTGATACATTAGATGGATAGGATATAATGTACAGCAATTTAAGATTTAGATGTCATTTTTCATATGAAAGGTAATTAAAACTCCATACCATTTAAACAATGAAAAGGTTGCAGAAGACCTATTTGTATCTAGTTGAATATAATGAAAATAAATTAATGACCTTGTATACATCATTTTAAGAAAAAAAAGTAATAAACATGCTGTTCAAGAAACTAAAGTGATATATCATAGGAATCAATAGGATATACTGTACAGCAATTTTAATTATATTTTGGATTTGTTTTCAAACATTGGAATAAAGGGAAAAAAAACTTTTGTAACTTATTTAGATTAAATAATATTCTTATAAAATATTAATATTTGTATTTCATGGCTAAAACTGAATATTTTTCTGTCAATTTCTTCTGTTCAAGAACAAGACGTATACTTTTATCAGACACTTTTATATATATTATGTCTATTTCCCATTGTAACTAAGTATTTTTTGTACTGTTTGTATACAAAAGAGTATATTCAAGGCACTTAGACACGATTTTAGCTTAAAATTCAAAATTTTATATTTCCATTTTCAATATTTAGAATGGTTGATATGGGTATTTTTAATGCTTTGTCAAAATTTGAAAGTCAAATACTGAGTTAAAAGAAAGATAAAAAATTAAGTATTTTTTGTTTTGTAAACAAAGCGCGAGTCTTGTTATTATTTACATATGTGTTTTATTGGTGTAAGTTTAATTCAAATGTTGCTTTTTTCTATTAATAATATCATTTATGATCACATCGAATCAGTTTACCTTCTTTTCTATGAATCATTTTCTCAAAGAATTGGTAATTTCATACTTTATATTATTAGTAAACAAACATAAGACTTGAGCTTTGTTTACATAACAATAAATTCTTACCCCTGTATCTCTCTTATAACTTGACTTCTAACATTCAAATTATGGTCAATTATTCAAAATGTGCAAGTAAATCATTTTATGCATAAAGATATTGAAAACAAAATTTTGATCAAAAATCGTGTCAAAGTCCCTTTAAAAAAACTTGTATAAAATAGTAAGGCTAAATTCCAATTAAAAAAAAATAGCTGTTTCCAAAAATGTTACATGTATATGAATATATTATATAAAAACATATGTTAGGTGGATGGGTAGGAAAAATACAAATTAAGTGCACTCGATAAAAAGTTTGCTGGTATTCATTATGTGAACACAATTCATCCAGTAACATTTAAAGTTATGCAACATAAATAAGAATGTTATGAATGATGTGTATAGAACAAATTCTTCTGTGGTTGGCGCCATAAATCTTGAAAAGATGGTGTGAGTTGGTAAAAAGGCAGAATAAGGTTCCATTCTAATCCTCATGCATTCCATTCAAGAAATATTCGTTAATGTCATGGTCTGGAAACTAAAATAGAATAAACATAAAGTGTTAAGAGAATTACATGTAATTTTTGCAAAAATTGTGCACTCATCAAATACTTACATGTATATATTCAATGAAGTTATTTATGGAATGTGCAATTACTAACAATGTAATCTTTTCTAATACTGTACATACATGTATACATCATTTTGCCACTAATTTTAAACCCAGCTGACAGTTTCTTTTTGTTATATATACAGCGTCAAAAGATAGTTGCATCATGTGCAACTTTCAGTAATTTTAAAAGCCATAAAAACATTTCAGTACTACAAAACACTTTAAATTTGTCAAATGATTTTACAAATGAATTATGTACTAATATACCAGTAAGTCACAAGTGATATATACTTTTTAAAGCATAACAATGTATCACTTATATGACAACATCAGGAAACCTGGCTCAATCAATTCTGCACACACATGATAACTGTAATGAATGTGTAACTTCAATGGTGTAACTTCAAAGATATTAAGATATCCAGAGGACAGAAAGATATTAAATATATTGAACAAAGATCAAAGTCATAAACACTTATGTAACACTTATGTAACATATGATTGTCAGTATGAGTTTCAACTATCAACATTCTATGTACACCAAAATATGATTGCGCCAATAACAAAAACTAATCTGAAAAACATATTTCCAGCATAAGAAATTCATGGGACTTCTGCAAATCCCATTTTCTCAGGGAGTGTAAAACACATCTTTTAAAGTTTATAATATTTTCAAACTCCTGGTATTCCTTTCAGAGGTTCCCACCCCTTAAAATACAGATAATCAAGCAGATTTGCAACAAGATGCCCATATAAACCTTTCCCTTTTACACAAGACATTGTAGCTATTTAGATGACCTTGCTTGGCTTTCAATCAGCTTAAACCAAATATATCTACGGTACATATGGAAGACAAGTTGTAAGTTTATTACATGACAAAGAAGTACCTTCTGGGCTTCAGCAGACATGACTGGGTCATTAGCAGTATCAAAATGACAATATTTTCTATAATCCCGATCTTCAGATCATCTGGAAACCGCAGGTAAATCTGTAGATTAGAAGAAAAAAGATACACTAGCTATCATTACAAAGCTAAATCCTGTCATTATCAAAACAAAAGGGTGTGTCCTAGATTACACTTTTTTATCAGTTTATGGGCACATGCAGTATCTGAGACATAGCAAAACATTACCATGATAACAGCTATAACAACTCATTAAGTGGGAAATGACATATAACTATAAAATTTGTTATGGCTTTTCATACTCTCTCTCTCTCTCTCTCTCTCTCTCTCTCTCTCTCTCTCTCTCTCTCTCTCTCTCTCCATGATCTCTCTCCACATCTTTGTCAGCAATATTTCTAGTGCAATGTGGCATTATTGAAATATATATATATGGTTCATGGAAGCAAGGCAATCAATAACAATTACATGTACACTGTAATTACACTCTCTCTCTCTCTCTCTCTTTCTCTCTCTCTCTCTCACCGCTCTCTCTCTCTCTCTTCCTCTCAATCGTATAATGTTGTATTTACATAACAAATGCAGGCCCTTGAATCACAAACACTCTCATCGTTAATAGATAAATAAGACATAAAGTTAACAGTTTGAATGAGATACAGATATAAAAACCACATGTACAGTGTACATTGTACGTGTCGAGGAAATTCTGTATGGAAATGGCTGAAAGCATGATTGACACAAACTCAATATTCTAGGAAAAACATACAATATTTTTTTTACGTATGCTACATGTACGTAACAATATGTGTAAAAACTGACTATAATACTCCTGCATACACATTTCATACTAAAACATGTCTTTCAAGTCAAAATTCACAACGACCATTAATTGTCGACATTTTTGTAACATGTGTACTAGACTTAACGCATTGTATGCTTTTAAAAGAGTTTTTGAGTAGTTTAACAATGTAAGTAAGTATGTTCTTACCGACGAATGACTACTCCTTAGCCAGCTGTTAGCACGTTTTAGATTGTTGACAAAATCGAGGATTGCTGTTCAGACTGTTTCATGCTGAACAAAATTTAACGAGATAAGGCTAATCACCCCAAACTTCGACTTCACATTAATAAACAATTGTTCTGCAACTCTAAATAATTTAAAAGCTTGCCAATATAAGAAACAAAAACTGTTACTTACTTTTTCCATTTAAACTCCTCTCTCGATTTTCACGAGTGTTAGACTGGTCTCGTTAAAATCCCGAGATATACGAAGTTTTGACTTTCTCGGTTTTTTTCATTCTTTCGTGAATATAAAAATCAGAAAGGTTCCGATTATGCTAATAAGGCTGTGAGGTGTGATTTTGCTTTTAAACAGTAGTAAAAGGAGGTCGTTTTGTTTATGTCTTTTCATTTCTGCATAATGAATAGTTCTAAACTATTGTGGGTGTTATTGTAAAGATATGGGTCTCCTTTACTTGACCATGTCTAAATTTGTCGGTCACGTGACTTTTTAGGGTCACGTGGGCGTCTTTTAGACAAAAATCGTCAATGCTAAAATGAGACAAAAAGTTCAAGGGCAAGGCAAAGAAATTTAAGAGTAAGTAATATGGCAACATATTCAAAATTATCCATACATCATAGAAATCAATGCTCATTCAGTTGTTAAGTTTACTAGTTATGTAAATTCCTTTAAAAACTGGCTACTTGTTCCTAAAATAGTGCATTTTTGTATATTTTCATTAAAATTACAAAGTAAACCTTCATCTCTCAACAAATGAGCATCAGTTTTTATAAAGAACTCGTAAAAGGGAAGAAAATCATACCAAGTTTAATAATATCTATAGCCGTCTTGCACTTGAACTTTTGCATTTAATTTCTCAATCTAGAAGTCCTTTCAAATCAATACACATTTCAAACGCACAAATGATCCCAAAAGGGGAGGTAACTCTTCGAGCGATAACTCTTTTGATATAGGCGCGATGTCATTTTATCACATAATCCGAATTAATTTTAAGATATGTTTTAACAGTACATTATGTAAATGGTTATTTAAACATAGTGCTTCTGTTTTATTTATTTTAAAAGAGACAAGATGGTTACGATGAATCGTCCGCATTTCCTCTGTTGTATCATGGATGTAAACAAAAAACCGTTGTGTATCAGTTCTCTTGGTTAACCGCATTCGCGGAGTTATTGGTTTCTTAATATTTTTTTTAGTAATGGGAGAAAAATATATAAGAGCTAATTGTACACAATTATTTGAGGGATTAGATATCAACAGAGACAAATGAAGCCCCTGATATTAATATACTAACTAAATTGTTCTCATAATATATATTAAAAAATAAGATATGGAGTATTTTTTCATTATTTATGTGCAGCCTTTGCCCAATGACTGCATATTCTATAGCACTGCTTGGGTCTGTTAATATTATTCTGGGGAGGGGGTTCAAAGGGGTAACTTTATTCTGTTTGCCAGGGGCCAGGTACCATGGTGTTTTACTATGTAAATTGTGAATTAAATTAGAATTTGCCACGGGGACAATACATGTAGATCTGCCCATGTATGAGGCCTTTTCCCATCCCCCATAAGCAATCAACAGTATTCACCTTTGTATTACACATGTTACACTTGTAATTTAAACACTCATTAAAATTGACTTTTATTTTTATTCAACACATGCAGAATGATTAAGATTAAGGAGAGGGGGGAGGGTTAGCTTATCTATTCATTCACAAAATAAATTCTAAACGCTCATTTCTCATTACCGAGAAAGGAAAGAGAGTGTGTAAATCCTGCAACAAGGCGATCAAAAGCCATTTTTGGTTCACATCAATATATTGAATTCTAATTCTCCTATGTGAGAGACTCTCTCTCCCGCCCATTTACATACCATCCCCTTTCCACTTCTTAAACAAAATTATATATATAGAAACAATTATATTTGGTTCATTTGTTTTATTAAGTCAAGAAGATAAAGGGACTTTCTGAAAAAAAAATTATGTGACAACATTTAAACCTGACATATGGATGCAAACTCAAAATTGCAATTTCTTTTTATGATGTCAATGTGTTTATTGTATGACTTCTTAGTTCTGGTCCTCTTCTCTCTTCAAAAACACAGTCTTCCTGTTCCTAAAGTTCAGGTTTTTCTTTCCATCATTTCATCTTGTATATGACACCAGGATAAGGGTGCGGGTAAATGATCACCAATAAGAACATCATTTATGTAAATCTCAAGACAAAGCAGGTACCAGCTAAAATAAAAATTATATATATTTCAGTAAGTTTAACTTGTTATCAAAATGGCTGAAAGACTGAAATGGAGGATTTTCTACAATTTGATAGTCAATGGAACTTATTTATCTTAATAAACATTTCATTCTGTTTAGATGTGCATTTAATTTTGCACAAATTCAAATACAGCTTTTCAGTTAGATAGATTTGAAATTATTTGCATCCTCACCCCTGATCTGTGCATGATATTAGTTTAATTGCACCCCTTTTTTTTTTACCCGGCCTGACCTTAAAAATGCACCTCTCTCTCTCTCTCTCTCTCTCTCTCTCTCTCTCTCTCTCACACACAACTGATTTGATTTATTGATATTATATAATGCTGGTGCAGTCAGTGTGAATTAAAACATACCATGTATTGTTGATTTGTTGATGAGCAATATTCAAAATTGTAGATTTATAAATAACATAGGTTTATATCAATCATTTTAAAACATTAAATGAAACCATTCGTACTTGAACATACTTTTTCTAATTGAATTGTCTCATAGAATAATCAGATTGGTCATTATTTCAATGATAAATTATTGAACTTATACATGTATGCTATTTACTTACATTTTCTTCCAGCCTTTTTTTTTTCAAATCAGTGTGACACTTTTCAAATTACTCTGCAAATAACAAAATATAATTATGAGAAGTCATACAATTTAATTAACATGCATATAAGGACATGTCAACAGTAATTTGAACATTTTTGTGAAAGGTCTACATATATTATGCATGGATGGGTAAAATGACCAACACTTCAAATTTTATTTGAAAGTTACATATGCACATTCTACACAAACAATACCATATATGACCATGAATGTAGATTCCTCATTTAGAGAAAATCAGATGGAACCATGCAGTCATTTGTTTATTATTATTTGGGTTTTTTTTATTACCAATAGTACAGCATCATAAGTATGAACCCAGGTGACAAGATTTCAAACAGTGTTATGGCTGAGTTCTAAAAACAATTAACTAGTAATAATTAAGAATTAATGTGCATAAACATCTTAATATATCAACTGGATGAATGTGTAAAAATATAAATGAACTGTCATGGAAGAATTTTGAACACAGTAGAAAGGTGTTATTGATCAGCTGTTCATCAATTTCCAGAAAATGAAATCAGCATCTTTTATCCTGCACTGTACTGATTTTCAGAAAATCAAATCAGCTGTTTTCACACAGTCTTTGTATTGTTTACTTACAAATTGAAATAAAAACAGACAGCTGTGTAAAGCTAAATATTGTCAGTACAAGTACTATGAACTGATTCGTGTCGATTGGTGAAAATGATCAACAATTTAACGGACTGGCAATAAAGCTACATGTACAATGTACATTGTATAGGCCTAAAAGTAAACAATGCAGTCTCTCATGTTTTGAACGAAACAACACATTAAGTCGATCAGAAATGCATCCACAGTATAAAATCACAATAAAATAGTTATTGAGTTATCTGGTATATTACAAATACACTGTATATCTATTCTACATACCTGATAAATCATCAAAAGATCGCCATCATCGGAAATACCAGCTACACGTGTTTACATCGTCTGACGAGCGCTTTTGGGACGCAGATTCACACCCATACGACAGATGCGTTATGGAAATTCTTCGTATATTCTGATTGTTGTAAACTTATAAAAACACACATGAGTGATTCGTAGTTATATTTTGCTTATGAAGTATTAAATCAGCCGTATTTTATGCTTAAACTGTTGTTTTCGGTATATGTTCTATATATGGTAGTACAGAGGCGGGGCGTATATTATGACGTCATAACTCATTATCCCTTCATTAGCATATCAAAACGATGTGTTGCCTTATCTGTCCTGCGCAATGTCGTTACTTGAAGACTATACCGGTAGTTCGTTTAACAATGTTTCTGTTTACCCTTACCTTGTCCCCACTTGTCCATTCCTCTATTGAATATTCTGACAGATCTGATGAAATACACGGCCTGCAAATCCACCAACCACCACGGATTCGTGTCTCCACCCTCTGTGCTGGCACACTTGTCTACGACAAAGTCTGTACCGTTGTTGCCATCAACTGCCAAATTGGCTGAGTAGGCCACTCCTGCCCATGCATGCGTCGATGATTGATTTGCATGCTTATGCAACGCAAGGTTGGAAACAGCTGTCAACAATATTACAAAAATGCAGATATAAATTGATTATTTAAATGAAATACAATACATTGACCGTTATTTAAAAAAATCTACGGCTTTAATAAGGGTTTCTCAAAAGTACTAAACAATGAAGACCTTATTCTTTTGAAGTGTATTTTTGAAAATCATGTGGAGCAGACTTACAAATAATATCGCTTTCCCTTCCCCTTCCATTTTCTCTCTATCTCTATTTCGTTCTTCCAAAATCTACCATCCCCTCTAACTCCTTCTCTCTCTCTCTCTCTCTCTCTCTCTCTCTCTCTCTCTCTCTCTCTCTCTCTCTCTCTCTCTGTGGGTGTGTAGATGTGTAGATATTATAAGCATGCAACTTAACATGCAGTTATATAATATAAATAGTGCCTGTTTGGAACGGTAACTGTTGAAATTGACACCCCAAGAAAACCACTGTCAACCGACGCGAAGCGGAGTTGACAATGGTTTTTGAGGGTTGTCAATTTCAACATTTACCCTCTTAAACAGGCACTATTTATTTTATTATACTGAATGTTTTAATTTTAAAGAAACTGTTACTGCTTTTATGCAGAAATAAAGTGAATTATACGGCGAACCGTACGCGCATAATTTACGCGCATGTAACAATGCGTTGTGTTACCCGTTGCCAAGTGTGTTGCTAACGCTGAGGGTAATAGAACAGATTACCAACTGTGTCTAAACCAATCAGATTTCATTATTTTACATAAAAGTATAATAATATAAATTGGAACCCCCTAGAGTTTGTAAAATGCAACGAATTTTTTTTTGATCATTTATAAAGTGTGTTAATTAGAAAGAATAATTTCAGGTACATGTATACATGGCTTATTACCGAGCACTAAGATTATATGACAAAAGAACATATTATCTTGTTATTTTAGAGTTCAATGTTGAAAGCATTAAACAAAAGGCAAACATTCCGGTTTTTTAATACCATTTTTTTTATAGCATACCGCAAAATTTCAACTGTAAATGTATTGGAATTTTAAGTACGATGCAAATAGAACAAAAACCCATTTTTTTCGTTAGATAACTATAACTATAAACATATCATTGAGTTGTCTTCATTTGCTTGTTCATATTTAGTTTTCAATCACCGAATAAGGAAGTTCTACGATCAAAATTCAGCAATTTATTGTAATTTCTAAATAAACAAATAGAAGTGTTAATTGGCTAACCACAATCAGTAATAAGCAGAACATTTAAAATGATTTTGGTATAAATGCCAGATGGGGAATCTTACAATGAAGGTTAAATTTTCAAAAGCTGAAACAGGAGAAGTGAGTAACACATAGTAGCATTTAGAGCTTATTCTTTAGTTTAAATGCCCACAGGGAGAGTGTCCCCCCAGGGGATTGGAGATGGCAGGTTGTATGTTAGCCATCTTGTTTTAGTTTAACTATAAAAACATATACACATAAAAATTTATTGAAAGTTAACAAATATGGGGATATAATTTTCACCAGTCTTGCATCTTCTCAATATCAGGTCATACACTTCATTACGGACTTTAAGTTTTTCGCTAAAATTGTAGGCCTCATAGTCCGTGTTGAAATTTTTGTTGCAAGGAGGTGGTAGTCATTACAATATGTTGATTTTAATGCATATATGATACTCCTCGACAAGTTTTTGTGTAAGCTATGACACTTAATTGACTATTGGCTTTTTTCTTTTGATAAGCTAGACTTATGCATGTTTCTTTTAAACTTAATGGGGATTTATTTTCATTGATCTTGAAATAAAATACATGTATATGGATGCGCCGATTCTTTGCGTTGCAGCAAAAGAAATATCAATGAAACAAATATATTGATCGTTTTAAGAAATCGGGATTATTGTTTTATCATTCAATTACTTATAGACATATGTAGTCTTTTTCATTATATATTATGTGAACAGATTTGCAGAAAAATCGACTTTTAACCCACCTCGAATACAATGGACTTTCTAACTGGACAGTGTCACACACTGATCGTCTGAGGAGCACGCCAGACATTCCTGGTTCATTTCTGGTACATTTACAGTCTACAAGATGGTCATAGTTGATTATAAAAGCATGTAATTTACTTTGTTTAACATAGACATGTACATTATATGTGGCTGTCTGATAGGTTTGGTTTTGTTTTTTTAATAACAAATTTGCGATTTTCAATCGCTTATATTTTATTTATAGGTGTTCCTGCAATGTATTTTATGTTGCTGTTGATAAAACACACCAAGTCAATATTCAAAAGTAAGAAAGAATTCTCATTTTTTTATTCCTCCATTTACTGGCTTCAATTTGCGAGCTAAGAACTATACAGTACATGTAGGTCTCAAATAGGTATTGTAACTTAACCTACCTGGGATTTTGGTTAATCGGTGCATTTTTACCCTGAGAAATGCTTTTTTAATTTTTATTTTGCAAACTCGCGTTTCTTAACTCCTTTTTTTCTATGATATATCTCTCATTCAATTTATACATTACCATTCTAACAATTAAAAACTTGCATTGTATACAAGATGCAGAAAAAAAATTATAATGGGTATTTAAAACGCCATGATTTGAACAAATTAGCCTCTTAAACATTTTAAGGTTCTCGCACACAAGTTGCAGCTTTTTTGAGGAATATTTTTTCTATATCTTGTAAATTTACAAGAATTCTTTATTATTCCCCCTTAAATATAAGGAGTCCATTTTTCTAACAAACTCTAATTCCTCAGGACATATGATAAAACAAGCAATATTAAAAATGTATGATCTTAAAAAAAATGTCATTGATTCTTCGTATTATAAACATTTCTTACGTATTATTGACCAGGGTAAAACAATACCTGATTGAGTTCAATTCTAATATAGTCGGGATTGGTTTCCGTTTTGTCGATGGCCGACACGAGTTCACACAACAGTTCCTGTTTCCGGTAGTTGACTCCCCGACATAGCTTGGGTCTGTGTCTACATTCCCGGACACACTGCTGTTGTCCAATGATCTCCAACACCCGGACAACGGGACCACGATACCTCTCACTGGGAACAACCGCAGATGTCACTCCCTCGTACAATGATACAACACACAGCAGTACTGTTGTAAATGTCACTTCATTAAAATATTTACCAATCAGAAGGTGAACCATTCTGTGCTTGTTTCAGATTTAAGTATAAAAATAAATGATTGTTTTTAGGTTTTGTTTTTTGCTTTGCTTAAACAATTACACTTTGTATTATATACCACCAGCCTAATACGTTTATCTTTTTCGCAGAAAAAATATAAATTAAATTTGAATGAATTTCTATCAAAGAACTATCCTTGAAAAGCTTTTAACGAAATTAATAATATATATTAAAAGATTCTCTAGAAAAGCTGTCTTTGAACAATGGAATCGACAAAAACCCAGTTCAATGAACGATTATGTCGTAAACAGAATGTGATATTCCTGCAAGTTACTTTGTTCTTTATGAAAATTCTACATCATTTACAATCAATTTCCCTTATAGCTGTTCTTTTAACTTCTGAATTCAAAATCTACTGGTATTTCCGATAATTGTAAGACATCGTTGCCATCCCTTGTTTAATCACTGTACCCTTCTATTAATTCACTGTACATCTACTGTACAGAGGCAATATACTCTACTGGACAGCAGTGTACCTACAAACTGACCAGCACTGTACCCCACTGTACGAGATTCTAACAAACATTGCATTGTTCTGTCACCTACTGCAACAATTATTTTTTTATAATTTGTAAAAAAAAAAAGTAACTGAAATGTTGTTTTTTCCAAAGTCCATAGTTAATACCAAAACCTGGATTTTTATGTTTTGTTTTTTGCATTCCCCATTATTACTTACAAGAAAGAACAGGCTTCTAATTTTTTTTTTTTTTTTTTTTTGCGACAAAAATTATTACATACGCATATTTAGAATTTTTTTCTCGGGGAAGTGTTAATACCTATTTCCGATATAAGTGCAACATATGTATGTAAATTGCAGAAATTTGAAGTTTTTTGTACTATTAAGTCAATCCAGTAATATTAATATTTTTTTTTAACAATGAAAAAATATTATGACATGATTTTTAGCCGGGCTGTGCTGAAATCAGAGCCCTGGCTGTAGGCAGGCAAATCGTCAATGTTACTATAAATAGCTCAACTTCAAAAGTAAACAAAAAACCAAACAGCGTCAAAATAAAAGCTTCCGCTATACCAAATAGTTACACAAAGAGCCACGTTTTGTTTAAAGTGTTGGCATTTTCTTCCTTTTTTTTAATTTCGAGAGAATGGTCTATTTTTTTTAGTTTTCTTATTAATAACGTGTTTTAAAAACAAGACTATGCATTTTGGACACATACAATGCGCAAGAATGTCCATGAACGACTTTGCTGCGCGTTGAAGACTTTACTCTATTAAATATATAACGCTTGTTGCAATATTCAAGGCAGCATCTGTTAAACTTTTTTATACTATAAATTTGTGTTTATCAAATTTGGTCGCTCTCCGACGCACTGACGCTTTGCTGACATTAAGAGAGAGAGATAGAGAAAGATTTTCAGACTTTACTACACAAAATGCATAAAGACACACCATTAGAGCCTGGCTTTCAGTACTTCAGTACTTTGATTAAAATAGAAATTGAAGATAACCGTTCATTCCCGACTTCGAACTTATGTTGTGAAATTTTATCATATTTTCGTGTTTAGTTTTATTGGTTCAAAATCAACTAACTATCAAATAGTTGACAATATTTGATCTTCACATTTATCGGCGAATAGTCATGTCATGTTACTTATATGTCATGATCGACTTGCAAACTGTTATCATCAAGTCACTTTTTCAGTAACGACTGGTAGTAGTTTACTAAATGCAGTACACAATAGAGTGTACGTGCAACTGCCATACACATCACAATTTCTTTTAATTTTCACCAAGTGTCTCTGTAAAAACGTTATCAAGCAGCCAAGGACAAGTCGTGGAAAATGAAAAAATCTTATATCAATTGTTGTATCATTATACAAAGTGTAATGTAACATTTTAAACATGCATTTATTTATTGAAACCGCACATGCCATAACCGACTTTATGTGTATACTACCCGTGTGATACACCCTCGTGCAGGTATGTTAAGGCTTCCTACAGCGATGTAAAGAAAATCATTTGTCTGTTCTTCATACAATACGACGGTATACTTAACTTTGACAAAACAATCTGTATTTCATTCCATAGTACTCAGGGGATGTATCGTAACGTTGATATTGAAACATTAATTAAAACAACGTGTTTCCTTTACATAGATGTTGCCGTTAATCGTAATGTGGACTATAGATCTCATTCATTTTGGTGGTAAGTATCAAATAGTATCAAATAATTTTTTTTTTTACTTACTGATCAAATAAAGTATCTAGCATTGCTGGGAATATATCATCAGTGTGAGGATTGTAGCTTCTACAGTTTTTTCTACCTGTAAAAATAGGCTGTTTTTTATTGACTCCACGGTTATAAAACAGGATAAAACCCAATCCGTTCTGATTAGGTATTTTTAATAAGGGAAACTCAATATAAAAGTTCATAAAAACCATGCATGCAGTGTTATAGATATATCACATATAGTCTAATGTGCAACTCCAGAGGTATCAGTAAGATCTCTCACATATATATAAGGAGTAAACCTGAAAGGGTGGGAAAGCGCAAAGATTTAGCATTATACGGTATCTTTTAAGACAAGAATTTATCTTTGATATTAATTAGACGGAGAATCCAAACACGTCAACTTCACATAGAGTGAGGGCCTCAGTTGTCTTGGAGATCTTTACGAATCTTTTCCGTGGTAATGTCGTACAATCGATGACGACCAGTTGTGACGCGGTACCGGGACTAGCAAAGAAACCACAAGGAGTGTTCACATCAAATTCGGTCAGCCCTACAGTGACGGTTACCTCCCGAAGTCGGTCTGATACATTTAAAAAAAAATGAAAACAGATAAAAAACTAACAGAAACATTTAAAGAACTATGATGTTCAGAGTAAAAGTTGGTTATTCATTATATTACTCAGATGCATGTTGTATTTCTTAGAAAATTAATTACTTGACAACAGAAACATTTGCAGCCAAGTAATACTTAAATACTATAAAATTATACTTGCAAAAATAATTTTAAAAAACAGAATGGCAAATAAAACTTTTTTTTCCCCGTATATCATTGATTTTATATCAGTTTTTGGAATTTACAGCAAAGTAAGGTGGACTGTGTCATATCCATCTTTATATTATTATTTAGCAATGACGTTTCTCTATAAACCTACCCGATAACGTCAGTTTGGACACTTACCTCCTCCTGCGTCTATTCCTCTGTTGAGTATTCTGACATATGTGATGGTATACACAGTCAGTAGATCCACCCTCCACCAAGGATTGGTGTCGCCACCCCCTGTGTCTTGTACACTGTTCTTGGAGAAGGTATGTAGCTCTGTTACCATCTGCTCCATAGGTATGACACATTGAAGATTGTTCGGTAGGTTTACCCAATGCAAGTGCCAAGAGAACTGTCAACAATATTTGGTGATAGTGTTAATAAAATGCAAAGTAATACCGTTTATACCAAAACAAAGAAAAATTACTTGAAATAACTGTTCATTTAAATGTACTTTCATTCAATGTCTGCAATGCCAATTGAGTTTCTGTTAGAAATTTCAAGAACTTTATTTCATAATAAAATGCTGTCTCTATTATTTATGTCGAAATTAATTCGACTATTATTAATTGAAAATTTAGCTACTTTCCATTATAAACAGTTAAGAGTAAAAATCAGCAAGCATCGAGCATTTTGTGAAAAATATGGAAAGTGACATAAAAACAATTATGATAAAAACACATTTAAAGATAATCAGAATGAAGATTGTGTTAAAAATATTTGGGTAATTTTTTTTTATTCGTGCTGTTACTATGGAAACCACGTGCTTTTAGACTGACTGATTTGTACTTCATTTTAACATGAAAATTTTTGTATAAACAAATACAATATTATGTTAAATCATCTTTAAACTCTATCAATAATTTTTTATACTACAAAACACTTTGCTGTAATTTAAACATCATTAAGAATTTACATTTACTTCATCCTTTGATATTTATACCCGTTTTATCTTGTTAATTTTGCATGCAAACACCAGTCAATTCAGTGCACTTTTTTAAAATTCTACAACCATGTCAAGGTTAACTAACACTACATATTTATATTATGACATTTGTTCTAGAAGAATCAATTAAAAAATCTTTAGGCAAGTCACCCGTTTATAAATAAATACTGATTTTATACACCTGGAAACGTGCAAGTTTTACTCTAATTACCTCCCTTTGATATGACTCTCTTACGAAAGGAGGTAAAAACGGTATTTTGTTTACATTGTTTACATCCAATATTTCTACGGAGCTGAAGTGAGACGACTATGGATTTTAGTTTCTGGATTATAGAAGTGTTTATTTAGATCATTATCATGGTAAGTGACAACTTTTACTAGTTTCTTATTTTCTACTGGCAAACATTTCTTTAACGGGAGAAATAGTGGATGCTGTAGATCTTCGTGAAAATTCGGATTAACATGTCAATGCACACAACATTATAAATAAAAGTTTAAACATGACAAAGAAAATGTATACGTGATTGCTAATTGTACATAGTGTTTGTGCATCAAGGACAATAAACTTTTAATGAAAAATGTATTAACATACATGTATAGACTATATGGTAGCTACATGTATACAAATCCATGTTTAAATGTATCTTGTGTGAATAATTGATCAGTCTTCTTATTATTCTATATGTTGGTAATTAATGTTGTATTCACATAAAATTAACTATTTGTACCATATTGCTAGAAAAAGTCAAGATTTTACACATATATTAAATGACTTATAACAGTAAAATATTTTACTGTATGAGTTTTCAAGACAGTTTAATTAAATAGGGGATGGAAAGGTGTATGAGTTATAACAGGTTCTTTGTTTTATTACAGATAACTTAGTGAGTTGTAAACAGAAAATGTGTCACATGCAAGCCAAATGAATCAACTTAAATGAGGATGGACACTAAAATCTACCATGTCTACACAAAAATTAAAATATTCATACCAGACAGATGACAGAGACAATGCTTGAAATATTTAAATTTCGCAAAAGAAGAGGGTGAAAGTGCAATTGAAAAAAACCCCAGACCAACAAATACTATAGTTGACAAGGGATGATTTTCTTTAGCAGAATTTCTTTCATCCTTGAAGATAAACAGCTATGTTAAGCACTTTGTTCCACAGAAAAGAAGAGCTGGTTTTCAACTAAAACTGAAAATCTTATCAAATAGAATTCTAAATTATATATAATTATATATGGATATTTGGGTTAAATACAATGGTACAAACAAGTATTTTCTGAACTATTTCAAAGTAAATGTGTGCCTGACTTATACTCTGTCTATTTTTGAAAATAAGATGATCATGTGTTCATATGTCAATGCTGATGCATAATGATTTATTACCACTTGATCATTTGAGTTGTTAAATTATTTTCAGTGAAAATTATTACAATTAATGATGGTAAAAATTAAAGTTGATATTCATAAGATTGTTTTATTTGTGTTTACTTTACACTGTTAAATAAAGAATAAAATCCATGTTAGATAGAGCATTCAGCAAGTTCTGCAGTAAAAGCAGTAATACAGGTTTATGTCAAGCTATTTGAACTGACCTGATGACATTGACAAAACCAAGACTAAATAGGAAATAAATTCATGCATAAGAATATAAACCAACAATTCACATATTGATATTAAGGCTACTGTACTATCTATATCAGCTGACTGTCAAAATATTTCTCTGAATTTTTGCAGACCAATTCAATTTTATGTAAAATAATTGATTATTAGATTTTGAAGAAAAAATATTTCCCCATCTTAATGACAAAAAGTTTAATTACTGATCGAGTAGGGAGATGGACAGAACACCTTTTAAAAGTGGCTTAGTAGATCAATTCTCAAAGTAAGCATATACATATATTGTTGAGACAATTTTTCTTATGTGAAATTCCTGCATGCATGGGTGCTGGGAGGGGGCGGATATGACCAATTTAACTGAAATAATTATTGTCATTTATTTGTTATAGTTACATCCAAATATGATTCGGGCTGATATCAGTGAAAGAAAGAAACTATTGGTGACTGTGTTCAACTATAAAATAATATGATAATCAGATGAACATCTAAATTGGATATTTCGCCTTCTGAGGAATAAGTTACCTCCTTGATTTCTTTTTCTGACCTTCACTTTTTAAATAACATCTCTGCACATACTTTTTCATGCAGCAATGTTTTTTCTTAAATATACATATTAAAAAAATGAATTATGATGGACTTCCACCCACCCACCCACCCCCCCCCCCCATAATCTTATTGGTGTTTGATTTTATCAGAACAACTTGAAATCTCTTAGACATGTTAGAGTAGACTGGAGATTCAGTATTACATATAGAGATGAAGAGCATATCTTTCTTCTAAGCTGAGGTCATTTTAAATAATTACGCGCCCTTCAGAGAGCTTTATAGGTGATAGACTTTTAGTGTAAACTGTTTCAAATAAAAAGAAAAAACCTCGAATATTTTTGTAAGAATTTTACATTTAAAGCCCTCTTTCTAAACATTTATATACATGTATGATATCTTATTTATGAAGTGGAAAACAAAAATATCCAGAAAACTGCATTGAAATCATAAGAAATCTAAACATTTAGAAAGCTTTTATTTCAAATCACACTTATTATTAAAAGTTGGCTAATTTTAAGTACAAAAAGGTCAGGAAAGATGCAACTTAAACAAAATATATATTATATATATATTTATTTTATATATTCATTCTGACCATCATTATAGTACTTATATAATGAAAAACAATATTGGTATATGATGTTATTGTTCACATTTTTTGTCAAGAATATCTAAGTCATTTTTCATTATGTTGAGAATTGCACTTTAAGTACAAAAAGGTCAAATCAAATGAACTCAGAGGGTAAAGCCTGACCTCCTTCCCTTGTTTTTCTTGGTACATAATATTTTAAATGATTGTTTTGTATGCAGATTTTCACTAAATTTATGATTCAACCATATTGAGGAGTAAAATACCTCATTTATAAATGAAATAAGTATTTTACCTTATATTTTCCCTTACGTCCGTGTGTCCATGTTTTCTAATTTTAGATGAAAATGATTGATCTTTAAAATGTCATTTAAAAAAAAAACTTTATAAAATAGAAAATTTGACTTATTGTGCATCTTGAACCAGGGAATATTTTAAAAATAAGGTACAATATAATCTATTCAAATAAATAATACTTGGTATTTATGTTACCTTTACCCCTTTGTAAAAGCTTAAAATGCAAATTTGATATACTTTTAAACCTTGTACAACTTTTCCCCCTCAAAGTTGCCTATGGATTTTATTTTGCATATTCATAGTACAGATGATCACTAACAGAAATACATAATTCATTTTTCCAGCAGTGGTTGTAGATTTTGCATATAAAGTGATAAAGATGTGCAATTTTTGAAAATTGATAAGCGTCTAAATGCATGTTCTCTTCCTGTTGTCATGGCAACAATTACAATGAAATATTTTAAAATTTTATTTTTTCCTAAAAATGGGAAAACTCAATCTTATAATAAATACAAAAAGCAAAATACTATATAATATCATGTAAAGGAATAATTTACGTAGATGTTTAGCTAAAATCATTGTTTTATTTTCAAAGATTTGTGCACCCGTAACTAAGGAAATAAATTTCCTTGGATACCAGTCCCATAGTATGACAAAAATCATTGTTTATCAGGGATTTTGTGTGAAGTAGATTAAATTCAATAATATACAAGCAGCTTTTCAAAAAATAATTTTTCCACTTTCCATGGAATGCTTGATGCTTGTTGATTTTTACTCTTAATACTGAAATATCATGCGATTAATCTCCAACCGACTTTCGCAGCAAACATTAAGAAAGTAGTTTCCTCATGGTCTGAGTTGTCGAATTCTTTTATATTATTATTAATTTTTTTGTCATGAGTAAAGTCTGTTCTGCACAAAATATGAATTAAATGATATTGATGTTATTTAGCATTGTTCATGGTTTAAGCTGATACAAAAATATACCTATAGAAAAACAGAGAACATTCCATCTTATTTCCTTATTCGTTTTCTTCAAGACTAATTTGGCAGTACTGAAACAAAGGCAAAATGTATGTGGTAGTCAAAATAATTTGCATGATTTCTGTTGATTCGTTTTTAATTTAACGACAATTATATGACACACAATTTAAACATATTGAAAAAAGCTTTAAAATCACACCAGTTGTCATAGAGATTTATTGCAAGCAGAATAACATGAGTATAAAGAAGTTAAGGACAATTAATATTTTAGTATTATCATTCTTTGTTACTTGTAGCTCAAAACAATGACGCTTTTAATTTGTTAAGCTTCAATGTCATTTGTGAGTAAGCATTAAATGGTAAAAGGAATATTCGATAAATAGTGAAATGTGTCGTTTCTGTTAAAGTCTCGTCATTATACATTTTCTGTGGTTGAACAAATGCTTTTAGTAGTAAATGCTTTTAAATATCATACATAAAACATAGAAATAAGTGAGGCTGAAAAACAATTTGTTTTAGAAATTAATCAATACAACTGTTGTTTACATTATTTTTGTAAATACTTCATGATATCCCCCGCAAGCGTGGAAATATATATTTCACACATTAATATTTTTTAATACTGTTTTTTTTTTCATTTTTGTATATTTTACGGGATATCCTGAATACATTATTATGACGAAAGTATTAGTTTAATCGTTAAAAGTATATAGAAACAATCAATATTCCACGTGATTCAAATTAATACACACCTCCGGTTTTGTCTTTCATCTTCTCAACTTCGTATCTGTTATGTCTCGCTGTAAATGAAATGGTTCTTTGGGTAGTTGGATGTATCAAATAACTCTTTATTACGAGCCATGTCCTGATACAAATCTTCCGTTTGAAACTTGTAAAACAAGCAAAGTTGCCCTGTCACTATACTGTTTCCTGACATAGTTATCCATTATTAAATTGATACATGAATAGTTTTGACAGGTATAAAACA
Source organism: Magallana gigas (assembly GCF_902806645.1). NCBI lineage: Eukaryota > Metazoa > Mollusca > Bivalvia > Ostreida > Ostreidae > Magallana > Magallana gigas. The sequence continues at coordinate 367,572 of NW_022994813.1, forward strand.
GTCATTCCCGTGTAAATTGGTTTGTTAAGTAGCAATATAACCTTCTTGTTTTTTACACCAACCAAGTGTTTGTTTAAAATAGTGAAATTTTCAGAACTTTGCTTGGCGACCCTTTTCCGTAAACCCTTTTGGTTATTGACCAATTTGAAGTTCATCCTATTTTATATATTTTCCATCGTTTTCCTAAGAAAGGGGGAATAAACTTTATAATAAGAGAAAAGATTGTTGTCCTAATATAACAGAAACAAGTATTGTAAACGTGCATCTAATAGTTATAATTCATGATATTGTGTATGAAGATTTAATCTTTAATCTACGGTCCATCTGTAGCGTCATAAATAGGTCAAACACATGTATTTTTGCAGTATATGCTAGTTTTATACATAATGTGTGCTGAATGCATGAATTGCTCAGAACCCTAATATTGTCTCTTTAAGCTGAACACCACTCGTAAATTGTCACCGCCACACAGGTACCTGGTATATGAACCCTTCGATTTCGTTACACCGGATTTCCAACTGAAACTCGTCGCTGAGGTATAGTGTCTTTGGATTTTATGCATTTAGTTCTTATTTTATGTGCTTATTCAGTTTGTTATTATATTTTGACAAGTATATTTGGTGATAGTATTCTCTTGGCATGAAAAAAGTGCGTAAAGCGTTATATTTTTATTGTGATCGAGTAACAAGGCGAGGCAAAATGTATGTCCACACAGGTGAGACCTCTACAGCGAAATAGTTTAAACTGCGAAGAGGTCTGCAGCTTATAAAGGGGTTGTAGGGATAACGGTGGTAAGAGAGAAATACGGCGCAAGTGCATATTTACGAGCAGTGTTCAGCTTTAAGGAAATTGAGGAAATGTGTAATTTGGTGTCATATTTGAGTTGATTATGGACATGCACTTATTTTCATTTTGTTTTATTGTAGCTTTTTACCGAATTCAGGAATAAGTCATTGATGAGCTATCTGTCTTCTTGAGGCAGAATTTAGTGACATCGTGCAATTCAAATAAGTTATTATTTCGGAGTTAATCTAACTGTTTTTATGTACAATTTCACTGAAATAAACTATAAAATATTTGTTTTATCTATCATTAATTTTTCTTAGAGCTTAATTACTTCATTTAATGAAAATACTGATCAGAATACTTGCACAATTAAGTTGTTGACATACACGAAATTGCGAATGCTAGGTAGTTTGAATTGACTCAAACGAGAAATAATTTCTGAGTGTTAACTCAACACAAGTTAATTTTTCCATTTTTAGCATTTTAGATTTACAATTTTTATTTCAAAATCATTTAAATTTTACTTATTTTAAATGCTTTGTTTTTTTTCTCACTGTTAAAAGTTAAACTTTATTTCTTAATCGAGGAAATTTATTGGTAGCGTTTTACTTTTTAATTGTATAACCATGGCATCTAAACAATTTGACACTTTTCTGGAAATTATTTAGTTACGACAGATTGTCGGACAATAAGTTAATTTGTTAAATAAACTGACAAATTCCTCGTTCAGGCAAACCTTTGAAGATAAATTCTTTGTGTTATCAGAGCGACACTTTAGCGACTCCCGAAGATTATTCTATTTTCATTACGTCAGAAAACTTCTTTACTCGTTTCGGCTTTACTTAATCTTCTCTTTGTTAACATACGTACATCGAAATTCATCTAATTGACTTTATCACCTTTTTGGCCTTTAGTAATCAGTGTCAGCTCGTAGAAGAAATTCTGTGAAATTAGCCCGCTAGCGTTTAAATTAAGTATCCTGATTGGTCAATGAGAGCAATTCTAAATTAAGCCGGATGGTTAGTGAATTTACTTAATTCACTTTCCATCCGACGTTTATGGAATAAAGAACTTGTTTTAATTTTACGGAATTGTTTCTCTTTTCCATTAGGTAAGCTTGAATGAAATGTTATCTATTTTCAGTAATTTAGGTTTACATTACAGTATTTTATTATATTTTTTCTGTTGCTAATTGAGATAAATTTTAGTTTGTTTTGTTTAAAATACTTTTAAAAGAACAATGATTAACTATATATTTCCTATTATTCGGCGGAACTATGAATTTGTCATTTCAGAATTTTAGTTTTCATTTCTATAAAAGATATTTCGCGTCATTGTTTATTATGCCATGATAAATAATTTTGCTTCATTTCGTTTAAATGTGATTTTTATTATTGAATTTCTATGTTGTTAAATGCTGTTTTTATAAAGTTTGAATTCGCCGCGTAATTATTGTAAACCTTTAGTGAACTCTTCAGTGCGAGAAGGTGAATTTAAGAATCGGTAGAAATTCGTCAGCTAAGTAATATTTGTAAGTTATTTCCTCTTTAATTATTTAACGACAACAGTTTATATTTTGTTTTCTAGTTTTCTTGCATTTTATAAGCGTTATGCATTTTCATACTTATGCGGAATTATCGATCCTTAGATTATAAGCGTAAAAACGATCTCGCATTGCTGTGTTTTACTACAGGGCGTTTCGAAATATGTTTTTGTATTAATTTACTTTTCATCCGTTTAAAGAATAAAGAACTTGTTTTAATTTTACGGAATTGTTTCTCTGTTCCATTAACAACCAGTAGAAAGCCGAATGGCATCCTACCAAGCTATTCCCCCAACTTAATTTTATTCACAAACAGAGAAAGTCTCTGTGTGAAATATTTATGTTGAAAGTACTAGCAAATCTTCGAAAATAGGTCACTGAAGTGTTGATGGGAGGGGCTGTGTCTAGCTGCAGGTCTGAAGCTTCCGGTCTGAAAAAAAATCGGATGGACAACCTGGGGACTACAGTGCCACCGACTGAAAAACTGTATACTTAATGCGAACGTAAACGTGCGCTAGTATTGGATTGATTCTGTGAACACAATTAGTACCATTAAATTCGCCATGCAATTTTCTACTGATATCGTCTCTTTTAAAGCATCATTACCAGCCCCGTAAAGAGAAGTGGTGCAGTTTGTTTACATGTAACAATGGTGACTCTCGATCTCGCTGAAAATTTAACATTCTTAATTTTCCGAAGTCGGTATAGCGTTCTCCGAAGAAAGCCTGAGGCAAGTAAGGAGACGATATCAGTAATAAATTGCATGCACAATTAAATGATATTACTTGTTTTCACAGAAGTTGCGTATAAATAAGAGTAATCAGTCGAAAACTATTGCAGATGTTTGTGGGCAATTAATATACAACTTTTTCAATGGTTGGCACTGTAGATCCCTGGTCGTCCGGATTTATTTAAGACCAGGAGCTGAAGACCTGCAACTATGCTGTGTCGGACCGGATGTATTTGATAAAACATCATTCGTTTGAAAAGCAAAGGCTTATCACACGGATGGTATACTCTACACGTGATAAAATAGTTTATAAAAACGCTTTTCATTTGTATATCAACTGCATGCAGTTTTATTAATAAAAACACTTAAAGCAATCATTAAATGAAGAGTTTTATTACAGATGTAAAACTGAACATTCACCTCAACACATACATAATTATTTGGTCGGAAAGAGAATCGTTTCGTTAAGACATCAGTAATAATTATTACACAGAGTATCCAAACACTTCAACTTCACAAAGAGTGAGATACTCAGTGATTATTGAGATCTTTACGAATCTTCCCTGTGGTAATGTCGGACAGTCGATGATGACCAGCTGTGACAAAGTACCGGGACCAGCAAAGAAACCACAGGGAGTGTTGACATCTGACTCTGTCAGCCCTACAGTGACGGTAACATTCCGCAGACGGTCTGACGCATCTAAATAAAAAAACCAAAAGATATATTAATGTGAAATTGTTAAGTAATAATTCGAAAACCTGCATAGATTCCGTTTTTTCCTTGTATTTCTTTTTCTTTTATCTCCTTACTCAAAAAGTAAAAGATAAAGGTGTTTTCCCCGTTTTATTTTCACGGATGTTATCAAAGCTGTACTACACTATTTTACGTCGTTTTACATTATCGTTACTTGAAGACTATACCGGTTGTTCGTTTTACAATGTTACTTTGTACGCTTACCTACTCCCCACTCGTCCATTCCTCTGTTGAATATTCTGACAGATTTAATTGTATAAATAGCCCTCAGATCCACCAACCACCACGGATTCGTGTCTCCACCCTCTGTGCTGGTACACTTGTCTACGACAAAGTCTGTACCGTTGTTGCCATCAACTGCCAAATCGGCAGAGTAGTTCAGTCCAGCTTCTGCCCATGTAAACGTCGATGATTGTTTTGCAGGCTTATGCAACGCAAGGTTGGAAACAGCTGTCAACAATATTACAAAAAAGCAGATTTATATTGATTATTTAAAGGAAATACAATACATTGACCGTTAATTAAAAAAAACAACGGCAACAGCAAAGGGTCAACTTGTTAATATTAAAATTTAACTTTAAAAAAATGATTGGTTTATCAGATACATAATGTAAAACAATGTGGTTTCAACAATCATTTCAGGTGCATGTATACATGGCTTATTACTAAACACTAAGGTTGTGAGATAAAAGCACTAGGAACATATCATCTTGTTATTTGAGAGTTTAATGTTGAAAGTTGTTGAAAGTATTAAACATAAGGCAAACATTCCATTTTTTTAAAACAAAATTTTTATAGCATACCGCAGAACTTTAACTATGCAGTAAATGTATTAGAATTTAAAGAACGATGCAAATAGAACAAAAACCCATTTTTTCCGTTATATAACTTTCTTCCGTTGCTTGTCTTCCTTTGCTTGTTAATATTTAGTTCTTTATTATTCAATATAATGAAAAAGGACGTTTTATGATCAAAATTCAACAATTTTCTTTGTAATTTCTAAATAAACATATAATTTTGTTAATAAAAAAAGTATTTACTGGCTAACCACAATCAGTAATAAGCAGAACATTTAAAACGATTTTTCTACTCCATTATGAAACTTAATTTAATGCATATATGAGACTCCTCGATAAGTATTTGTATAGGCTATGGTACTTTCTTTTTAACTTAATGGGTATTTATTTTTATTGATCTTCAAATAAAATATAAGCATGCGCCAACTCTTTGTGTTGCAGCAATAGACATATAAATGAAACAAATATATTGATTATAAGAAATGAGGATCACTGTTTTATTAGTTTCATTTTTTATTATGTGAACAGATTTACATTGTCTGTATAAAATAATCGACATTTAACCAACCTCGAACACAATGGACTTTCTTACTGGACAGTGTCACACACTGATCGTCTGAGGAGCACGCCAGACATTCCTGGTTCATTTCTGGTACATTTACAGTCTACAAGACGGTCACGGTTGATTATAAAAGCATGTTATTTACTTTGGTTAACATAGACATGTACATTATTTGTGACTGTCTGTTAGGTTTGGTTTTCTTTTTTTAATAACAAATTTTGCGAATTTCAATCGCTGAAACTTTACTTATAGGTGTTCCTGCAATGTATTTTATGTTGCTGTTGATAAAACACACCAAGTCAATATTCAAAAGTAAGAAAGAGTTATCATTTATTTGTTCCTCCATTTACTGGCTTCAATTTGCGAGCGATGAACTATACAATACATGTAGGTCTCAAATTGGTATTGTAACTAAGCATACCTGGGATTTTGGTTAATCGGTGCATTTTTACCCTGAAAATCCCTTTTATTTTTTATTTTGTAAACTCACGTTTCTTAACTTTTTTTCTATGATATATCTTTCATTCAATTTAAACATTACCATTCTACCTACTAATAACTTACATTGTTTACAAGATGCAGAAAAAAAAATATAATGGGTATCCAAAACGCTATGATTTAAACAAATTAGCCTCTAAACCATTTGAAGGTTCTTGCACACAATTTACAGATTTTTTTAAAGAATATTTTTCTATACGAGGGTCAATAAAAAAATACGAAGACTTTTGTCATAGCTGTGTTACTTAACGTCATATCATTACTAAATTTGATAGACATAATTAAGCAATAGTTTCAAACAATTTGCAAGAAAAAAAGTTGATAAATTCCTTTATATCTAAGAATTATTTAGAATCTAATCCTGCAAAAATGAGGTCACGGCGCACGGTCAAAATTTGTGTTATGTCAACAATAAACCATATAATGTTGAAAGTAATATCTCTTTAAATTGGGCTAAAACCTAATAATATTGAAATCTCAAATTAAGAATAGTCATGGTATTCTATGTACCAAATAATGACGGGATGTATTGATTTGTCGAACAGATATTAGTAACTAAAGACAGATAGTCCTCTTTAGAATTGACTAAAAACATCGACGACGCCGGACGTCACGGCGCAACGAGAGGTACAAACAAAATGGAATTAACTCAGGAAAAAGCCGATACAAGCTGTGAAAATGCTCAATGGTGCAATTAATATGTCAACAATTATTTGAAAGTTTGTGTTTAACTGTAATAAATTTTGTGGGGGTGGTGGTAATTGTTTTTTGAATATATAACAGTCCGAAAGAGAGTAGAATATCTGTAAATATTTGGCCAAAAAATAAGTAACGTAAACCGACGTTCAGAGTTATCCTTACTGCAAACTAAGAGATACACGGTTAGAAAATGAAAACTGTGAAGAACTAACTTATGATTCTCGAACAAATGTGTGCAAATAAGATGTTAAGTGGTTCAGTGTCATTTTAAATTGTAAGGAGAAAGGCACAAGAGACTAAGCGTAATATAAAGATGGGGTATATCTATAAACTGTGCGTGTTTAATCTTGACGTCATGTTTTGAACGTTACCGTGCGCCGTGGTGACAAAACATGTTGTTTTTAAAAAGGTGTAACAAAAATACCGTCTCATCAAATGGACCAAAACTTCGCATATCAATAACATAAGTGTTGGTGCACAGATTTATCTGCTAAGTATGACTTTCATGAGAAGTATATGATAGACAGCCACATTGTCTTCGTATTTTTTGATTGACCCTCGTATATTATAAATTTACAAGAATGCTTTATTATTCCCCCTTAAATATAAGGAGCCCGTTTTTCTAACAAACTCTAATTCCTCAGGACATATGATAAAACAAGCAATATTAAAAATGTATAATCTTAAAAAAATGTCATTGATACTTCGTATTATGAACATTTCTTACGTATTATTGACCAGTCAAAAACAGAAGAGATAAAACAATACCTGATTAAGTTCAATTCTAACATAGTCGGGATTGGTTTCCGTTTTGTCGATGGCCGACACGAGTTCACACAACAGTTCCTGTTTCCGGTAGTTGACTCCCCGACATAGCTTGGGTCTGTGTCTACATTCTCGGACACACTGCTGTTGTCCAATGATCTCCAACACCCGAACAACGGGACCACGATACCTCTCACCGGGAACAACCGCAGATGTCACTCCCTCATACAATGATACAACACACAGCAGTACTGTTGTAAATGTCACTTCATTCAAATATTTACCAATCAGAAGGTGAACCATTCTGTGCTTGTTTCAGATTTAAGTATAAAATTAAATGATGGTTTTTAGGTTTTGTTTTTTGCTTTGCTTAAACAATTACACTTTGTACTATATACCACCAGCCTAATACGTGTATCTTTTTCGCAGAAAAAATATAAATTAAAATTGAATGAATTTCTATCAAAGAACTTTCCTTGAAAAGCTTTTAACGAAATTAATAATATATATTAAAAGATTCTCTAGAAAAGCTGTCTTTGAACAATGAAATCGACAAAAAAACCAGTTCAATGAACGATTATATCGTAAACAGAATGGGATATTTTTGCAAGTTACTTCGTTCTTTATGATATTTCTACATCATTTACAATCAATTTCCCTTATAGCTGTTCTTTTAACTTCTGAATTCAAAACCTGTTGGTATTTCCGATAATTATAAGACATCGTTGCCCTTTCTGTATAATCATTGTTCCCTTCTGTTAATTAACTGTACATCTACTGTACAGAGGCAATGTACTCTACTGACCAACACTGTACCCCACTGTACGAGATTCTAACAAACATTGCATTGTTCTGTCACCTACTGCAACATTTATTTTTTTTAATATTTGTAAAAAAAAAAGTAACTGAAATTTAGTTTCTTCCAAAGTCCATATTTGATACCAAATCCTTGATTTTTATATTTTGTTTTTTTGCATTCCCCATTATTACTTAAAAGAGAGAACAGGCTTCTAATTTTATTTATTTTTTTTTAAATTTTTGGCAAAATAATTATTACATACGCATATTTAGAATTATTTCCGATGTAAGTGCAACATATGTTTGTAAATTGCAGAAAGTTGAAGTTGTTTGTACAATTAAGTCAATACAGTAATATTAATATTACTTTTTTAACAATGAAAAAATTCATTACATGATTTTTAAAATTGAAGATAACCGTTCACTCCGTACTTCGAGCTTAGTTAGTGATATTTATATCACATTTTCGTGTTTAGTCTTTTTTGGTTCAAAATCAACTAAATATCAACAAGTTGACAATATTTGATCTACACATTATCGGCCAATAGGCAAGTAACTTTTTTAGTAACGACTGGTGGTAGCTAACAAATGCAGTACACATTAGAGTGTACGTGTAACTGCCGTACAAATCGCAATTTCTTTTAATTTTCCAACGGTGACTTATATTTCACCAAGTGTCCCTGTAAAAACGATACCAAGCAGTCAAGGACAATGTCGCGGAAAATGGAAAAAAAAAAATCTTATTTCAATTGTTGTATCATTATACAAAGTGTAATGTAACATTTGAAACATGCATTTTTTTTCTAAGAGTGTTTATTGAAACCGCACATGCCATAACCGACTTTATGTGCATAGTACCCGTGTGATTCACCCTCTTGCAGGTATGTTAAAGCTTCCCACAGCGATGTGTCACAGGATCAATTATTTTAGTTAATAAGTAATCATATTTGCGTTCATGTTGTTTTCATTTCCCATTGTTCATTTGTTTACGTTCACACCGCTTCATTCATTCATAGTATGATAGTAGTACGAGAGGTCACGTGGTTACGTTTGGAGGGTGGATCAGTGAATGAATGGGTGTGTTAGACTGGTTTTTCGGGTTTGAGTGAGTGAGCATGTCCGTTTGCTTAATCTAACTTTGAGCACGAACTTTAATTCAGAATCACGACGCCACCCAGACAGACGGTTGAAATATTAACTTCATAGTTTTTGAACCCGACAATATATTAGTTCATTTTCCTGTTATACTTGGTGAGTCATTTTAATCAAATACATGTAATTTAAATATTATTTAACTAAAGATAAATTTAATGAGTTAATGTAGAGAAAGAGAGTGTTTTAGTAATATTATAATTGTATATGATTATAGATCACCTAGATGTTCATGTGGAAAGATTTATTTGATTCAAAAATACGACAATAAATATCCAAAGCGGATAGCCCAGCATATAATATATCAGCTACCCCTTGACAATGGCGCCCACGTTGGGACTCCAGAGCGCCGTTTAGGAAAAATTTCCGGTGATGAATATATGCCTGTTGTGATTTCCTATACCGCCAAAATTTTCCATAAATTATTTATATATTTGTGCACATCGTATTATCCTGTCTTTGAGGGTTTATTTGAAGCCTATGTAAAATATTCAGTTAGTGATTTGTGAGAAGAATTCAGCTAGCGACCTGTGAAAAGAATTCTCATAGCGACCTGTGAAAAGTATTCACCTAGCGAGGAGAATTTTCGACAGGAGCGGATCCAATATATATCTGGAAAATCATCACGCCACCATGGAAATTCCTTACTTAGCGACTTCCGATTCGATGACGTCACAATCAAAATGACTGCGCCCATGATAATGTTTACGAACTTCCAGTGAGCTCCAACGTTATCGCGATTCGTTATAGAGTGCATGCAATTAACTTGACATTTCTAGGATCCGAGGAATACTTAAACAGATACCTCCAGTGTGTTCATTTGTGACTCATAATTGATGTGTTCAATTTCATTTGTATTGTTTTATATGTTTGTTGTATGTATAGTTGCATGGTGTGAAAGTGATACACTGGTAAGTGTGTTAAACCCGCGTAACATTCCAAAGTTTATTTGTAAAATCTCAAGACCTTAAGACATCATTTGTCCTTGCTAACCGCTACACTGCATGTTGTTCAGTTGTTTATACTAACCTTTGGCATAGCAGATTGACAGCGAGGAAACTCGAGCGGGAGTAAGAAAGCAGATCATTGTTATACCCCCGCTCCGAAGGAGAGGGGGTATACTGTTTTACCCTTGTCTGTCCGTCTGTCTGTCCGTCTGTCTGTCTGTCCGTAACAAAAAAATTTCTGTCGCATTTATCTCAGCAACTATTTATCGCAGATGCTTGAAATTTTTACACAGTGTTTGTTAAGGCATGCCATATCGTGGGATATATTTTTGTACCAATCGGACGTCAACTTCCTGTTAAATGACGACTTTGCTTTTTTTTAACCAACATTTTCAAACAAATTTCGTCAAAGATTTCTCAGCAACTATTAATCGCAGATGCTTGAAATTTTAACACACTATTTGTTTAGGCATGCCAAATTGTGGGATATATTTTTGTATCAATCGGACGTCTACTTCCTGTTAAATGAAGACTATGCTTATTTTTAGCCAAATTTTTCAAACAAATTTTCGTCAAAGATTTCTCAGCAACTATTTATCGCAGATGCTTGAAATTTTAACACACTATTTGTATAGGCATGCCATATTGTAGGATATATTTTTTTATCAATCGGACGTCTACTTCCTGTTAAATGAAGACTATGCTTATTTTTAGCCAAATTTTTCAAACAAATTTTCGTCAAAGATTTCTCAGCAACTATTTATCGCAGATGCTTGAAATTTTAACACAATATTTGTATAGGCATGCCATATTGTGGGATATATTTTTGTATCAATCGGACGTCTACTTCCTGTTAAATGAAGACTATGCTTATTTTTAGCCAAATTTTTCAAACAAATTTTCGTCAAAGATTTCTCAGCAACTATTTATCGCAGATGCTTGAAATTTTTACACAATATTTGTATAGGCATGCCATATCGTGGGATATATTTTTGTACCAATCGGGCGTCAACTTCGTGTTAAATGAAGACTATGCTTATTTTTAGCCAAATTTTTCAAACAAATTTCCGTCAAAGATATCTCAGCAACTAATAATCGCAGATGCTTGAAATTTTAACACACTATTTGTTTAGGCATGCCATATTATGGGATATATTTCTGTACCAATCGGATGCCAGCTTTCTGTTAAATGTCGACTTTGCTTATTTTGCATATTCACATCAGAGCGGGGGTATCACTAGTGAGCATTAGCTCACAGATATCTTGTTTTTATGAATTCATATCATCATTTACCATGCGCTGCGTAATGTTCGTGACATACGATTAGATGGATATAATTCAGCAGAAATAATAATTAATTTTTTTCATACTTGTTCCAGATTATTTCTTAGTACTGACTTGATATTTAGGAATGTGATACCAGAGAGACTGTTGAAGTGGCTATAATTTCATATGTTTGTATTTCAGTGAAATTTATCTTATAGCTTAGAACATATTGACATTTATTTATTTTGTTTATTTTCTTACAAGGTATCAAAGTATCCAGTGTTAATCAGTGTATGATTTATTATTTCATCTGGTACAGAAAAAGTCGAACTGTGTTGTGTATTGTCGTGCGGTGTTTTCAATTCGAGCTACCGTAACCTTATTTCAAAAGATTATCCATCAGTTATCTTCAGCACATGGTGAGTATTGCATTTGTGTATATATTAATTAATTTTACTCTGTATTTTAACAACCTAATCATGGCCTCAGGTGGTGAGGAAGAAGGAAAGAAAGAGTTAGAAAAGAAGGTGTTAGATAAGAAAGAGTTAGAAAAGAAAGAGACAGATATCTCTAAGTACATTGACAAGGTCAATAAACATCCTGGTTACATGGTGTTAACAGTAGAGGAGTATAATAAGTTACTTCAAGTGTCCAGTACTCCTAAGAAAGTAGAACCCCCTAAACCAAAACTTGCTTTAGGTTCTCCAATTAAAAACATAGAACCTAGAGTGCAAACTCTGTTAAACACATTGTCAGGTACAACACCAGAGGTTGAACACTCAAGACCAATCCTGAGTACTCCCAGTCCTAATTTAAATACTTCTACGAGTACCTGCGTAAACCCAATCAACCCCCCCTAAATTACCTTTATTTAGTGGAACGGATGAGCCCCAGAAAGGTGAGGTACCTTATGAGGTGTGGAGTTTTGAATTGAAGTGTTTGAAAAAGAGTGGTCAATATCCTGAATATACACTTCTTCAAGCAGTCAGAAATTCACTTAAGGGATTAGCTAGATCTATGTTGGTACCATTAGGTGAAGATGTTTGTTTGACATATATCATTAATAAGTTGGATGGGTTCTTTGGAAGTGTTTCCACTAATGAGAATTTAATGCAAGCTTTTTATAGCGATTATCAAAAAGAATCAGAATCTATTGTTGTTTATGCATCAAGATTAGAGGAAACCATTTCTAAGGCTATTCAGTTTGGTTTTATTGATGAAGTTGCAAAAGATGCGATGCTTAGAAATAAGTTTTGGACAGGTCTCTCTAGTCAAACTTTGAGACATTCTACTAGACATTTGTATGATTCTATTAAAGATTTTCAAATTCTTATGAAGGAAATCAGGAAGGTTCAACAGGAAGACCAAGGTCAACAGAAAACGAAAGTCCGCGCGGCAGCGGCGAATGCTGACACAGCAGAAAATGAAGACTGGAAGAAAGAATTGAAGGAATTAGTGTCCAAGATTGACAGGTTAGAACAGAATATTAATTCTCAGCGGTACAATTACCAAGAGTTAACAAGGAAGTTAAATAACTTTGAATTGCAAGAAAGCAAAGAGAATGCTGTTCCTTCTTATGTAGAAAGAGGGTTACACAGACCTTTTAGAGGTAGATATAGAGGGTTCAGGAGAAGCCAAGGTAGAGAATTCACTCAGATCAGGGACGGAATTTTGAGAGTCGACTGATCAAAGAGCTATGTAACGTCGCTGGGGTAAGTAAGAGTAGGACGACACCCTACCACCCCATGGGAAATGGCATAGTGGAGCGATTCAACCAAACACTAATAAAGATGTTGGGAACTTTGGAGTATCACCAAAAAGAGGACTGGAAGTCCTATGTGCCACCTCTCGTTCAAGCATATAATGCTACCAAGCAAGATACCACAGGGTATTCCCCTCATTACCTTATGTTTGGTTGGCACCCTAAGCTATTGCCATTATGCCATTGATGCTTATCTCGGAATAGATACAGTTAAGGAGAAGTCAAAGAACAAAGAGAATTATGTTGATAAACTGAAAAAGAGACTAGACTATGCTTACAAAGTAGCAAGATCAAATACAGAAAGGAATTCTGAAAGATCAAAAAGACATTATGATTTTAGAGTGAGAAATTCAAAATTAGAAATTGGGGACAGAGTTTTAATAAGGCTTTTGCACAAAACCGGTAGAAGCAAATTATCAGACGAATGGGAAAGAGATACATATGTTATTGTGGACATACCCAATCCAGACATTCCGGTATACAAGGTGCAGAAAGAGTCCAAAAAAGGTGCAATTAGAACTTTACATAGAAATTTACTTTTACCTTTCATGTCCATTTCAGATACTGTAGATATAGAATTTCCCAAAGAATCAGACAAACAACATAAGAGGAGAGACAGACGTCAAAAGGTGTTAGCAGAATCAGAGTCGACATCATCTGATTCAAGTGAGGATGATGATGATGATGAAGAGGATGATTCAGAGTTTACCTATGTGGTAAAGAAAAGGTCAGGTAAGGAATATATACCCAAGGGTACGCCTAATACTTCACGTATTTACCATGGGAATGATTCTAGTGAATCTTTCGGTGCAACGGGCAATCATAATTTCGATATATCAGGCGCAGATAATATCGACGTTGGTCGTGGAAACTCGATAACAACACAGTTCGATTCTTCGACTGTAGAATCAGATCATGGATTTCCTATCCATTCTGTTGATTTATCCAGATCTGGTTTATCACATAATTCTAATTTGTCTTTACCAAATAAAGATGATGATGTGTTGCCAGATACTAATGTTTTCATTCCACGCAGGTCCATTAGAGAGAGAAATAAACCTGACAGATACGGAGAATGGGTTATGGGCTCCCAGCCAGTTGAAGTTTGGTATGTCTGACATAGGGAGAATGTCACAGAAAATGTATAGTTTTATGTTTATTATTTTCAGTCGCTATATTGTTTTCAGAATTGGTGTCCACATTGATCTGAAGCAAAATGTCAGGAGACATTTTTTCTCCAGACAGGGGAGAATGTCACAGGATCAATTATTTTAGTTAATAAGTAATCATATTTGCGTTCATGTTGTTTTCATTTCCCATTTTTCATTTGTTTACGTTCACATCGCTTCATTCATTCATAGTGTGAAAGTAGTACGAGAGGTCACGTGGTTACGTTTGGCGGGTGGATCAGTGAATGAATGGGTGTGTTAGACTGGTTTTTCGGGTTTGAGTGAGTGAGTGCGCATGTCCGTTTGCTTAATCTAACTTTGAGCACGAACTTTAATTCAGAATCACGACGCCACCCAGACAGACGGTTGAAATATTAACTTCATAGTTTTTCAACCCGACTATATATTAGTTCATTTTCCTGTTATACTTGGTGAGTCATTTTAATCAAATACATGTAATTTAAATATTATTTAACTAAAGATAAATTTAATGAGTGAATGTAGAGAAAGAGAGTGTTTTAGTAATATTATAATTGTATATGATTATAGATCACCTAGATGTTCATGTGGAAAGATTTATTTGATTCAAAAATACGACAATAAATATCCAAAGCGTAATTTCCACAAACGGCCTTGGAGTTCTTAATTATTCCCAAATGTAGCCCAGAATATAATATATCAGCTACCCCTTGACAAACAAATAGAAAAACATTTGTCTGTACTTCATACAATATGGCGGTACACTTAACTTTGACATCACAATCTGCATTCCATTCGATAGTACTCAGGGAATGTATCGTAACGTTGATATTGAAACATTTATTAAAACTACGTGTTTCCTTTACATAGGTGCTGCTGTTAATCGTAATGTAGACTATAGACCTCATTTATTGGAAGTTCTTACTTCACACAAATATTGCTTATGACCAAAGGGTGTGTCATGACCTTGACCTAAGGTTAATTGAGGAAGTTCAAGGTCATTATTCGAAAAATGCTAAATTCTGTCTGTGTCATGTCTTGTATTAATTGAAATATTCGAAGCTAAAATTTGACACAAAGCTTGCTTGTCTCAAGCCACATAAAACTAGAAAACTGGCCAGTCAGGAAGGGCCCCGCTATGACAATTAATACAGAGAAGTGAAAAAAACCTTGAATTCCATCCTCTTTATATTAACCATGATGAAAAATAAATGCCCGGCAGAAGATGTAAAGAACTGGAATATATATGATCTCGTGATTTGTAGTTGAATATGATTTTCATCCAACAATTAAAGTGTTTTTTTCTTGAGCCTTAGTGAGGGGATAAAACACACAAGTTGGATAAAAATCATATTATACTACAAATCATATGATATTCTATTTATCCCATGTTTTATACACCACAATCAATGTTTACAGTGTTTATAAAACTCCACATTATTTTACTTCATTATGCCTACGCAAATCCCATTGTAAAGTCACAACTGTGGGATATCAAAAAATATCCAATGAGTCATATCCACGGGATAAAGTGGGTTAACATGGGATGAAATAAAAAAAAAATAAAAAAAATTGTTAAAGAAACAAAGAATTGATACCAATGCAATGATACCTAGGCTTTGCCTCAACTTCAAACAAACATCACTTGCAGACACATGTGTACGGTAATACATATAACAGATAAAGACAGACCTTAGATTTTCTGAAACAGGCAAGATAATTAATCTCGGGATTAATTATCCTGCTCTCATCCATTTATTGAATTTAATCAGGGCTTACAGAAGGAACATTTTCAGGTACTATTCTTTAAGTTTCCTTTAATATAAACATAGCAACCAAAAACAACAACAACACCAAAACATCCATTAAAAAAGAAAGAAAAAAAAGAATCCAAAAACTGATATCTAATAAATTTTTTTTTTAGTTTATTGTAATTCATATATATTTTTTTATTTTACAGAATATAAGTATTTGGACTAGAATGAAATATATTCTTTATCAAATACCATCCTTTAAACTGAGGGGTAAAAATATTAGGGTGCAGCTCATGGAATGAGAGTTTAATTTGCTTCAAAACAAACATCAGTGCAGACAAAGGTGTTCATTAATCTCGAATTAATCTCGATATGACAGATAGAGATAAGCCTCTAAATTTTCTGCAGCAGGCAAGATAATTAATCCCAGGGGATTAATTGTTCTGCTCTCTCATCCTTTTCTTCTAAATTTACAATAAGATTTTTTTTTCAGAAATAACAGAATGGGGTTATTATCTGATTACCTGTTAAAATTAACAGCATTAAGGCAGAAAAAAAATAAAATAAATAATTAAAAAATAAAATAGTGAAAAAGGATATCTTAATATATATCTTGATTTTAGAATTCAAAAAATTTATAATAAATCATTGTGTACGGTATTTTAACCAAAATAAAATATGAATATTATATTTTAAATCCATATTTCAAAGAATGTACACAATACTACACATCATTCAAAATTGACCTTAACTTCAAAACAAAGTTCATTTGCAGACACAGGCAGTGCAGTAATTAATCTCAATGTGACAGATAAAGATAAAGCTTAGGATTTTCTGCCTGTGGAAGGTTAATTAATCCCAAAGGACAAATATTGCACAGCCTTCCATGTATACAATGGTAACAATCTCAGCAGTTATCTCTCTTTGCCCATTCATTTTCAGCAGTTATCTCTCTTTGCCCATTCATTCTTATGCATAGTTAGGAATCTACCCCACCACCCCAGCTCCAAACCAGACGACATAGAGAACCAAACTTAGCATCAAAATATGTATTTCTGCCTACTGAACTACCATACCAAATTTGAACTTGATTGGGCAACCATAAAAAAAGTTATTAGAAAAAAACAGGAAATTTGTGGACGGAAGAGTGACAGACGGACGGACAGAAGGACGGACGGACAGAGTGATTACTATAGGGCACCCGCAAATCCTTGCGGGGCCCTAATTATTTTTAGATTCTTATCCCTGTCTCTCTTAAAATGGACTGCCCCGATGATTTTTTTTGATGGGGAAAAAAATGTGTGGAAAAAAAATTCGGCAAAAATCGGGCTCAGTATACCAATAAAATGTTTAAATATTAAATGGTTGCTTGACATGTCGATTTCGTTTGATTCAAGTCATGGTTGTTAACGGAAGGATACAAACGTTCTCATGCATTACAAGTTAACTTAAAATAAAATGGAATTAAAGGATAGAAATGGGTTTGTTTACTCCTATTAGCTTTAACAGTTTAAAAAAATAGAGCAGTTGTTATTTATAGAAAATGGACAGTGAAATAGATTACTACAATATTTTCTATAATAGCAAAAATACACTCGTTTTGGTTTTTTTCTTAGCGGGGGGTATCAATTGTGAGCTTGCTCACAGTACCTCTATTTTTGATGGTAAGTATCAAATAGTCGACAGATTATATAATTTAAGTTTATGAATATAAGTATGTTTACAAGGCATTGATTTAAAAAACAGCTTTCTTACTGATCAAATAAAGTATCTAGCATTGCTGGGAATATATCTTCAGTGAGAGGATTGTAGCTTCTACAGTTATTCCTACCTGTAAAAAAAAGGTTGTTTTGTTATTGACTACACGGTTATCAAACGGAATACACCCAACACGTTCTGATTAGGTATTTTTAATAAGAGAAATTCAATATAAAAGTTAATAAAAACCATGCATGCAGTGTCATAGATCTATAACATTTAGTCTAATGTGAAACTCCAAGAATATCGGTATGATCTCTCACATCTTTAAGGAGTGAACCTGAAAGGGTGGAAATACGCAAACATTTAACGTAATACGGTATCGTATCATTGATATTAATAAGAAGGAGAATCCAAACACGTCAATTTCACATAGAGTGAGAGCCTCAGTTGTCTTGGAGATCTTAACGAATCTTCCCCGTCGTAATGTCGTACAGTCGATGACAACCAGCTGTGACGCGGTACCGGGACCAGCAAAGAAACCACAAGGAGTTTTAGATTCTGTCAACCCTACAGTGATGGTAACGTCCCGAAGTCGGTCTGACGCATCTTTAAAAAATTAAAACGCAGATGTAAAAGTTAACAAAAACATTTAAAGAACAATGTTTTCCAAGTTAAAGTTGTTTCTTCATTTTATTACTCATATGCATGTTATATTTCTTAGAAATTTAATTACTTAATAACAAAATCATTTGCAACCAAGTAATAATTTAGCAATGTAGTTTCTCTGTAAGCATACCTGATAACGTCACTTTGAAACCTTACCTCCTCCTGCGTCAATCCCTCTGTGGAGTATTTTGACAGATGTGATGGTATACAGAGTCAGTAGGTCCACCCTCCACCAGGGATTTGTGTCGTTTCCTCCTGTGTATGTACACTCTTCTTGGAGAAGGTCTGTACCTCTGTTACCATATACTGCCAACTGTGCTCCATAAAGTTGAAACGTTGAAGACTGTTCGGTAGGTTTACCCAATGCAGGTGCTAAGAGAACTGTCAACATTATTTGGTGATAGTGTTAATAAAATACAATGTGATACAGTGACTGTTTATGACCAAAAATAAAAAAATAAAAATTACTTGAAATAATTTGCATTATTTCTGTTGATTCTTTTTTAAATTTTTTGTACGACCATTATATGACACTCAGTTTAAACATATTGAAAGAAAGCTTTAAAATCACCACAGTTGTCATATGTCAAATTCAGCGACCTCATAAAGATTTAATGCAAGCAGAATAACATCAGTATAAAAAGATCAGGGCAATTAAGATTTTAGTATTATCATTCCTTGTTACTTGTAGCTCAAAACCCGACGCTTTTAATTTGTTAAGCTTCACTGCCCTTCGTGAGTAAGCATTAAATGGTTAAAGGAATATTCGATAAATAAACAGTAAAATGTGTCGTTTCTATTAAAGTCTAGTCATTATACAGTTTCTGTGGTTGAACAAAGGCATTTAAAAGTAAATGCTTCTAAATGTTATACATAATACATAGAAATAAGTGATGTTGAAAAACCAATTTGTTTTAGAAATCAATACAGCTGAGTATTTACGTTTTTTTTTTTTGCAAATACTTCATGATATCCCCTGCAAGCGCGGAAATATACATTTTACACATGATATGATACAATGCGGTTTTGTTCATTTTTGTATATTCTATGTCCAACATTTTTCTTAATTGCTTTCTTAACATATTCCTGAAAATTGAAATACAGAAAACCTAAATACATAGCTGGATATTTAAAAGAGCGGACAGGGATGAAAAACCTAAACTAAACTGAATGATATATACATGTACATTTGTGGCCTTAATTTCTTTTAGTTTTAGTTGCTTATTGTTGTGGTTATCCCATATTAAAAATTACCGTAGCTTCGTTTTTAGTGTAACTGATACTCTAACAGCGTTTACATGTCTGTAAGAGCATTGCGGTCCAAGGTGTATTTTTTGGTAATTTTACTATTGATATACATGAATTCTCATAGGGAGGGGGGGGGGGGTCTGGACCCCTCACTCCCACCCCTTCTCTAAATCTGTGCACACGATGATGTACATGTAGGCACACAGAAGCAAATCTAAAACCGGCAACCACCACGGGGAGGGGGCATAATTTAATTTTTAATTTTGTTTGTAATAATTATATAGACCATTATACTTTCTATGACATGAAATGTTAAGATTATATTGATTAACTAAAAATTTACAGCAAACAGTTCAACCCAAAATTGCACATAAAGTGCTGCTCATGTGTATTATCATATGGGAAGGGATCTCATCCTTAGTTATGAAAACTATAATTTTTAAATGTATTACCGGAGCTACATGTGGCCTTCATTTTTGATTAAACTGGTACAAAACAGTTATTTATGGGCAAACACCTGGTGCGGGTATTACTGTCTTATAACAGCATCTAGATTATTTTTTATCAAAAGGCAAAACTCGAAAATCTTGCTTGCACCTGAATATTCACAAGTCTGTCAACTAATTCTTTGAAACAATATTATTATAATGATGCTGGCTGTAAAATTAGTGACCCAGAGGAATCCAAATTCGTTGTCCATAGCTATTTATTGGGGTATATTGTGTGCAAGATATAGTTATGAATTACAATATTAAACAAGTTACAATACAAATTCTAGTTACTCTTTGGTAACATGATAGTAATTTTTATGGATTTAATGTATCTTTTTTATGTAACATTTTAATTTTATTAAGTTATACATATTCATACAAGGTCTTTAGTTTGTACCTTGTTTTGTTTTTGTTTTTTTGTTATTGGATACGGTTTATTTTATCTTAATATAGTCTTTAAAATTAATCTATTTAACATTGTAAACAAACATTTTAGGTAGTCATTTTTAGTAACATTGTCGGTGAGTACATGTATTTAGACCTTTTATGTCTCGAACTACCGAGCATGGGGAATCATTTGGATCAGGAAAGAAGATAAACATTTAAGAAGTTGGAGATCTGAGACATTTTTGAAGAACTTGCTGGTTTTAAGCGCATATATTAATTTTTATAAAATGCTTTCTTTACTTTGACATTTTACGAAGAACTACTTGATATCCCGCGCAAGCACGAGAATTAACACTTCTTTACAATGACTTGATACCATGCTAAAAATGTTTAACAAGATTTTTTAAATTTTTGTATGTACTGTTTCCAAAACTTTTCTTTATTCCTTTTCTTAACTTGTTCTATAAAATTGAAATAAAGAAAAAACAACTGCAAAAACAAAGCGGCCGAATTCTATTAGGAGCGGACAGTAATGACACTCTAAATTGAAATTAATTTTATATACATGCACATGTACGTGGTGACTAATTTCTTTCGTTTTAACTGACTGAATTATTTTATAAATTGAAAGCAGATCAATTTTGAAATTGTTTGATACTGTTATAGCTAAAAAATCGAAGCATGCGGTTAAAAAGGAAAACAACATAACTGCAGATATTTTATTGACCCCAAACAAGACAGCAACAAATTAAAACTTAACACATACTGTTTAATTATTATTCAAGTTAATTATGAAATATTGAATCAAATATCCCGATAATAGTTTATAAAAAGCTTTACATTTTATATCAACTGCTCGCAGTCTTATAATTAAACAAAGCAATTATTAAATAAAGAGTTTTGTCATAAAACTAAACATTAACCTCACCTGAACATCTATATACTAGAAATTGATTGGTAGGAAAGAGAATCATTCAGATAAAAGATATCAGCAAAAATAATTAGACAGAGTATCCAAACACTTCAACTTCACATAGAGTGAGATACTCAGTGATTATGGAGATCTTTACGAATCTCCCCTGTGGTAATGTCGGACAGTCGATGACGACCAGCTGTGACAAAGTACCGGGACCAGCAAAGAAACCACAGGGAGTGTTGACATCTGACTCTGTCAGCCCTACAGTGACGGTAACATTTCGCAGCCTGTCTGACACATCTTATTAAAAAAAATCCACATATATTATTGTGAAATTGTAAACTAATAACTCAGAAAACTGCATAAATTCCATTATTTTCTTTGATGTTTTTCTCCTTGCTAAAAAAATAGTAAGAGATAAAGGGGTTTCCCCGTTTTATTTTCACGTATGTTATTAAAGCTGTAATACTATACTTGACGTCGTTTGACAATGTCGTTACTTGTAGACTATACCGGTAGGTCGTTGTACAGTGTTACTGTGTACCCTTACCTAGTCCCCACTCGTCAATTCCTCTATTGAATATTCTGACAGATTTAATGGTATAAATAGCCTGCAGATCCACCGACCACCACGGTGTTGTGTCTCCACCCGCTGTGCATGAACACTTGTCTACGACGAAGTCTGTACCGTTGTTGCCATCAACTGCCAGATTGGCGGAGTAGTTCAGTCCAGCTTTTGGCCATGTAAACATTGATGACTGTGTTGCAGGTTTATTCAGTGCAAGGTTGAAAGCAGCTGTCAACATAACAACACTAGATACTAAGTGATAATATTGAGAAAACACAATACACTAACCATAAAAAAAACCAAGAAAAGTTATTGGCCGACAGAGCTATTACTCAAATACTAAAACGTTTTTAGACCTTGATGTGTACAATTTAATATTGTGTGGAGAAAAATAACAAATATAATTGTAAAACATTATCTTATTTATCAGTTACCACACACCCTAAACATAATACCATTTATTTTATTTTTCGACGTAATTGTTAAAACACCCGCCACAATTGGTATCACAATTTACAGCTAGTAGAACAATAATATATGTGTTTGAGTTCTTGTTCTGATTTAAAACATGGTGACCTGATTTTTTTAAGGAAGACTTGTTAACAGGTAACATAGGTTACTTGAATTCTAACATTAGTATTTTAACTTACAATTATTGAACAAAAGCTAAAGAAAGTAACATTTCAATTAAAATATTACACATTTTCGGCAAAACGATTTTATAAAAACTGCAAATAGAAATCGATTTCATGTGACCTAGATATCCACACATAATTTTCAAGTAAACTTTACATTATGTCTTATGTACATATATAATAAAACAGTTAATCTTAATTAGGGTGTTATATCTTTTAACCCCGCACGATTTACTCAGTATTACATTTACGTCAATATAAATATATTTAAACATGTTTAAAAACTCAGTTAAGTCATATAATGAAAACGTTTTCATTACACATCAAATAAGCCCAGGCTCCGGGATCATAAAACTGTCTTAAATTTAAGTTAGAATTTTGTCTTAAATCTAAGATTTAGACTTAGTTAAGATTGCTTTCTTAAGTGGATCACAAAATAATATAAGAAAAAACATAGCTAAGATTTGTCTTAGCTTAAGGAAGGAGTCTTTTCTGGTTTTCGACTTGTCAAACGTCAATTTGATTAATTGTTCATTAAATCAAGATGAAAGGAAATTAAAATAGTATATTTTTCTTTCTTTTTTACTATCATACAACTTGGCATAGAAAAATGTAATCAATGTTTAGAATGGAACAAGGACTATATTTTTGGCGTAATATTGGCGTAGGAAAATATCACATGTTGCGCAATTCAGAATTGCTGCAGATTATATATATATAATGAGTCTGTTTTAGCATTTTAAAAACAATAACAATAATGTTGGATTTTTTTTACTAATGTGAACTAATAATATGACACTTGGGTTGAAGAATATGTTTTTAAAATATAATTTGCCTATCAAATAACATTTTAATAAGCTTTTCAAAGCGTCCATTCTATACATTGATTTTTGTGAAAAAATCACTAAAATCAGTTTTTCTCTCTTATGAAACGGTCAATATATTAGCTTTTCTGTCAATTTATATCTTTATATAAAGTCTTCATAATACATAAAAATTAGAAATATTTTATTATTGGAAGCATAAAAAAAATAATCAAAATTTCTTCAAAATTTAAGAAAATTAGAGGAAATGCGGGCTAAGCAATATCAAATTTAGTATAAATATTTATTCCAATTAAGTAGTATAAGCTGATAGACACTCTCACGTGGTATGATTTCATTGAAGATTTGAATCTTCAAATCTTAAACAAATGTCTACAGAACTATAAAGAGCTACACTTATTTTTATCACTCTTTACGTTGAGGAAAAAGGTAGTGACCTTGACCTGACCTTTATCCGAAAACAAAAAGGTCAAATTTAATTAAACTGATAGAATCATTAAGTAATATGATCCGTTTGACTGTGTCAAAATTTCATGGATTTCTTATTATAAGAAGTATGTTTGATAATGAAAAGACTCCTTCCTTAAACATCATAGTAACACACGCGATTTTTCGACCGAAATTGTTAAAAGTGGAACTCTACTTCGTTTGAAGATTCCTATCGGCTGCATCGTAAACATTTATCATACATCACAATGTTAAAAAATTATATTTAAAAGATGCTCTACACAAATATTACCATAGTTTCTTACTGGATAACATGCCAGTCATTTTACAAACGTGTTTACAAACTTTCACTTTAACAAAGGGAAATAACTTCAATAGCAAAGGGAAAACCTTAGACTATAAATAGAAAACCCGAGGACGAGGGAGCCGCCTTCTTTGCTGATCATTTCTTATTAAAAATCTAACGAGTGTTGCCATTTTGAACTTACTTAGTAACAATCTATAAACTGAAGTCTGCCTAATAGCAGTCTTAAGATTTAAGACAATATTTCAGACTTAACCCTAAGTCATTTTTTTGTGATCCACTTTAAGAACAATATTAAAATTTATTGACTTAAGATTTAAGACAGTTTCATGATCCCGGAGCCAGGTATATGTACTTTGAGTATTTGATTTAAGTCACTAACTGCAAACATGATGCTTGATTTAAAATTCATTGCACTTCGCATAAGTGTTGCATTGCTGGCGCTGTGACCGTGATTCAGCATTTGTGATATTATGAAAAAGTACTATGCAATTAAAACAAGAATAAAGCATTAATATTTAACCTTCTTTACAGACAATGTCGTATTTCCACTCTCCGTTTGACTGACAGATCAGTCGCCCCGAACCAGACTGGGAGTATCCGTCAGAACACGAGGCGTGTATCCTCCTGTGTATACCAATGGCGTCCTCACGTTTTGCTTTACTCAAATCTATTCCTTTTTTATCGGGTATTCCACAATCTTAAAAAAGGGGTATATCGTAAACGATAAGTTTTAACGTTGAAATTTTGTAGATAAATATCAAGGTTAATAAAATATCCCAGACTAGAGTCAGAAGTACAATGATATTTCAAATACTTATTGATCATAGATTGACACTTGGAATATTATAACAATTTATCATACACCAGAGCTTCCTTCACAAAAGATCATCCTAAGTAGTCGTCAACCTTTCCAGTCTCTTGTAATGATCTTTATCTGGTATAAATTATATATAACAATTCGTATCAAACAATTTTTATATCTGCAAGTATATTAAGACAAAACAAAGATCACCTTTTAAAAAAAAAAATGGGCATTTATAAATTTGGTATTGGATAGTAAATTCTTTTATAAAACACAACTTTCTTTGGTTAAAAAATTGCCAAATTATTTAACTCGTGTTGATTTTTATTTGTATCTAAGACAAAGAATATTATAATATTACTTGACAAAACACATTCAAAGAATTTATCTTCAGAATATCTCTTGTGTCTACATTTCTCGCTGATTTGACAGGTTGAGTTTGAACAAGCTCCAGCCAGATCCTACCAGAATAAAACCAGCTCTTGAATCATCAGTCTTTGTAATCATAAGGCGTGCGCATTGTTTAAAGTGAACATTTCTAATAATAAAGACATTTTTTTCGACCATATACCGACATTTTTTTTTAGAAATACTTTTTTGCAAAATGTTTAGCAATTTAATATATTACGTTTTATAATTAGATCGGTTTAGACGTTTTTATTCAAAGTGTATCTCTTTACTGATATTTTTTTTTTGTTATCACACGATTAAATAATTTTCTTTATGAACCCTTGCAGTACATTAATCATTTTTTTTGGGCTGCTAGCTTCTACACACTTAGTTCCTGTTATTAGCTGCTGCTTGTTTCGTTTTCATTTGCGTAAATACAATCATATAAAGTATATGTGACGCTATAATTTGCAAAAACCCATGACTCGTAAATCTTTCATGCCTATTAAGTTTCATTTTCATTATGAGAACGTGCATTTGCTGGTCGAATATTTTTTTTATGTTTTCATTCGACGCGAACAATTAACAGAAATCGATCATTGTGTATTCATTTACCAAAAAATCTTGTTTGTTTTTGACATTCCTAAATATTCACTTTTTCAAAAACAAATAGTTTCTTTTATGCTATTGTGATCGTCTATTTAAAACTCTCACTAACAAAATGAGTACACTCCATTTTTCTTAACATTTAAAACGTAAAGGATCCTGGTACCGCACAAACCCAAGATATTAAAAATATGTTTAATAAGTTTTACACGATTTGTACATATTTCATATATATATCACGTAAAAGACTAAGTTTTGATAAGCTGAGAAAATAAAATTATTCGTTGGGCAAACACATAAATATTGAGTTTCCCTTCCGCTTCATAGTCGCGCAAGAAAATGTAAATACGGCAGCGTGACATATATCATAAGCAAGCGGTCTCTTAGTGAAACCTTATGTTTTCAAGAAATAATTTATTTGTATTTTGAAGATGCATTCTCTATGGATGCATACGACGGCAACCCTCGTATTTCTCACTACAGGCATCGATTAACTCCAGTTTTTTTTCTTACGGCGACAATCCCACTGTCACAAATTGTAGACAATATCGCAATCACGTGACACTCAAATCAATGTTTAAAGCAACTTGCATAACTGAACGGCGAACGCAAGCTGAGCACACGGTCAGCGAAGGCTAAAATTAGAAAGTTTCAGGTATTGTATTATTAAGCCTCTAGTATGATCAAATTCAATATTTTTCTTCCTATATGCGTTGTCATACTCAAACAGTAAATCATCTGTTTTGAATAACCAAGTCTTTTTAAGAACAGTTGATTTGATGCATTTTCAAAAGCATCTTTTTTAGTAAAGTTTTTTTTTTAGTCTGGCAGATATAATCACCTAGTGAAATCTGAATCAACATCTGAAACACTTCCAATTAGCAGAGAACCAGTTTTCGTAATTGCAATAATGAATTTGGATGACAAATATATGCGAGCATGTTTGTCTGACAGTTTGTCAAACACAATAGATTTCAAGAAACAATTCAAACCACAACGGAGATTTTAAAATAAGTTGTACAATTGAATGTTTAATAGATATTTCGGGTTATCTTGTCAAGGAAATAAATAATTTCAAAAGATCTAAATGATTTTGAAATAGTGGCAAAGACCATACACTACATGCATAATCAAGCTCTGTTCTGCCCCACGATATTGCTGCAGCATATTTTGACGATTTTCATATGTGTAAGAAGTGCAATTGAAATCAATGAAATTAAAAAAAATCCAAAATGTAGGATTTTTACGGAGATTTAAAATACGGCATGCTACTTTCATGTCTGTTGCTATGATTTTTTAAGCCGTGTATTGAAAACTTACAATCTAGAAAAGGCGTTTGAATAGAGAAATCTTCGAATATTTTCATAATATTAAATAAACATCTTTTGACCCCTGATGTGTTTATAATATCTAAGAAAATGTGTCTTGCTGCATAAATATCTTGAGACATAGTATACATAGTTGTTATTAAGGATTCTAACCCATTTACCTTTGGCCAGTGCTCCTTTTCACTGTATACCCAACCAGCACTCTCCATGTACCTTGTCTCTGCTGTCGTCTTATTTTCATAATTGCTTTCACAGAAATTGGCCCCTTTGAAATAGTTGACAGATTTAGACCGCGGTGTAACCAGGCATTCAGTCACACAATCCAGGAAACTGATTTCTGCGTAGGATTGGATTACTTTCCCGTCCAGTCTGTACCCACGCTGAAGTAGAGAGAAGCCCGTTTTAAGGCTGCCATAACACGACACAAGGATACTGTATAAAAACCACGGATATCTGAAGATTTTAGATAGTTGCATTGTAATGTACATGTAGGATAAGGTTTCATGTAAACTACAGTAGTTTTTCGTACCTTGACGAACTTAAATTGCGCACTTTAGAAAAAAAAATTGGGGCCAGTTAGATTTTGTATTACTATTGATTTTTTTTAAAAACGTTCTTGATATGTAAACTAATGGTAAGCATGAAAAGTTAAAATGAATATTTCATAAGTAATCAGAAAACATGCTAAGGTGACAATAACAATATCGTTTTCATTTACTTTGATCAATAAACCTCATTGTGGTTAAACAAAGCCACTTAAAGAAGATATCTACTTTAAATAATATATGAAACTAGACTCTTGTTGCTATAGCAACAAAAAGGTCTTCCGTTCCTCATGTATAAATCTGTACAAAAGATCCATTTCTCTTGTAAACAGAAAATGGATATTATTTATACTAAAAAGGAATTCCCAAGAAATAAACAAACAAAAAGACAAATTTTCATTTTTGAGTACTTTCTGTGACGACCGGAAGTTACGCCGGATCATACAAAACATAGTAAACATATCTTCATACATTGCCTTGTATTTCCTCAAATTTTGGATGTTCAAGTTTTTGTTTATTATAATATCTCGTTGAGAAATGGTTTTTGTCTCGGGACCGGAAAGGAACGAACGGAAGTGATTAAGAAATTGAAAATACGTATTTTAGTACATTTACCTATGATAATTGTATTGTTCATCACATTGAGTAATATGCTAAAAAATTTCAATCTAAAAAAAACAACCTTTTATTGCTTTTATTTTATCATTTCGAGTGAAAACCGGAAGTGACGTACGACCAAATGGAACCAGTTAAACACATGTTCGTTCAAATGTCCATTATCCATAAAAGTTTTGTGTCTTGATCTCTCAAAGTTTCTGAGATCTTGGGGGTAGTTTGTTTTTTTAAAAGAAGGCTACCTGAGATATTTGAGATGTCTCAACGGAAGTAGAACTTTTTTGGTTTTTTTCACCATCTGTGGATGACCTCCTGTATTTTTATAACTAAAAGGTTACTTCCATGCCAAATAACCAACATATTTTTAAAAAATCAGAATTTGGTGTACTTTCTGTGACGACCGGAAGTTACGCCGGATGAAACAAAATAGTGTTAACACGTGTCCATAAACAGGTCTATAATCCTACAAAGTTTGGTTGTTGAGGTCGTTACCGTTTTTGAGATCTCGTCGATATAAGGTTTTTTGTCTCGGGACAGGAAACGGACAAACGGAAGTGCTTAATGAAATTTAAATTTTTTATATCTTGTTACTTTCCTATTTTACATTATTATTCATCGAAGTAGCTAAAACTATCAAATAAAAACAGTTTTATGGATAAACAGTTTGATTTGTTTGAACTCTTCCGCTGTGGACCGGAAGTGACCGAAGACAAAATGAAACTGTTTAAACACATCTTCAATCAAATGTCTATAATTAGTGAAAGTTTCGTGTCTTAATCACGTACAGTACCTGAGAACTTGCGGGTACAAAATATGTTTTAAAAAAGCTTCCTGAGATAATCGAGATATCTCACCGGAAGTAGAATTTTTTTGTTTATTTAACATTGTATAGATGACATATGAAAGGATCTGTACTAATATCTTTATTCTATGGGAGATAAATTAAATATGTAAAAACAAAAATTTTTGAAGTGCTTCCGGTGACGACCGGAAGTTACGCCGAACAAAACAAAAATGTTTAAACACATCTACAACTATAGGTCTATCATCCCACAAAGTTTGGATGTTGAAGTGTTTACCGTTTCTGAGATCTCATTGGTACAAGCTTTTTCAATGCGGGACAGGAAACGGACGACCGGAAACGATTTTTGACAAAATGAAAAAAACGCCTCGAGATATTGTCATTTTCTTCCATTCCAGAAAATTTCACATAAATCTGTCCAGTCATCTATGAGAAATCTTGTGGACAAAAACTGGGAAAAAAATAATAATAACTAGACTCTTGTTGCTATAGCAACAAAAAGGTCTTCCGTTCCTCATGTATTAATCTGTACAAAAAGTCAATTTCTCTTGTAAACAGAAAATGGATATAACATATACTGTAAAGGAATTCCAAGGAAATAAAAAAAAAAAAACCCACAAAATGTCAATTTTTGAGTACTTTCTGTGACGACCGGAAGTTACGCCAGATCATACAGAACATAGTAAACATATCTTCATACATTGTTTTGTCTTTCCTCGAAGTTTTGATGTTGAAGTTTTTGTAAGTTATAATATCTCTTTGAAAAAAGGTTTTTAGTCTCGGTACCGGAAACGAAGAAACGGAAGTGATTTAAGAAATTAAAAGTAGATATTTTAGTACATTTACCTACGGTACGTTTCTGTTCATCAAATTAAGTAAAATATTAAAACAAATCTAAAGTTAAAAAAAAAACTTCTATTCCTTGAACGCTTCAAGTGAGAACCGGAAATGACGTACGACCAAATGAAACCCGTTAAACACATGTTCAATCAAATGTTTATTATACATATAAATTTTGTTTCTTGATCTCTCAAAGTTTCTCAGATCTTGTGGGTACTTTGTTTTTTTTTTAAAAAGAGGCTACCTGAGATATTTGAGATGTCTCACCGGAAGTAGAACTTTTTGTTGTTTATTTATAATGTGTATATGACCTTTTGTATTTCTATAGCTTAAATGTTACTTCCATGCTAATCAACCAAATATTTTTAAAAAATCAAAATTAGGTGTACTTCCTGTGACGACCGGAAGATACGCCGGATAAAACAAACTAATGTGAAACCATGTACATACATAGATCTATCATCCCACAATGTTTGGTTGTTCAAATTGTTACCGTTTTTAAGATCTTGTCGAAATAAGGTTTTTTGTCTCGGGACAGGAAACGGACAAACGGAAGTGCGCAATGTAAATTGTATTAAATATTTCTTGTATACTTGCATTTTGTACATAATTGTTAATTAAAAAAACTTAAAATATCAAAAGAAAACAGTTAAACATTTAAACAGCTTGATTTTTTTTAACTCTTCCTGTGTGGACCGGAAGTGACCGAAGACAAAATGAAACCGGTTAAACATATCTTCAATCAAATGTCTATCATTCATGAAAGTTTCATGATTTGATCATTTATAGTTTCTGGGATCTCGCGGGTACAAAATGTGTTTTAAAAAAGCTACCTGAGATAATTGAGATATCTCACCGGAAGTAGAATTTTTTTGTTGATATAACATCGCGTCGATAACTTATGTATAGAATTATAGTTTTATGTTTATTCAACGGAAAAGAAATTCAATGCGTAAAAATGATTATTTTTGAAGTGCTTCCGGTGACGACCGGAAGTTACGACGAACAAAACAAAATAGTTTAAACACATCTACAACTATAGGTCTATCATCCAACAAAGTTTGGATGTTCAAAACTTTACCGTTTTTGAGATCTCGAGGTGACAAGCTTTTTCAATGCGGGACAGGAAACGGACGATCGGAAATGAATTTTGAAAAAATGAAAAAAACGCCTAGAGATATTATCATTGTCTTTCATTCCAGAAAATTTCAAAAAAATCTATCCTGCCATCTCCGAGAAATCTTGTGGACAAAAAAAAGGAAAAAAAAAAATAATAATAATAAAAAACCTTACAATCACTATAAGGTCTTCCGTTGGAAACGGAAGACCTTAACTAGATACGATCTCGTTACGAGTAACGAGTAGGTCTTCCGTTCAATTTTTAAACGATACGATTAAAATGTCAATGAAATTTCAGAATTCTCCCTCAAACACTCCCATTCCGATAATGTATACGATTGTCAATATCCTTTAAAATACTTAACAAAGTGTTTTGCATTTTCAAATATTGCATATTAAAGATTTAATAATTTAGTCCCCTAAAGTCCCTCATCATGTCATCAATTGGTTTGGAAATGAGTTTTAGAAACTTATATTGTTACCATCAACAACTTTGTTTCTGTAATGCATTACAAAATCTTGATCGTTTTTAAGGTATCTGAAAAAGACTTTACGAGTGTCTTGGCCCCTAATGTAAGGGGCCAGCCCCTTTTTCTTAAGTTCTTTGGTAAGGCCTTACAAATACTAACATTTATTGTTCTTACACCTATTTAAAATTGTTTATTATTTTTGAGATACAAATGATTGAATATTTTAGGGGCCAGCCCTCTAGCTCCTTAATGGCGACAGAAATTTGTGTTTTGATTGATGAAATTGATTAGAATCATCAATGCAAGCATTTTCTCTTCTACAATGCTTCACAAAATATGTATCCTTCTTTAGATATATTGCGTTAAAGTTTTAGAACTTTGGCCCCTTAAAATCCCTAATTACGTAATAAATGGGCGTGGCAGTGATTTTTTCCTGAAAGTTATTGTTACGGTCAACAACTTTGCTTCTATAATGCATTACAAAATCTTTATCGTTTTTAAGTTATTTGTAATAGAGTTTACGAGTGTCTTGGCCCCTAATTTAAGGGGCCAGCCCCTTTTTCTTGAATTCAATCAAAGGTCTCACAAATACTCACATTTTTTGTTCTTACACCTATTTAAAATTGTTGATCAATTTTGAGATACAAATGATTGAATATTTTAGGGGCCAGCCCTCTAGATCCTTAATGGGGACAAAAATTTGTGTTTTGATTAATAGAATCAATTAGAATCATCAATGCAAGCATTTTCTCTTCTACAATGCTTCACAAAATATGTATCCTTCTTTAGATATATTGCGTTAAAGTTTTAGAACTTTGGCCCCTTAAAATCCCTAATTACGTAATAAATGGGCGTGGCAGTGATTTTTTCCTGAAAGTTATTGTTACGGTCAACAACTTTGCTTCTATAATGCATTACAAAATCTTTATCGTTTTTAAGTTATTTGTAATAGAGTTTACGAGTGTCTTGGCCCCTAATTTAAGGGGCCAGCCCCTTTTTCTTGAATTCAATCAAAGGTCTCACAAATACTCACATTTTTTGTTCTTACACCTATTTAAAATTGTTGATCAATTTTGAGATACAAATGATTGAATATTTTAGGGGCCAGCCCTCTAGATCCTTAATGGGGACAAAAATTTGTGTTTTGATTAATAGAATCAATTAGAATCATCAATGCAAGCATTTTCTCTTCTTCAATGCTTAACAAAATATGTTTCCTTCTCTAGATATATTGCGTCAAAGTTTAAGAACTTTGGCCCCTAAAAATCCCTAATTACGTAACAAATGGGCGTGGCAATAATTTTTCCTGATAGATATTGTTACGATCAACAACTTTGCTTCTATAATGCATTACAAAATCTTTATCGTTTTTAAGTTATTTGTAATATAGTTTACGAGTGTCTTGGCCCCTAAATAAAGGGGCCAGCCCCTATTTTTTGATTTTGTTGGAAAGAACTTTTGATCATCTACCAATTTTGTTATATATGTTTTAACAAAATATTGACTCATAAAAAGATACAGATCAAAACGTGTGAAAATTTTGATTCGAAATTCATACCCAATTTTCGAGCCTAGGCGAGCTCAAAGAAATGGCGCCACTGGCGCCAAAAAAGTACATTCTGCACACCTTCAAACTATGGTCTACCTATCCTGAAAAGTTCATATTTATATCTCTGATAGTCTCTGAGTTTATGTCTGCACAAAGTTGGTCGTAAAAACTTACAAAATCGGCCGTAAATCGGAACCGGAAGTGACGATTTCAAAATTTCAAAAAACTTCTAGAATTATGACCACTGGCAATCATCTGTGAAAAAATGGTTGAAATCGGCCGAATAGTTTTCGAGATATCGCGTGCACAAAATTTGTGGAAAAAAATAATAATAATAATAAGAAACAGTACGAAAACAATAAGGTCTTCCGTTGGAAACGGAAGACCTTAATAAAAAACCTTACAATCACTATAAGGTCTTCCGTTGGAAACGGAAGACCTTAATAAAAAACTCAGTGATGCAACAAACTAATTGGTTTTAGAAGTTTCACAAAACAGCTACATCAATACAGGTATAAAGTATTAGCTCCCTGATTATTATGGAAGGGAATTACCGCCAAAATTCTATGTATCTTGCTTTTATTCTTATTCTGCTTACTTCTTTATTCTTCATTACATTTTCACATGTATGTCACCTTATTGTATTCATATCCTTGCTTATTATATTTCACTTTGATTCTGTTTCACTCATTCTGTTATGATTAATTCTTTGTTGCGTTATTCCGTTCCTATTCGTATAACTTCTTACTTCTGTCTTGTATTTTAATTCCGGTTACGCCAGGCGGCAGTGCGTTCGCTACAATTGGTGCTCCCCAAAGAGGAACCTTCAATTTCACAAATACGAAACTATCAATATTTGAATATGGCGACGGGGTAGGTAAACAGAAGAGTTTTAAAAATATGATTTTAATTTATGCATGCAGGCTCTACAAGATACACATTATATATAACTTTCTTCATGACATATTATGTTCTATGTACAGCCATAATGCAGGCAATAATTCCTGCGATTGAATATTTTAGGGGCCAGCCCTCTAGATCCTTAATGGGGACAAAAATTTGTGTTTTGATTAATAGAATCAATTAGAATCATCAATGCAAGCATTTTCTCTTCTTCAATGCTTAACAAAATATGTTTCCTTCTCTAGATATATTGCGTCAAAGTTTAAGAACTTTGGCCCCTAAAAATCCCTAATTACGTAACAAATGGGCGTGGCAATAATTTTTCCTGATAGATATTGTTACGATCAACAACTTTGCTTCTATAATGCATTACAAAATCTTTATCGTTTTTAAGTTATTTGTAATATAGTTTACGAGTGTCTTGGCCCCTAAATAAAGGGGCCAGCCCCTATTTTTTGATTTTGTTGGAAAGAACTTTTGATCATCTACCAATTTTGTTATATATGTTTTAACAAAATATTGACTCATAAAAAGATACAGATCAAAACGTGTGAAAATTTTGATTCGAAATTCATACCCAATTTTCGAGCCTAGGCGAGCTCAAAGAAATGGCGCCACTGGCGCCAAAAAAGTACATTCTGCACACCTTCAAACTATGGTCTACCTATCCTGAAAAGTTCATATTTATATCTCTGATAGTCTCTGAGTTTATGTCTGCACAAAGTTGGTCGTAAAAACTTACAAAATCGGCCGTAAATCGGAACCGGAAGTGACGATTTCAAAATTTCAAAAAACTTCTAGAATTATGACCACTGGCAATCATCTGTGAAAAAATGGTTGAAATCGGCCGAATAGTTTTCGAGATATCGCGTGCACAAAATTTGTGGAAAAAAAAAATAATAATAATAATAAGAAACAGTACGAAAACAATAAGGTCTTCCGTTGGAAACGGAAGACCTTAATAAAAAACCTTACAATCACTATAAGGTCTTCCGTTGGAAACGGAAGACCTTAATAAAAAACTCAGTGATGCAACAAACTAATTGGTTTTAGAAGTTTCACAAAACAGCTACATCAATACAGGTATAAAGTATTAGCTCCCTGATTATTATGGAAGGGAATTACCGCCAAAATTCTATGTATCTTGCTTTTATTCTTATTCTGCTTACTTCTTTATTCTTCATTACATTTTCACATGTATGTCACCTTATTGTATTCATATCCTTGCTTATTATATTTCACTTTGATTCTGTTTCACTCATTCTGTTATGATTAATTCTTTGTTGCGTTATTCCGTTCCTATTCGTATAACTTCTTACTTCTGTCTTGTATTTTAATTCCGGTTACGCCAGGCGGCAGTGCGTTCGCTACAATTGGTGCTCCCCAAAGAGGAACCTTCAATTTCACAAATACGAAACTATCAATATTTGAATATGGCGACGGGGTAGGTAAACAGAAGAGTTTTAAAAATATGATTTTAATTTATGCATGCAGGCTCTACAAGATACACATTATATATAACTTTCTTCATGACATATTATGTTCTATGTACAGCCATAATGCAGGCAATAATTCCTGCGATTGAATATTTTAGGGGCCAGCCCTCTAGATCCTTAATGGGGACAAAAATTTGTGTTTTGATTAATAGAATCAATTAGAATCATCAATGCAAGCATTTTCTCTTCTTCAATGCTTAACAAAATATGTTTCCTTCTCTAGATATATTGCGTCAAAGTTTAAGAACTTTGGCCCCTAAAAATCCCTAATTACGTAACAAATGGGCGTGGCAATAATTTTTCCTGATAGATATTGTTACGATCAACAACTTTGCTTCTATAATGCATTACAAAATCTTTATCGTTTTTAAGTTATTTGTAATATAGTTTACGAGTGTCTTGGCCCCTAAATAAAGGGGCCAGCCCCTATTTTTTGATTTTGTTGGAAAGAACTTTTGATCATCTACCAATTTTGTTATATATGTTTTAACAAAATATTGACTCATAAAAAGATACAGATCAAAACGTGTGAAAATTTTGATTCGAAATTCATACCCAATTTTCGAGCCTAGGCGAGCTCAAAGAAATGGCGCCACTGGCGCCAAAAAAGTACATTCTGCACACCTTCAAACTATGGTCTACCTATCCTGAAAAGTTCATATTTATATCTCTGATAGTCTCTGAGTTTATGTCTGCACAAAGTTGGTCGTAAAAACTTACAAAATCGGCCGTAAATCGGAACCGGAAGTGACGATTTCAAAATTTCAAAAAACTTCTAGAATTATGACCACTGGCAATCATCTGTGAAAAAATGGTTGAAATCGGCCGAATAGTTTTCGAGATATCGCGTGCACAAAATTTGTGGAAAAAAAAAATAATAATAATAATAAGAAACAGTACGAAAACAATAAGGTCTTCCGTTGGAAACGGAAGACCTTAATAAAAAACCTTACAATCACTATAAGGTCTTCCGTTGGAAACGGAAGACCTTAATAAAAAACTCAGTGATGCAACAAACTAATTGGTTTTAGAAGTTTCACAAAACAGCTACATCAATACAGGTATAAAGTATTAGCTCCCTGATTATTATGGAAGGGAATTACCGCCAAAATTCTATGTATCTTGCTTTTATTCTTATTCTGCTTACTTCTTTATTCTTCATTACATTTTCACATGTATGTCACCTTATTGTATTCATATCCTTGCTTATTATATTTCACTTTGATTCTGTTTCACTCATTCTGTTATGATTAATTCTTTGTTGCGTTATTCCGTTCCTATTCGTATAACTTCTTACTTCTGTCTTGTATTTTAATTCCGGTTACGCCAGGCGGCAGTGCGTTCGCTACAATTGGTGCTCCCCAAAGAGGAACCTTCAATTTCACAAATACGAAACTATCAATATTTGAATATGGCGACGGGGTAGGTAAACAGAAGAGTTTTAAAAATATGATTTTAATTTATGCATGCAGGCTCTACAAGATACACATTATATATAACTTTCTTCATGACATATTATGTTCTATGTACAGCCATAATGCAGGCAATAATTCCTGCGATTGAATATTTTAGGGGCCAGCCCTCTAGATCCTTAATGGGGACAAAAATTTGTGTTTTGATTAATAGAATCAATTAGAATCATCAATGCAAGCATTTTCTCTTCTTCAATGCTTAACAAAATATGTTTCCTTCTCTAGATATATTGCGTCAAAGTTTAAGAACTTTGGCCCCTAAAAATCCCTAATTACGTAACAAATGGGCGTGGCAATAATTTTTCCTGATAGATATTGTTACGATCAACAACTTTGCTTCTATAATGCATTACAAAATCTTTATCGTTTTTAAGTTATTTGTAATATAGTTTACGAGTGTCTTGGCCCCTAAATAAAGGGGCCAGCCCCTATTTTTTGATTTTGTTGGAAAGAACTTTTGATCATCTACCAATTTTGTTATATATGTTTTAACAAAATATTGACTCATAAAAAGATACAGATCAAAACGTGTGAAAATTTTGATTCGAAATTCATACCCAATTTTCGAGCCTAGGCGAGCTCAAAGAAATGGCGCCACTGGCGCCAAAAAAGTACATTCTGCACACCTTCAAACTATGGTCTACCTATCCTGAAAAGTTCATATTTATATCTCTGATAGTCTCTGAGTTTATGTCTGCACAAAGTTGGTCGTAAAAACTTACAAAATCGGCCGTAAATCGGAACCGGAAGTGACGATTTCAAAATTTCAAAAAACTTCTAGAATTATGACCACTGGCAATCATCTGTGAAAAAATGGTTGAAATCGGCCGAATAGTTTTCGAGATATCGCGTGCACAAAATTTGTGGAAAAAAATAATAATAATAATAACTAGATACGATCTCGTTACGAGTAACGAGTAGGTCTTCCTTGCGATTTCTGTTTTAAATCTTACCATGAATAATCGATACAATTTTAGAATTATCCCCCCCCCACTTTCAGATAATGTATACAAATCCATTATTACGTAATAAATGGGTGTGGCAATGAGTTTTCCAGATAGATATTGCTACAATTAACAACTTTGCTTTTATAATGCATTACAAAATCTTAATCGTTTTTATGTAATTTGTAATTGACTTTACGAGTTTCTTTCCCCCCCCCCCCATAAAAAAAAGGGACCAGCCCCTTTTTCTTGATTTCTTTGAAAAGGTCTTAAAAATACTAACAATTTTTGTTCTTACACCCATCTAAAATTGTTGATCATTTTTGAGATACAAATGTATGAATATTTTAGGGGCCAGCCCTCTAGATCCTTAATGGGGACAGAAATTGGTGCTTTGATAAGTGGAATCGATTTAAATCATAAATTCAAACATTTTCTCTTCAATGATGTCTAACAAAATATTTCTACTTCTCTAGTTATATTGAGTCAAAGTTTAAGTACTCTGGCCCCTAAAAATCCCTAATTACGTAATAAATGGGCGTGGCAATAATTTTTTCTAATAGATATTGGTACGATCAACAACTTTGCCTCTATAATGCATTACGAAATCTTTATCGTTTTTAAGTTATTTGTAATAGGGTTAACGAGTGCCTTGGCCCCTAATTTAAGGGGCCAGCCCCTTTTTCTTGATTTGTTTGAAAAGGTCTTGAGAATACAAAATTATTTTTTGTTCTTACACCCATGTAATATTGTTGATCATTTCTGAGATACAAATGTTTGACTATTTTAGGGGCCAGTCCTCTAGATCCTTAATGGGGACGGAAATTCGTGTTTTGATAAGTGGAATCGATTTAAATCATAAATTCAAACATTTTCTCTTCTATGATGTCTAACAAAATATTTCTACTTTTCTAGTCATTTTTCGTCAAAGTTTAAGTACTTTGGCCCCTAAAAATCCCTAATTACGTAATAAATGGGCGTGGCAATGATTTTTTCTAATAGATATTGGTACGATCAACAACTTTGCTTCTATAATGCATTACAAAATCTTTATCGCTTTCAAGTTAATTGTTATAGAGTTTAAAAGTGCCTTGGCCCCTTATTTAAGGGGCCAGCCCCTTTTTCTTGATTTTATACGAAAGGTCTCATGAATACTAACATTTTTTGTTCTTACATCCATCTAAAATTGTTGATCACTTTTGAGATACAAATGATTGAATATTTTAGGGGCCAGCCCTCTAGATCCTTAATGGGGACAGAAAATCGTGTTTTGATAAGTGGAATCAATTTAAATCATTTATTCAAACATTTTCTCTTCTATGATGTCTAACAAAATATGTATACTTCTCTAGTTATTTTTCGTCAAAGTTTAAGTACTTTGGCCCCTAAAAATCCCTAATTACGTAATAAATGGGCGTGGCAATGTTTTTTACCTAATAGATATTGGTACGATCAACAACTTTGCTTCTATAATGCATTACAAAATCTTTATCGTTTTTATGTTATTTGTAATAGAGTTTATGAGTGTCTTGGCTCCTAATTTAAGGGGCCAGGCCCTATTTCTTGATTTTGTTGAAAAGAACTTTCGATTATCTACCTTTTTTGTTATATATGTTTTGACAAAATATCAACTCATAAAAAGATACAGATCAAAACTTATGAAAAATTTGCTTCGAAATTCGTACCCAATTTTCGAGCCTTGGCGAGCTCATAGAAATGGCGCCACTGGCGCCAAAAAACTACATTGTGCACAACTTCAACCTATGGTCTACCTATCCTGAAAATTTCATATTCCTATCTTTGATAGTCTCTGAGTTTATGTCTGCACAAAATGGGTCGTAAAAACTGACAAAATCGGCCGTAAATCGGAACCGGAAGTGCCGATTTCAAAATTTCAAAAAACTTCTAGAATTATGACCACTGGCTATCATCTGAGAAAAAATGGTCGAAATCGGCCGAATAGTTTTCGAGAAATCGCGTGCACAAAATTCGTGGAAAAAAATAATAATAATAATAATAATAATAAGAAACAGTACGAAAACAATAAGGTCTTCCGTTGGAAACGGAAGACCTTAATAAGAAACAGTACGAAAACAATAAGGTCTTCCGTTGGAAACGGAAGACCTTAATAAAAAACCTTACAATCACTATAAGGTCTTCCGTTGGAAACGGAAGACCTTAATAAAAAACTCAGTGATGCAACAAACTAATTGGTTTTAGAAGTTTCACAAAACAGCTACATCAATACAGGTATAAAGTATTAGCTCCCTGATTATTATGGAAGGGAATTACCGCCAAAATTCTATGTATCTTGCTTTTATTCTTATTCTGCTTACTTCTTTATTCTTCATTACATTTTCACATGTATGTCACCTTATTGTATTCATATCCTTGCTTATTATATTTCACTTTGATTCTGTTTCACTCATTCTGTTATGATTAATTCTTTGTTGCGTTATTCCGTTCCTATTCGTATAACTTCTTACTTCTGTCTTGTATTTTAATTCCGGTTACGCCA
This sequence comes from Magallana gigas, assembly GCF_902806645.1. Lineage (NCBI taxonomy): Eukaryota > Metazoa > Mollusca > Bivalvia > Ostreida > Ostreidae > Magallana > Magallana gigas. The sequence continues at coordinate 408,122 of NW_022994813.1, forward strand.
GGCGGCAGTGCGTTCGCTACAATTGGTGCTCCCCAAAGAGGAACCTTCAATTTCACAAATACGAAACTATCAATATTTGAATATGGCGACGGGGTAGGTAAACAGAAGAGTTTTAAAAATATGATTTTAATTTATGCATGCAGGCTCTACAAGATACACATTATATATAACTTTCTTCATGACATATTATGTTCTATGTACAGCCATAATGCAGGCAATAATTCCTGCGATTGAATATTTTAGGGGCCAGCCCTCTAGATCCTTAATGGGGACAAAAATTTGTGTTTTGATTAATAGAATCAATTAGAATCATCAATGCAAGCATTTTCTCTTCTTCAATGCTTAACAAAATATGTTTCCTTCTCTAGATATATTGCGTCAAAGTTTAAGAACTTTGGCCCCTAAAAATCCCTAATTACGTAACAAATGGGCGTGGCAATAATTTTTCCTGATAGATATTGTTACGATCAACAACTTTGCTTCTATAATGCATTACAAAATCTTTATCGTTTTTAAGTTATTTGTAATATAGTTTACGAGTGTCTTGGCCCCTAAATAAAGGGGCCAGCCCCTATTTTTTGATTTTGTTGGAAAGAACTTTTGATCATCTACCAATTTTGTTATATATGTTTTAACAAAATATTGACTCATAAAAAGATACAGATCAAAACGTGTGAAAATTTTGATTCGAAATTCATACCCAATTTTCGAGCCTAGGCGAGCTCAAAGAAATGGCGCCACTGGCGCCAAAAAAGTACATTCTGCACACCTTCAAACTATGGTCTACCTATCCTGAAAAGTTCATATTTATATCTCTGATAGTCTCTGAGTTTATGTCTGCACAAAGTTGGTCGTAAAAACTTACAAAATCGGCCGTAAATCGGAACCGGAAGTGACGATTTCAAAATTTCAAAAAACTTCTAGAATTATGACCACTGGCAATCATCTGTGAAAAAATGGTTGAAATCGGCCGAATAGTTTTCGAGATATCGCGTGCACAAAATTTGTGGAAAAAAATAATAATAATAATAACTAGATACGATCTCGTTACGAGTAACGAGTAGGTCTTCCGTTCAATTTTTTAAACGATTCGATTAAAATATCAATGAAATTTCAGAATTCTCCCTCAACAACCTCCTTTTAGATAATGTATACGATTGTCAATATCCTGTAAAATGCTTAACAAAGAGTTTTGCTTTTTCACATACAGCACATTAAAGATTTAAGATTTTAGTCCCCTAAAATCTCTACTTACGTCATCAATGGGTTTGAAAATGAGTTTTACAAACAGATATTGCTGCTATCAAAAACTTTGCTTCTATAATGCATTACAAAATCTTGATCATTTTTAAGGTATGAGTAATAGAGTTTAGGAGTCTATTGGCCCCTAATTTAAGGGGCCAGCCCCTTTTTCTTGATTTTATACGAAAGGTCTCATGAATACTAACATTTTTTGTTCTTACATCCATCTAAAATTGTTGATCACTTTTGAGATACAAATGATTGAATATTTTAGGGGCCAGCCCTCTAGATCCTTAATGGGGACAGAAATTTGTGTTTTGATAAGGGGAATCAATTTAAATCCTTTTTTCAAACATTTTCTCTTCTATGATGTCTAACAAAATATGTATACATCTCTAGTTATATTGCGTCCAAGTTTAAGTACTTTGGCCCCTAAAATTCCCTAATTACGTAATAAATGGGCGTGGCAAAGATTTTTTCAAATAGATATTGGTACGATCAACAACTTTGCTTCTATAATGCATTACAAAATCTTTATCGTTTTTAAGTTATTTGTAATAGAGTTAACGAGTGCCTTGGCCCCTAAAAAAAGGGGCCAGCCCCTTTTTCTTGATTTCTTTGAAAAGGTCTTAAGAATACAAACATTTTTTGTTCTTACACCTATGTAGAATTGTTAATCATTTTTGAGATACAAATGATTGAATATTTTAGGGGCCAGCCCTATAGATCCTTAATGGGGACAGAAATTTGTGTTTTGATCAGTGGAATTAATTTAAATCATTTATTCAAACATTTTCTCTTCTATGATGTCTAACAAAATATGTATACTTCTCTAGTTATTTTTCGTCAAAGTTTAAGTACTTTGGCCCCTAAAATTCCCTAATTACGTAATAAATGGGCGTGGCAATAATTTTTTCTTATAGATATTGGTACGATCAACAACTTTGCTTCTATAATGCATTACAAAATCTTTATCGTTTTTAAGTTATATGTAATAGAGTTTACGAGTGCCTTGGCCTCTAAAAAAAGGGGCCAGCCCCTTTTTCTTGATTTCGTTGGAAAGAACTTTTGATTATCTACCACTTTTGTTATATATATGTTAACAAAATATCAACTGATAAAAAGATACAGATCAAAACGTTTGAAAATTTTGAATGAAAATTCGTACTCAATTTTCGTGCCCAGGCGAGCTCCAAGAAATGGCGCCACTGGCGTAAAACAAAATAATAGTGCACAACTTCAGACTATAGACTACCTATCCTGAAAATTTCATAGTCATATCTCTGATAGTTTCTGAGATCAGCTCTGCACAAAATAGGTCGTAAAAAACTACAAAATGGTCGATAAATCGGTACCGGAAGTGACGACAACAAAAATTTCAAAAACATATAAAATTCAGATGATGACTCATCATCTGTGAAAAAATGTTGAAAATCGGTCGAATAGTTTTCGAGAAATCGCGTGCACAAAATTTGGAAAAAAAAAAAATAATAATAATAATAAGAAACAGTACGAAAACTATAAGGTCTTCCGTTGGAAACGGAAGACCTTAATAAGAAACAGTACGAAAACAATAAGGTCTTCCGTTGGAAACGGAAGACCTTAATAAAAAACCTTACAATCACTATAAGGTCTTCCGTTGGAAACGGAAGACCTTAATAAAAAACTCAGTGATGCAACAAACTAATTGGTTTTAGAAGTTTCACAAAACAGCTACATCAATACAGGTATAAAGTATTAGCTCCCTGATTATTATGGAAGGGAATTACCGCCAAAATTCTATGTATCTTGCTTTTATTCTTATTCTGCTTACTTCTTTATTCTTCATTACATTTTCACATGTATGTCACCTTATTGTATTCATATCCTTGCTTATTATATTTCACTTTGATTCTGTTTCACTCATTCTGTTATGATTAATTCTTTGTTGCGTTATTCCGTTCCTATTCGTATAACTTCTTACTTCTGTCTTGTATTTTAATTCCGGTTACGCCAGGCGGCAGTGCGTTCGCTACAATTGGTGCTCCCCAAAGAGGAACCTTCAATTTCACAAATACGAAACTATCAATATTTGAATATGGCGACGGGGTAGGTAAACAGAAGAGTTTTAAAAATATGATTTTAATTTATGCATGCAGGCTCTACAAGATACACATTATATATAACTTTCTTCATGACATATTATGTTCTATGTACAGCCATAATGCAGGCAATAATTCCTGCGATGAAGTTACCCCGAGGTACAGTGCAGTAGTTGGCCTTACTATAGTATACAGAGGCCTGTTCAATAGAGCGAGCGCTCGCCAAAATGTCCTTTACCCGTAACAAAAATTTTGCCGAGCGATCGTGAGCGCTCGTTCTGTTAAACTCGCCACAGTTGTTACTGGGGTCGAGGGCAACAGTTGATCTGTCGGACCGGCTCGCAAACTGTTGCCCGAGACACAGTCAGCAAATGTATTGTTATATCCCTTCTAACCAATAACACGTTCTGGCGGAATGTGACGTCACCGGTCAACAGTCTTTTTTAACAGTCGATTTTATCAGGTCCAATCTAACAGTTCCAGTCTAACAGTCAAAATGCTGTACTTTTTTCGTATAGAGTTATATAGTAACTGTTTTACAGGGGTATAACCAATCTCTACCCCGAGTTGTCGTTCCTACTTCGCTCCACTTATACCTCTGTTAACGTCTAAAAAGTAGTGCCACGAAAACATTGGTAATGGAGTATTACTCCGAGAAATAGTTCTTTGTTTGTTACCGTGATTTACCAATAAAAATCTTTTTATTTCAATATTTTTATCGAGGCTTTAACATCGAAATGTAGACTGAATACATATAAACTATAATTTATAATATCATGATTGAGAATGGGTTTTGCCAAGATTCTTGGCATTTTGACGTTAACAGAGGTGTTGTAGCGCAGCGTAATACGCCCTCTGGTGAGAGATTGGGGTATAACAATCCGAAATATCTGACATTTTCCTGGAAACGTCAGATATATGGGTCTTTTGTCCATACATGTATGTACGTCCTTGGTATTAATAACAGCATAGGCAATGATAGTCATAGATGATATATAAATGACACCGGTCATAATGATGTTATTATGGTGTATCGGGGACATAAAAAGACATTAATGTTACTTATGTCTTCCGAGTGGGAGTCAAGATCAAGTGAAGTCTTACCCAAACCGACTCTAATGATCCATTGGTCCGGTGGTAAACAATGATACGGTACTTGGGTTGTAAATGTAAAAGGTTTTGATATAATTGCAATAATTAAGAAATTATAAGATAAATGAACGTAGAATTTTTTATGATAAGTTTGCCAAAGAGGTCCCTATATCAACATTTGATTAAAAAAATTCTGTTTACATGCAATCTTACGATTAATTAGATTGACAAATTTCTCACTCTTTGAAGGCAGGCATAATATTATAAGTATCAGCCAAAGAAATATATGCCACTCTTTAGCCTATAGACTGTACATGTAATAACTTCAATTAACCATGTAAAGTTTTCAATGAAGTATGTAGCTGTAATAATGAAATTTCGTACTGTAGTCTGCAATGTTCTGGGTTTTCTTTTTTCGACATGAAAATGACCTGATTACAGAGATGAAGGCATTGGTCAGACAGAAAATTATGTATCTCGCAAACTGTGTTGAAAATGGGAGATTCCATAATTTGATAGGAAGTATTGACGATACTAATTATTGAGATGGTTGCTCAGCTATCGGAAGTCACAGATGCAGAATGTACATTGAATTTGTTAGAAGATGAATTTCCATATTTAAATGAAATCATTACCGTAGGAGATTATGAGAAGTATAAGGCTCCTAGATAGGGGGGTCAACTGAGTGCACTTGACAGGTGGCTACATAGGGGGTCAAAGGTCATTATTGAGGTAAAAAAAAATGCCCCGTATTATGACGTCATAAAGACAGAGGCAGAGTTGACATTTTGATCATTTTATGGGAACAAGAACACGAATAGTACTGATACTCGGATGAGCACAACTATAAATCAAGACCAAGAACCCATATTTCACACACAATCAGAGGTATGTATAAGGTTTATGAAAAACTAAAATTTGCCTGAGGTGGGTAACATGAGTATAGGTAAGAACGTTATGGGTCAACCTCAAAAGCGAATTTATAAGTTTTTCGTCTTTAGCTGCTAATACTGGTTCTGAATTTAAAGATCTCTGATCCTTTTAATGAATAATACGCCCAATTTTCTATATACTACGTTCTTTTGTCCGATTATTTCAGACCCCGTGCCCAATCAAGATAAAAAAAAGTCATGCAGTTTTTTATATTAGTCTCATTTTTACAAAAGAAATATATTGTGCAAAGGAAAATTAGACTGAGATCAAATGTGAGCTCGTCCAACGTTTTCTGCCTTGGGTCACGAACTATACATTTAAGTAATTTTTTTTTTTTATAAGTAAATCTGTTATATACCATAATTTAACAATAATATTATAACTTTTTGAGCAGGGTTGGGATGTTTGAAATTGAAATCCACATTAAGTGGACCGAAAACCCTTGGCTAGCGAAGATGAGACACATTTGAACAAATTTGAACATAAATTTAAAAACAAAAACCTTTAAAGCTTTAAAACTCGTAATATTACGGACTTATCATTATTTTGGACGCCGCTAGAAAGTATATCTGAAAAATAACGAACATAAACAAGAGATGTTTGTGAAACACTCATGCCCCCTCCTATGGAAACATCCACAAAGAAAATGAACGTAAACTTCAAATTACTTGAATTTTTCTAAGTCCAAGGGCCATAACTCTGTCGAAAATTGCTCTATCATACACTTAATCAAACTTGACCTAGATATTATCATTATTAACCTGTATACCAAATTTCATGTCAATATGTTCATCCTCTGCGAAGAAAATGAGCAGAAACTGCAAAAAACTAGAATTATTCTACGTCCAAGGGCTATAACTCTGTCGAAAATTGCTCGATCGTACCCAATCTCAAACTTATCCTAGATATTATCATGATAAACCTGTATACCAAATTTCATTTTAATATGTTCATCCTCTGCGAAGAAAATGAGCGGAAACTGCACAAAACTAGAATTTTTCTACGTCCAAGGGCCATAACTCTGTCGAAAATTGCTCGATCGTACCCAATATCGAACTTGACCTAGATATTATCATGATAAACCTGTATACCAAATTTAATTTCAATATGTTTATCCTCTGCGAAGAAAATGACCGGAAACTGCAAAAACTAGAATTTTTCTACGTCCAAGGGCCATAACTCTGTCAAAAATTGCTAGATCGTACCTGATATCGAACTTGACCTAGATATTATCATGATAAACCTGTATACCAAATTTCATTTCAATATGTTAATCCTCTGCGAAGAAAATGAACGGAAACTGTTGGTGGACCGACCGACAGACCGAACGACCGACAGACAGCAGCAAAGCAATATGCCCTCCCTTCTTCGAAGGAGGGCATAAATATGAAACAATCCATTATCCAATTTTTCAGTGTTGCCGCGAAATACATGTATATATCAAATGCATTGTCAAATTACAATTTCTTTCGTATTCCTTATAGTTTGTTAGTTTATTAAATTTGACCATGTCCCGGCCAAAATGATCACCTAATAAATACATCATTATTCGATTTTCCTTAAATACTCAGAGTCCATCTCTATTCTGTGATAGCAGATGTCTCTAGTGTTGGCCCTATAATTGATTTTAGATTTTTTCCCCCAAATACATACGAATAAATGAACTTAATTTATCACAATACAAGTAAGTTCTACTGTGCATTAATATTTCACCACCCAAACACTACGTGTGAGCAGAGACGTAAATACCATCGATGTTATTTATGTCTCTGGTGTGAGCAAACTATATTACCCGGGGCCATTCCAACATTGATCCAAGAAAGATAACTTAAAAAAATGTTTCGAGTTTCATCACGTCATACACCAGAGGGGTACCGGGACGACAAATTTTGGAAATTCTAGGTGTTCCGACTACCCCCTAAAACGGTGTAAACTTCATTCATTGTTCTACAAAATTGATTTTTTTTTATCACAGGATATTCGTTTGATCACTTGGTCGATATCTATAAACAAACACTTAATTTACATTATAAAACAGTTTGTATAATAAATAAAAATTAACTAAAAGTTTTGATCGAAATACACAAACTTTAAACAGGATTTTCATAAATATTTCGAAATTGGTATCGAATACATATAGCACCGCTTCCATAAAGTTTCGCGCGCTTGTCATCTTGCAAAGCTCTTACAAGATCGGTTGGACTGCAACAAATTTGACGATCATGGCAGAAGGTCCCACAGCGACAAGACTTATGATATTAAGAATACATTTGTTCAAAAACAATATACATCTGTAAACGAAATCTTAAGAAAAACAGGAACACAAATTTTAAATTTAGCATCCATACACCATACGTCCTTTTGTATCATCGTATGTATAATAAGACGTTTAAGTAAAATTAAATTTCATAAATTTCAATTTTTAGTTAATGTTACATTCACTAACACGAATGACTTGCCAAAAAAAAATAAAATATATATTTATATTTATGTTTGTGTCACTGTGTGTGAGTTGGAACAATACAGTATGCATATTGAGCAAGAAAAGTTTTTGGACTATAGCTATTATTCTCAGTGCATTGATATCAGACCATATACATTTGATTAATTAATATTTTTTTATAATTATTTTAATTTTCAAATTAACTTAGGACAACTTAAAGTAGGACAAAATTTGATTTGGAGCAGCAACTGTCCTAGCAAGCTCAACAAAGTTTGAGAGAGTGCATGATATGTTCACCAATGAGGAAAATTTCGCGAAAATGAACAACCTGGTAAAGAAGTCGATCATGGTAAAAGGTCTCACTCAAAAAAGAAGATGGAACAATTTAGATATCGGAAAACTCCAAGGTAAATTTATTTTTAACAAGAAGAACAAGCTAAATATAACGTTAATCATAAAAAACATAATTTTTTTTAAAAAATAGCATGGCCTTCCAAGTCTCCTTGCCAGACTCTAAAGTTCCCGGGGGTATAATGTCTGAGTACATGATTGAATGAAAACCTCACGAATTACAGTGTCCTCTTTGGGTAAAAACCCGCACACACGGTTTTCGTGTTTTGCAGTCTGCCAACCCGGCGCCGTTTGAGTTGTAGATTCCACACTTCTGAGGGAAAGCATCGATCGTTTGAATGAAAACCAACCAGATGTTTAGGTACCACAAACGCGGCTTAAGAGCAATGTCCACCATGGTGTAACCACTGCGCTAGATCTAGTGCCCGATAAAAGTTCCCGCTGCACGTGCATAATCTCTCTGTCACATGACTTGGGTGAAGGGTATAGTGCACAATGCAAGCCCTTATAGTTTTAATTAAAAATGATGACAGATATTTGAAAAAAAAAACAGTGCACAATACAAGCCCTTATAGTTTTAATTTAAAAGGATGACAGATATGAGAAACATAGTACAAATCGCTTTCTCTCTCTCTCTCTCTCTCATAACGTAAACCTTCATATATTCAAAATGATGACAGATAGTGGCGTCTAGTGACGATTAAATTTTTTTTTTTAAATGTGATAAGTGTTATATGTGATAAATGTTTTTATAAAGATTACGTATGTACACCCATGCTATCGCACATCGATAGAGTACATGATCTTGTAATGTTGTCTAGTGAGCTCGCTTTTGAATGAATTTAGTATGTCATTTAGTATGTCATTGAAAACTACATCAGTACTATATTCAAGATATGACTGGAATGATTTTTTAAATCTTAGTAATTTTTTTTAAACTCACTTCGGTGATCTTTTGTGAATCACTACATGGATGAGGCGCGTCATGTAAATGGTGTGAAATGTTGGAACAGGTTTATATAATATAGCTAGGATATCGTCATTTTAAAGGGAAATTAAACACAAGTTATTTATAGAATGTTAGCATGACAACACATACGAATGATTACTGAACACGCGCGCGGTCCTCATGCACCTGGCATTTTCTAAAGGTGATTGAACTTCACCTTGCTTCGGAGATCAAGTCGTGACATGGCAATTCAACTTTAATTAGGTGTGAAATAATAAACCAGGTGTACTGATGATAGAATTTTAGCATAGAAACACATAAGATGTAGAAAACGCGCGCACGGTCATCATCATGCGCGCGATAGTTCCTAAAAGATGTTTTAAAAGGTGATTGAACTTAAAAATCAAGTAGTGTCATGGCAATTCAATTTTAATAAAGTGTAATAATTATAGAATTTTAGCGTAAAAACACATAATGTAGAAAACGCACGCAAGGTCATCATTTGCGCGATAGTTTCTAAAAGATTAAATGAAATTTTAGAAAAAAAACAACGCTTCGTTTGTGTTTATTTTTGACATAATTTATTGATAAAATCAAAAGGATTTGGAACAGGTTCTTGCAGCTTAATATTCCCTCTAGATCTCCTAAAGATTGATTGCAAAACGTCATACAAGATATCAAACAATATTACTTGCAAACATTAATTACAAAATGTCATGCTTGATAATAACCGATTGATAACTTGTACAGTAACTTATGACATCTACAAGTGTCATCTATAAATCTGCGAACAGCTGTTAAAATGTTTATATTAGTTTGCAAAGGAAAGGTCATCACAACATAGTAGAAAACTTGTGTCAATATTAATCGAATCAAAAGTAACTAGAGGTACTGTGAGCAAGCTCACAATTGATACCCCCCGCTAAGAAAAAAATCATACGCGTGTATTTTTGCTATTATTGAAAATATTGGATGAATCTATTTTACTGACCATTTTCTAGAAATAACAACTGCTCTATATTTTTAAACTGTTAATGCTAATAGGAGTAAACAAACCAATTTCTATCCTTTAATTCCATTTTATTTTAAGTTAACTGTTAATGCATGAGGACATTTGCATCCTTCCTTTAACAACGATGACTCAAATCAAATGAAATCCACATGTCAAGCAGCCATTTAATATTTAAACATTTTGAATTATTGGTACACTGAACCCGATTTTTTCCGAATTTTTTTTTCTACACATTTTTTTTTTTACAGCAAATATTGTAGAAGATGATGACCCCTACAAGCGTCCAATGAATGAGAAGATACAACCAATACCAATGTTTAATTTTTTTTTCTAATATCATTAAAGTTTATTTAACATTGTTTAATTTTTTTATTTAATCAAAAAAGGAATTTTTGTGCAATACCCATAACCGCAAATCGTAATGTGCAGGCATGACCCTTATATCAATCCCGTATATGGGTCAAATCCTTTATGAATGTGGTAATCTTTGTGATAAATTTCATTTCTCTATCAAGGCGTCTGTACACAGATTCATGGTAAAGTTTAATCACCGTTATGTGTGTCAAATTCTCGAACAGTGTATCAATCCTTTTCGTGATGAATTGTCATTACTGTACGGAGTCGTCTGTTCATGGTGATATTTAAGTCTGTTCACAGACCCGTAGTGAAATTTAATCTTAAAATGTTTTTGCAGTAAAATATAACACTGTCATCGCATTCGGGTTAAAAAAAAATATCTGACGTCTGTAACACGTCAGAGTATTCAATGAAGCCTAAGAAGTATTAGTGTTGACTAAATGTTCTGATGTGTAAGGTTACTCACTTATCGAAGGTCAACTCGGGTCACAGAGTCGTGTATTTCTACGTCAAACACCAAAAGGAACGAAATACGCAAACTGTGTCAACCATTGTTTACCTTAGTAAGTACACTGAAATGTGCTTATACAAGTAATCGCCCTTTGACCACTCGAATAGTATGCAGTAAGTAAAGGTCACTTTGTCTCCATCGATTTCACATCGCATTTGATTTTAGCTAATTCATTGTTAAAAACATTAATATCATAATTACCAATTTATTTATAAGATAGAACCTTATCCTCAGACTATCTACTTAAGACGTATCATATGACCTTTATAAGGCCAGGGTATCCCTCATTCCTCTTTGTACCATTTGATATGGGGTATTCCCTTTCACTCATTGTTTTCTCCCCTAAGGGTATCCGATTATTGTGTCATTTGATATGGAGGATCCCCTAAGGGTATCCCATTACCTTTCCTATTGTTCTCAGAACAATAGCTCTATTGCTTAATACCCCCTGTATGGTCGCTATTACTACTGTCACACACAGATCGTCAGTAGAACATGACTTGCATTCATCTGGAACACGGTCAGTCTACAAGAGAAACACGGTAGTTGATTTTTTTTAGAAAAAAGATAAGAGTTAATTTGTTCTGTAAACCCGGTGCTCAAATATTTCCTCTATCCAATGAAATGGTATGCAAACGCTTGCGAACACCTGGTTTGCAGAACATGCCCAAGTTGAACATCATATACATGACATTGATAGATATTTGTTTTATAGTGTGTTCTTTCGTGAAACTATGCGCAAATAACCACTTTATTATTTGTACTATTTAAAATTAACACTGTCAATATCGGAGTACATAATGCATATAACATTACTTTGTTGTAATGAAATGAAGAAGATATTGGATCACATTACATCCCATTTCCTACATAAAATATGAGATATATATGGATAATAACAACATTTTGTCCTATATCGGAGCAAAAATTTATATTACTTTTATTTGTAAATCATAGAAGACATTTTGAATTGAGAGGAGAGAGAGAGGGGGGAGGGGGAGAGAGAACTTACCTGATCGAGTTCAATTCTAACATAGTCAGGTTTGGGTTCCGTTTCGTTGATGGCCGACACGAGTTCACACAGTAGTTCCTGTCTCTGATAGTCGACTCCCCGACACAGCTTGGGTCTGTCTCTACATCCCCAGACACACTGCTGTTGTCCAATTATCCCCACCACCCGTACAACTGGACCACGATACCTCTCACAGTGAAAAACCGCGGATGTCGCTTCTTCGATTAATGATACCAAACAAAGCAGTATTGTTGTTAATGTCACTTCATTCAAAGATTTACAAGCTATAAAACCAACCATTGTATTTTTTCCCAAAAACTTAAATGTAAAAAATATATATTTTTGTTCTCTATGCTTTGCTGAGGTTTACATTTTTATTATAATTACAAACAGTGCAGCGCGTTATCTTATAATTTGAGAAAAAATAGATTTTTTCCTAGTGTAGAAATTAATTATATATAAAAGAAAGTGTTATTGAATGACCGTCTTTAAACGGTTCGGAATATTAAATCAGAAAGCCCACGAGCGGAAATCCTCTTTAAAGAATGATCAACATCGTTAACAGGATGTAATATATTATTCATGTTTCACAGTTCCACGGTTCCGTTTTCATAATATTTGAAGCCCCGTTCTCTTTATTCTTCTTTTAAAATTATGATTATCACATATTCTCATAAGAAGTCATGCAAAGACTTAACTTTTGATTTTATTTATTGATTTCTTTTCCGATTGAAGTATTCCAATCCAATCATTGCTTATTTCCAACTATAGAACACTTTCGTTTCTTAAGATATGTACATTGGAATTCAATCCTCGTTTCGTTAACAAATAACAATCAGGACCCTATGCATAGAAGGTAATGTCCATATATTTGGGTTTTTTTTCTTTTGCATTTTCACTTCACCCTCAGAACGACTTGGCCATTTACATCCAAACTCGGCACAAAGCAACATTTTGCAGGGTTCGATATTAATGCGTGTCTTATACCGGTGAAAAAAAAATACAGACAAGGTTCATCAATATTCTTTGATGGACTTTTGGACAATTGCGTTTTTAATGTAAAGAAGTTTCCATATTAGAAAAAACATAGATCACAGATTACAAAGCTCGCCGGGACGAGGGATCAACTTTATGGGGCATCACCTTTATAGGACCACCTTTATCAAGTTACCTGAAAACCATAGTTAATGATCGAGGACATTCATGGATACTGTTTTGACACAATATCGTATATCAATGTTAAAACATATAATAGAAATTATATTGTAATTTCATGCAGTATTATAAGATACAACGTTTATCAATACAATAATATAGAAAATGATAATGTGTCCAATGATACTTACGATATATTTATCATTAAATGCATTATAAAACTGTCATCAATAATGATGCATTAAGATATTGTGTCGTATAATATGACATTGTATTGTGTTATACGTTATTGTATTTTACCACATACAACAATATCATAAAAATATTATGTATAATACAATATTATTTTATATGATATTATATCATACCACATAATACATCACAACATTGTAACATATAATATTTATATTGCATGATATAGTATGATGTTGCATTTTATAATATTGTTTTAAATTTGATACATAATATGATATTGTATAATATGATACAATCTAATTTGATTAAACATTGTATCATATTTAACATACAAGATCATCTGATGTTGTAATATATTATTGAATACAATATCATATGATACAATATTATATAATAAAATATCGTGTTATACAATATCACCTTACATGTATACAATATCATATTATAAAATATCACATTATTCAACAGTGTATCATATGATACAAAATTATATATAACGATATCATATTATACAATATCATATCATTAAATACAATATTATACATTTTTCAATATCTTATCGTGTGATACACTTTTATATATTGTAATATAATATGAAACAATATGAAAAAACATCATTTATTAAACAATTATTATACAATATCGTTTTATACAGTATTGTATAATAATATACAATACTATACATAACAATGTCATAATGCAATTTATATTAATGAAAAAAATACAATAACATATCGTCTCGTATAATTTTTACAATATAATGTAGGATATTATATTGTTTCATATAAATCAGTGGTGTATCATATCATACAATACTATCATTTAACAACATACACATCTATCTATCAAACAGGTTTGAGTGAGGTAGGATATTTTTTTTAGCATCCTTGATAATGGATGGAGATGGAGATCAGACTCTGCATCTGAAGTTATCTTTGCAGTTAATTTATATTATAGTTAAATCAATTATGCAAACCTTTATCTATAAAACGTGTGACCTGTTCCAAAAACTAAACCTTATCAAGCATCTGAAACCTATGGCTAAGATTCAGCATTCAAGCTTTTCAGGTTCATCAGTATTATAAGACGTTTGGTGAAATAAGGACAGAAATAGCCAAGATATAATCGTCAGAGGCCACCTCCTCCAAATACTTTCACTTGCTCCAAAAACCTTAACCTTTTCCAGCATCTGAAATTCATGGCCCAGATTCAGCACCTAGGTCTTTCAAGTCCATAAGTAGGTCCAGATGCATCATCCATGCAGGTTTGGTGAAGATAAGGCAAGTAGTAACTTAGATATAGGACCTGGAACAAATCTTTAACCAGGTCAGCACGCCGACGCCTGGTGTATAGCATAAGCTCCCCCTGATTTTGTCTCGGTGAGCTAAAACGACGAAATGAATGTCAATTTATATTCCACAGCGGCGTTGTGATACACAGTGTAAGACAAAAATAGAAACATAGAGAAGGCTGCCTACGGTCTGTCAAAGCACACGTAATTGTCTCTGACTTAATTTACTCTTCTGACCATGAGCTGTGTCACTTTCAGCGAATATAAACCACTTCGCCAAGGTACATAAGTGAGTCCTTCATTTCTTAACGAAGTCTCCCCTCTTAGGTAAAGACCATTCGGGTTAGAACAGGAACAACTTTTGTGCCACCACCCTGAGTTTTGGGAAAAAGCACAGTTACCTGACCGAAGGTCATTGTCGTCATCCCATGTGGAGAACTTCATATTGTTTATTGGGTTATTTAATGTTGTACTCGTGAAACAGTCATCTACAATGAAAACTTAGTGCTACTTTATAAACGCTAGAGCGGATATATTTCGATTGAATGTACGTTGTATGTGGATTAGTTCCTTTGTATGTTTCTGCATAATTTCTCCAGTTTTTTAAGGGATTAAAAATTGATGCACAAAACATCTATGCGTAACTTAAACCAAACTTTACTGTGAAAAATTTGTGAAATTTGAAAAAAAAGAAAGATGGATCTTGCCCTTGGCAAGTATAAACCATATATTGAAGAGTTTTTTTTCAGGTAATGGTTATAATAATTTGATGATATTTTTAAAGTTTGTTAAAAATTTTATTTTAAAATTGAGCCTATGAAGTTTTCAAACTTAGTGATATATTTTACAAATAAACAAATTGGGTAACCATTAAGAATGTCTTTATACCAATCATAAGTAATGCAATTTTACAGACGCATATAAAAGGAAAACAAACTCTCACCGACATCTCCCGAGAAGCCCGACAACGTGACGGTGTATTTTGATGATTCATTTCCTACGTTAAAACTGTTGTACTTGACGTAACGTGTCTGGTTGTCAAAGTCCTCCATGTCCATCCTCATCTCATACGTCCCCTGACTCAGAAGGTTATGTAGTTTGTCATTACCTGATATACACAAAGAATATGTATTTTATACATCTACAGTGAACTGTTATACAATGAGAATACGAAATAACAAAAAAGAATTAGCATAAAGTTGTATAATAGAAATATAGAATCTTTGTTGCACAATGTTATAAAAATTAAAACATACACGATAACGAAAAATATAGGATATTTCATAATTTTTATCTGAGTTATGTGTTTTCTATTCCCCAGCTTGGCGAATGGACAGAAAGCACATAAGTTGAAAAAAATATCACATACCATCCCAGATCATGAGAGATTTTTATAGGATCGCAATTAATAAAAGATTGTTTTGTAAAACCTCGCGCTGAATATGTGATAAAAAAATATATCATTCAGTGAGCTGTTATTTAACTAAAACTAAGAAGAAAATAAACACAATATATTAATTTCATTGAATAAGATAGAAAAGGGCAATTTAATAACATTTTCATACCACCTTTTATCCAGATAACAATGTTAGCTATTTCTAAATATGGATAAAAATAGACTGGAATATACGTATACATTTGTATTGCACTCTTTTTAGGATAACTGTAAATAAACTGTAATTAAATTTTACCTGATAAATAGTTGGCAAATAAATTAAAAACATACTCTTATTTTTTATAAACCAGTCCGAAATAGCAAAAATGAGAATTAGGTGGTGGATACGCTGTGGCGGATCCAGGTCATTAGGGGGGGGGTGCATCAAATTATATGCTTGCATGTTTTATTATTGAATGATTAGGTAAAAAGTATATATATGTATTGTGATCTGATTTAGGGTATCCAAAGAAATAATGATCTGAAAAATGTTGAATGAAACAAAAGAAAAATTAATTCGTTTCTTGAAGGCGAGATTTTAGTTTTGATGGATAGATCATAGGGAAGCACGACTTCTGGTAAGAAAATACCATAGAACTATCTAGAAAGGGGTAACCAAGAACGCGGGTTGACATGACGAGTTTGTCATAAATTGCAGGCAGAAAAGTTGGATTGGCAATCTATGTTTAATTTAATAAAAGATTATTAGTTACAATTTGACATGGTTACAATAATTATATGATAGTGTAGATGGAAAAAACTTTCAAGAACGGGGTACCAAGGAAAGCGGTTAAAAGAATGAACGTCATGGCAAAAAGTGGCGAACGAGTTGACAAATTGACAGATGCTTTATAGCTGACAACTCAATTAAATATGCAAATACAATCGTTTTTTTTTATTTCATCTTTTAACAACAATAAACAAAAATGTGATTTACATCTATATTAATAAATGATATATACATGTATGCATAAAACGGGGATGTAGAATGTGTGTGTGTGTGAGGGGGGGAGGGGGCTTCCCAAGTACGTTTCCAAAACAGTCTTTAATGTTTAAGTCTTATTTTATACTGTGATGAAAATTATAGTGAAATTTAATTTAAAGAATAATCAAGGGATGTGACACCAACTGGTTAAATATAAAATAAAAACTTTTATCCTTTTCCCCCATTATTCCGTTGAAGAATACGCGCTTGTGCGGGATATCATTAAGGTATATTTAAATAAACATTGACTGAAAAAAACCCAGCTAAATACCGAGCCAAAACTCAGAGCCCAAATTTCCGAATCCGTTCTTGTACTCTGTCCAGGTTCGGTAAAAATCCTCAGAACCATCCTGACGACGTTGGAACACCTTAATAAACATATCATTGGGTAATTATTTCACGGAACAGTCTTGTTTCTCTATATTATTAAAATTTTTGTTAACGTTTTGTTTTATTTAAAATAAACTACTTGTTAACGAACATTAAATACCTTGTAACATGTATCTTTATAATTGATAAAATCAAAGTGCTTTTTATTATGACGAAAATATAACCCGAGAAAATTGTCATTACTGTCCATCCCCCGCCATTTTTTTCCATCTCACAGAAAACTGTCACGTGACCGATGTATGGTAGACGTACTCTGTACAGTCCACTAGGCAGGCCACAGTTAATGTTGTGCAGGGATGTACAATCCGTCGGACTGCCATTGTCTAATAACATGCAATTTATATTATTTGTAAAACGTGTGATACGTAATTAAATCTACACATCAAGCGTTTGACAAATCTGTATGAAAGTAAGTATATCCGTCCTATAAAGCAGATGTGAGATGTGACATTGGCATCTCTATTCAACCATTGAAAAGATTTATAGCATAAAAAAGGTAAATGGATATTAGAAATGTAACTGCATTCCATAGCAATAATATTTATATAGTTATTATTTCGTGCATAATAAAATATTAAGTAAAAAAAACTTTGATTCTCGATTTACACCGGCGACAAAAAGGTTATAGCAGTGATTGTGCTTAATGTCTTTCAAATGTCGTTACATTTTTTTTTTCGTTACAATGTTGTAACGCCGTAAGTGGATGCTTCGAATCTCCACCTCTAGTCAAGTTGCTTCTTAAATATATGAATCAATGTATAAAACAACCAAGTAAGCTTACAACAGCGGTATTTAACTAATGTTTTGAACTTAAAGGTATCAAAAGATCTATGATTGTGCTATTACCCAGGTGATGCAATGATAGACAACTAGATAATATACCTCGAATACAGTGAACTTCCTTACTAGAAAGCGTCACACACAGATCATCAGTAGAACATGACAGGCAATCAACTGGAATATGGCCAAGAGAATCAGGGTGGACGATTTATGTATCCAAAGACAGAGAGGTGTGTGCTCTAGAACGCTTGCCTATATGTTCTCTCTCCTACACAGAGGTAATAGAGCGCTTGCGAACACCTGATCTACTGAACACACCTCAGATATACATCATATACATTACAGCGTTAAGTGTGGTCTTTCTTGTGCATAAAAACTGGAACATTTTCAAAGTTTGGATCAATGAAAATTGAACCTTTTGATATAGAAATCTACTACGTATATATTTTTAACTTTGTGGTAATGAAATAAACAAGATATGGTGTTTTCACAATACGTCCCACATCTTAAACTGAGATAAAAAGGGATAAAAGCAATATCAAATTTGTACATGTGAAGGACAGTTTGAAAAGAGAGAGAGAGAGAGAGAGAGAGAGAGAGAGAGAGAGAGATCTTACCTGATCGAGTTCAATTCTAACGTAGTCAGGATTGGATTCCGTTTCGTTGATGGCCGACACGAGTTCACACAGTAGTTTCTGTTTCTGATAGTTGACTCCTCGACATAGCTTGGGTCTGTGTCTACATTCCCGGACACACTGCTGTTGTCCAATGATTCCCACCATCCGTACCACGGGACCACGATACCTCTCACCAGGGACAACCGCGGATGTCACTCCTTCGGTTAATGATACCAAACAAAGCAGTACTGTTGTAAATGCCACTGCATTTAAAGAATTACTAACCAAAAAACCAAACATGCTGTTTCATTCTAAAACTAAATGTAAAAAATAGACTGTATTTCTGTTTTCTTTGCTCTGCTGAGAGGTTACATATTCTTGTTATAGTGCAGCGCATTATCTTATAACTTGCAAAAAAATTGATTTTCCTCATTGCTTTGTCGAAATTAATTATATATATTAGGAAGGTCTTCAGAGTAACCGTCGTTAAACGGTTGGGAATATTAGATCAGGAAGCACACGACCGGAAATCCTCTTTAAGGAATGATCAACGTCGCCAACAGGATGTGATACTTTATTCATGTTCTTCTGTTTCACGGTTCTGTTTGCATATTTGTAACCACTTTCTCTTTAATCTGTTTTTTGTTTTGTTCTTATGACTAGAGTTTGAAATTTTTCTTCTGAAGTATAAACATCAAATCATGGCTTTTTTCCATACTATAGAACACTTTCTTTGTTAAGATATATTAGCATTGATACTTAATCCTCATTGTCATTTGCGACATTCACAAGATTGTTTCTAGTATAACGTAAATTTCAATGAAACTATGATAACTGTGGCTAAATTATTGGAAATGTTTTCTCTCGAGGTTATCCGATGAATTATGCTGTTCAGATTTTAGAAAATCTATTTGAATTGGTACATGAAAATAAAAAGAAAACAAAATCTCACCATTTACATTTAATATAAAAACATCTTGTTTATATTTTAATTTCATGTATCCTCCAAAGCAGGATGAGAGATCTTGAAATGTTAAGGTTATTCGGTTTCATGTTTAAGTCACATCTGTTTCACTTTGTACACACAAATCATATTTGGAGAGTGTGAATTAATATTAGCGTTCTTACCTAAAAACAAACGTACTGCACAGAATCCGTTTCATTGCACTAACGATGATGTTACAGTATTTCTGTCCAATAATTATTTTCAACGTAAGACGGAAAGTCGACCATCCTGTCCCGTTTTTGTTTCTTTTTTTGTGTGTGGGGGGGGGGGGGGGGGGTCCGGGAGTAATTCACTTAAGCAAAGTTGTTTATTAAAATTAAACATAAATGATCTTTACATTTGCGTTTCTCCTCTAAACAGATTGCATACATGTTTACTGAATTCATTGAAGGAAATTTGAAAATGTAAAATGATTTTCTGTACGGGTTAACAGAACTGCATTTCTGCCAAATATTAAATCATACCTTAGCACAATTTACACTTTAAACAATATAAATGAAACAAAAAGTATAGTAAATAATTAAATAATATAACATTTCTATCACTTTTGGTATTCAATCAAGGATGTTTGAATGTTTCTTTTCAGGTGGAAATATCCTCCAAGTGCCTCTATCACGGGTGATTGGATCGTTACACCTGCATTCCGATTGCCATCTATTTGAATTTATAATTCATATTAAAAAATCATTTTAAAGGTCCATGTATCGCTGAGCTGGCGAGTATTTGTCTTTATAAAAGAATCGGAGAGCATACATCTGATTAAACAAGGTATAAACCAACTCTAAAAGAAATAGGTAAACAATTCTGTAACTGTAAAGAGAAAAGACATCGTTATGTTATACGAAGACTTAAACCTCAAAACTCCTTACATTTGAATGCTGTCTTACGGGAAAATAGCTTCACCAAATAGAACTGTGATAAAATCAAGTTGACAAACTTTGAAATGTATGGTTTGGATGTAGAGACGGCTTGATGCTATACGACAGAGATGGAATTCATAAACCAACATGTTTGTCAGCGTCATTAGATCTGTACTGTGTTATTGCTACGGTCTATCTATGATAACTGAAGCTGAGAACCGAGAATATATAACTAAGCAATTTTTGTACAGGACGACAATAATTCAGTTTTGCTCCAAATAAAGCTTCTTAACAGCCTTTTCCACAAAAATATGGCTAACAGAAATTTGAAAACCATGATATTTTTGTCATTTTAGTACAAAAGAACATTATATTAAAAAAAACTCAACATGAAAAATGCAGCTCATATTACTTTAATTGAAAGAAAAAATCTCATTACATTTATCTTATTTTCAAACATAAATGTATACTTACTCGTGAATTAACGCTCGGACTTTGTGGGTGTTCCTTCCTCCATCCATGCGGGGGATTCTCTAGTTCCCTCAAGCGAATTGAAATCAATTTAACAAAACACGGCGGGTTTTTTTAAGAGTAGGTATCATCGATATCTATACGAAAAAAATAGTATATCATCGATATAATGCAGTTAGTATTTTACAATACATTTACACTACGGTGAATTAATAAAAACACACATACCTACTGTCCAAGAGACAGTAGCTGTCGACGCTGGAACTACGAAGAAAAAAAAAGGTGTAAAAACAACGGGTCTTAAAAAGAAATCTCTAATTAAATTCAACTACATTAAACTATACATTTGTGTAGTAACTTACTCATCGTGGATTGTGATGATTTCAATCCTTTTGCTGTCAAAAAAAATGTTTAAAAATAGTGTGAGTAATTCTAATAAATTAATTAATTTGTAAATAATTTGGAATTAATCTTTTCAAATACATTAAACGTATAATTTGTGGAGTAACTTACTCATCATGGATTATGATGATTTCAATCCTTTTGCTGTCAAATATTTTTTTTTTAAAAATTGTGTGAGTATTTGTAATGCATTAGTTAATTTGTTGTTAATTTGGAATTAATCTTTTTTAAAAACATAACTCAGTGACAAAAATATTTTATTTAAAAAAAAATCATACTAACGTTGGTCTAATCGGCGCATTGGGGGGTAATCTAATTAAAAATGAAAACTAAGTATCAGACTGTTTTCAGCTTGCAGCACGTTTATATATTTCAAAGGAATAAAATCAAATTTAATTTACTGACCCGATCGTTAGCGACGGAGTGGAGGGGCTGAACTTGAGAGTATATGTATAAAATTTAGATAGACGTATATTTTTAAAACAATTTCCAAAAAAAAAAAATAAAAAATATGTGCTTTATTAAATATATAAAATACACTAACGTGTCCTCTCTTGCTCACCGGTGTGCTATATGTACAGACAAAATATGGAATGCAATATATATCAAGTTAAATCTGAGTTTAATTTATTAATGCCAATATTAGTATGTATGGAACCAAAAAAAAAAGTTCAATCTGAGTGTAGACTCGATTTTTGTTTTCAGAACAGTACGCTTTAGAATAACATCAATTAAATCAATAAACACTTGAAACCTAATTTTAGAAAAGAAGAAAAACAACTTTTTACTAACCCCGAGGAACAACCTGGGGAGGAGCTGTGCCCCCTCTTCCTTGATGAGACGGTTGTACTTTATACCTGGGAAAAAAATCAAATAATTTTCAATTATATAATTATCAAATTAATTAGTTGAAAGATTTAAAGGTGAAGAAATAAAAGCGGGGTAAAAGTAACGAAATATTTTTTAAATTTATAATTAATTGTGTACACAGTTCAGTATTTGTGTTCAATATTTAAATGATACTCACGACGTTAAAAGAGCGGCCTGTTCCAATCTTAAACAAACCAAAAAAAAAATTGAAGTCTTATTAACCACGTATTTCTATTCGTTATATTACAATGGATATCATTACGCAAAGCTCTATCATATTTCAAGTCATCCTTAAAAATACATCATTCTTAATTAAAAGTTGTCTGACTCATAATCACATTGCGCTAAATGTTTTAAAAATGAAGACAAATATCCAACTTGTTGATAATATTTCTGAATGAAATTATGCATTTTTTTTCTCAATCATTAATTACTCACGGACATGGTAAGTCATCCAGGATTTGGATGGCTTGCGCAAGAATGCGCATCACCCCCCGGAGTTCTCCGCAAGTACAACTATTTAAAGTTATAAAAATATAAATATTTTATTTATTTATATATTTTTGCAAGACTTGATAATTTCAGAGAAAAAAAAAGAAAAAAATGAAAACGTACATTGCCATGTTTAAGTCATGGTAAATTTCCGAAGACAATTTTCTGGGGCGTTTTCTCCGATTGTTATACTTTTTCGGATAATTATGAGATTATTTCATTTTTAATGGAAGTACATCTTCAGAAAAAAAATATACATTTACGTCGCAATTTGGATTATGATGTGTTCTTGTCTATCTCGAAACTCACTCATTTATTATTTAAGGTGACTTTGATTTTTTATTCTTTTGTTCAATTTTTTAAACAGTATGGTAAATGGTCTTGCTTTCAAAATGTCGATAGAGTTCCGGATAATTCTTCAGGATCTTGGAGTCAGAAAAATGCTTTAATTCCCGTCTCTTAAGAAACTTAATCGGTTATTAGGTTAGTCTTTTTTAAAAAGATGCCAAGTTTGCATTTTTGAAAGCAGTCATCAAACATGATTAATGGATTCATCACGAGTTAAAACATGTGATAATAATTCCCTTACACACCCACCCAACTCTCTTGTTAAATTAAATTACCAATGAAATAATGTAAATATTGCTGGGGTTCTTTTTTTCCTGTAATGAAATTGGTGACCTCGTCGGGTACACTTTGGCCTTAAATTCATATTGATAGATATGTCGTAATGCTCAGGCGATGCGTATAATGCAGGGTTTGTTTGTCGAGACAAATAAAAATTAGTTTTCATCACGTTTTATTTTGTCGGGGTGACCCTTACCCACACTGTTACGGGGTGTAAATGACAGTCCAGAATGTCACGTGAAAAGTGTCAACTTTAATTTAATGATTAAAAGACCAGAATCAGAACATTTTATTTATTTGATAACATTGCAACAAATAAGATCAGTTTTTATTATCTCCTTAAAATGCATTTTGTGATTCTTTTCTCTGTCTGTATGCTATTTGGAGGGACATCGGGATGTGATATGTGTAACATTCAATTTGGCGATTATGCAACGTACACGGGTGAGGATGTTTGTCCCCTTTATGCACCATTCGAAGAGGTAGAATGTTTCATCAGAAATATAACTATTTATATAATAAAACTATAAACCCATTGATTCCACACGTACAATCCATATCAGTACCCCGCATACTTTGACATCGGACATCACTACATCACATCATACGAGCACCGCACACAGCAGTACACTGCCAACTCGAAAAGAAAAAGGGTAAGTTTTCAAATCATTATAAACTACTTATTGATGGGAAAAAAGAGGTAACTCTGCAAACTATACATGAACTGCGAAAATTTCCGTTAATCCATTTAATACATGATATCCTCAAGTTCTTCAATGTTATCAAATCTCGATTGTAATTCTGTTAAGCGTCTTTCAATTTCTTCTTTCAACTCCTCTTGTCTATGAACCAGCCTCTTCAATATAACACCAATAATGTCAATCTCTTCTTGATGTTGTGTTTCTTCATTTCTTTGTTGCTCTAGGTCTTCACAAGAAGTAACTACTTCTTTGGTAGATTTTAAGGGGAGATTGGAGTAACTGTAATTTAAAGAAAAAGTTTTAAGAAAAGGCTATTCAATGCTACATAAGTTTATATTTGGTGTTTTAAAATTAGTGAAAAATAAACAAGGAAAAACTTTCGGTAGTAAAAAATGTGTTAAATAAAAACACTAATTTTTTCTCTATAATAAATATCTTTTTTTTTTAAATTTGCTTTAAAACGCATACCTGTATGCGAAATAAATGTATGGTATTTCTGTAAGCTGTATGGAAATGCTGTTATTATCTGTCAAGGCACTTTTAAGAAAATAAAGTAACGAATATTTAAAATAAATTAAAAGACTAAAAAAAATAAAAAATAAATTAAAAAAAGATTTTTTGGAAGGTAAAACTACATGCAACTTTTTCAGTTTTGATATAAAAATGAACTTGCTCTATCGAATTAAAGATTGCAAGGTGATTTTTTTGAAATTTAATTTGATTTTTATGAAAAAGAGATGCATTTTTCCCTCCACTTTTTTACTGTTAAGACCGGGGTTGACCTAGTAAAATATCCACATGGACGGCAATTAAGTATATAAAGAAGCAGGCCACACCTCCAAACTGATAACACTGAAGAGAGAAGTTATTTATAGATAGCTGCATTCCACAAGCACGTGTTGATAAGAGAATTAAAAGCACACAAGGAACCTGATTAATATTTTTATAATCTCCTTTCTTTTTAATTTTGTTCTTCCTGGGGCTTTAAGGTCACTTTTTTAAGAAACTGAAAAGAAATCCCTCGGCTCACGACATTTACTTTCCAGTGACATGTACCTAAAAATGCCCGCACTTCATACTGGTCACTACCGAAAGCAATCCTTTGTCTTCATTATTTTTTAAAGTATTGTTGAAACTTTCAACAAAGTAAGTGTCACGTCCTAATTGTAAATATTCAGGGTATTTATAAATCAGTTCACAGTTAAGGTCCTTTTACATCTCGATTCCGAATGACACTGCTTGTGATTGTCATACCCGCGATTTATTTTACGAAAAACTGTATCACATTTTTTTAGCTGATGATATGTGGGAAATGTTGGAAATGAGTAAACATAAGAGAGTTGCCGTATAAAGCAGAGAATACTTTTGTGTGTTTTGTCAAAAAAATACCTATATATTTTTCAATCTGATTAAACTTTCGAATTTCATCATCGATTTTTTTGTAACAAGATGGCGCATCTAATTTCTTTACAACATTCGCATTATGAATTCATACACCATGTAAAATGTATATGCTCTACTTTTTGAAATTTTAATGCAGAATTAACAATAAATATAAAAGGTATTCAATGATTGTCTTTTTTAATAAGGATCAACCACCACCAAAGACACGAGGGTCACTAGCACCACCGGGGCGGGTGCCCAGTCAACCGCCACCAAGGACACGAGAGCCACTGCTACCACCGGGGCGGGTGCCCACTCAACCACCACCAAGGACACGGGGCCACTGCCACCACCGGGGCGGGTGCCCACTCAACCGCCACCAAGGACACGAGAGCCACTGCTACCACCGGGGCGGGTGCCCACTCAACCGCCACCAAGGACACGGGGCCACTGCCACCACCGGGGCGGGTGCCCACTCAACCGCCACCAAGGACACGAGCTGAATTTGCATTACATGATGATCTCATTATTGGCCTTGGTGACATCTAAGGGTTATGAAGAATATAAATAATAAAAGGAAAAGGAAATATAACAGTTTCCACATGAGACTTGCACCAAGATTTCGGAAGAAGAAGGATGAAGCACAACAGGAAGCGCTAAAACCAGGAAACTTTGATTTATTTGTGGAGTCTTCCCTTGCCTATGCATATTCAGATTCATCTGAGTTCCGAAATGATGAACTGCATCATCTTAGCATTCCCGCAAACTGGGATTTGATATGTCTCGTCTTGCGGGTTTTAATGAAGAAAATTGCCACGGCTCAATCATGTGACCAACCAACGGTGGGCGCAGTAACTCAAAGAACCTAAAAGGACTAAGATAAAAAAAAAAACAAATATAAGATTTAAATGACCTTACAATATACTAAATGTATATGGTTATATATATATATATATATATATATTTTTTTTTTTTACTAAAAATAGTTCTATAAATATTGATATAATACTAACTTATATTCCAGTTTTAATGTATTAATCACAGGTGAAACAATTTATTATTCAACAAAACTTAAAACAATGAATAGTAATTTAGGTTCCCGAACCTCGGCTTTAACGTATTTTTTTTTCTCATAAAAATGTTATTTATCCTTCAAACTTAAGCTATAAAATAAGGCCCAAGAATTCTTGGATAACTAAATACATCATAAGGTGATGTTAGGTGGATAATAAAAACATCAGCAAAAAAATTAAAGAAAAAGTTAAATAAGTTTTAGAATGAGACTAGCTGGAAGGGTGTTGATAAAAAGTAGGAAAGTTACGAAGAGTGAATATGTGAGGATTCTTTAATCACTACATAATTGTTATGTGGTCAGTCGTTCTATGCTCTGTAAAAAGAGAATCCCAGTACTGCACTTCAATAAGGATCCTAATTGTCTAGACTTGCCTCAACAAAATTTGCGATAAAAAATATGATGTATAAAGAGCGAGAATGCGGCTATTAACTTAAAAAAACTCATGACTACGGATCGAATTGTGAATGTGTATCAACTGAGTTAGTTAAATATAGCATTACAGAATACAGCTTTGCAAACAGTCAATAATGAGGATCAATTTGAATTTAAAGTTAAAAACGCTCTCCTCTGTGGCGAAAATTCGATAGGCTGCAACTAAACTTCTTCGCTTTAATTCCTCGCGCCAGCTAGTCAAGAAATCCATTCTACAAATTAATAGAGCTGTGCCGCAGCCTTGGGGATACGGTACCCATGTGCATCGGTGAACCGGTCCATGAATAACTATATACAGCAGATATTGACCGCAGAGATTGAACCATCCTGACAAAATGGCGTCCTCCATGAAAGGAACATGTGAAAAAAGTAAACCACCGGCGAAATATGATGAATGCCTGACTGGGTATGAAATTGTTTCTGCTTTACAAAACATTGAACCAACAGAACATTTACAGTGTGACGGCAAGATAAATAACGTCTCGTTCCACATTGCGCAAGAAAACACTGACCTATGAAAATCTGCTGTAGTAAACTATTTCAGCGAACACAACATATCATTTCTTAAAAGTGGTAACGTAATTAAAACAAAATGCAATGCAGATGAAGTTGAAGCTTCTGTTAAAATAAACTTTTATCAGACAGGATCGGTTGTCATCGAGGGAATTCACTGTGCAAAGTTCAAAGATAAATACTTAAATAAAAAGATTTGACCAAACTTGTGGAATTCAAGTCTATGAAGACAACCATCAAAACTGATGACAGTGAACAGTCTAACGTGTATGATAAATCTGATGAGGAGGAAACTTTTCTTAAAACTGCTGTATCGCCAAGTATAGAAAATAACACAGAAGCATCCAGTATTACAGTGACAAGTAGTATCCAAGGAAACTGTGATACCAAAAAAAATTGACGACTACCAATTTACCAGATGAAAGTATATTAAAAGTAATTCTCAACAAACTGGAGGGCATAGAACGTACTTTTGTAAAGATTGTGGAAAAATTTGTTCCCAACATGATGACAATGTTAACGAAAAAATTAAAAACAAAGTCAAATCACTTTCAGAAGACAAAGAGAGGCTATTGAAAGCAATATGCTCAACTGTTTTCAGAAGAAGATTTTTAAAGATTTTCTCTCTATATAAAAATTTATCCCTTATTGTGGCCCCGCCCTACCCCCAGGGACCATGATTTGAACAAACTTGAATCTACACTATCTAAGGATGCTTACACGCCAATTTAAGCTTTTCTAGCCTAATACCGGTAGTTTAAAAAAATTTTTTTTTAAAGATTTTCTCTAAATATTCCTGTTTAAAAATTCATACCCCAATGGTGGCCCCACCCTACCCCCGGAGACCATGATTTAAACAAACTTGAATCTACATTATCTGTGGATGCTTCCAGTCAAATTTGAGCTTTTCTGGCCTAATAGTTTTTGAGAAAAAAAATTCTCTATATACATGTATTCCTATATAAAAATCCATTCCCCAAGTGTGGCACCGCCATACCCCCGGGGAACATGATTTGAACAAACTTGAATCAACACTACCTGAGGATGCTTCCACACATATTTGAGCTTTCCTGGCCTAATAGTTTTTGAGAAGAAGATTTTTAAAGATATTCTCTATATATTCCTATGTTAAAATCCATTCCCCCATTGTGGCCCCGCCCTACCCCCATGGACTATGATTTGAACAAACTTGAATCAACACTACCTGAGGATGCTTCCACACATATTTGAGCTTTCCTGGCCTAATAGTTTTTGAGAAGAAGATTTTTAAAGATATTCTCTATATATTCCTATGTTAAAATCCATTCCCCCATTGTGGCCCCGCCCTACCCCCATGGACTATGATTTGAACAAACTTGAATTTACACTACCTGAGGATGCTTACATTTTAATTTTAGCTTTTCTGGCCTAATAGTTTTTGAGAAGAAGATTTTTATAGATTTTCTCTATATATTCCTATGTAAAACTTTAACCCCCTATTGTGGCTACACCCTACCTCCAGGGACTATGATTTGAACAAATTTGAATCTACACTACCTGAGGATGCTTTCATTTTAATTTGAGCTTATATGGCCTAATAGTTTTTGAGAAATTTTTTTTATAGATTTTCTCTATATATTCCTATGTAAAACTTGATTCCCCTGTTGTGGCCCTACCCTACCCCCGGGGACCATGATATGAACAAACTTGAATCAAAACAACCTGTGGATGCTTTCAATTTAATTTGAGCTTTTCTGGCCAAATAGTTTTTGAGTAGAAGATTTTTGAAAAATACCAACACATTTTCAATAATTCTCAGTTATCTCCCCTTTAACGAGGGCGTGGCCCTTCATTTGAACAAACTTGAATCCCCTTAACCAAGTGATGCTTTGTGCTAAATTTGGTTGAAATCTGCCCAGTGGTTCTGGAGAAGAAGAAAATGTGAAAAGTTTACAACAACAATGCCGCCGACAACGCCGACGACAGACAGCGGACAAATTTTGATCAGAAAAGCTCACTTCAGCTTTCAGCTCAGGTGAGCTAAAAGTAATAATAACTCTATTTACTGCTGTTTACATTGCTGTGAAATACATAACTTATTGATGTGAAAGAAATTGATTACATAAAAATTGTGGTAAATGGCAGAATATGTAATAACATGAATGCCTAATAGTCAGAATATTTAGCAAACAAATTGATGTCCATCTTTTACCTGTTTTGCAGTGTATAGTTTAGCTAGGGGAGTAAGTAGTCTCAACAGAAGAGATCACAGGCTATTCCTGTATCCTCCCTCCCCAGCAACCTAGCCACCTCTAGCACCAGGATCGTGGCAGCCCGAACTTCTACCTCCATGAGCGCCAGCGTCTGCACATGGAGGGGATAGTTCTTTAGGTAATCTCCAAACGCCTTTCTCCTGGTTGAGTAATCTCGAGCCATACTAAGAATTCTGAAACAAATATCTAGTTTATTAGTCTTGACCAATACAAGTCTTAAATGAATAAGTACAGCTCTAAATGGGGATTTATGCTCGCTTTCATCACAGGATTAAGTCATCTTTCCTGCTCTTATCCAATGAAACAATGTATATGCATCACCCACGCCAATAAAACCAAGTAAATATAAACATCAATTCTATATTGTAGTTTATATTGTAGTTTAGCTAAATTTGGTTGAAATCTGCCCAGTGGTTCTGGAGAAGAAGAAAATGTGAAAAGTTTACAACAACAATGCCGCCGACAACGCCGACGACAGACAGCGGACAAATTTTGATCAGAAAAGCTCACTTCAGCTTTCAGCTCAGGTGAGCTAAAAGTAATAATAACTCTATTTACTGCTGTTTACATTGCTGTGAAATACATAACTTATTGATGTGAAAGAAATTGATTACATAAAAATTGTGGTAAATGGCAGAATATGTAATAACATGAATGCCTAATAGTCAGAATATTTAGCAAACAAATTGATGTCCATCTTTTACCTGTTTTGCAGTGTATAGTTTAGCTAGGGGAGTAAGTAGTCTCAACAGAAGAGATCACAGGCTATTCCTGTATCCTCCCTCCCCAGCAACCTAGCCACCTCTAGCACCAGGATCGTGGCAGCCCGAACTTCTACCTCCATGAGCGCCAGCGTCTGCACATGGAGGGGATAGTTCTTTAGGTAATCTCCAAACGCCTTTCTCCTGGTTGAGTAATCTCGAGCCATACTAAGAATTCTGAAACAAATATCTAGTTTATTAGTCTTGACCAATACAAGTCTTAAATGAATAAGTACAGCTCTAAATGGGGATTTATGCTCGCTTTCATCACAGGATTAAGTCATCTTTCCTGCTCTTATCCAATGAAACAATGTATATGCATCACCCACGCCAATAAAACCAAGTAAATATAAACATCAATTCTATATTGTACACATTAAGCTATCAAAATGCAATTTCCAATTCATGTATTATTTAAAATAACTTGAGTCAAGCTACTTAACTACAACACATGTAAATTGACATCCAATTTATTCTGACTGATAACATTAATTAAGAATGTTGTTTATTGCTAGCGCTCTCGAGCGCTAGCAACTATCTTAGTCTATACCTCTGAAATACGCATGCTCGAGTTCACGGTCGGGCATTCTGGGAAAACTACTATAGATAGACTGTACGATGACAATTTCGTTTTTTATTAAAAAAAAAGAAGAAGATATCATCCGAATTTAATTCATTGTTTAACCTACACATAAAAGTACAAGAATCTTAGGTCATGGATACAAGGATTGTAGACATCACCCGGTAAAACATATAACTTCCTCCGAAATGTTTTGGGAAAACCCGGTGAAACATAGCTATACACCAACTTCCTACCAAAAGTTTAGAAAAAAAAGTTTAGCATGTTGGAAAGTCAAGAATGAATACCACACTGATATAATTTCTTATATTTTCCTTTGTTGACGGAAAAGCCCGATCGTTATAAACAAGAAACGACATTTAAGCGGGAAAATTTTACGTCGAAGCCAAAAAAGATAATTTCTCTTTGGTCAATCCAAACAGAGAGGCGACATTTACGCGCGAAAAATTTACGCCGAATCACAAGCGATAGCCAACAATATGGCGGAGACGGACCAAACAGATTCTGGTATGTAATATTTTTCTCTTGATGATACTCAGTCATATATATATATATATATATATATATATATATATATATATATATATATATATATATATATATAGGTCTAACGTTATATCTGCAGAGATAATCGATATAAACATGTAATATTTTTTTCTTTATACATAGGTCCATAACTATTTTATCTGCAAAGAAAATTGATATAAATATAAATATGGGTCTAATTTTGAGGGGTAAAATTCATCAAGGATATCCCTATTTCTCCGGGGAATTAGCCGGTAGACAGTGTACTGCCATTGCTTTTCTGGCCCTTTGTTTGGCGACGACCAAATTGGGTAGTCTTTGGACAACTGATGATTTTGATAATATAATATATAGAGGGAACGATGAATATGTAAACACTATTCGTAATCGCCTATGTCTAGCACACCCAAGAAACTTGCAGCATAACGAACTTCCACAATTTATATCAAATTTTCTGAATTCTAATATAGACTATATAATTGCACCACATCAAAACTTTTCTGGTGTTGATGGTAGACAGAGTGACCCATGTGCAGGTAGTCATCATTTGCAAACGGCTTTGTTAATGGGATTTTCTGGATCTAATTATCTGTTAGCGACATTTGCTGATTATACAACAACTGCTTTATTTTATGATGAAGTGTCAAATTCTTATTATTTATTTGATTCGCATGCTTGTAATGAAAGTGGACAAACAGATGCTAATGGCCATGCAATTCTCTTGGAATTCTCTACTGTTCTGCAAATCTTGCAACATTTACAAGAGAGACATTTAAATCAAGTGTTTGAAGTAACAGCATTCAGTTTTACCCAAACAGTTATAGCTGATTCATCACAATTATCAGATTTGACAGACTGTTTACAAGATGTGCCTTGCCCATTGCCGAGTAATGGGGAT
Organism: Magallana gigas; assembly: GCF_902806645.1. Taxonomy (NCBI): domain Eukaryota; kingdom Metazoa; phylum Mollusca; class Bivalvia; order Ostreida; family Ostreidae; genus Magallana; species Magallana gigas. The sequence goes on from NW_022994813.1 coordinate 440,801, forward strand.
TCTAACACACCAACATCTATGAATACTTCTGACTTAAATATTGAAGATCATTTTTGTAACAATTCATATGTTCAGCAAACTTCTGACACATTTTACAACCTTAATCACACTTACTCAAGCTCAACACAAAAGATGCACGATTCCAACACACAGTCATGTGTGAATGCATCCAACTTCAGCTCTACTTTTGAAGACCATTCATGTAATCATTATGATTTTCAGAGATATTCAAACAAGCATTGTAACCTTATCCACACTTACTAATCACAATTGCCTGCAAACAAAAAACTAAAACATATTTCAACGTCTCCTATATCTCATGATCACTGTTATAACAACTCGTTGTCTTTAAATTACTTTGAGTTTAATACATCAAACATGTGTCATATTGTTCAATTGCCTCACCAACCTATTTAAGATATGTGTGAGACTATATCACCTACAGTAAACATTCAAACACAGAATGAATACATGTGTAACAGTCATGAAGTTTCAACAAGTATATTGTCAAAAGAATATAGAGACTACAATAACATGGAACCGGAATTTTCCTGTAAAGCCACTAATTGTACATGCTGTAGATGAAAAGGATTCCTGTTTTTCAATTTGAAACCAAAATAGGTTTCTTTGCTTTCTTTTTTTTCATTGTTGTCATCATTGTTATATTGCCTAGTTATTCCATATAACTTGATGTTCCTTTATTGGACAGTATCGCATTTTCCATTATTGACAGCTATTTTTTATGAGACTTGTACATTTAAGCAAGCTACTCCAGACTAAGGAGCATTGATCCTGTAAAATGTGTAAGCTACTATATAGGTACAGTGTATTGGTCAAATACATGTACATGATTCATGTTTTTAAGAGTATAATTTTATTGTGTATATCCTCCTCTGCATTGCTTATGTCGAGAATGACAACAATTGCAAAAAATATTGCAGTTAAATATATATGTTGCAATTTCAATCTTCTTTTTTTATTCTTTCAAATGTTTAAAACAATATACTTGAAACTTGATAGCATATTACATAGGCTTCAAGCTTTACTAGTGTGTTACCAGTTCTAGCTGGACTGGTCACACGCCAGTAGAGTGAAAACAATTCAAGGAGGGTATTGCATTTACCTATTCTCTTCTTACCATGTTTACGACGTTTTACAGTTCCCCTTATTTCTAGCGGACATTATAAAAGTTAAGAATTTATTCAGTTTCTTACATTAACAATGACGATAAGTTTAACAACATTTAAGCAAGCGTTCTGTAATCTGCTCTTTGAGAAACACCTGTAGACTCTAGTTAGCATGTCGCACATATATTTCCATCTAAATCGTTTAACCAGCAGAAATAATATTTAACGAATGTTGACAATATTCGGCGAAGGACCTGTTCTACTCTTAATTACTTAGGAAATATAACACCAATATTCGGCTCGAACGGCTTCTTGGTCTGATAAAACCAATTTTTCTCACTTTGGAAAACCCATAATGCCTACCATTAAAAGTTGGTTTCTTGGAATGATTACCATAATTTCACTTTCATACCGGAAATGCCTTTCATCAAGTCGTACATAAAATCTCTTCCTACGATCTTGTTATTTAAACGATATGTTAATAATTTTGTAACAAATTAAACAAAATATACTTGAATATTATTGGGTTTGTTCTTTTAACATTCTAAAGAAGTGTACGAACTGCGATAAACATTACTTCAGTTGTACGAGGGTTTTTCGCCTTCATATAAGAGATTTGCACCAGTCGTGCTACGATGTAAGTTGTGCGAGATGATAAAGAATGATTACTAAATCTTAACTTTAACGTATACAAACAACAACTCATACGTGTATGTTATTTCAAATAAAACTACACCTTCACCCTACCTAAGCACGCAATCGACACTTCTCGGGCTTTTATGCTCCACAATAAATACTGTCTACTTTTTAATCGTTAAAACGATCAGCAAAATAACCCAGTTAACCACTAATCTTCCTTTGTGTATTTAAAAATAACTACAGCGCTAGCTCACCTATCTTTTAAACTTTAAAAGATAAACTTGTAATATATCTATTATAATATAATTTATTATATATATATAACATATACTATTACGTTATAATTTTGTAATCGGAGGAGATTTCTTCGTAAAAGCTTATTGCCATAGGTAACAAGGAACAACAATAGCTTAATGAAATGTAATCTTTAAATTAAAACATGAAAGAACATTCTCTTACACATACGGTACCCAAGGGCTGAGTATCGCGAAAAAATACCACAACGATCAGCAGACGTACCTGCAGACAAATCATCAAAATGACACGTATCTACAAGGTAAGCCTCTTAAAACAAAACAAAGTCTCTCAAAACTTTAATACGGTTTATGTTTTTTATTCATTAAATGAATTCGTTCTGTTACTATAGTGTTTTGTTCATGTATTAGTAAAACACTGTTCACTTTGTAGGACGGATTGGCAAAGCCAAGGGCTTGCAATGATAATCCAGGCCGTATCAAATGCATAAACCGTATTGCAGGAAATTGGAGAGGCATAAATCTTAAAATTGATGAGGAATGTATATGGAAAGTTGACATCCATATGAAAGAAACCAGATGTGCAAAAGATATGCAAAAGTACCTGAATCCTCCACAATAAAAAGTATTGCTGTAAACAATTATTTTCTACGGCAAAAAATCTGCCGGGTATTCTAAAGACGAAGATTCAGTACCAGACAATTTGAACCCAGCTGTAGTAAAAAACTTGAAACAATCAAGTTTCACATGAAAGAGCTAGCAGCCATCGGTCTCGGAGGAATCAAATTCGAAAAGCCTGTCGGAGGGGGTCTAATAACCGATGTGTTCGACAAAAAAGATATGTCCGATTCCGATTTGAAAAGAGCAATGGAGTTAGGGGAAAAGCTGGTTCGTAATGGTATCAAATTCGACGAGTACAAATCACAGTTGAAAAATACCGAAAATGTTCTCTGTCCATCAAAGAAACAAAAAAACATGTAAACACTTCAATAACAGAATGTCCTAATTATGTCTAAATTAAAGTGAACGTTAACATTTACAATCTTTTTGTATCATTCTTTGAAACTGAATTGGTTTTCCAATATAGGAAAACTAAATATTAATTGTAGTTTTCATAATACTGAGTATGTAAACGTTTCTATCGCGATCAGTACAATACATGTATAGTAAACATCAATGACAATGACAAAATGACAATACAGTCTTCTTAAATAACATGCATGCAAAATGACCCTACATTAAATGACATAATCGGAAACAACATACTGCAAAGTATGTGAAATATCAAACAATTTCGTAGAATAAACATTTCAAAGTAATTTCTACTATTGTATTATGTTGTCGAAGCGATATCCTCAATAGCGACAAAAAGTATATTTTTGCTTAGCCCAAAATTCAAATATTTGATTGACTTGTTTACATATGCCAATCGATATCGATAAGATTTCGATTAAAGTACACACATATTCAGTACATACATATTCAGTTTTAAACTTAGGTTAATCAATACTTAGATAACATCGTCTATATCAACACCAAGTTACGACAATAACAATGAATAGAACCTCTGAATGAAGGTATTAATGATTGTAAATCTTAAAAAATTAAGATAAGCATGGTACAGTTTTTCTAAGTATTTGATCACCTTGTGCACATATGCAAACCTATACGATATCATGCAAAAATGATCAGTTGTAGTTGTGTTTCTATGCAAATCGATATCTCTACGATATCACACATCGAAGTTACACATGAACAGCTGTAGTTGTGAACAAATGCGACTCGATATCGATAAATGTCGACATGGATATAAACCACATCAGTTGTAGACAAAGAAAATCGATATCGATACGATAAATACATGTATGAACAGTTGTAGTTGGCACAATCAATATTGAAGATGGACCTACCAACCGTTTCTTGTTTAACAGTGGAACTATATGGAAATTCAGTGCTCCTCATTCGTCACACATGACGGTGCCTGGGAACGAATGATTGGAATGGCACGCCGTATACGTGACGCAATGTTCAGCAACCTTCCTGGCAAAGGTTTCACACCGGTGTTTTCAATAAGACCCGGCAACCGGCAAAATTTACCTGCTGTAGAATTACATTTTCCGGCTGAGATTTCCGTCTTAAAAAAATTCTGCCGATATTCTCTTAGGAGATTGATTTAGTTAATATCAAAAACCTTATCGTTAATGTGTTTGAAAATATGGCATCAAAATAGTAACACGTCAATAACCCAGATCAATGTGAACTGATTCCCACCATATGTCAAACGATTGAGTCTACAACGATCGAATCTCCCATGTCGAAGAGGAAAATCAACGATTTTTTTTTCTACCCGTCTCCAAACGAGGTAAAGCAATAGTTTTTAATATATTATTTCTAGAGACTGATGTATCTTTTTTGACATACGTAACTTTTAACTTCACGATTCTACATTCTTTCAAGGTAGAGATCAACCAGAATTTCCTCATAACTTGAAATTTTTCGCGATTGTTATTTCGTAACTCGAAGGAAGGTCAGTTTATTTTGCTTCATTTAACAAACAGACTACCACGAAGTACTAATTTTTTCTCTTTCAGAACTTCACTTTTTTGTTCCCAAAGTAAATATATTGATTATATTTATTAAAAATTTTTCCTAGACTCTGCGTTTTATCTTGAATTTGCAGAAACATTTTTCAGTGATTGTTTTACTGCATAAATCGATCTTCATACGTTGCTGATTTTATTTTTTTAATTGTAGGTACTTTTATCACATGGCACTGAAGTTGGTGATGAAGATGAAGCTGATGATGTTGGATCAACCTGTTATGATCACCATGAAAAAGACAGACTTTTTTGGAAAATACTCTACTGCAATTAAAATTAGCAAAATTTTTTAGGGAAGCACAGCAATACAGCAAAACTGTCGGATTTGAAAGTGAATCTGATTGGAATTCAGATGATGACATTTAGTTCTTAATTTCCTTAAAGGGACTTCGACACGATTAGAGATCAAACATTTTTATTTTTATTTTTTATGTATAAAGTGATTTACTGGAGCATTTTGAATGATTGACCAAAATACAGAATGTTAAAGTCAAGTTAAAAGCGAGATACAGAGGTAAGAATTGGTTGTTATGTAAACAAAGCTCGAGTCTTATAGTTGTTTACAAAAAATGTAATGTAGAGAATTACCATTTTCTTTGACAAAATTACATGTAAAAAGAATTTTAAAAAAATCAATATCTTAATAAATACTATTATCAACAAAAGAAAGATACATTTGATTGAAACCAATACAACACATACGAAAAAAAGACAATATTCGAGCTTTGTTTACAAAACAAAGAACTATGAACTCTGTATTTTGGTTATAACTTGATATTTGACTTTCAAATTTTGACATAGCATTAAAAACTTCTATATTTATTAGTATAAACATTGAAAATGGAAAAACAAAATTTGAACATTTTAAGTCAAATCGTGTCAAAGTCCCTTTAAGTTGTGTAATGCATCAACATGAAATTAAAAAAATAGAATTTTGATTGATGTTTTTATTGGAAGGTCGAATAATGTTAAAGGGAGTAAATATACTGAATATTCATCATATAAGTTTAGCACATTAATATTTTATAAACTGTTAATTGGAAAAAACATGTTCAAGAATTTATTTTACAAATTGGTGAATAAAGAAAAAAAATAGACTTTAAAATGGCACTATTTAAGATAAAATAAAGCTTGCTAGCGGTAGACATTTGATAAAACTTATACTTTTAGATGGCCTTAGAAGCAGGACAAGTACCTTCAAAAATGATTATTTTTGTTTTCGGCTGGGGCGCTTCCTTCCCCCCCCCCCCCCCCCGGTCCTCCAACCAGGGCTCTGCCAAGGACCCGTTGGGGGACTAAGGCGGCCCCCAAACCCTTCGCCGAGATTAGGTTTTCTGCTGTTTTTTTTTTCCTTCTATTGAAAACCTATTGAAAACACTGTCAACACATGAGGTTTTGTGCACTCTGATGGCAGAAGTTTGTGCAATTAAGAAGACCCCTTGCGGAAGTATCCTCGGATCCCGACTCACCAGCCGTCATGTCCCCCGCAACAATACATATCTAAAAGGCAGGTCAGCGTGTGGAGTCTTTTTCACAATTTGGAGTTAAAGCTGACATGAATTCATAAAAGCATTTGGTCGCCATATTAGTTTCGATCGCTCCTCTACTGCCCCTGGGGTATATATACCGGTTGAGAAAGTTACGGTCGGTTGCTTTCCGATCGAGGCATTCACGTTGCACGGACTTCTAAATGCATGAACTACACATTGTAGTAATAAAGAATAAAGATAACAACAATCAATGAAATACAAAATATATTTATTCTTTGAAAGGATGTCAAGGTATTCGTATTATTTTGCACAGACAGTGCCGCCTTACTTCGCATGCACAACGAACACGTGTGTCGTTCTTACAGAGTGCATAACGTCTGCATCTTCTTGAAAATCCTGGCGACACTACATCCAACACAGTAGCTAAATGATAGTAAATCTAAGAAAGTAACAACGTTTCCATCCGTTCCTACAAAAACGCCCCATTTCTAAAATCCATGCGATAATTGACATTGCTCGATCTGCCACAGTGTGTGGTTCACGCATGTGCGATGTTATAACATACACAGTAAAATGGTCTACAATTATCGAGGAATTTTCGAAGTATCTGCGCCTGGATTTCAGTCTGTCTTGTTTCGTCGTTTATTGGAAATATCTTGCCAGTGCAGTGATTGTCATATTATTTTTGTTCAAAACGCGTTTTTGTTACCCCAGTCCTGATGCTAAAAACAAGAAGAGGAGAATTCTGTTGTTACATTAATTTGGCGGGTTTCAGCAGATATAAGAGTTAAAACCTATCACCCCGTATTCCGGACTTCCACGCTGGAGTTATCTCCCTTGCTACATTACATATCAATCAACAAAAAAAGGGGGGGGGGTGGCTGAAACCCCCAGTAACTACCCGTCACACACTCCCCTTCAAAACTGAATGTCGCCCCGACATTTACAAAATAAAACACTGAAAATCAAATTTGTTGTCATGACAATCAAAATCACAATTATTCAACTGACCTATGTCATTCAATTTGTTACATATGTTCTAGTCTTCACACCCAATATGTTTACAATTGGACAAATTGCAAACGGAGACTTTAAAGAAACAAAGATATGAAACTAAAACACTGAGGTTACAATTCAGAGTAGTACATACTACTTAAAACAGTCTCTTTCATCACCATGTTAATTCTTTAAAACACACTGATAGTAGTAAATACTACTTGAACAGTCTCTATCATCACAAAGTGCAGTCTCTGTGTAAACAGAAAAATTAAAACACAACTTTACACAAATATCTCGTAGTCCACTTTTAGGGTTTGTACAAACGATGGTTTTCCCAGTTGGTCATATGTGAGTTTCCTGGGAACTTTAGTTGCTCTTCTTGGTCTGTACCTGTGGTCTTCAGTTCCACTGGAGCCGCTGTTACCCGGGGTATTTGTTTCCACTAGTTCGTCATGCAAATATGGATCTTCCCCACCATCCAGACCACTTGAACTATGAGCTGACTGGAAACTATCCGCTGAACTGTGTGAAATCAACACAGGTTCCACGGGGTTGTCTTTAGGATTCCTCACTTCAACAACTGAATCTGAAGAGTCACTTCCTGTACTGCACTGCTGCGAAGTGAATGGTGTGGCATTCGGATTTAGAGGGATTTCAGTAATCTCAATGAATCCATCAGAATCTGAGGAACTACTGTCAGCGTCATAGAGTGGGACGTCTTGTTTGCTGGGTTTCTTTGGTCTGCAGGATTTCCTGTCGTTATCCATGGGCTCTATTGGTAGAGAGTTGCACTGTCTGAGGAAGTTCCTATGAAGTCGCCTTATTCCACCCTGTCCGGATCTCTTCCTCACTTCATAAACTGGTGTCTCCTCATTCACCTGCTTCACAACAACATATATATCCTGCTCCCAGAATGATCTTAACTTTCCAGGACCTCCCTTCTCTAAAAGGTTCTTCACTAAGACGTGGTCTCCTGGATGTAACCGTGCACTCAAAAGTCCTTTGTCATGTTGTTGTTTTCCCTTTTCAGTCATTCTTCCTGCTTGTTGCGATGCCAATTTGTAAACCTCTTCCATGCGGTCTCTCCACTGAGCCACATATTGGGAATAGATCTGTTTTCTAGTCGGCTGTTGCAGTTCTGGAAATACCAAGTCAATGGGTAATGTGGGGTGTCGCCCAAACATTAGAAAGAATGGTGAATAACCTGTGGTTTCATTCTTCGTGCAGTTGTAGGCATTAACGACTTTATTCAGATGTGATTTCCAATCCAGTTTCCAAGATGGCTCTAAAGTCCTCAACATCTGTAATAGCGTCCTATTAAAGCCTTCCACTTGTCCATTCCCCTGTGGGTGGTACGGTGTGGTACGAGAGCCTTTGACCCCACAAATTCTTTGCATCTCAAAGAAAAATCTGTTCTCAAATTCACGTCCTTGATCATGGTGTAATCTGCTTGGCATCCCAAATTTTAGCACAAAGTCGTTGAAGACCTTCTCTGCAGCAGTTTTTCCCGACTTCTTCCTTGTAGCATACACCTGTGCAAAGCGGGTATAATGGTCCATCACAACAAGTATATACTCAAAACCACCCTTGCAGCGCTCTAAATGGAGAAAATCAATTGACACAAGTTCTAACAGACAAGTGCTGGTAATTGGCTGCAGTGCTGCTTTGCGTTGAACATGAGGCTTTTTGTCCTTGATGCACTGACACTCCTGAGTGACATACCGCTCTATCTCGGAACTCATATGAGCCCAATAGAACCGATCCCTCACACAGCTCAAAACTCTTTCAGCTCCTAAATGTCCTAAATCATTATGTAAATGCTTCAGAACTAGTTTCCGAAAACATTTCGGTAGCACTACCCGTTGAATTATTCCCTCTCGTGGGTATGAAATTTCTCTTCTCAACAGTCCATTCTCTACTTTCAATTTGGCCCATTCACGCAGTAGGCACTTTGCAGCTGGGCTCCATCCCTTTGTTACTTGCTTGGTAGGTTTTTCCCCCTTCTGAACCCAGAGTAGGACTGTACCTATGTCTTCATCATTGCGCTGTTCCTTTGCCAGAGTACTGTTGTCAATGATAGGTAGGGATGCCCCCTGAATCAACTGCTCTTCTACTGCTTCAGCCTCCTGGACAGGTGTGCTAATGCTGCTACAGGTAGGCTCATCTAGTCTCACTGCTGACACAATCGCATCAATTGTATCTGGAGAACACCTTTCGGTAAACTGAGATACATCAAGTGGCATGAGTCCATCGGCGACACAGTTTTTAACACCTGGCTTGTAATGGATGCGAAATCGAAAATCTGCCAACATGGACACCCACCTTAATCTAGTAGCATCCAACTTTGGGGCCGTAAAAATATATCGTAAAGGGTTATAGTCACTGTACACTTCGAAGTGAGGAGCGTAATATAAATAATCACGAAATCGTTCAGTGACGGCCCACTTGAGTGCGAGGAATTCTAATTTCCCTGAGTGGAGATGGTAGTTCTGTTCAGCAGGCGTCAACGTCCTGGATGCGTAAGCAGCATATATAGTGATATAGAGGTGGAGGTATAGGCGATGACGTAATTATTAGGGCCACCTAGAGGGTATTTTTAGAAAAGGTAGCAATATAGAGGTCGTGTTCTCATTGGTGGACTGGATATAGAGGTGATGACGTAGTTACTATTGAGGCCCTATAGAGGGGGACTTTTTAGAACAGTAAATTTATAGAGGTCGTGTTCTCATTGGTTGCTTTTAGAAAGGGAGGTTGAATATACAGATTTAGTGAGCATGTGTAAAAAAAGTAGGAGGTTTTAGGTTATGACGAAACCATAAGATGATTCTATGGTTTGAGAGCATGCGCTGTAGTATCGATAACGTAAAATAGATGATATTAAGCAATACGTGAATTTTATTTAGAAAAAATAGATCGATTTGGATGACCTATTTTGAGCAAACAGTGAAAATAAGGTGTACTTACCTGTGCACAGAGAGAGATATTTTAATAAAAAAAAATACATGAAAAAATGAGGTGATGTAGCATGCGCACTTGAACATTAAAAAAGGGTGTATATTAAAAAAAGTTTAGGGTATATTTTAAAGAGTAGTTACAATTTTTTATCATTTTTCAAAATGCCCTTAACACCAAACGATTCAACTCCTTCGGCTGCGGTAAGCGGGCTGGATACTGCTTTACCAATCCTTGAGCATGAAGACTGGGATTGGGAAATAGCAATGGATCCCTATCCTTCTGGGAGTTTAAGAGACATTGATGGCAGACTAGTGTATATGTTTGATTATAAGTACGAACAGTACTTACAAAATCTACAAGACCAAAAAGAAGAAAAAGAAGAAGAAAAAGAAGAAGTAGCAGAAGAAGAAGAAGAAGTAGAAGAGAAAGAAGAAGTAAAGGAGAAGAAGGAAGAAGAAGAAGAAGACAAGAGAAAAGAACAGTAGCTTCTTTGAAACTCAGATATTTCAACGGTTGTTTTAACGGCCACCAAATTTTTCGAAAAGATGTCTCTAATACAATGAAACGTGTGCATTAGAGGAAAAGTATTATTCGAGTACAGTAGGTGAAAAGGTTTTTTTTTCCCACCGAATGTACTGTATAATGAAAGATTTTTTCTTGACAACCTACAGTTAATTTTTTCATATGCTTAATCAGTTAAGTTTGTGATAAATAACTGTAGGAAGCAAGAAAATTGAAAAAAAAAATAACGGAAATTATATGCTTTTTAAGAAGAAAACAAATTAAAATTATATTCAATATTTTTTATATAACATTTTTTTTTAAAAAAACATAATTTTTATAAGAATAGGTTTTATATATAGAACATAATTGCTATCATTTGTTATAATGTCTAAAAAAAAAAATAAGTGAATGGTATTGCATAAACGTGATGAAATAATAATGCCCTTATACGTATTTTTTACAAAGAATATTTTTAGAAATGATAAATACAGACATATATATAAGACAAAATTCTTTTTTGAGATATAGGTATTTTTCATTTCACATCTAGACATCAGTGGAAAAGGTAAGTTTTTAAATCATGATAAATTACTTAATGATGAGAAAAGAGAGGTAACTCTACAAACTATACAAGCACTGCGAAAAGTTCCCGTTAATCCATTAAATACATGATATCCTCAAGTTCTTGTTTAATGTTATCAACTCTCGATTGTAAGTCTGTTAAGCGTCTTTCAATTTCTTCTTTCTCTTCTTTTAACTCTTCTTGTCTATGAATCATCCTCTCCAATATAACACTGTCAATGTCAATTTCCATTTGTTCTGCCGTTTGCTCTTCTTCTTCTTCTTCTTCTTCTTTTTCTTCTTCTTCTTCTTTTTCTTCTGTTTCTTGATGTTGTGTTTCTTTATTTCTGAATTGCTGTAGGCCTTCACAAGAAGTACCTACTTCTTTGGTTGATTTTAAGGGGAGATTGGAGTTACTGTAATTATATAAAAAAGAGGAGGGTCAATGTTACATAAGTTTATATTTTGTGCTTAAAATAAGTGAAAATTAAACAAAGAAAAACATTCGGTAGAAAAAAAATTGTTTTATATAAAAAGTTTTTTTAAATATTTTTTTCTATATTAAATTATCCTTTTTTTCATTTGCTTTAAATAAAATGCATACCTGACTGTGAAATGCATGGTATTTTCTGTAAACTGTATGGTAATGCTGTTATTACCTGTCAAGTCATTTCTAAAAAAAAATGAAGAAATGAATATTAAAAATTTAAAAGGATAAATAAAGACAAAAATAAATAAAATAAAATCTGCATAGATGTAAAAAAAAACTACTTACATAATAATTACTTCCATTTTTTTTTGGAGGGTGAATTGAATTGTTCAGATCTGGTCAGAAAAAAATGAACTTGTCCTATTGGGTTTAAGATTGCAAGGTGATTTTCTTAAAATTTAATTTGATTTTTATAAAAAAGAGATGCATTTTCCCTCCAATTTTTTGTACTGTTTAAGTTTTTTCTGATTGGATATTGGTTTGGTTTTGTTATATATTGTGAATGTTGAATTTCCCTCCAAAAACTATTTTACTCCTACTCATTGGATACAAAAAACAAATTTTTTGCAATTAGTACAGCGTAAGATTTTCTGATTGGATATTAGCGCTGTCTTGTTATACATTGTAAATGTTAAATTTCCCTCCAAAAACTATTTTACTTTTTCTGATTGGATGCAGAAAATGAGTTCTTTGCAGCTGGTACAGTGTATTGAAACAGGTTAATGATATGTATATTATCCTACGGGTGTAGATAAAATTGATACCGTAACCCTTTCAAAGTTTGATAAGATTGTACTTATAATGATGTGTAACGTGACGAGAATTTTTTTTTTGTTAAGATGACATCGATTTCAAAAATTGAAAGAGAAGCGCATAGTTTTCAAAAATTGAATACAATACTTGATACATTGGTAATGGGTTTTGTAACATTAGTTTAAATTTTTTTGCGTATATTTAAGAAAATGCTGAATAAGTGAAATACTTTTTAAATAGGATGACATTATTGAATGAGAAGTGCAAATCACCCCTCACCCCCCCCCCTTTTTTTTGCAATTAATTGTAAGAATGAATCAACCCATGGATGTGATATGCTTTGACTCTGGTAAAAGGGCACAAAGCTGCTGACTTTGTATTTTTTCACTTCTTTTGGAAAGGTTTGACCTAATAAAAGTAATTGCATTTACAATAAAACCAGCTCGATTAGAAACTTTTTTGACCTAATGGGTCAAGTTAATTTCTACTTTTATTCAATATTTTTGTATTAGTGATTTCGGTTGACAAATAATTGTGCTAGTTCAATTTATTTTAACACAGATTTACTACACTTCACTTAATACAATGAACTGTTGCTAAAAAAAGGGCACATTTTATGTCATCATGTATAGGTCAGCTCTCTTCAAGTTTTGAAACTTTGGGGGTTCTTCAATTATAGGATCAATTGCTACACCCGATTCTCCATTATCGTTTTTGACCCTCTAATGTTATGAGGGTCACAATTAAACTATATAAGTAAAGGTAAAAATTTTATCAGTACCGCACTTTGACTTCATTTCACACCGAGTATCTTTTATTACGTGTTGAATTGTAAAAATGCAATTTGCTGTTTTTCTCCTGTTCGGAATTGTTGGACTGTCGGTCCAACAATGTAATAATGTGAACCGTTGTTGTCGGGAAACCGCTCGCGGGTTTGATTGCGCCTTGAAGAGGGATCCATGTTCCTGTATTTCTCTGTGCGGGGTGGCAGACAACAAGATTGTGGACATTGGCCGCGCTACCCACAGAATATTTGCTTCAGAGAAAATAATTGTCCATCAGCAGAGCTCCACAGTCTTTACAAGGATGCCATGTCAAGGTATGTTTTTGACAATATTTATTCAAAGATATCATATTTTTTATGTAAAAAAAATAGTTACAAAAAAAGGGGGGGGGGGGGGGGTGAGGATTATGAATTTGTAACTGTTTACAAAAAGACTCAAATAAAAATCTGAAATAAAAGAAATGTTAAAATTAAGTATAAAATAAAAAAACCTATGCTATTTTATAAGTAAAAAAAAATAATTATGGGGTGAGAAGACTATTTCGGAAAAATGTCGGGTTTAACGTCATCCCTCTTCAACTATTGAACTTTATTGAGCGCGCATTCTTCGAAGCAAAATGGTAGGTAGATGACATGTGGATTGTCATCCCGACACTTAGAATTTTATATTTTAATATTGGGGGCTTGATGGAATGAAAATACTTGTTAGATTGTGAAAGGTGTTTAATGTACTTAACTCACGACCCATTTATTTTCCCATTAAAAGATCGGATTGCAGACGACGGTTACCTGTCAAATTGTCATACCCCGCGATTTAATTTACGGAACACGAGGTCACATTTTTTTTAGTTGATGCATTGCATCATTGAAGGGTGGGGAAAAGGAATAAACTGAAGAAAGTTAACAGATAAAGAAGAGAATACCTTGTGTTTTGTCATAAAAAATACCTACATATTTTTTCTCAACTCGATTTACCATTCGAATTTCATCATCGATTTTTTTGGTAATATGATTACGCACGTGGGGGCCAAATTTCGATAAAAAACATTCACACCATGATTTTCACACACTATGTCAGAATATTTAGATTTTTTATGATTAAAAAACAATTTCACTTAAAAGAGCAAAAATATTAAAGCAATGCATATTTAATATGTATATATTTGTTTTGTTTTGAAGAACCGTCCAATAGCCATCGTGCGACCCATGAGGCGACAGCCAGTGAGACCAGCGCCACCGGAGGGGATGATCGTAGTTCATCTCCCTCCGAGGACCCCGTCCCCTCCGGTGAGCCTGTCTCCACCGCCCTCCCCATTCAGAATGCCAGTGAGTCCTCAGAGAGGAGCGAGGCCCCAGCCACCAGCGAGGCCCCAGCCACCAGCGAGGCCCCAGCCACCAGCGAGGCCCCAAGCGAGGCCCCAGCCACCAGCGAGGCCCCAGCCACCAGCGTGGCGGCCACCGGGGGCCGCCACTTCCACACCGGCCTCCAGAGGACCCCCACACCCAGTAGTGGTACGCCCACCACCACCACCCCAGGGAGTTCCAGCCCACAGGAGGAGGCCGGTGTGGAGACCACCGGGGGCCGCCACCGCTACCCAGGCCGGGAGGAGGAGGCCACGACACCAGTAGAGGAGGGGGCGAGGTCTACAGGTAGAATAGGTAATTCTACCCACCCCTCCTCTACTGGTTCAACACCACCTGATGTTTCGCCTAGTTCTACCACACTCATATTAGGTAATTTGCAATCAAATACTTATCATATGAATTTAAATTACCTTTACTTTTTATTTTTACTTGTGTTGTTTCTTCCAATAAGTATTTATAGATTTATCATTTATTCTCAAAAAAAGCAGTTTGATACTAGACAAAAAGCCATATATATGGCTGGTGTTTATAAAGAAACCTGTATTTTAAACTCTTATGAATCAAACAATATTGACATGGATGAATATTTTTCTGATTCATCTTTTAGTAATGATTATGCATCTATTGCATCTATTGTATCAGTATCAGAAAATGAATTATATTTGGAGCGAATTACCAAGACTATAATAACCAAACTTTAATTTTTTTCAGTCACATCCATTTCCATTTCCATCTGCCTTATCATCACCATCATATTTATTGTCATCAGAAGAAAACGCCACACTACCATCCATAGATTACCTTCACCAATACCGTTTATCCAGGAATCCCCTATCTATACTCCACCTTCACCACCTTTAAGTATTGACATGTCAACGCCATTACATACACCCTCATTGTTTTCAACCAGTACATCAAGTTCAGAGATATCATTGTTTGATGTTTCAACGGTTCCTGCAGCAGCTTCTTCTAAACCATATTATGAAGAACACTGTGAAATGTCAACATTTGGTAATATAAATAGAAGGGTAACGAGATCAATGGTACAAAAGAAAAAAGATTAAATCATTTTTTATAACTCAGTTTTTTTTTTGGGAAGGGGGGGGGGATTTTTGGAAACTTTTTTAATAGACTTATTTTTTTTTCTGGGGATGGTGGGGGTATTTTTTTAGGAAATTTTGTTTACAGACTCAAATTTTTTTTATTTTGGAAATTTTGGGGTAATTTTTTTATCTAAAAGTAAAGATAAGCTACTGCAGGAACTGTCGAAACATCAAAATACAGAATGTTAACATTTATTCTATGAAGTATTTAAAAAGATTTGATAGTTTTGGTACATTATTTGAATTATTTTGTTAACTTAACAATAAGTATACATTGAATTATTTTTTTTGTAAGCTTTACAATAAGTATATATGTATGGCTGAGTTTAACAATAAGTATACATTTGAATTATTTTGTAAACTTAACAATGAGTAGATTTGTATGGTTGTGTTATGTAATTACACGCCACTTTTTGTTTTACTAAAATTTAAAAAATGTATATAATTATACATGGTGATGTATTTTTTTAAAATAAAATTAAGGATGTGACTAATTTGTAAAAACTAGGCGAAACATCAGGTGTCATTATGTTAAATTGATTTTTTTTTTTGTTTTTTTAATTTTGTTTTTACAAATTTTTACATGTGCACATTGATGTGCCAAATTGTTCTTAATTTTTTACTTTAAAAATATGATATTATACTACAGTAGGTGCCATTTCTTAATACTAGTCGTTTTTTTTTACCAAAACTTTTAAAATTATTTTTCAAAATATTTGGTGTAATTTTATATTATGTAATTATGTAAAGATTCCATTTTACTGTTATTGTAGTATAATATCATGTGTATATTTTATATTGTAGTTATACGATGCATGGTCATCCATTTAATAAATTTCGTAAAAAAAACTATCTTTTTTTCTGTTGTTCTATGGAGAAGGGAAAGATAATTTGAAAAACCAGGCAGTAGAGTTATCGTTCTTTTTGCAGTGATTAAAAAAGGGGGGAAACAACAGACAATGATGACTTTAAGAAAAAAGAAATAAATATTTGAAAAGCAAAAAAAAAAAAAGAATCAGAATATGTACATCTTTTTTTTTATATAGATGTCAGATTTCCTATGCAAGTACTGCGGCTTGATATTTAAGAATCACCTTGAAGGTCAAATGCATGAAGATGGACATAACCGTCCAATGTTATCGAATAATGATGATGATGACCCGGTATTGATATATAATTGTTACCAGTAACTAATCTTAATTACATAATCATACATTTTTACTCAGTTTTAGAATATTAATAGTAAAAATCAACGATTTCATCTTACTATGAATTACGGAAATATCACATCCTTAAACGTTTTCAATTTTAAGATTATAATTGAATTATTGTTTCCGGATTAATCAAGAAAGTAGAAGTAAGTAGTAAAATCATAAAAAAAAAAGACAATTACACTATTGAGATTAAATTGCATATTCATTTTATGAGTACACATGAATATTTTTAAACTAGATGAACACCTTCTTCTTATGCGGATACTGCGGATTATTGTTTGACGATGACAACGAAGGTCAAAGACACGAGAGTGAACACGAGCTTCATCATGACGGTGAAAAGGGGGCAACATTCCATTCAAAAACAGTTATTATTTTTTACTTGCTTTTTTTTATTGATAACCTGCAACACTGAAGAAAAATGGAATATTATTACATTGCATATTTCAAAGCAAATACACTCACCCTTGTTTATAAATGAGTCGCACTATAAAAAGAATTGCAGGTGAGTTTATCAAGTAATTGGGCTCAAATTAGCCATGCATTGAAGAGATTTCAGTGCATGTTTTTTTTCTCTTATAGTTAACAAGGTACACATTCCATGCAATATACCTCAAAATGTGTAGTACAATGACTTTTAAAAAATAATTGATACATCCACTTTTTTTGTTGACCAAGTTTTATATGTTTGAAGATAGAACATTTTTTAAATCCAAAATTCCTGTAGGTGTTGGCACGATAAAAGATTCCCTCATTGACAAAATATTCATTACAAAGGCACTGGTCTAAATTCCAGACTGTAAACTTAAAACAAATCAAAAACAGTAATATAATGAATTTATTTTTCTGAACTTTTACATTTTTGCATGAAAATAAGAAATTTTTTTAAGCCTCTACTGTTTAAGTTTGTGTGATGCATGGTGAACTCACCCTATATTCTTTGTAATACAGATTAATACATTACGCATAAAGGCAAGAACAATTTCACAAAAAAAAACCATTTTATTATACAATTTTAAACCGTGTTTTGTAGGATCAAGAACATCATTGCCACCACTATGAGAAAGTAATGAGCAATGAACAGGACCTGATGTTTCACGAATTAGCTCATGATTTGGATCAAATGGAATACAGCGGTGAAGGTCCATGGTCCCCATTGATTCCCAATTCAACATGTGAACCTATGGAAGAGGACCATGTTGCAGATCAAGAAATGGCTCCTGAATCCATGGAAACCGATGAAGCATCAACCTCTACTAGAACCAACTCATCTCAAATTGGTTTTGGCGGTGTGAAAAAAATACCATATACCATTCAAAAAGTAGGAGAACGAACTATAATGAAAAATAATGCTATCGATGTAAACTACAATATTCAGTTTAATGCAGAAAACCCTGAACAAGGAATGAGGCTGACTGATCTGCTTCGTGAATTAGAAGATATGTTTGACAACATTCTCAATGAAACAGCTCGAGGACTTGACCCTTTTTTGGATCTTGGACGAGTCATCATTCATCACATGGGATTGTACAATCCTGTGTATGTACCACTATGACCCTTGAAAGATCTTACTGGAAAAAGTGTGATGGAGAACTTACAAAATGTCTTAAACAGCCATGAAAATCTTTCTCTAGATAAAAGTTTTTATTTAAATGTGGGGTTTATTAAAGTTTCAAAGGGCGGTATAACAGGCAAAAATATTAACAAAGTTGGTGGCAGCAATGATTCTCTCAGCATCAAAAGATCATGTATCAAAATTCAAAACACAGATGAATTATGCCTTGCTCGAAGCATTTGCATGGGGTTTCTCAAATTACATCAAATTCCAACATCTGAATGGCAGAAATTAGCACACCAAAGTGACAAAGGAACAATAGAAGAAAAAGTAATGGAATTGCGGAAATGTCCTATTTGGTTTTACAAAGAATTAATGAAGCACAACAAAAAAAATAATGAACGTCAAAAAAAATTAGCCATTTTGTTATGCCAGAAAGCCACTGTAAGCAGTGAGAGACGTCTGTCCATTCAAGACATTTATGCTTTTGAGAACGTATTGAATGTTGATATTCTAGTTGTCAGTGCCACTACTGGTAACAAATTCATACGAACTGTTCCAAAAGATGTAAGTGAAGATGAGCAAGGGTTAGAAATTCCGAAAAAAGATCGTATTTTTTTATATCATTCTGAGCAAAATGGAAATGCACATTTTGATACTATTGTTAATATCTGTGGGTTCTTTATTCAATCCCAATTTTGCCATGAATGTTTGAAACCCTATCAAAAACTGCATCAGTGTCAATCAAGCTGCATTGTGTGTAAAAGAAAAAAATCTTGTTTTGTAAAACACGAATTAAGTTGTCGAAATTGTCACATGGTTTGTAGATCTCTGGATTGTTTTAATTCTCATAAGATAAAAAGTGGGAAGTCAAAATCATCTCAGTGTGATCGATGGTGGAAATGTGTGGTTTGTAAAAAAACTTTAGATAGATGGAAAAGAAAACCAGAGGATCATATTTGCGGAGAATGGCAGTGTGAAGCATGTAAACGATTTGTAACAGGGGCTCATTTGTGCTACATTAGGTCCAGAGAATGTAAAGAGAAAAAAAACCCAGATATATCTTTTTTGACTTTGAATGTATACAAGAAGATCTTTTGCATTGTAAAGATGGATACTCAATGAAAAGAAATGATGAATGTGTTCAATGCAGTAACAGCCCCGAACCCTGCATGGAATGCTGTAAATGTGTAAACTGTCATCATTCTTGGTGTGGAAAATCTCAGCACAAACCCAACTTGGTAGTGGCTCAAACAGTGTGTGAGGAATGCTTCAGTCAAGAACTCACACCAAATTCTAAATGCGATAACTGTGGAACTAGGTGCAAAAAATGTGATAAGGAAAACAAACAGACTTTTATTAACCCACCATGTAAAAATACATGCGGATTTCGAGAAATTCTGTACCCTGCAGAGTTACAGAATCAAGAATACGTAATAGAAGAATCTGAATTTGTTAGTTCACCTATTTCACAAATCCCTTCCACGGGTTATGCCCCTTTTCTCGGACAATATAGCTGCGTATCGATACAGTGGCTCTCATGGATACAAGAAGATCATTTCAAAAAGACAGGGCACCGCCTCTACATACAGCATGCCTTAAATGAGGGTGAATTTCGACTGCCGGGTACCAAATACTTATTAGATGGATATTGCCCCGAAACCAACACTGCATACGAATTTCATGGGTGTTACTGGCACGGATGTCCCACATGTTTTCCTACTCAGCGTCAGCAACTTAAACATATAAGAACCAAACACTCCATGAACGAGTTACTGACCATGACCTTAAAAAAGAGAGAATACATTCAATCGCTGGGTATGAAATATGTCTACATTTGGGAGCATGATTTTGAAAACTTCCTGAAACAGAACCAAGACGCATCTGATTATGTTCATTCCCTAAACCTGCAAGAAAGGTTAGACCCTAGAAAATCTTTCTTTGGAGGAAGAACAAATGCTGTTAAAATTTACTACCAGGTCAAGGAAGGTGAAAAAATCCACTATCTTGATTTTTGTTCTCTTTACCCCTCGGTCAACAAGTATGGTAGATATCCCGTAAAAGAACCAAAAATCATTACAAGCAATTTTACGGAAATTACAGACTATTTTGGGTTGGCCAAAGTCAAAATTTTACCTCCTAGACAATTGTATCACCCCGTGTTGCCTCAAAAAAATAACAGGAAATTAACTTTTGCTTTGTGTCGTAGCTGCTCGGAGGAACAACAAAATCCATGTCAGTGCAGAGACGAAGACCGAGCAATTACAGGAGTATTTTGTACACCAGAAATTGAAAAAGCCATAGAATGCGGTTACCAAATTCTACAGATATACGAGGTCTATCATTGGGATGAAACTTCACAGTACAATGCAGAGACTGAAAGCAATGGTCTGTTTGGCGAATATATCAACCTATTTTTAAAGATCAAACAAGAAGTCAGCGGCTGGCCTGAGCGGGTGCATACCGAAGAAAACGCAGTGAAGTACATGGGAGAATACGCTTTTCGAGAAAGTATTCAACTCGAACGATAGAACATTACCAAAAACCCTGCTCTGTGATCGATTGCTAAACTACTGCTGAATTCGTTTTGGGGAAAGTTTGGCCAACGACTCAACATGCAGCAGACGACATTTTTTTCACAAAAGAGAGGCTGACAATTTTTTTCAGCTATTATCGGATCCTTCCAAAGAAGTCTCGAATTTTCACATTGTCAGTAAAGAAATTATTCAAGTTTCGTGGCAGCAAAAAGAAAATTTTACTGAAGAAGATTACCAAACAAACGTATTTATTGCTACTTTTACAACTTGCTGGTCGCGCCCTTAACTGTATGAAGTGATACAGATGATTGATAGAAGAGTCTTATATTTTGAAACGGATTCAGTCATTTTCATCAGCAGACCTGGTGATCAAGAACCAAAAGTCGGGTCATTTCTTGGTCAACCTACCAGTGAGTTACAACCCAAAGAATACATTACAGAATTTGTTTCGGGAGGACCTAAAAATTACGCATACAGAACTTCAGAAGGAAAAGAAGTATGCAAAATCAAAGGATTTACCCTAAACTATGTTAACAGTTTAGAACTTAATTTTGCTTCTATGCTGGATTTGGTGCTCAGGCCGGATCAGGGTCAGCATTCTGATTCAACAGGCTCATGTACAACGATTGTTAACCCACACAGAGTTCTGCGACATAAGCAACAGCAAATCGAAATGGAAGAAAAAAAATACAAAATTGTGTATGAAAAAAGAGTTATTCAAGGTGACACTTGGGACACCTTACCATACGGATATTGATTGTTATTGTAGTAGTGAACAAAATTATGTGAACAGTACAATTATATTGTTTAAAATTGTTGTTTTTTTACATCTTATTGAAAAAATGTAATTTGAATGAATTGATATTTTTCAATTTGTTTTTTTTTAAAGAAATCACTAAAAACGATTTTTTTTTATAAACCTGTATTTACAAAACACATACAGTTGTCTTTACAACAATATATTATCAAAGGTACATTTGTAATTTTTTATTGATGCATTGTTTCATTAAAATTTTAACCACTATTTTTGTCTTTGTCAGTCTCTTTCTCTTTGGAGGATTGTAATTAGGAGGTGCTCCGCTCGTATGTTTTTTTAACCAATAAGCCACTGCCAGTCTGTTCTCCAGAGGGCTTCATCATTTCTTTTTTGTGGATGAATGAAGTAGGGGTTTGAATGTCCTTTAAGGCTTCATAAAATTGTCGGTAACCAGTAGGAGTTCCTCTTGAATTAGGAATTAGTGCATGCTTGATTAAATCTGTAATATGCGAACCTTCAATGACATTGTCTTTGTAAATCAAATTTCCATTATCTTTCCAAAAGAGTAGGTCACCACCATACTGAGATAAGAATTTAAGCAATCCTATGGTTTTATTCTGAAATTTATTTGGAATTACATGTTCCAAGATTTCGAGAACTTGCATCTGAGTAGGAACATCTTTGTCAGTGGGTGGGTCCTTCGTCGGTTCCAAGATTGTCTCCATGCTCTTCGGGGGATGATTCTCTGTTTGCGTCAGTTTTTGGTATTTTTCTTTTGGAACGAGAACTATTTCTTGAGCCATTGTGATAAAGATTTAGCGCAGGTTTGATCAGACATGGTATGATGCTCTGATGCTTTAACAAAAACTTTTTACGTTGAGACCTGTTCACTGTTCTGCTTACAAGAGTACTTGTATGGCTAGTCAAGAAAAACAATACAATTATCACTCTTAAACACAACTCTGACCTAAATGTTTGAAACTTTTGATTAATATGCTGACTAGAATTAAGTAAAAACTATCAGATCAAATTGTAATAAAACATGAACGTGCAATTAAACGTCTAAAATGTAACTATTTTCAATAATATTTACATTTTCGGAGTCATTAACAATGCAACAGGATATTAACTTCGGTTACTAAATACTGAACCGGACACGTGCGGAACCTTACGGGTAAGCCTATTCCGGAATTCTACACATGTGCTTCACAAAGTACATAAAACTATCAAATAAATTCTGGAGAGCTTACAACAGTATAATTCTCTACAGGTTAAGTATAAAAACAGTCATAGCACCAATGACAACCTTAAGATAATAACATTTAACGTAAAAATGGTAGAATGATAACATTTGAATATGGCGGGGAAAGAGTATGTGCCAAAAGATATAATATGCAAGAAACCTAACAACCTAAATATTATGCAATTATACAAAAGTTGTAGTCATAGTATGTTGTCATAAACAGACCTTAAACGTAGCCAGGAAAACCTCTCCTCCATTTCATTACTCACAATCCAGTGCCCAGAAAAGCTGTTTATTGCGTCAATTTTGAGTGCATTTTGGCATTTCTGTACCTTAACTATCATGGCAGCATGTGGTAGACTTGGGGGTTGCAATACCTTCCATGTTCCAGCTATTTACTGTCATATTTTCTCTGCTTCCACACTTCTTTTACGACTGAATAAAATCACTTGGGCCACACAAATTTTGGCAAATACGGCAAAAGATTCCTCATCCCTCTTATTAAGTTGATTCCTCAGCCCTCTTATTTAGGTATGAGTCTATCTTTACAACGTCCTCCACTATTGTTTTGTTAAATTTTCTTTAAGAGAGAAAATTCACAATTGGAAAAAATGGATATCTTACAATCAAAAACTATAGCTGCTAAAATGTAACAGTAATTAGCTTCTGTTGTTCGTTTTCATTTTCTGAGAAAAAAGTAAAATCCTATATTTTTGGTTATTCGGTTGCACTTTTTTGTCCTGCGTTCAACTTTCAAACATCTAAAGAAGGTTCATTTTCTGGAAACATTTTCAAAACATCTTTTTAACAATGTAGCTGACGGACACATCTTTGATGACGGTTATCCTGATGCTCTGGATATCAATTTGCCATTAAACTAGAGTTTACTCATTAAAAGAAATGCGTTAGCCAAGTATTTCTGGGTTAACAATCACCGCATCAAATTTGAAAAGAGAAAAAAAAAACAACATGTTTATAATGTAAACGAATCTTACATTTTATTACAATGTTATTAACCTGAACTTGTAGCACTAATCAGTAAAGATAACTATTTAGCAATATATGCGTATGTATTTTACCCTTAAACCATAAACTAAAACCCCAATAATAATCTTAAGTTTGAATGTCATTAATGATTAGACATTTAGGTAAAGGAAATGCACATTAACATCTATCCCCAAAAATGCACATTAACATATATCCCCAAAACAGGTTAATTAACCTGTCCATCAACGCAAGCTTCGTTTATTTGTTATTACCTGCTTATCTTGATACCTTCGCCGCCTATCATCCCTCCCCTCCGTCAACAGCTCAAATAGTTTATCGTCAACTCAACAGTAGCACATCATCTTCACTTTCTCAGCATTTGCTTTACTATCTCGCACCTCTTCTCACTCTCACTTTCTCACAATAATCAACATCAAATTTTCTCCAGATATCCATATGCTTAACATTGACCCCTTTTGAAACAATTATCCCCTCGCGCGACGGGGTATAGTATCGCTGCTGTGCGTGTGTGTGTGCTCAGCTTTGAAGCAAGTGTAAAAGAAAACCCTTGCACGGATATTTATAAAAACTTTGTACACTTAATACATCCTCATATTCACAAATCAATTTAGTAAGGGCTTGGTGTTGCAAGTGAGTCATACCTTTGGAGGACATTTCTACAAGATCTATAAGAAGACTTTGTACACATTCTCTCGTTTCTACTTGAAAAATAAAGGCTATTCCTAGCAGCTATTTCTCCTTCTGGTTCACTGTTCGCAGAAACAGGTTGTATTTCATCAGTGGCTTCAGTAACCTTTCCTAAATGCATTCCCTTCACAAGGCGAGCTCTTTCGTCTACATTAATTTCCCGTACCGGAACCTTGCTTTCCATATTAACCAGACAGGATCCAACAAGGATGCCACTTGGAAGTTCATCGTCACAACTGTCTAAAACACCTAAAGTTCCAGTTCTTGGTACCTGCACCCGACCGGTAATAATCCTTTCTCATGATCTAGAACAGCGCTACAGGCAGGTACACTTCCATCACAACTCAGGGTGCCCGAGATTATATCCCTTCCAATTCAAAGATTTCCCTGCCTCGTGTAAATAACAACATCAATGGAATCCAAAAGATCCATCCCAATAATAGGGGCGACATTAGCCAACTTGTGGTACATGTATGACTGCCAATTTCGAGAGCCGCAGTGACACATCCAAAAGCAGTCATCTCTGCCCCATTTTCAGCGTTTAGCAAGCATGCCTTTTTGCAGCCTTTGGTGTCAGGAACAGCTTCAAAATCAAAGGAAATGACAGTAGCATCATTATTAATTGCAATTAAGCCGCCAACAGAGAGAGAAGATGCATGCGTGTGCAGGAAGGGATAACATGCCATCAACGTCCAGGGGGTGTGCGACCACCGAAAAATACTTGCCAACATTATTGTTCAATGGCCAGGAAGCACACACGATGCCTACATTTGGGGTAATAGCAGGCTGCTAGAATGGTTGGAAGGACAACCGTACATTGGGCATCTCCTGGGGTATCAGGCGTACCCTTTAAGGTAGCAAGGGACAGTTTCGAATAAAGTACCCGTCAATATTTTTGTAAAATTGAGAGTTGCTGTACTTGAAGGCTTATGAGTGTTGCTAAAATTCATGAAATGATTTTTAATGATTATTATTAGTTAGAGGGGTGTCTCTTGTTGAAATTGATATGCAATATGTAGGCCCCTTATGTTAGGTACATGAGAATCAGAAGTAAAATGCGAAACCTGCGGCTATGACTGTTGTGCTGACTTTACACAGTGAAATTGCAAGTTACAGACGGGAGGTAAAATAACACGAAAAGTAGGTGGATGGGACATTGAAAACTATACGCCGGTAAGTTTGTGACATGTGATAGTGCAACATGCACGCGGTTCAGAAGGTCAACCCTCTGCAGGGAATTAGCTGGGGGAGGTCTAAAAAGCTGAAAAATCATGGAAAATTAGCAAAATATGAAAGGGTCAAAATCTCATCAAAACCAGTATGTAGAGAATTTTACAGGTTTTGATGAGTAATTTTCTTCAGAAATTGGTGATTGGCCTTATAAAGAGTGAATTAAAGGTATTTGTGCTGAATGGGAACTGAGGAAATTCTAGTTACAGAGTTCGGAAGACATGCATCCGTTGGCTACAATGAATTGTATCAAAAAAACTGTCCCCTGCCACCTTCAAGACTACATGGTATTTTCATATTTCTCCTTTAAGTGTAATTTTGAGTGGATTTTGTACCATAAGTAATACATTTTGTGAAAATGGATGATTTTCTTGGCTATAGATGTCATGACATGATTTATAAGCTAAAATATTCAAGGGGAGTAAATCCCTCTTAAATGTGTAGAATGACCACCACTAGAGTAAATTGGCTTAGAGAGTAGGCATTTCCTATCCTGATGACAATTAAAAGGCTTAAGTTAATTAATGAGATAAGAATAAATACTTTTAAACAGTTTTTATCAATTAAATCATTAAATTTATGAATTTGCAGCCATTTTGCTGTCTGATTTTATGAAATAACATTAATCCACCTGACTTATATCACCCAATTTTTTTAAAACAGTATATTTTTATTTCAAATGAACTTTACATGTAGACAAATGCAGTTATCAAAGTATACAATATGTCAAAAAACTCAAGATTTTGCTCCTTACTATCAAAAAATGGTATTTTAGATGTATTTACAGAATTGAAAAAGCCACCCCTTCTTTCCAATGGACTCCATTACCATTACATGTAGGATATGTAAATGTACATTTGACCTTGAAATAACATCTGCTATGATAATTACTCTTGAAATGAACAAAAAACAACATATTTTTACCCTTTTATTGTATATATGCATCAAAAATGTAGAAAAACATGTAAAATTTGAACATTTTTCATGGAATTCTCATCTGTCCCCAGGTACCCGGGTGTGTTTGAATTTCATTTTTATTAAACGCACACATCACACTTGTAGATCTTACTAATTTAGCAAAGTTAAAAGGAGACTAGAAACCAGAATATATAAGATATCCACTAAATATGATTATAGGCTTAGTTTTTCATGAAAACAAGAAATCACATGTAGGGCGACATGACTTTTAGTGAATAAAAATGCTACAAATCATCCATTTACCAAAAAAGATCAATTTTAAATATCAGTGATGGTTGTTTTCAATTATGTGTAAGAAATGACTCAAGGAAACTGCCACAAGTTTCATAATATTAGGTTAAAGTGTTCAAACTAATGCTTCATGTGAAAATCAAAAGATAGGGGGAGGGTATACATGTAAAGGGATTTCTAAGTGATGTGATGCTTTTATCATGATTATATTAAGCAGATGTATGTAGTATTGAATAAGGTTTCTTATTTAAGGAGGTTGAACAACAGTTGACCTCTAAAAGATTAGGTAAAGATGCCTTATTTATGGAGAGCCCTGTGAATCTGTGTTAAATAGAGGAAAGTGGAAATGGTGGGTTCACTTAAATGGCCATATTTTTCTTAAACCTCAATGGAATTGGCAAAATGTGGTGTACTTTTTTTCAGAATAGCATAACCTTTTGTAATTTTAAGGCAAGATGACTTTTCAGAGAATGTTAGTGTATGTTAAAGGTAGCAAGGGACAGTTTCGAATAAAGTACCCGTCAATATTTTTGTAAAATTGAGAGTTGCTGTACTTGAAGGCTTATGAGTGTTGCTAAAATTCATGAAATGATTTTTAATGATTATTATTAGTTAGAGGGGTGTCTCTTGTTGAAATTGATATGCAATATGTAGGCCCCTTATGTTAGGTACATGAGAATCAGAAGTAAAATGCGAAACCTGCGGCTATGACTGTTGTGCTGACTTTACACAGTGAAATTGCAAGTTACAGACGGGAGGTAAAATAACACAAAAAGTAGGTGGATGGGACATTGAAAACTATACGCCGGTAAGTTTGTGACATGTGATAGTGCAACATGCACGCGGTTCGGAAGGTCAACCCTCTGCAGGGAATTAGCTGGGGGAGGTCTAAAAAGCTGAAAAATCATGGAAAATTAGCAAAATATGAAAGGGTCAAAATCTCATCAAAACCAGTATGTAGAGAATTTTACAGGTTTTGATGAGTAATTTTCTTCAGAAATTGGTGATTGGCCTTATAAAGAGTGAATTAAAGGTATTTGTGCTGAATGGGAACTGAGGAAATTCTAGTTACAGAGTTCGGAAGACATGCATCCGTTGGCTACAATGAATTGTATCAAAAAAACTGTCCCCTGCCACCTAAAGCAATACCTGATGACAACGATAAGGAATCCCCACACGCAGACTGACAGTGCCTTCAATGCTGCTCATATAAAGGCCCGACAGAGGATTGAGGACACATTTTGGCGGTGGAAGAGCAGATGGATGTGCATACACAAATACGGTAAATTTTTCAAACATTAAGTTTAATGATGCAAATGTATTTGAAATTTTATTATATAACTTTATTTCTATTCCTAAGCCGCTGAGGAGCTGGTCCATAATCTAATATCGATTGAAGCAATAAAATGATGTTTGAAAATAAGTGTGTTTTTCTAAAGAAAAATCATGAACATTTAAGGAAATGGATGCTCGCGGACTTGACATAACTTTTCCCATTCCATCAAGAGATGGTTTTATGCAAGCCGGAGAATTTCTTATTGGCAAAGCAGATCGCAATAAAAACGTTTATGTATCTGTATTTCAATATGTGCATGAATGTACATCACAAACAATACAAAGCATAAGGACTGCTGTCTTATCTGAGTATCAAAGATTTATAAATCGATAACATATCTACAAAATCCTCCAAATTCATTACTCAATTTGCTAGTTGTTTGTATGAAAATGGCCCCAAAAGCATAATTGAATTACACTGTAAACAATATAGCATGCACGGAAATATAAGTAATCTTAAAAACAGTAAAAATAAGGAAAACTAGATGCAATCTCGTTGCGAGCAACGAGAGGTCTTCCGTTTGAATGGACCTTAAAAAGGCTGTCGAGATAGTTTCTTTTATTTCTCAACACCTTTTAAAATTCTAGTAAGCCTCTCTAAAGATTTCAACAGACATATCTTAATTCTACAACAGGGCGGTATTACTGTGATTTATGATAAAATTCAAACGGAAATTAGTAAAATCCACAATTTTAGAGATAATATTTTCAATCGAAACAAAATTAAGGGGAAAAAAAAGAGTCGGCACTCGGAGATTGAACCTGGGTCGTCCGGACAAAAGTGTTACACTCTAACGTGGATAGATTTTTGAACAAAAATACATATTCTCCATTCATTATAGGGTCTGTATGGTAACATGACTGAAAAAATATTTTAAAACAAGAAAAGGTGAAAAAAAATGAATTTTGTTTCTTTCAATGACGACTGGAAGTTACGATGGACTTTCGGAGTGTGAAGGGCACTGCGGATAAAGAGTAATAATCATCAGTGAAATTTTTAACTTTCTAATTGATATTTTTTGAAAAAAATCGTGATCAAACAAAAACATGAAATCTTTGATACATATATCTCGGGACCGGAAGTGACGATCAAAATATTTAAATAGACATACTGTGGTTTCATCAATATTCGTTGAATACCAATTTTCGTGGATTTCGTTGTTAAGTTTATCCATGAAAATAAATGTTCACTGAAGTGCAATTTCTACTAACAGTTTGTATTGATAGTGTCATTGGCCACGAATTTACGTATCCTTGAAACTGTGATTTTCACTTTAACCACAAAAATTGATACCCTTGAATATTAATGAAAGCACAGTACATGTATATTTATACTGGACAAAAAGCGCTATCATTGTGATTAATAATTTTCATAAAATTAAAAAAGAA
Organism: Magallana gigas; assembly: GCF_902806645.1. Classification (NCBI taxonomy): domain Eukaryota; kingdom Metazoa; phylum Mollusca; class Bivalvia; order Ostreida; family Ostreidae; genus Magallana; species Magallana gigas. Next base: position 470,589 of record NW_022994813.1, read on the forward strand.
AATCGATCGTTTTAAAGATAAAATCGTAAATCGCTGAAAATTTGAAAGTTCCATCTTTGGCACTTTTAAATACACATCGGGTGCAACCGGTCAACAGGGGATTCTTACTCATCCTAGGTACTTGATATTGATTTTTATAATGATGTTTATAGTATTAACATTAAGTACATAGAGAAAATGCACCAGGTCGCTATAAACTACATTTGTATTATGTGTGTGTGTGTGTGAGAGAGAGAGAGAGAGAGAGAGAGAGATTAATTAATCATGTATGTAGTTCTTTGTAAATAATTATAAACTTAAGATTTTAAATAATTATAACCCCCATGGACCCTGCCGTAATGAATTTTTTTTTATTTAAAGTGAAAATTCAGTCATTTTGTTTTAACATTGTATTTCGCCGATCGGTATTTATATCTGTTTAATCCCCCACAGGTGGTCAGTTTTCACACCTTGTCCCAGTCACTCGGTCCTGTGTATATTTTCGTGTTTAACTTCGGAGGTTTTTCTTAATCTAAGACAGACAAAAGACTTGTATCTGTAGACATACACAAAAAGGAAAAAGTACACCACCTAGAAAAAAAATGATTTTTTAGTGTTGACTTTCGATTAGTAAGAAGACAATCATTAAACAATTCATTTTTTCAAATCATTTTAATCTATACTCATTATGCCGAAACTATAAATGAATACATAATTTTTGGACACCTAATGTACATTTATCCACTAGCCACATTACATACATAGGTCTTTCAGAAAGTTTGGTTGTTCAAGTCGTTACCGTTTTTGAGATCTCGGCAAAATAAGGTTTTTTTGTCTCGGGATAGGAAACGGACAAACGGAAGTGCTCAATGAAAATTAAATTTAATATTGATTGTATACTTGCCTATCGTACATGATTGTTTACAGAGCTAACTGAAATTATCAAAGGAAAACAGTTAAACTGATAAACAGCTTATAATTTGTTTGAACTCTTCCGGTGTGTACCGGAAGCGATGGTCGACAAAATGAAACCGTTTAAACACATGTTCAATCAAATGTCTATCATCCATGTAAGTTTCGTGTCTTGATCAATTACAGTTTCTAAGATATCTAGGGTACAAAAATTTGCTTTTATAAAGCTACCCGAGATAATTGAGATATCTCACCGGAAGTAGAGTGTTGTTGTTTATTTAACATCGGATAGATAACATATGTAAATATTTATATATATTTCAATTCTATGTAAAGAATATTTAATGCTTAAAAAAATATTTTTGAAGAGCTTCCGGTGACGACCGGAAGTTACGACGAACAAAACAAAATAGTTTAAACACGGTCTATCATACTATAAAGTCTGGATGTTCAAGTCTTTATCGTTTTAGAGATCTCGATGCGACAAGCTTTTTGTTGCGGGACAGGAAATGGACGACTGAAAATGAACTTTGACAAAATGTAAAGAAAGCGCCTGAAGATATTATCATTATCTATCATCCCTGAAAATTTAAAGAAAAACTATCCAGTCATATCTGAGAAATCTTGTGGATTTCACCATGCATCGGACACCCTTGGATTTTTATCTTTCAAAGTCCAGATATAAATAAAACTTGTTTTAAAAGTTACAAATTTTACTCTTGCTTAATTATTCGAGAAAATTTAGCGAAATTCTTCAAAAGGTATGAAATAAAGGAAATAAATAAAGTGTTTATATAGCTATTTCACCGTGGATCGGACAATACTTTAAGCATCGCACAGTTATACATTAGAGATTAAAAATAAGAAAATTTTCTGGTTTTAATGTGAAGATACAGAGGTTTGGAAAATTAAATTTATTCAATTGGCATTTAGATTTGTTTTAATGTAAATCCTTGAATCTACAGTCAGGAATTAGACTAGTGCTACTGTTTACAGAAATATGAACCATAGGGGTAATTTATCGTGCCAGCACCTACTGGAACTTTAGATTAAAAAGGCAGTATCTAAAAAACTCGAATTTTGAGTGGTCTGAGGAAAATGCTTTGCATTAATCAATTTTTTTTATATATATATTTTTATTTTCTTATAGAACTGTCCGATGCATGGCTTCCGTTTACAGAAATATGAACCATAGGGGTTATTTATCGTGCCAGCACCTACTGGAACTTTGGATTAAAAAGGCAGTATCTATAAAACTTGAATTTTGAGTGGTCTGAGGAAAATGCTTTGCATTAATCATTTTTTTTTTAAATTTAATTTTATTATAGAACTGTCCGATGCATGGTTAATTTCTGTTCGATCCATGGTGAAATGAATATATGAAGCAAAATTGACCTTAACATTAATTGTTCGAAGACTTATTTTAATCAAATTGTTTTTAAACTAATTCACAATCAAATGCTCAACATTCAAATAATGATTTTGTGTAAAATCTTCGTAACTTAATTTTCACTGATGGCGTATTTAACGTCATTTTACGAAGCCTATATGGCTATTTTTTTGACAATGTGACTGTCAATATAATATATGATGTAGTTCATTAGTTCTTATTCAGGGATATACGAAACAGTGTAAGAGCGCATGCACATTTATTTGTATATATTTCAACGGTATTTTGAAACGAGCTCTTTTGTTTGCTGGACAAAAGGCGCTTTTATTGAAATTTCTGATAAAATTAAAACCATAAATATTTAAAATTCATGATTTCAAAGATGAAATCGTATTAAATCAAAACAGAATTAAAGAAAAAATAACATTCGGCACTCGGGGAGTGAACCCCGGTCGCCTGGACACAAGTCCACCCCTCTAACGACTGAGCTACGCGGACTCTCGCTTCAGTACTTTGGAGCCCAAAAATCTCGAGAATGCAAGCATCGATTTTAAAACAAAGTAATTAAAGCGTCTCTATTGAATAATTAACAATTTTCAAAACAAAAAAGTTGAAAATTAATGTTTTTGTTTCCTTCCGGCCAGGATAGGTAAAAATGTGTGAAGCATTCCATTTTGCACTGTTTTGTGTAGTATAGTACAAATTTGATTTTTACAGACTCCAACAAATCGTACAAAGAACAAGTTTTTCTTTCAAAAATTTAATGGCAGCTGAACATTAGTTATTCTAGCCTTAACAAAGTAAGGGCAACGGGAATTTGTATTTCACAAAAACCCCCCAGAAATTCACAAAATATCTAAAATTATGATTAATGGTAGCTGAACATTAATTATTCTAGCCTATACAGAGTAAAGGCAAAGGCAATTTGTATTTCACAAAAAAGCCACAGGCAATTTGTATTTCACAACAAGAATAGAATTCCTGAGTCCCCCGCCGGTCAAGCAGTATACTAGTATCGAGTCCATCGACCAATGCTGATTTTCGAACTTGACCAAAGTATTAGTGATATAAACATTTGGCATAAATTTAATGAAAATCTGTCAAAATTTGTAGGCATGAGAGCGCTTACAAGGTCAATTTTTGGATAAAACGGAGTCATTATTGCGGTCAAAGTACCATAACTCCAACAAAAAGTATCGACCAATGCTGATTTTCGTACTTGACCAAGGTAATAGTGGTATAAACATTTGGTATAAATTTAGTGAAAATCTGTCAAAATTTGTAGGCATGAGAGCGCTTACAAGGTCAATTTTTGGATAAAACAGAGTCATAATTGCGGTCAAAGTCTCATAACTCCAACAAAAAGTATCGACCAATGCTGATTTTCGAACTCGTCCAAGGTAATAGTGGTATATACAATTGGTATAAATTTAGTGAAAATCTGTCAAAATTTGTAGGCATGAGAGCGCTTACAAGGTCAACTTTTGGATAAAACAGAGTCATTATTGCGGTCAAAGTACCATAACTCCAACAAAAAGTATCGACCAATGCTGATTTTCGAACTTGACCAAGGTAATAGTGGTATATACATTTGGTATAAATTTAATGAAAATCCGTAAAAATTTGTAGGCATGAGAGCGCTTACAAAAAGTGTGACGGACGGACACACGGACGCACAGACGCACGGACGCACGGACGGACGCCCGGCATTTCTATGTCCCCGCACCGCGTTGCGGCGGGGGACAAAAAATTCACAAAATATCTGAAAATATGATTTTAAGCACTGCTTACTTAAACATTTCGAAATTGAAATGAAAACAAGAAATTAGAAAACAAAAAAAACATCTTGACCATAGTCCATCAAATTATGTCTTCAGGAGACCAAATCCGAACAAAGAACCAGTTTTCTTTTAAATGTTTAATGGTAGCTAAACATTAGTTATTCTAGCCTTAACAAAGTAAAGGCAACAAGAATTTGTATTTCACAACCCCCCCCCCCCAGAAATTCACAAAAAAAATTGAAAATATGATTAATGGTAGCTGAACATTAATTATTTTAGCCTTGACAGAGTAAAGGCAAAGGCAATTTGTATTCCACAAAAAAGTCAAAGGCAATTTGTATTTCACAATAAATTCACAAAATATCTAAGATATGATTTTAAGCACTGCTTACTTAAACATTTCGAAATTGAAATGAAAACAAGAAATTGAAAAACAAAAAAAAACATTTTGACCATAGTCCATCGAATTATGTCTTCAGGAGAGCAAATCCGAATGAAGAACATTAGTTATTCTAGCCTTAACAAGAATTCGTATTTCACAAAACCCCGCAAGAAATTCACAAAATATCTAATAATATGATTAATGGTAGTTGAACATTAGTTATTCTAGCCTTGACAGAGTAAAGGCAAAGGCAATTTGTATTCCACAAAAAAGTCAAAGGCAATTTGTAATTCACAAAAAATCACAAAATATCTGAAGATATGATTTTAAGCACTGCTTACTTAAACATTTCGAAAATGAAATGAAAACAACAAATTGAAAAACAAAAAAACATTTTGACCATAGTCCATCAAATTATGTCTTCTGGAGAGCAAACCCGAATGAAGAACCAGTTTTCTTTCAAAAGTTAAATGGTAGCTGAACATTAGTTATTCTAGCCTTAACAAGAATTCGTATTTCACAAAACCCCGCAAGAAATTCACAAAATATCTAATAATATGATTAATGGTAGTTGAACATTAGTTATTCTAGCCTTGACAGAGTAAAGGCAAAGGCAATTTGAATTTCACAAAAAGTCAAAGGCAATTTGTATTTCACAAAACATTCACAAAATATCTGAAAATATGATTTTAAGCACTGCTTACTTAAACATTTTAAAATTAAAATTATAACAAGAAATAAGAAAACAAAAAAACATCTTGACCATAGTCCATCAAATTATGTCTTCTGGAGAGTAAATTCAAACGAAGAACCTGTTTTCTTTGAAAAGCTTAATGGTAGCTGAACATTAGTTATTCTAGCCTTAACAAAGGCAACAGGAATTTGTATTTCACAAAAAAAAAACAACCCAGAAATTCACAAAATATCTAAAATTATGATTGATGGTAGCTGAACATTAGTTATTCTAGCCTTAACAGAGAAAGGGCAAAGGCAATTTGTATTTCACAAAAAAGTCAAAGGCAATTTGTATTTCACAATAAATTCACAAAATATCTAAGATATGATTTTAAGTACTGCTTACTTAAACATTTCGAAATTGAAATGAAAACAAGAAATTGAAAAACAAAAAAAAAATTTTGACCATAGTCCATCGAATTATGTCATCACCTTAAATGGGAATGAAGCAAAGGATTCTTAAAAGAGTGAGCTGACAATAATTTGTATGTTGAAACTAGATGTGTTGTAACGCCACATATGCCCCCGCAAGCAGCCAAAACTTTAAATGGAAACATTTGTTTGATTCTAAAAGAAGTTAGTATCCCTGAGAATTACTTAATTTTCTTAAGTTCAAGAGGCATATCAGACTAGAACCGATTTCAAACTCAACCTGTATTTTCTATTAAATAACCCCCATATGAAATATCCGCTTTAGATATGCATTCCTTCAAAAGGTAGAGAGCGGAAACCGAGAGTTTGTCATTTTTTACAAAGTTCAAGACGCATAACTCTGTCAAGTCATTGAACTGGAACCACATTCAAAGTTGAACTGTATTTTCTAGAAAATGACTTACATATGAATTATTAGTTTTATATAAGCACCCCTTCAAATGTTAAAGTGGAAACAAAGAATTTCCCATTTTTTTTTTCAATGTTCAAGAGGTATAGGTGTCAAAAATCACTGGATTGGAAAAATTTGAACGCAACCTGTATTTTTTAGTGAAAAAAACCCACATATGAAATATCCTTTAAAATGAGTGGGAAGTGAAAAATGGTCATTTTTTTTCTCATTCTTTTGAAAGTTCAAGGACATAACTCTGTCAAAAACCATCGGCCCGAAACTAAATTTTAACTCAATCTGTATATTTCTGCGACACATCTGTCATCCATACATTAAATTTGAGTTGAATGAGTGCAACGGTTGTTGAGATAATGATCAGAATGTGAATTTCTAAATTTCAAGTTTAAGAAGCATAACTCTGTGAAAAATCATCAGACCAGAACGATATTGGAACACAACCTGTATGTTAATATGACACCGCAATATATTAAATTTGAGTTGAATGTGCCCAAGGGTTGTTGAGGTAATGATCAGAAAGTGAATGATGGAATGACAGAATGACAGAAAGGGCTGATAGGCATAGGGCGAGGGCATATAAATGGTTTAAACATGACCTTGTCCTTAAGATCAGGAACAAGTACTTTATACGAGTTACTGGTTTATCAAGTTTGATCTACATCAAGCAAAATGTTTTCAATATTTAAAGTAAATGACACTCCTATGTTAATACAAATTCAATTCATTAACACATTAAGATATGTGACCTCAAAACAAAGAAGGGATTTTTACTTTGTAGGAGTTATGTATAAATTTTGATGTCAATCAAGCAAAGAGTTGTAAAGATTTCCATGGGATTACCAGTGTATCAAGTTCGATATATCTATAAAAAGCATATAAAATACTGTAGAAGATGTTTATATCAAAGTACCAAGGACCTCAAAATTTGCTTAAATATATGGATAATTTACTTTACCCTATTGATAATTGCTTATTTTTAAGCATTGATTATAAGCTTGGTTTACTGTAAGTGACTTTTTACAAAGGTGGGTTAATAAAAATACTGTGATAGATAGTATTTTGGATTGGTAGTCTTTTAAAACTATCAGAACTTATGTGTATTTCAACAATTGTAATACTGAAAGATGACTTGAGTTTTTTGAATTTTTACAACTTACATCTCCACAATATTCCTTCCTCTGGTGATAGCTTTCAGCATCATGTTGGGTGAAAATTCACCCAATGGGAATATTGTTTGCATGAGGCGTCCCTCCATCTTCCATAAATGATCCTTCACTAGGATGGATAGTTCATCTCTAAAATAATTCAAATTGTAAACTGTGATAAGTTTTGATTTATTGAATAGAGGTGTTAACAATTTAGGGAAAAAATTTTTTGATAAATTTCACTTGATTTTTTGTTTATTTCGATAAATAGTATGTCACCTTAATTACATTTGATTTATATTGAATGATTAGTTACTAAATATGAAGAAGGGAAGATAACTCTATTAATTGATAAAACTCCCTCCCCTTGAACCCTTTCAAAATGCTTTCACAATATCTTAAAGCTGAACATTGCTCGTAAATAGGCACTGTCCGCCATATTTCTATTTAATCAGCGCTATCCCTACAACCCAGAAGGAAACTATCATCAAATAAACAGGTCTTTATTTTCTTGGTTAATATGCAGTCATTTTTTTTTTAATGCAGACTCAGCGGAAGTAAAGAAGAAGCTTTTTAATCATTGAATGGACTTGACACTATATGACTTTTCTGGCCCTGGAGTCAGAAGCCCTACCTGAAGGGACATAGCATTTATAATTATGGTAGAGGGCTTGCTAGTCTAAAAAATAATGAATTCAGTTTTCCTTACAGATGTGCAAGACATCCATATATATTTGATACAAAACTAAATGAGCATAGAGATGAAGATTTTCTAACCTTTAATGCATTTTTACTATATGGCCATAGAGGCCCCACCCTAGGGACTGAACTTCTCACCAAGGGGCCATAAATTTCATTATTTTGATAGAGAGTTTCATGGACATCATAACCATGCATTCAGTGTTTTTCCTCATATGTGTGGGAGAAGTATAGAAGATTTTTGAAAGTTTTGGCTTTTTCGCATACTAGTATTTGGATGTTTCTATGATGCCCTGGAGGTGGTAGAGCCATGAATTTCACATTTTAGATTAATCTTACCATAGAGGTGCTTCACACTAAAATTTGTAGCAATTCGCCTTGTGTTAAATGTTATGAGATTATCAATAATAATTGCCCTTACTCATCAAAGCAAGCAGCTTCAATTATGCCATTAACATGTTCTTCTTCATTCAAGACCTGAAAGAGATAGAAAAAGAAATCATTTGGAATTTTGTTTAAACAAAGCTGTTTCTAATGATTGTTGTGAAAGGTTAACACTCATATACACAGAAATAATAATGATATGCATGGATAATTTTGAATTAAATTTTTTAGATGAGGCATCCTATTTAACAATCTTTTAAATCTATAGACATGACCAGGTACAATACATGTCTATGGATGTCATTGCATGACCATGAAATCTTGAGTAATTTTCAGTGGAAGAAATAGGTGGGTTATTTTTAAGCGCGGCCTTTTGTTAAATCCGGCTAATTTTCAAGGTTTTAGGGTATAATTTGGATTTAGCAGTTTGAAATGAAAATGTGAAGTGGACCACAGTAATTTGCAGATATTGTAAATGGGTTTGAATAAATAAGGACATGTATACATTTAAGCTGACTAGTAAGTTTGTAAGATCAGAGTCCTTAATTGATATTGAACTGGTCCCCTTAATCTTTTAATATGTGCATACACTCTTTTCTACAAAGGATCAGCATGAAGAATTACAATTGTCCATATGTTTAAATAATATTGTAACTAATAGAGTTCAGTATCATAAAATATAGAATTGCAGCAGAATTCTTAATGATGTAATACTTACCAAATAGTGACCACATCATCATTTTCCAATTCAAAGTTTTTGAAAGCATCTAGTAAATTCTATTCTAATTTTCAATTTTTTGACTAGTTTGTAAAACTTTAGAGGTGCACGACAGGGGATAAGTTTTGAACATTACATCTGGGTAAAATTTTTAAATAAGTGGGTAATGTAAGGTTTGAAGTGTTATATGAGGGGTATAAATTGTTGAATATTTATTGCATTCATTTTGTGGTTAGTAGATTTCATGTTAATTTTAAATTTGAATTCCCTCTTATCATAGGTCTAGCTCTTATTGCCAAGGCATGGTGGAAAAGTCTTTAAAGTTTATGATAAATTCAGACTACCCAAAAACAGGATAATGTCCATATTAAAAAAGATGAAGTATGGTTATACCTCTAGAGTTGTTGAGGGGTTCGAGTTCAAACTTGCACGGTTTAAGTAAAGGTCTAGTGTTAGACAGGAAAGAAGAACTGTTTGGTCAAGTTCACAATCCATGGCCAGGTTGACCATATTCCCCCAAAGTTTTATCTCTATCGATCCCGATTGATCTTTAATTGTGATGATCTTTCTTTTGCTGGTTCCTGTTTCAAGGACACTTGACATCTGTAAAAAGATAATATCTTGAAATCAATATTTTTTCCTTTAAAATCTGAATCATCAGATTTACAAGATTAGCTGCGTGTTTAATACACTTTAACAGGAGCATAACAATTTGCATTTTTTCGAAACTTTTTTTTGGTTTGTATAGGGAGTGCTTTACAACTACAGCCAAGCTGAATTTTGTTACAGTATTATCATGATAACAGAAAAGCAATAAACAATTAATAATATTACATGGTTACGTAATAAATTAAATATTATGAAATATAAAATACTCATTTAATAATTTTTTCTTTAAATGTTAAAATAATATGCATTATGGATCATTCTATACGTATTGTATTTTGAGACTAGTGATGTGATGGTTCATTTTATCTACACTTACTCTTTCAACAGTTCCTTTAATGGACACTCTCTGTCCTTTTTCTTTTGTTTTCACTGCAGCAATTTCTTGGACTGGTGGATTAAGGAATGTTGCAATTTCTGAATCAGCAATTTTAGTGTCCACTGTGTCATGGACCTTAAAGTTAAATGAGATTTTTATGTAAAGGACTATATTTAGTTCTGTGCCCGCAAAGATGATATTCTCAATTTTGAAAGAGTAGTCTAGCTGTAATGAGTAATGTTTGTAGAAGTTTCTAACATAGTTCAGTTTTAAAGATACACATCTTTATTCCTAGATTTTTTGCTCTTTCACATAATTAGCAAGAGGCCCATGGGCCACATCGCTCACCTAAGGAACAATAAGTATGATAAAATCAGCTTAAAGGAGTCATAATACAAACTATCTAGACAGTGTAGTATAATACATGTAGATCTTGTATATAAATAAAAATCAATTTTTCCACTGGATATTCTTATGTTTATTATCTTTAGTCCCTTTTCTAACAGGATGATTTTATAGTAATATCACATGTTGAGCATTGCAGCTCTCAAAAAGATCCTAAACAATTGTTTATATATGGGATATAAAGCTACACTGAACCCCTTGTGAGACCCAATCGTCCAGGAATCATCCAGAACCCATCGTCTAAACAATATTAAATAATCACCTGGCTGATTAGTTTCTGAGAAGAACATTTTTAAAGATTTACTCTTAATATTCCTATGTAAAAATTCCACCCCCCAGGAATCATGATTTTTACAACTTTGAATCTACACTACCTGAGGATGCTTCCATAGAAGTTTCAGCTTTCCTGGCTTATCAGTTTCTGAGACGATGATTTTAAAAGATTTACTCTATATATTCCTATGTAGAAATTTGATCCCCAATTGTGGCCCCTTTCTACCCCTTGGGGGGGCGGGGGGGGGGGGTTAAACTACCTGAGAATGCTTCCACACAAGTTTTAGCTTTCCTGGCTGATTAGTTTCTGAGAAGAAGATTTTTAAAGATTTACTCTATATACTCCTATGTAAAAAGTCGACCCCCCCCCCCCCAATTGTGGTCCCACCCTACCCCTGGGGGTCATGAATTTTATGACTCTGAATCTACACTACCTTAGGATGCTTCCACACAAGTTTCAGCTTTCCTGGCCATATGATTTCTTAGAAGATTTTTAAAGATTTACTCTATATATTCCTATGTAAAAATTCGACCCACCCATTGTGGTCCAATGCCTACCCTCGGAAGTCATGATTTTCACAATTTTCATTAATTCTTAATTATCTCCCCTTGTAAGAGGGCTTGGTTCTTAATTTTCACAACTTTGAATTCCCTTAGGCTAAGGATGCTTTTTAAGAAGATGTTGAAAATGTAAAAAGTTTACAGACGGACGACAGACAAAATGTGATCAGAATAGCTCACTTGAGCTCTCAGCTCAGGTGAGCTAATAAAAAAAATTTCAAGCTATTAAAGAGGTTCGCTCCTTAGGTTTTGGGTAGCCATTTTGGGTCACCTATAGTCTGAAAATTCTGCATCACTTATCAATTCTAGTAGTATATTTATGTTTTACAATGCCAAAATAAACTATATTGAATAAAATTGTTTTTAAAAAGATACAGTTTTACAGAGTTTAGTAAGGGACTATATTTTGTGGCGGAAGGTTTTCAAGAAGGAAATGAACATTTTTCATAACTCACTAGTTTTAGAGTTCTGTTGCTTTAGCTCCCTAATTTTCAGTGCAGACCAAACTTCTAGATAGTTTGTGTATTACGATATATTCATGATGTTCTAAAAAACATATTTAAACAATATTTTGATATTTCTATCGATATATTTTGGCATATTTAGGTTATATTTCATAGAAGTTAAGAAAAATTAGCTTATTTCATGCTATATCTCAAATTTTTGAGATGTGACCCCTACTTGTTTTACTTTTAAGTGAGACATTAAATGTATGTCTATTTGTATGCAAAGTTTTTGAAAGATCACATTATTATGATTTTTTTTATTTGCGTTATAATTTGACATGTAACATCTGTTGTTGTGTTCATTATGTACTGGCCTTTGAAGCCACCAGTAAAGCAAGAATTTTTAAACTTTGACTTAGATTTTACTTGTATAGTCACTTCATGTGTTCAACCTCATACTGTATTAAAATCATAACTAAATAATAGTTCAAACTATAAATATTTGTTTGATTTCTTCAAATTATCAATTTCTATGTCAAATTTTAGCAAAAATTTCAGGAAAATTATCATTTTTGTTTGGGGCCCAATATTTCCAAAAAGTGGCATGTGACATGGGTCAAAAATAAAATTTTTCTATTATTTTCCTTATACAAATATAGAGCTTTATCATAAACAAGATTCATGGTGCATCTGTACGAGTAGCTTACAAAGATATACTACTGGTAAAAAATCAATATCAGTCTTTTTCATATATTAGATTTACACAGTGTTTTTAAATTGATATAAAATGCAACAAGTGGTTTTTTTCATTTCTTTTTTTTTTTTATTGGAGGGGGGAGGGGTGTAAAAATGACTGAAAACAGTAAATTATATTAATGCCCATTTGCCATTTGTGATGTAGTTTTATTAGAAAGACATATCTGAACAAGACACACATATATATGTGCATACATTTGACATATAAATATAACATAGACCATGGTGAGCAACCACAGCCAACTACTGACAACTGCCTGGAGTTTTACTTGCTGAGAATGATCCGTTAAGTAGCTACTCAGAATGGATATAAAATTTGAAGAAAGACCATAAGCAGAGATCTTACTTAATAATATATTAGGTGGCAAACAGTGAAAAGTCTTAGAGAGATCCATCAAAATAGCAGCCACATGTGAATTTATTTTTTTAAAAAATCCTATATGTGAAAGAAGAAAATTGTACCTTAATGCGTTTGTAATACGATTGTTTACTTGGCGTGAACTCATAGGATGTTTTATATAACCTTACTCACTTGATCGATGAATACACTCAAATGAAAAATAGTGTCATGTGATATGTTATAAAAGAGCTATTATAATCAATATTATAATATCATTATAATTATAAGCATAGGCGTCGGAATGGGGTGGGTGGGGGTAACCCCCCCCCCCTTTTTTTTTGCAAAGTTAGACATAGCCATACTTAAAATCTTTTTTTTTGTTTTGCTTGTCAAGATTTCTGATAAGGTCTAGACCCCCCCCCCTTTTCAATTTGCTTCCGACCCCACTGCAATGTATTGACAGGATTTTACTAAGGCCCACCCATTATTTTCACCTTTATTAAAAAACAACAAATGGCTACAAACCAATATGATTTTCTGTAATATTTTCTTAAGAGTGATAATACATTTATCCCCGTAACAGTAATGTGTCATAACTATGGAAACTGTTTTAAGGCTATCGTTTATATTTGTGTCTGAAAACCATCAAAAATGGTGTATATTTCATATAATTCATCGTATTAGGAGGGGGCCCAAATATTTTGTATAATTCACCGTATTAGGAGGGGGCCCAAGAAAGAAGTTGCAGCAAATTTTCTATAATTTTTCTGTACACGTACTTAACGTCTAGCGAGACATTTCTGGTGATCAATCAAAATTTCAGCGTCAATCGTAAAATTATAAGCATGATACAGAGCTCGTAGTTCTGCTAGGTTTGAGTCAATTTGAGTCATTTTAAGATTTTTAAACTTGGTACTTCCTAATCAGCATTTAAAATGAAGAAATAATAACAAAAGAAGATGAACAAAAGCATGGCCTCAGCTCTGTGTGCAAACAGAAAATTGTTAGCAAAGCTCTGTATCTTGCTTATAATTCGAAAGTAAGTAAATAAAAAATTGTAAACAATTAACAGAAGAAACGGACACAACAAAGAAAGATCACAATTTATTTTTCATCATATATATACCAATATATTTCTAGCAGTGAAAACAATATGAAAATGCTGAGCATCTTAACAAAACACGTTGCATTAATCGACCATTACGTAGAGATCGTACCGAATTGCCAATGAAATGTATAGTATTTAATAATATGTTGTAAGTGCATCAGATTTTGCTCATTTTGAGCAGATAAACAATCAGCTGTCTGATTTACCGAAGTCTATATTTGATTTGATACGTAAAAATTCCAAAATACAGGCGATAGTTCCCCTCAAGTAACGAAAATGAAACGAGAATCAAAACAAGCTAATACCAATGTCACAAGTTAAAATGTCAACGCATTGAAATATTTAACCTGAATTTACTTCACAAAACCAGCACAAATCGATGTTGCATGTTTCAAATATTCTCTTCGCACGTAAAGTTTTGCACAACCAGCAAATTCATCTTTGTCAGTTTAACCCCTGTGTCACGCGTTCATCATGGCTGCTTCGAACAAATAACTTCCGTTTTCGAGGTATGGAATACCGAACCCATAGTTATAAACTGATTGACAGCTATTATTTCTTTATTATTAGTTACGTAAATTACTCAAATTTGAAACTGAATTAGCCCATAATTTTTTGCAATTTTTATTTTCCTTTCCAAAGGTATTATGTTTGCTAAATTACTTTGAATTTGACGCATTGGTTCTTGAGAAGAAGATTTTTTTAAAATGCATCCCCCTTTTTTTACAGTTTCGAGGTTTTCTCCGCTTTGGATATAACCTGGTCATTTATTTTTGCAATTCATATTCACCTTCTTATAACGATGCTTTGTGCCAAATTTGGTTGAATTTGGTCAAGTGGTTTTAGAGAAGAAGTTCAAAATGTAAAAAGTTTACAGACGGACAGACAGACGGACGGACGGACAACGGGTAATCAAAAAACCTCACTGGAGCTTTCAGCTCAGGTGAGCTAAAAACCATCAAAACTAAATAATGAGAGAATTGTACATGTAAAACTTTTTAAAACTTTCTTTAGACTTAAGTGCCCCATAATGTAGTAAACAAGAGGCCAATAGGACTTGACGGTAACCTGAGTAGCATAACCCATTCACAAACTTGTCAAGGAGTCTCATATATGCATTTAATTAAATTTTATTCTGGAATAGAAATTTTTTTAATTTGTAATGACGACCACCTCCCTGCCTGAAATATTTCAAAAAGGACTATTAAACCGTTTTCAAGATTTTCGGGCACTACCTGTTTGAGGGGGGTCAGGACTACCCCCAGGGCCCATGACCTACATACCATATGATGCCCCTTGACACAAGGAACAAGAATATATATGGTTTAGGGGTGGTGATTTCAACCGTTTTCAAGTTATTTGTGCTCTTCCTCTTTGAGGGGGGTCAGGACCATCCCCAGGGCCAATGACCTACATACCATTTGATGCCCCATGACACAAGGAACAAGAAAATATATGGTTTAGGGGTGGGGTTCTTAATCGTTTTCAAGTTATTTGTGCACTTCCTGTTTGAGGGGGGTCAGGACCATCCCCAGGGCCCATGACCTACATATCATTTGATGGCCCTTAACACAAGGAACAATAATATATATGGTTAAGGGGTGGGGATATTAACCGTTTTCAAGATATTTGTGCACTTCCTGTTTGAGAGGGGGTCAGGACCAGCCCAAGGGCCCATGACCTACATACCATTTGATGCCCCATGACACAAGGAACAAGAAAATATATGGTTAAGGGGTGGGGTTCTTAATCGTTTTCAAGTTATTTGTGCACTTCCTGTTTGAGGGGGGTCAGGACCATCCCCGGGGCTCATGTCCTACATACTATTTGATGCCACTTAACACAAGGATATCATATCCATGCCTTTAGTTTTTCACAAATATATACAGGAGTAGAGAAGAAATTTTTCTAAGATTTAATACATTTTTACTATATGGCCATATTGGCCCCACCCTAGTGCCTAAACACCTGTCCCAGGGGTCATAAATTTCACAATTTAGGTAGAAGACTTTATGTTCATCATATCCAAGCATTTAGTTTTTCACAAATATATATGGGAGTAGAGAAGACAATTTTTTAAAATATAATACATTTTTCCTATATGGCCATTTTGGCCCCACCCTTGAGCCTGAACCCCAGACGCAGGAACCATAAAAAATGGCAACAATTGGCCTTGTAGTTTTTAAGAAGAAGTTAGAAATGTAAATTGTTAACGTACGACGCACGACGACGGACGAAAACAGATAGCAATAGGTCACCAGAGTTTACTCAGGTGACCTAAAAAATGTAATTAGAATTGTGTCATTCATGGCCTTTAGTTTGAGAAATGAAACTAAGCTTTTAAAAAGTTGGGTGTTAAACTAGCTTGATTTTTATAATGTTTTGAATAGGCCTGATGTGGTTCTTCTCTAAATTAAGCTCTCTGATGTATAAATTTCATTTGGTTATTTATATATTTTTTTTAATTACTGTTAAATAAAATTACAATGGTATAAGGGAAACTTATGCAGTGACGAGATATCACATTTTATGCAGTTAGCTTGAATTTTGGAAACTGGAATTTCAAAATTACTAAAAAACCTTAATTGTGATATTCATTTCTCCAGAGGAAGCCTATGTTGATGTATTATTTGAAGGAATACATCTTCTTTTTGTAAGAAATCCTGACCCTTTTCATAGTGGACGTTTCAGTATGGAAAAAATAGGCACCGTTACGATGGATACCATCTTGCCTTTGGTGGGCTGGGGAGATTCATACTATAATGACAATTTTAAAATTGAGGTACTGACCGATAAAGTTTTGCCTGATAATAAAGCAAACATGAAAATTATGAGAACTAGACACGATCTCGTTGCGAGCAACGAGGAGGTCTTCCGTCTGATTTTAGAAATTGAGATTTATGTTCGATCTTGATTTTGCTATTTAACAGCTATACATGATTTAAAACAGGAAAAGATGAATAAACATTTTAAGTGCCTGATACTATTTTGTTTTAGGTTTAAGAGTTTTGTTCAACAAGTGTTTAGAAATTTATCACCGTTCTTGAGATATCTCAGAAAAAATATTTTAGGGACCGGACCTTATCTCCTTATTTGGGGCCGCTAAACAAAAATTGTAAGGTTGCATGTTATTAGGTACATTATTTTGAGCATCTTTTCTTTTATACTGCATTTCAAAATATTTTTTCTTTTTGAGATATAGGTTATCACATTTTTGGACTTTTGACCCCTAAAAATCCTTAATTACGTAACACATGAGAAAAATCATTATAATGTTAGGCTACACAACTGTTAGATAAACATATTTGCTTCTATAATCTATTACGAAATACCCCTCGGTAAAGAACTATAGGAAAAAGACTTAAGAGCCCTCTAAGTCCCTAATATTAGGGGCTAGCCCCTTTTTCATGGTATCAAATGAAAGGTCATTTGATTATAAAGACATTTTGTTCAACAAATGTTCAGAAATCCGTTACCATTCTTGAGATATCTCAGAAAGAATATTTTAGGGGCCGGTCCCTTATCTCCTTATTGGGGCCGCTGAACCAATTTTTTTAGGCTGCATGTTGTTAAGGGCATCATTATGAGCATCTTTTCTTTTATACTGCATTTCAAAATATTTTTCCGTTTTGAGATATAGGTGGTCAAAGTTTTGGACCTCTGACCCCTAAAAATCCCTAATTACGTAACATATGTGAAAATTGTTATACTGCTTGGCTTCATAACTGTAAGATAAATATATTTGCTTCTATAATTTATTACAAAATATCCCTCAGGAAAGAACTATAGTAAAAAGACTTTAGAGCCCTCTAGGTCCCTAATATTAGGGGCCAGCCCCTTTTTCTTGGTATCAAATGAAAGGTCATTTAAATATAAAGACATTTTGTTCAACAAGTGTTCAGAAATTTGTTACTATTCTTGAGATATCTGAGAAAGAATGTTTTAGGGGCCGGTCCCTTATCTCCTTATTGGGGCCGCTGAACCAAATCTTTTAGGTTGCATGGTGTTAAGTACATCATTTTGAGCATCTTTTCTTTTATACTGCATTTCAAAATATTTTTCGGTTTTGAGATATAGGTGGTCAAAGTTTTGGACTTCTGACCCCTAAAAATCCCTAATTACGTAACATATGACACAATCGTTATACTGCTTGGCTTCATATCTGTAAGATAAACATATTTGCTTCTATAATTTATTACAAAATATCCCTCGGTAAAGAGTTATGGGTAAAAGACTTTAGAGCCCTCTAGGTCCCTAATTTGAGGGGCCAGCCCCTTTTTATTCATATCAGCAGAAAGGTCTTGTAAATATAAGTTTTTTTACATTACATGTTTTAACAAAATATTTTCCAGAAAAGAGATAAAGAGAGAAAAGCACAAAAATTCACGACGCTTTTTTAATGTCAATTTTCGAGCCATAGCGAGCTTTTGCGCCAGTAGTGCTAAACATACAAAACAACAATCATGCAAAACTTCAATCTTTCCTTTATCTACCGTAAAAATTTGAGCTCAATATCTCTTATACTTTAGGAGAACAACAGAAGACAAAATATCCATATAAAAATTAGAAAAATCTCAATATCTCAAAAACGGATGTGACGTCATCAATACAAAAAATTTCCAATCAAGTTCAGACCACTATCTATCCCATCCTAAAATTTGATTGAGATCGGCCGAGCCGTTCCTGAGAAATCGCGTGCACAAAAAAAGGAAGAAAAAAAAAATAATAATAATAGGGAAAAAGAAACGGAAGAATAACTAGAAACGATCTCGTTGCGAGCAACGAGGAGGTCTTCCGTTCGATTTTTAGAATGAAATATGACATCATCGACTATGATTTTCGACAACAAAACATGTTATGGAAAAAGGAGTGAAGTACTTATGCTTTATTGTATTGCTTTTCATAAGTTCTCTTGCTTTTTTAAATACTTGCATTTCTTTCAATTAAGATAGAAAAGATTAAACTTGTTTACCTCTGGTCCCTAAAAACCCTGATTGGGTAACGCAAGAGAAAATCATTATATTGTTAGGATATATAAACGTATTATACCTAATCTAGCTTTAATAACCTTTCACAAAATGGCTCTCATTAAAGGGCTATAGATAAAAGATTTTAGAGCTCTTTGATCCCCTAATTTAAGGGGCAATCCCTTTTTCTTGGATTCAAATGAAAGGACATTTAATTCTGAACACATTTTGTCAACAAGTGTTTAGAAATTCGTTACCGTTCTGGAGATATATGAGAAAGTAGGTTTTAGGGGCCGATCCCTTATATCCTTATAGGGGCCGTTTAACGAAATTCTGAAGGTTGCATTTTGTTGAGAACATCATTTTAAACAACTTTTCTTCTGTACTGCATTACAAAATATTTTTCCTTTCTGAGATATGGGTGATCAAAGTTTTGGACTTCTGGCTCCTGAAAACCCTTAATTACGTAACACATGATAAAATCATTACATTGCTTGGATACACAACTATAAGATAAACACATTTGTTTCTATAACATTTCACAAAATATCCCTCAATAAAGGGTTATAGATAAAAGACTTTAGAGCCCTTTGGTCCCCTAATTTTAGGGAAAAGCCCCTTTTTTATTGATTCAAATGAAAAGACATTTAATTCTGAACACATTTTGTCAACAAGTGTTTAGAAATTCGTTACCGTTCTAGAGATATATGAGAAAGAAGGCTTTATAGGGGCCGTTTAACGAAATTTTGAATGTTGTATATTGTTAAGAACATCAATTTGAACAAATTTTCTTCTGTACTGCATTTCAAAATATTTTTCCTTTCTGAGATATGGGTGATCAAAATTTTGGACTTTTGGCCCCTAAAAACCTTTAATTACAAAACACATGACAAAACCAATACATTGCTTTGATACATAACTGCAGGATAAACACATTTGCTTCTATAACATTTCACAAAATACCCCTCAAAAAAGGGTTATAGATAACAGACCTTAGAGCCCTTTGGTCCCCTAATTTTAGGGGCCAGTCTTTTTTTCTTGATACATGTATTAAATGAAAGGATATTTAATTCTGAACACATTTTGTTCAACAAGTGTTTAGAAATTCGTTACCGTTCTGGAGATATATGAGAAAGAAGGTTTTAGGGGCCGATCCCATAACTCCTTATAGGGGCCGTTTAACGTATTTTTGAAGGTTGCATTTTGTTGAGAACATTATTTTGAACAACTTTTCTTCTGTACTGCATTACAAAATATTTTTCCTTTCTGAGATATGGGTGATCAATATTTTGGACTTTTGGCCCCTAAAAACCCTTAATTACGTAACACATGATAAAATCATTACATTGCTTGAATACATAAGTATAAGATAAACATATTTGCTTCTATATCATTTCACAAAATATCTCTCAATAAAGGGCTACAGATTAAAGACTTTAGAGCCCTTTGGTCCCCTAATTTGAGGGGCCAGCCCCTTTTTCTTGTTATCAAATAAAAGGTCATTTAATTTTACACAAAAATTGTTAAACAAATGTTTAGAAATTCGTTACCGTTCTGGAGATATCTGAGAAAGAAGGTTTTAAGGGCCGGTCCCTTATCTCCTTTTAGGGGCCGTTTAACGAAATTTTGACGGTTGCATTTTGTTGAAAACATCATTTTGAACAACTTTTCTTCTGTACTGCGTTACAAAATATTTTTTCTTTCTGAGATATGGGTGATCGAAATTTTGGACTTTTGGCCCCTAAAAACCCTTAATTACGTAACACATAATAAAATCATTACATTGCTTGAATACATAACATTAAAATAAACATATTTGCTTCTATAATCTATTAAAAAATATCCCTCGGTAAAGAGTTACGGTCAAAAGATTTTAGAGCCCTCTAGGTCCCTAATTTGAGGGGCCAGCCCCTTTTTCTTGATATCAGCTGAAAGATCTTGTAAATATAAACTTTTTTTACATTACATGTTTTAACAAAATATTTTCCAGAAAAGAGATAAAGAGAGAAAAGCACAAAAATTTACGACACTTTTTTAATGTCAATTTTCGAGCCCTAGCGAGCTTTGGCGCCAATAGTGCTAAACATACAAAACAACAATCATGCAAAACTTCAATCTTTCCTTCACCAACCGTAGAAATTTGAGCTCAAAATCTCTTATAGTTTAGGAGAACGGCCGCAGACAAAATACCCATATAAAAATTAGAAAAATCTCAATATCTCAAAAACGGATGTGACGTCATCAATGCAAAAAATTTGCTATCAGGTTCAGACCACTATCTATCACATCTGAAAATTTAAAGGAGATCGGTTGAGCCGTTTCTGAGAAATCGCGTGCACAAAAATGGGAAGAAAAAAAAAGAATAAAAATAATAGGGAAAAAGAAACCGAAGAATAACAATAAGGTCTTCCGTTGGAAACGGAAGACCTTAACAAGAAGGTCTTCCGTTGGAAACGGAAGACCTTAATTAAATTTAGACCAGGTGCCTATCCCAGCGGCAAGGCTCTGGCAAAAGAAGTCAACCTTGCACTCAAGTCCGCTTTTTCAGAAGTATGGAAGCAAACTGTTAAGGGCACCGATGCTGAGAATAAGGGTGATGAAGAACATAGCCTTCGATTGGCTTATGATAAGATATATGATCGAATTCTTTATCAAGTAAATGTCAGGACCTTCCGTCAAAAAAATCTTATGTGTGTTCGTTTTCCCCTTTCTTTAGCCTACAAAATGGGGTTTGGACAGAAAGCCCTTTTTGTTAGAGAAAATGAAGAGGTGGCAAAATTTCTGACAGTGGATGTACTTTACGATCAATCGAAAGAAAAAAGAGATGAACTTTAAGGTTTAGGACATAGCAGATGGCTCAATATCAGTTACCTTGCTCCCAACAACATTGATTTGTTCGAGAACCTGAAACAGATGTACATGTATTGTGACATCGTAGAACCTCAAATAGTTGGTTCTAATGCCTCACAGTTGTTGAAAGTGATACCAGTAGCGACCAATGACTCAGAATATAATGAGATAAACAAGCCAAATGGGAACATCTGAATGCTGAATATTTAAAATTGAGTAAAAAAACACAAAAATTATTGAAATATTTAGTGTTTGGTCGTCATTAACGTAACTTTGCGAGTATTTTTCCGGTAATAGTGTTTTGTATTTTATTTTCTAATTCAATTGAATAACAATCATGGGGAAATGCTTCAAAGGCAAATTAATACTTTACTGGTAAGTTGTATTGCTAAAATACTAAATGAACTCAAAATTTAATGTTCTGCATAAACTGACGTCACAAACGTCAAGTTATGACAGCACCGATGAACCACGTTGTAAGCATGAATACACAGTGTACAATAAAAAGATATAACATGTATATGTCCAATTTAATGTGCATTTCTGTTACAGTTATTTAACAAAATGATGACTTCGTAAATGCTCACAAAAAATTCTTTCATACTTTTATTTTATTTTCGATATTTCAATAAAAAAAATAATCACCATATAATAAAATGTTTAATTTTCTGTTGCTTTATTCGTCAAAGAAATATATATGATATGAGTTGAATTTGGCCCCCGTAATTCGCCTTTTTTAAAGTGTTTCGGAAACATTTAAATGTAATGTAATTTTGTAGATATAAATTATATTTTCACATATTTATAGGAATAATTTGCACTTAGTTCCAATGTATAACGTCAGACAAAATCATTCAAATAACATGACATTTTTCTTATCTTTTTACGAATGGGAAATAAAGAGTGCATGCTTGAACAAGCAAAATATTTTCGTCAGTTATAAGTCTCTGCTAGTTACATCTCTGAATAAAATATTTTGTTTGTTCAAGCATGCGCTCTATGTTTTCCGAAAGACCAACTGCTAGAAAACAAGCTGTTTTATTCTAAAAATGCAAAAATGGCGGGGAATTGTCTTTCTGATATCATATTTCCTAGACAATTTGAAATTTTTAAGGCCCATTTTGATGCTTTGTGATTCTAACTCTTTGTTTTATCTAACATAATCATTTCATAAACTCAATAAAAGCCAAGAAAAACAGTGCAATCCGAATAAGAGAGAAACCAAATCACAATATTCACACCAGTCTTCAACGTTGGTTTTGTTTATATCGACATGTAGTGTTTGTATCGACGTCTCTGGCTTTACCCGAACCAACACATCAACCATGCATTACTGGAATGAAATTTGAAGTTTGATTTATAATATCACACACGCCGATACAAATTTTCGGAAAAAACCTCCTTCGTTACTCTCATTCTCTACTTCCTCTCTTACCTCATAGCGAGGACGCGGGAGACGATTGTTAAACTCTTCCAACTGCTGAATTCTTTGTTCATACTGCCTTTTCAATTCTCTTTCACGTTCTTCGTAAGCAGATTGTTGATTTTCCCTTTGTATCTTCAGAAATTCCTCATACATCCTTTTCTTATCGTTTTCTGCTTGTTTCAGTTGATAATCTTTTTTTTTAATTTCCATTTCCTTTCTCTTCTTATCGTTTTCTTCTTGTTTCAATTGATTATCTCTTTTTTTAATTTCCATTTCCTTTTGTCTGTTAATTTCAGATACCTTCGCATTTTTCTGTTTTTCCATTTCTAATTCAAATTTTGTATTAGCCGCTCTTATTTCCATTTGTCTAAGTACAGGTATGTACTGTTGTTCAAATTCATCTTTAAGTTTCTTTTTTTCTCTTGCCATTTCTTCTCTTCTTTTTCTTCTAATTTCCTGTTCTCGATGCTTGATCATTTTTTCAGCTTCTATGTACATTTTATTTGTGTAAAAGTCGCCACCGTTTTTACGAATCATATCATCAATCATATTGAAGAGTTCTTCAACTTGTTTTTGTTGATCATAACCCAAGGCCCGGTTATTGAATGCTATGCATCGATTCTTGCATTTCCTTATAATTGAGTTAAGACTGTATGGAACCGTGAGAAGATGGTCATCTAAAGTCTTTTTGTCGTAAATAAGATCATCTTTTCTTGTGAATAAAACGATGAAGTAATTAAAGGCATTATTTCCAAAAAAATCTACAAATTTGTAAATGCTCTGTTTCTCTTCCTCAGTAAATCGACAAAGTCCAAGAACGAGCAGAAAGCAATGTGGACCAGGAGATGACATTCCAATACATTTAGTTATCTCTTTCTTCACAACATCATTCGGGCTCTCTGTGTCATAGAGTCCAGGCGTATCGATTACTTGAACGTTTCTCCCCAATATAGTCGCCTCTTTACTTGTACATTTTGATGTCACGGATTTACCGGACGTTTTAGATTTGAAAAACTCTCCTTTGAGTATCGTATTACCCGTAGCGCTTTTCCCACTTCCTGTTTTGCCCAGAAGAACGATTCGAAGTTCATTGGGTTGTGTTTTGGGAACCTCTACCTGTGCTTGGTGAGTTGTTTTTTCTAAAAAAAAAAAATAAGAAATGATTTTGCCGATAGTTTAATCAAATATCAGTAATCGATTAAACTAAAATACCTCTCGTCAATTTAACCTGTCCTGTTTATATTTTATTGTACAGTTTATATAAGATATGGTACAATTTTACGTAGATCTAGAGAAATATGAAGAAAGGGGGGGGGGAGGGGCTAAGGAAGGGTTCCAACCAACCAACCTCTAAACTTCCTAATGAACTAGACAAATATTGTTAGTATTTTTTAGACCTTTCGAGTAAACTCAAGAAAAAGGGGCCAAGACAGTCGGAAACTCTATTACAGATAACTTAAAAATGATGAAGATTTTGTAATGCATTATAGAAGCAAAGTTGTTGATCGTAACAATATCTATCAGAAAAAAATCATTGCCACGCCTAATTATTACGTAGTTAGGGATTTTTAGGGGCCAGAGTACTTAAACTTTGACGCAATATATCTAGAGAAGGAGACATATTTTGATAAGCATTGTAGAAGAAAAAAATGTTTGCATTTACGATTCTAATCGATTCCATTAATTAAAGCACCAATGCCTGTCCTTATTAAGAATCTAGAGGGCTGACCCCTAAAATATTAATTCATTTGTATCTCAAAAATGAACAACAATTCTAGATAAGTGTAAGAAAAAACAATGTTAGTATTAGTGAGACGTTTCGAATGAACTCACGAAAAAGGGGCTAGTCCTTTACATTAGGGGCCGAGACACTCGTAAAGTCTAATACACATACCTTAAAAACGATTAAGATTTTGTAATGCATTACAGAAACAAAGTTGTCGGTCGTAACAATATCAGTTTGTAAAACTCATTGCCAAACCAATTGATGACGTAATTGATGATTTTAGGGGACTAAAATCTTAAATCTTTAATGTGTTGTATGTGAAAAAGCAAAACTCTTTGTTAAACATTTCAAAGGATATTGACAATCGTATACATTATCTGAAAGGGAGTGGTTGAGGGGGAATTCTTAAAATTCATTGATATCTTAATCGTATCGTTTAAAAATTGAACGGAAGACCTACTCGTTACTCGTAACGAGATCGTATCTAGTTTTCGCACTGTCCACAAATTTTGTGAACGCGATTTCGCAGAAACTATTGGGCCGATTTTAACCATTTTTTCACAGATGATTGTCACGAGTTATAATTTTATAAGGTTTTTGAAATTTTGAAATCGTCACTTCCGGTACCGAGTTTCGGCCGATTTTCTATTTTTTGGGAACTTTTTTTGTGCAAAGCTGATCTCAGAAACTATAAGAGATATTATTACGAAAATTTCAGGATAGGTAGTCTATAGTTTGAAGTTTTGCACTATTACGTTGTTTGACGCTAGTGGCGCCATATTTTGGAGCTCGCCTATTCACGAAAATTGGGTACAAATTTTTTATAATTTTTTTTATACGTTTTGATCTGTATCTTTTTATCAGTTGATATTTTATTAAGACATATATAACAAAAAAGGTAAAAAATTAGAAGTTCTTTCCAATAAAATCAATAAAAAAAGGGACTGGACCCTTTATTTAGGGGACAAGACACTCGTAAACTCTATTACAGATAACTTGAACATGATTAAGATTTTGTAATGCATTATAGAAGCAAAGTTGTTGATCCTTACAATATCTATCGGAAAAAATCATAACCACGCCCATTTATTATGTATTTAGGGATTTTTAGGGGCGAAAGTACATAACCTTTGACGCAATATATCCAAAGAAGGAGACATTTTTTGTTAAGTAGATAAAATGTCTGTATTGAAGATTTTAATCGATTCCATTAAACAAACACGAATGTCTGTCCCCGACAAGGATCTAGAGGGCTGATCCCTAAAATTTTCAATCATTTGTATCTTAAAAATGATCAACAATTTTTGATGGTTGTAAGAACAAAAAATGTTAATATTCGTGAGACCTTTCAAATAAAATCGAGGAAAAAGGGTTGACCTCTTTAATTAGGGGCCAAAACACTCGTTAACCCTATTACATATAACTTCAAAAGGATAAAGATTTTGTAATTCATTAGGAAGCAAAGTTGTTGATCGTAACAATATCTATCAGATAAAATCATTGCCACGCCCATTTATTACGTAATGAGGGCTTTTTAGGCGCCAAAGTACTTAAACTTGTACGCAATATATCTAGGGAAGGATACATGTTCTGTTAAGTATTATAGAAGAGAAAATGTCTTTATTGATGATTCTAAACGATTCCATTAAACAAAACACCAATGTCTGTCCCCATTAGGAATCTAGAGGGCTGGCTCCTAAAGTTTGTAAATATGTAAAACTTATTGCCACACCCATTGATGACGTAATTGGGGATTTTAGGGGACTAAAATCTTATATATTTAATGTGTGGTATGTGAAAAAGCAAAACACTTTGTTAAACATTTTAAGGATATTGACAATCGTATACATTATCTGAAAGGAATTGGTTAAGGGGGATTTCTGAAATTTTATTGATATTTTAATCGTATTGTTTAAATATTAAACGGAAGACCTTTTCGTTACTCGTTTGAACAAATATAAATATTGCTTTCTTAAAAGCTTGCTTTTCTAAACAAAGTTTTTCATTGGAAGTTTTATTAGTTACCTTAGCTACATATATGTAGCTCTCGGTCTGGATCCATGAAAAATTGACTACCATCCGAAATATTTTATAGGAGGGCTACAAAATTTCAGCTAACATTACCTTTAAAAATACATTTTAGAATTTGCCGCTGTTCATAAATTCATTAAAAAGACATAATTTTTAAGATTTACGTGGTAATATGTCGTTTGATATGAGATTTATGACGTCTGTTTATATTGTATTCATTAAAATTATTTCATTATTTCAACTTTGTGGGTGGAATGAAAAGTTTCACATGTTATATTACATTATAAGGGTTTTCCGTTTTCAACGGAAAACCCTTCTGTTATTCTACTGTTTCTTCTTCTTATTTTTTTTTTTATCCGCAAATTTTGTGCAGGTCATTTCTCGTACATTTGTTGTCTGATTGTTATGAAACTTTTAGGGTATGTAGACTATGTTAAGGTCTAGAGACGTTTTTTTTCAAATTTTTAAATTCACTTCCGGTTATGAGTTATTGCACTTTAATTGAAAATTGGGGGGTCTTTTGTCCAGAGTTGATCTCTGGAACTAAAAAAGATAGTTGCATGAAATTTAGCAGAATTGTTGGTAACATTTTATAGTTTTGCTGGAAAATGTTGGCAAAATGTTTTTTAGTTTTTAAGCTATTTGCCGGTAAAGTTTAAGGTTTTGGGGGGTCTGAAATTTTGTTGCTTTTTGTATAATAACCTTTAAACTAAAAATATTTTGTAAATACATTTAGAACAAAAGTTGTTTAGAATAACGAGAGCTTTCATTTGAAATTAAAAAAAAAAAGGGCTGGCCCCTATAATTAGGGGTCAGCAGCTCATACACGTATTTTTCTGATAGCAAAAATCGTTATCATTTTATGAAAAAAAAATAATTCAGTTATTGTTAATATATTAAATAATGTCATTTGGTATCAAATTGAAAAAGTTCTGTGCCCTATTTGTTTCAAATTTCATAAAACAAATATGTGTGAATCGTACATGAACGAGTTAATTTGTCTACATAGACACACAAGCGAACAAATGCCGTTTTAAGGCCCAGGCATTTACTGCATTACATTGTGTTGCGTCTTAGATAAATTGTTGTGATTCAATTTCATTTTTTTTTCATCTAGGCTTTATCATTTATGAATTCAACTACTTATTTTAAACGTTCTAAACGGCCACGCAGAACAAATGTTTGCAATGTGTCGGTGCCCTCCCGTTTGTAACGCGCGAATGTAAACAGGAACGAACGGTATTGTAGAAAAGAGAGAGCGTAATGCAGAAGATAAGTTGTGCATTTTTCGGTGTACACATGCATTTTCAAGTTACTGTGAAACATATGAACATGCACAGGGAGCAATACTACATATTTGTATAAGGAGGGATATATTCTCGTGTGAATCGTTTACGAGGAAATTCTGACAGCCACACTTCTGTCGACCATGTTGACGGATGTTTAATTTTATGTTTCCATTGATCAGCCGTTGATAAGCTACGAGTAATAAAGGGGAAGAGATGGACATTAAAGTGTGTGATTTATGTGGATGTTACTGAAGAAGGTGAGACTTTTTATTCCTTTTAAAGTTTCTTGTCTATAGTGGTTAAAATGTCAGCATGTTAACTGGTTAACATTTAGTCTATAGATGTACATGTAAGTACGTGCACACTGTCACTGATGTATGTTATTTTTCTAGTCCAGACAATATAAATCCTTTTCAAAGAATTGAATCCCGAATGTTTTACCTTTCACTTGTTTTTTTTCTTTCCTTTTTACCAGAATTTTGTGTAAATTACAATTCAATTTATTGAGAAAATCCACATGTGGCGAAAGTCATACATACAGTATACAAATATACATGTAGTTGGTACTGTACATAGATTTTCTTATGTTATGTGCATCACGTATGAATTTACAAATATATCTTAATGATTTAACATCTGCTGGGTTAAGAATTTTATAAGAATTACAGAGTTAGGTGTTTTTGTTATGGTGTGGGTGTTTGTTTACTAACGTGTAATTTTTACATTGTTTACTGGATGTTTAGACTTGCTCGAGGTTCATGGATGACTGGAAAGGATGACCGAATTTATCTATTTAAAAAAAAAATCAGATTGTGAATTTTCAACTCAAAATTCAAAGCAAGGTCTAATTAGAAACATATGATCATATTCTTGTGCAGAAGACTACAAATGTAGACATAAATACCCTGTAGACATACATGTAACATCAAGTAAATAGAATTGTATACTTCAGACTTCAGAGTTAAAACATGACTAAAAAGTCTTTAATATTTTTATGTTGTTATACTTTCATGTTAAATACTGAAATCTGATTGGTTTAGACGCAGTTCATAATATTTTCTGTTACCCTCAGCGTTAGCAACGCACTTAGCAACGGGTAACATTAAAAATTGTTACATGCGCGGAAATTATGCGCGTACGGTTCGCCGTAGAATTCACGTTATTCCTATGTAAAAACAGTTAAGTTTTCTTTAAAATTAAGACATTCAGTATAATAAAATAAATAGTGCCTGTTTGGGAGGATAACAGTTGAAATTGACACCCCTCGAAAACGGGGCATTGTCAACCTCTGTTTTGCGTCGGTTGACAATGGTTTTCTCGGGGTGTCAATTTCAACTGTTACCCTCCCAAACAGGCACTATTTATATAATGCCGATCAATGTATCATTAGAGAGGTTTAGCAGACCAACGGGTACCCGGTACATGTACTTGTACATGTAGATTACAAGTTAGAACTATGCGTACCACTCTACCAGTTCACATAATTTTTCTTTTTAAGCAGTTTTGATGTGTACTTGAATTTTCCTTGTTAATGTTTTAAATGTAATTTTTCATTTATATTCTCTTTTTTTAATCTGACTGTACTGGCAGTACTGGCATGCCAGCAGTTCTTGTCGAGGACCATTTCTCGCTGGTGCAATGTTACATCATATTTTCGTATATAATTTTATGTGTTGATAAAATGACGTAACAATGCACTGATGAAAAATGGTACTCAACGATAACTGATCGCACGCCAATATTGATTAATTACAGACAAAAACTGAAGGTTGCAAGTGTTGTTTTTTATTGAACACCATTGTTTAAAATAACTTTTTATATATGTGACGGTCAGACCGGTTTAAATACCAGTGTTCAGTTGGTAGAGCACCTGACTAGAGATTCAGGGGGCCCAGGTTTAATTCCTGGTTTGGTCCTTCATTATTTTTCCCATCCTGTTACAATATTAAGGCTTGGACGATTCTATACTTAGCCGATTCGGTACATTTCACGATACATGAGATGCGATACGATATATATCACGATAAATTGCAACTAAATGAAAACATGAATAAGGGTTAAAATTTTATTCAATCTGTCGATATATTACCGCATGTCCAAAGTTATTTTGATATATTTAAAATGAGCGTTGCACAATTTACAAATTACTTAAGTCTCATATACACTACTTTTTCATTAACAAGTAATCCAAAAGTTGTCCACACTCCAGATTTAGCTTCCTAACAGGTTTGACAACTTTACGAGGTTTTCCGCCATCTTTGTACTTTCATATTAGGCTGCCAGACTAAAAATAGCCGATATATGAAGCTCAGATATTTTTGGAAAATAAAAAAAGTTCGCATAGGTATCGTAATGTATTAATGGTAAATGTAACGATCCAAATATCGTCAAAATAAATACCGTGATGCACCGGTGCATCGGTGGATCGTTCCATCCCTATACAATATTGGTGTTGTAACCAACCCCTGGAACTGACAGGTTAACTCCTGCCATGGGAAGAGCCAGGAGTGATCTTTGAGGGTGAAGATCATTTAAGGGGGAGATGTGACGGTCAGACTGGTTTGAATACCGGTGCAAGATACATGTAGCTCAGTTGGTAGAGCATTTGACTAGAGATTCGGAGGGCAAGGTTCGAATCCCTGTCTGTTCTGTCATTATTTATCCCATCTTGTACATATATATCAGATATATTACAGATTATTATAAGAGTCATCACATGTTTTGCAAGATGCAATAATTGTATTAAAACCTTTACTTTACAACACAATACATTTAAGTGAATATTTATGTCTCTTGATATTATTTGGTGTGTTGTTCTTGACAGCATCGCATTCAAGTCAGTGTCAGCTACATTATGCATAAACAATTTTACCCGCTCCTAAACCACAAACTTTTTTTTTAGTGGATTCAGCTTACCGCTGATTGGCTGCTGTTGCAGCAGACTTATAAAATATGCACGCACAAAACACAATGAACTCATCAGAGAATGAAAAATTCATCGAGTTACTTTCAACTGTTGGAATTTGGGTATTTTTTAAAAATGTATACTAGTGACAAAACATATAATTATGTGGTTCATACAGCTGTAGCTTTATGAAGAAAATTTGGGTTAGACATATATAGCTACCATGCAAGTAAATGATATTTACTAAAACTTCCAATTTATGACGCACAAAATATACGCTACTTTTATAAAGATTGACATAATGTAATGTAACACATTCTGTGAAAAATAATCTATTAAAAATTCTTCATTAAGTTTACTTATACATGTTTTATGCTTATTACACATAGTATTGTTTTTAAAACATGTAATTTAAAAGAAAAGAAACCAAAACCCTCGCCAAATTTATTTGAAAAAAAAAAAAAAACCGGTAGAATTGATAAAACATGGTATACCAGAAGGAAATACATGTTCTTTGACGCTGTTCAGATGGGTAATATTCCTTTGTAAATTTCGAATTGAAATTTTTGACTTGCACTACAAAAAAAAAAACTTTCTCTCTCTCTCTCTCTCTCTCTTTCTCTCTCTCTCACTCAATCTTATAAGTGTCTATACCTAAGAATTATTTTTAATATTATATTATGACTTGATATGCAAATTTTTGATCTTGTAGTGCCTAAATGTTATGTCATGTATTGGGATATGTAATACTTATTACACTGCATGGTCAGTGTATTTTTTCCAGAAATAATATGCATATGTTAATGTAAACACAGCTATTACTAGTACATGTACGTAAACACAGCTAATTATTATTTTTTTATTTCAGCTCAAAACAGACTCTTGTTCCGACATGGCACCACATGGCTTTTACCTGTTGATTCTTGTGGGTCAGCTCTTGAGATTAACCTGTCACCTCTATTCACATGCATATTCCTTGTGTTCTACAGACTTTTTACCGGTAATTCAAATTAAATCGGATAATGCATGAACAATAATGGAACTTGAAGAAATCATCATCCCATGTTGTGGTTTGTGTTTGATAAGAAATTATGAAAAACAAAATTAAGGCTATATAAAGAAATTCATAATTGTTGTGAAAATTTGTTTTTCAATAAAAGTATGCAATTATGTTTCCTTTATTTTTTATTTTATAAAGGTATTTAGATGTGTTCACAGAATTGAACCCCCCCCCCCCCCCCCCATCCAATTGTCTGCATTCAGATTACATGTAGGATATGTAAATGTACATTTGACTTTGAAATAACATCTGCTATGATAATTACTATTGAAATGAACAAGAAACAACCTATTTCTACCTTTGTAAGGTATATATGCATAAAAAAGGAGAAAAACATGTCAAATTTTGAACATTTTTCATGGAAATCAACTCTGTCTCCAGCTACCTGGGTGTTTGAATTTTATTTTAATTCAAGGCAGATGTCTAACTTGTAGGTTGTATCTCACTGTTTTAGCATGGTTAGAAGGAGACTAGAAATCAAAATAGATTAGATATTCACTAAATATGATTGTTAGCTTACTTTTTTCATAAAAACAAGAAATCACAAGCAGGACAGCTGTCTATTTGTTAATTAAAATGGTGTAAATCATAAAATAAACAAATAATTAGGATCAAATTTTAGAATCATTGATGATTGTTTTCAAATATGTGTGAGAAATGACTCAAGGAAATTGCCATAAGTTTCATAAAGTTAGGTAAAACATTTTTAACCATCACTTCTTATGAAAATCAAAAGATTGGGGGGGGGGGGGTTATACATGTAAGGGTATTTCTAAGTGATGTTAAGCTTTTATCATGATTATATAATGTAGATGCATGTTGTATTAACTAAGGTTTCTTTTTAAAGGTGGTTGAACAACAATTGACCTCTAAAAGGTCATGTTAAGATGTTTTACTATGGAGAACCCTGTAAATATGTGTTTACTAATGGAAATTGGAAATGGGGGGTTCACTTAAATGGCCATATTTTTAATAAACCTCAATGGAATTTGCAATATGTGGTATTCTTCTTCTCAGAATTGCATTAGCTTTCTTATTCTAAAACAAACCGTCTTTTCATAAAATGTTAGTGTACTAAGTTATAGATACAAGGAACAGTTTCGGATAAAGAACCGTCAATATTTTTGTAAAATTGATAGTGACTGTACTTGAAGATTTACCAGTGTTGCGTAGATTCATGAAATGAACTTTAATGTTTATCAATAGTTAATGGGATGTCTCTTGTTGGAATTGGTAAGCAATATTAAGGCCCTTAATTTTAAGTACATGAGAATTAGCAGTAATAAATTATGAAACTTGCGGCTTTGACTGTTGTGTTGACTTTACACATTGAAATTGAAGGTTACAAACGGGAGGTTATATAACATGAAATGGAGGTGGATGGGATATTATATGCCTATTTAGTATCTACTGGGTATGAGGACAATAGCAAGTTTATTGTCCCCCAAGACAGCAACTATTTCATAAGGCAAAGCCAAGGGAAATAGTTGCTGTGGGGTGGGACAATATTTAACTTGCTATTGTCCAAAAAGTCAGTTAATTGGTATATTATTATACCGAAGAAAACTTTATTTGTCAGCGATGCAGAATTTCTTGATGATAAACAAATTAGAGTTATCAAACTTTGTATTTAATGCGGTGATCTGATTAGGTCCGAGGTGTTCCGAGTTTAAAAAGGAGGGAAATCAAATTTTGCTGATGAATGGTTTTGATGACTATTCACCATGGGCAGATAGCATGGATACTATTTCAAATTAGATAGAAAAGCAAGATTGTGTGGGCGCCTTCTAGTGATCAGTTTGTCCGTCTGTCCATCCGAGATCGCTTGACCGAAGCATATCTTCTCTCCCCTTGGCCCAATCTGGCTCATACCTCATCCACAGGGTTCCTTTGGTTGAAGGATGTGCAGTGACCTTGAACCATGTTCTTAGGTATAAGGTTAAGGTCATAGCAGAATTACATATATAAAATCCTGTCTGGGGCATATCTTCTCTCCCCTTGGTCCAATCTGGCTAATACTCACAGAGTGTCTCTATGGTTAAATGATGTGCAGTGACCTTGAATGAAATTTCTAGGTAAAGGGTGAAATATCATATCGGATCATCCAAAAATCCTTTTTACAGAGCATATATACTTTCTACTAACCCCTATTTGGCTCAGACTTCACATAAGCAGAGCTTTTGAGTAAAGGGTGTGTAGTGACCTTGAACCTATTTTCAAGGTAAACTGTAAAGGTCATAGTAGAATTATATTAAAAAAATCCTTGTCTGGAGTACATCTTCTCTCCCTTTGCTCCAATCAGGCTCATACTTCACCCACATGATGCCTTTGATCAAAGGATATGCAATGACCTCGAATGATATTTGTAGATCAAGTGTCAAGGTCATATCAGATCACACAAAAATCCATATTTTAAGAGCATATATATACTCTCCTTTTAGCCCCTAATTGGCTAATATTTTGCCTAAACAGAGCTTATTGGTTAATGGCGTGCAATGACCTTGAACCATGTCGATGTGATGGTCATAGCAGATCTTAATAAAATTAGTTTTAGACAGTGGATTATTTCCCGGATATGCTTAATCTTGGTCAGATTGAACAAAAATGCCTGTATGTTAGGGGCAATGACATTGAATTAGAAGTTCTATGCCAGCAGGAAAAATTTCAAGTTATAGGTCAAGGTCAAAGCAAAATTTTCTAAAATAACATCAGCTGGGCCCTTCAAAACGATCACCATTTCAATGTTGCCTGGTTCATAGAAATTTTAAATAAAAATCTTCACAGAGGAATAATAAAATTAAGTGAACTATACATCGATAGGTTTCTGACAATTGATGATGCAACAAGCACAAAGTACGAAAGGTCAACCCTTTGAAAAGCAGTGTAGAGGAAATGTTGCTCAGATTTATGTTTTAAACAAAATTGATTTTTTACGGAAATTTTAATTTTGCATTCTGGGTTAAGAAATTAGATGTTAGTTCCAGGTAAAGTTAACTTTTACCTTAAATGAAGTCAAATTTGTTAAGTCTAACTTAAACACATTCGGATTTTTTGTTAACTCGGTCTTGAAATGGTTATGTTTTTTTGTTAATTTGTACTTTAAACCATTCGAATTTTGTTAAGTCGTACCAAGAATCATTCGATTTTAAAAAAAAAATTTTGTACTTAAGTTACTTTTGTCATTAGATTAAGAACACTGCTTCTTAGAGGTATTTCTAGCATTACTTTCGACATTAGCGGAAAACCCACTCGTTGCTTTGCAACGAGCTTTGCTCTAGTTATTATTATTATTATGACATGATTTACAATATTCAAGGTTGTCTGTCATTTTCAAGCGATGATAAGGACTCTCAAAATAAAAAAAATATACGCAAAGTAAACTGCATTCACGGTATATGTTCACATTGTATGATGTGTCTCAAAAGTTCCATTTTTGGACTAGTCTACTTTTACTGCAAACAATTAATGAATGAATGGCGCGGAGTCTTGTAAATGACATTTCTATTATTCAGAATTGATTCTTTCATGAGGGTCGATGAAGGTATAAAAACCAATTTAATCTTTGAAAGGTTTGAATTGTTAACAATAATATATCAGATCGAATGTTTTAGAATGATATATAAATCTATAATACAGTAATTTTTATTCAGTTGACGTGTGAGCATGTGCATTTAGTAGGCGGGCATCCTTACACTATATTAATTTAAGACAAATGAAATCGTCCAGCAGATAGAAAAAACAAATACCCCTGGCATTTTAGTTCTTCCAGTTAACTTTCCAGACTGCATGTTATAATTAATTAATGATTTGTGTGGTAAAGGCCGCAATAATAATTCAACATAAATTATAAATTTACAATGAATGTACATTCTATTACGCTAGTACACAATCTTGTTGCGATGACCCCCCCCCCCCTCCACTCCCGGTCATGATACCTATTTCTAAATCAGGATTACACGTGCTTGCATGTGGCAGAAGACAAGCTGGAACTTAACTGCTATATGAACTTAAAGTTACCGATATCTGTATTTCTCTTTTGTAAGTATGGGTAGTAACCCATACATGGTATTGTGAAAACCATAGAAGAATGCATGATCTGCGCATAATACTTGCTTGATACAATATTGCTTTTACAATTAGACAATATGTGCTTGACTTCATATCGGAAAAAAATGCTTGACTTCATATCGGAAAAATCTGGCATGTAGAATCGGTAGGTGGGTTGGGGGGGGGGGGGGGGGGCATGATACCCTAGAAATTGAAAATTCTTTTTCTCTTTTTGCTTTTCAAGATTTGTTGCATGAGTCCCCTCCCCCCCCCCCCCCCCCCCCACACACACACACACACTTTCAAAAACGGGGCAACAGAGGGTAGTGAAATTAATAGCATTATTGTAGGCTTAAAGCTTGGTTACGTGAATGTCAACAATACGTGTATCGATGTATCTTTTTCGTTAATGTCCGATATCATATGCAATGTCAACCCGTGCACGTACAGGTCAAAGTCTAGTATTTATAATTTGTAATTATGGATGAGCGACATACATAGTAGATAATTAACAGTTACGATAAAAGTGATATATGGATGTATTGAATATATATCGTTGATGATTTTTGATTTACCAATTATTCCATCTGTTTTCTTCCGTACTTTGCACTTCAAACATTCTGTGTCTTTCTGATCATTTAATCGTCGACATCCATTGCAAATCCAATAATTTGAAGCTAGCAAAGAAAAGAAAACAATTTATATGTAAACCAATGCTTACTAGTAATATCCCCGCTCTGAATTCAATGTTCAATATAAGCAAAGTCACCATTGAACAGAAGGTCGATGTCCGATTCAAACAAAGATTGAACCCAACCCGTAGCATGCTTAAAAACAGTATGTAAAAATTCTAAGCAACTGCAATGTTCATGAGATATCTTTAACAAAATATGTTTGAGAATAAAAGCTAAAAATAAACAAAGTCGTCACTTAACAAGACGCTGACATCGATTTTATGGCATGCCTATTTAAGGAGGCTGGGGGGTCCAAAAAATGTCTCCAAATTTCACCAAATTTGCAGAAATGTTTTATGTAATCTTAATTTACATTTTAATATGAGAGACCACATCACAATCATCGTTAATTTTATTATTTATTGAATCGGAAGAAATTGCACATTATGTAAAAAAAAAATTATGAAAAATATATGAAATATAAATAAAGGAAAAAACATACCAATAGCATCACAAAAAATTTACACAATAAGAAAAACTTAACATTATTTGTAATAAAGAAAAATATAACAATTTTACCAAAAATATATGTCATACAAATGCAAATATTTTAAAAAAAAATAGCCACCAGATTATTTCCAAATTTTAACATAATTATAAGCAATTCATGTGTAATAAAGATTGAGCATTAAAAAAAATGTTGATGGTGAAATAAAAAAAAAAAATAAAAGGAAAATTTTATAACAAAATATTTGGAGTTTTACAAGTTATCTCCCTTTGAAAAGTTAGCAAATGCTGAAAACAGCTAATATGTTTTTTTGCATCTTGTAACCCTTGGTTTGCCATCAATTGACTCTTAAAAAATGCTTCAATACTATCATATCCATATCTTTCTAAAGACAATTTCAGTATGATGTAAGAGTTATAGAACATTAAAGTGAAAATCGTTTTTGTATAGAGATTAAAACGCTTTAAAATGGCAGCCACCCCCAGCCTCGTTAAAGAGTGAGTAAAAATTTAAAGCGTCCGCGGTAAATTTTTGACGAGAAAACTTGACTAAATTGTTTTCCAAATTTAGGCAAAACAATACAAAATCGTAATTTAACAGGAGTGTGACGTCTAATTGATATAAAAATGTATCCCACTATATTCCATGCCTTAACAAAGACTGTGATCAAATTTGACTTGACTATTAGAAAATTTGCTCAGGAAAATACGAAAAATCTTTTGTTACCGACAGACAGATAAAAAGATTGAACAGTTTACCTCCTCTCCTTTGGAGCAAAGGTATTGTTTTGCTTATACATGCTGCATTCACCTCGCTAAACCGTAAATGTTAAGAAAATCGGACTTTGATTCAATGTGACATTTTCGTATACAATTGTAAGATTTGTCATATATTATGGTAATAACACTAAGAAGCAAAATAATTCATACCCATTTTTTGATATAAAACTCGGTTACTGCTTTCAAATTTTAGGTCGATTTCCAATTTTGCTCATAAAATTCCTGATTTCTTTCATAAACTCTTTAATTATATTTTACTGTAACACCTTTTTTTTAATTTGGAACGTCCTCCACCTGAAATCAACATAAAAAATAAAACTATAGTTATTCAAAAAATATCAAAATATTTTAGGGAATACTTACAATGGATATACTTTTTCAATCAAATCATCGTAAATGGTAAATTTTCAAACACCCGAATAACCTGAGAAGACAGACAGGATGCATGCTTCGCCGGAAATCTTAAACAAACATTGACCATGCGGCAAGTAAACAGGTGGATCATTACGTAATGGCAAAAAGTGTTTTATTTCAGGGAAATGAATTAATGGAACCATTCTTTATTACGAGTGTGGGATAGTGAAATTCCACCGAGGGGACAAGATTCACGGTCTAGGACGATGATTTCACGAGTATATAATGAATAATAATTTTTCTCGATTTATATTACCTCAAAAAATTATGTTTAACAACTTTCTGTTATGACATTCAAAAGATTACAATCGGTTTATCCCTCCGCGTTCTTTAAAATGTGCAAATCAAAATGAGAGCATACTACAGTTTTATATTTTTAACGTAATTATTAAATGTTAATGTATCTTCTTCTTCTTGTTCTTCAGAATACTGAGTAGGGCTCTTCAAAGAGCATTAACACGTATACAAAGAAAGAGTTGTATTAAAATAATTTAATGCGACTAAAAAACATTGAATGCCATCATAACTTGCTATTAAGGTCGCGTTATAACGTAATTTTGTTTATAAATCAAGCTGTCTTCCTAGCTACTATTATGCAACATCATAAGCTAGCTAGATCGAGGTCAGTTAATTGAGCATCTTCCTATGATCGAGGTCAGTTCATCGAGGTCAACTGCATTACTGAACGAATCTTTCGATCGAAATTCTTACGCGTGAGACAAAATGTGCATTCTTGATTAACAGTTCGAACTGTTTTTATGTATGTTTGCATCTCTTAAGGTAAATGAATTGAAATAAAACTTAGTAAAATGTTACATAAATACTAAACCAAACTTATGTGTGCGCGCGTGGAAGCATTTGCCGGATGCTTCATATGGACACAATAGTGATCGGCCGGACAAATCGATCACACCGGTTATATGCGAGAAAAATATTTATAGTGTGCAGGATAACCCTCTCGGTTTCGAAATGTTGTTTGAAATATAAAAGCCTCGGCTAAAGTCTCCGCTTTTATATTTCAAAGCAACATTTCTCGACCTCGACGGTTATTCTGCAACATTCACAAAAACTAGTACCCTTTTTCTTAACTACACTACACTACAATACACCATTGTATGTATAAAAATAAAAAAAACCTCTAACGGCAAATAATAATTATTTGGTCCAGCATGCTTTTTAAACAAAATTAAAGTGTGCTGATTCCAAAAAATATGTTGGCCTTCATGAAAATGGCGTTAAGTAGCTCAAAATGGCGATTCAAAATGGTGGACAACCAAATTTTATATATATATATATTTTAAAGTCTTTTCATTATTGACAGACACTAAGAAATAATCCAGCTTAGTAAATAATCATATCTAAAGTGTGCTAAGTTTGAAAAAATTTGGCCTCCACCAAAA
Organism: Magallana gigas; assembly: GCF_902806645.1. Classification (NCBI taxonomy): domain Eukaryota; kingdom Metazoa; phylum Mollusca; class Bivalvia; order Ostreida; family Ostreidae; genus Magallana; species Magallana gigas. The sequence continues at coordinate 510,505 of NW_022994813.1, forward strand.
AGCGTAAATTAGGCGATGAACATGGCGATTCAAAATGGCAGTGGCCAGATTTTATAATTTTTTTCCTAAAAAATTTAAACTAGGGAAAAAGCATAAAAAAACAATAATAATTCAGTCCAGCAAGGAAATTTTTGCATGTTACAGTGCTGCTATCGTGAAAGTTTACAAAACTATCCTATCCTATCCTATATTCTGCATCCTATCCTACAAATAAGCTCTATCCTATCCTATCCCATACTTTCAAAATATAGGGATGCAAGTTAAATTAAACGAAATTTAAGAATTAAATGATTTTATCAATTACTGTTGTACTCAAAATGAATAATAAAATCTTAAAACCGAATATTCTTCAAGCGGGATAACGTACTTACCTGTGCTACGGTAAAATTAAATTGTACGGGGGATGGACACAATAACGTAAACAAACAGGTAAGCGAATCGATTTTAGATTTTATTTTATTTATGCATAAAAAACAGATAAATAAATTTCGATGCACTTATTGAGGAACTGTTTAGTCACATATTTTTATCAAATTATTTTCTTATCACATATAACTGAGCGTAATTCTCATTATTCGAGCGATTCGTTCGGCGATAAATGTAAACACGATCTGAATATAAATGATTCCTTTAGGAAGTTTATATCTTTTATAGTTAAACCACTCGGAGTTATTTTTAAAGAATAAATTCTTAAGAGAGGCTGTCAGTAACCATTGCGAGTTTTCTTTTAAAAAGTGGAAAGTGCAAAATCACGAATTAGAAGGAAACTTTCACACTTTTGTGTACAGTGACAATAAAATATAAAAAGGTGAAAATTTACAAAAACTGCGCGTGTGTTTATATGACAACGCACCGTGTTACCGTGAATTCATTTAATGTTGTATTTTCAACTTTTTCCCGAATATCTATGAGTATACAATATCTAAACAATTTTTAGAGTGATAAAATTAAGGAAAACAATCAGTTTATTTTAATTATCTTTAAAAAATACATAGTTCTCTCCTTATTCATAGAAAATATTTCATTAAAATATATAAAAATGAGCAAAATGAACTTCTTTTCAGACGCTATTTTTTAGAGGCGCAACAGGATTGACATTTATTCTATATGCCGTATTTTAGACAAAAATGTATGCTACAGATATAGTGAATAAAAGAAGTTAAACAATTTACTGTAAAACCCGAAACTCTATACACATGTTCCTCGCATTTCACTAAATGATTAACCCCCCCCCCCCCCCCCCCCCCCCGATATGAACTCTCTAGAATTGAAGGAAGAAATGAATGAACTCTAATATTAAAAGGAGATGGAATAATTCAATGATCATTTTGATTTACCAGTATCAAACAAACGTCGAAATCGGGGTGACAGCAAAGGTAAGACAAACAACTTTTATATATAATCTCTCGCCCGACTGACCCTACATTTTATCCTCCGACCCTTATAGATTTTTTATTTGATCGGTAATTGCCAGAATTTCCTCGGAGAAGTGGAAGTAGCTGTCTTCAAAGTATACGACAGTGTAAATTTTCCTAATTGGCAAAAACATGATAGAAAACTAATTTAAAAAACATTTTCATTGCATGAACTAACACTGTAGTGATCTATAAGTCGCTACTATCTTATTTTCAGCATATTCAGAGGTTATAAATACGGGCAACATACATTTGCATTGGAAATGACAAAAACGGTGTTTATTATTATTATTTTTAATCCTGATATTACAGTTAGTTGATAACGTTTTTAGTTAATAACTCTACAATAAATGCTAAACTTTTTAAAAACCTGTTAAATTATCTTCAGAATTAAACAGATCCTTTACCATTTGTTTACATAACGGTATTAAGTGGATCAAAAGATTAGACTAATACCCCAAATACACAGAAGGACAGTGACTAATTTTATGAATATTGTCATTGATCTATCACAATAAAGAAATATTGATCTATAAAATGTGTAAATACGTTAATAGATTAAATTTGAGAGATAAGATAAAAAAAAATTTAAAGTTTCAAATTTTTGTTAGATAGTTTTGTTCGCCTATACATGTATATTGACTACACATTGAGGACACATTACATGCAATAACAACACAAAGACCTTGTGGGAAATTTTAAATCTTTATTATTATTAATGAACTTGTATCGTACTTGTACTATACTGTGAATATACTGTTTTCCTCGTTATTACGCACTTTCTGAGATTTTAGAATTTAAAAAAAAAAAAAAAATTCCCTCCCTACCTATGTTTTTTTTTTGGTCAGGGGACAGGAAACAGGAATATACATATTTTGGCATATTAAATGAAACTTTTATTATATTAATATAATTGCACCATAACTCAACAATCGGTAAAATCCTTTAATTATCCCTGACTTACATGACTGCACTGGATGGCTGTGCACCTAACTTTCAAACAAGCAAATTTAGCACTGCAAGTTAAATGAATTTCAAACATTAAAACTTCATCTTTATGCAATTATCAAGAGGTTTTTTTTTTTAATTTGTGAATCTACAATGTAGGCAGGGGTCACCACAATTTCTAAAATCATACATGTATTAAAGTGAATTAAGAGTTAGAAATCTCTCTTGGAGGAAGCTGAGAATGATCAGTCTAATCAGGTAAATAATGCAAACATCAGAACTTTATAGGAAATCGTGGTTTTATAAGGGAGTACTGGTATTTGGGCCGATCACTATTGTGTCCATATGAGGCATCCGGCAAATGCTTCCACGTGCGCACTCATTCCGCTTGCATATGTAGTTCCTATAAAAACTTGGAGTTTGGTTTAGTATTTATATAACATTTTACTCAGTTTTATTTCAATTCATTTACCTTAAGAGATGCTCGTTAATTCAAGAATGCACATTTTGTCTCACGCGTAAGAATTTCGATCGAAAGGTTCATTCAGTAATGCGCAGCTATGATAAGGCTGCCCGATTAATTTCACATCACTTGTCTGTACTTCATAAGATATGCCGTCATAGTTAACTTTGACGTCACGATCTGCATTCCTTTCGATCGTTCTTAGGGAATGTATCGTAACGTAATAAGTGATATTCATTGTGCATAATGAAACCGCTTCATTCCTTTACATAGACACTGTTATAAATGCTACTGATACTAAATTCAATATCACCGATATGAACTATAAAAAAATCAACAGTTTTAAAGTTTCGTAATAGGTAAATAATTATTCATAAACTAACAGTTTTGAGACTCCCCCTGCTACGTGTAATCTAATGAATGGTGAAATGTATATGCATATAAAAACGGCTTGGCGCAAGTGAAAGATAAAAACAATCTTAGTATATTATACGGGAAATCGCGAGAGAAAATAAGTACCAATATTAATCTTGCTGGTGGAAACCTACCAATTGACCCGATTTTGTGTAAATCGAGCCTAAAAGGTAAAATTGTGCCTAATTTCGATGGCAGTGCGAAATGTTTTGACAATATTTCAAATAAACGAAATATTTATATAAACCCCCAGCAAGAACTGCAAAATACATTACTAATCGAAGGATTTTTCATGAAAATATTTTTGATTTATTGTCATTATTCACTTGTGCCGATGCGATTTTTATAGATTATTTACCGTGTTAGAATACACCCGTCACGTGCTTAAGAAAAATATATGACGTCACAAAAATATATCAAATATAGTGTAGGATTTCACTGTTAATTTACGTAATAAAAGTTTAAAGAAACTCGCTCGGTTAAAGTATTTTTTGATAATTAGAATAGTATCATTTTTCGATATATATTTAGCTTCGGACGGCCTTAACATAGCTGCGTGCAGTTGACCTCGATGAACTGACCTCAATCATAAGAAGATGCTCAATGAACTGACCTCGATCTATTGATGTTGCATAATAGTAGCTAGGAAGACGGCTTGATTTATAAATCATGCGCGGATCCAGAAATTTTTTCCAGGGGGGGTCCGAAGGATAATTGTGTTTGCCGGGGGGGGGGGGGGGGGGGGGTCCGAGGCATATTTTCGCGATAATTCTACTATGTAAATTTACCCCCCCCCCCCCCCGACCCCCCCTCTAGATCCGCGCATGTAAATAAAGTTACGTTATAATGCGACCTCAATAGCAAGTTTTGATGGCATTCAATGTTTTCAGTCGCATGAAATTATTTTAATACAACTCTTTCTTTCTATACGTGTTAATCCTCTTTTAGAGCCCTACTCAGTATTCTGAAGAAGAATTTAAGATACGTTGACGTTTAATTATTACGTTAAAAATATTAAACTAGACAAGGAGTTTACGAACGGCTTTCCGAAAAAAATTTTCAATATTAAATTTGTTGACGGTTTATTATGATGAAATTATGGTGTAGATTCAAAATACAGTTAAACACGCTTATAACGAAGTACCAGGGACGGACATTTTTATTTTGTTATAAGCGTAATTCGTTATATCCGTCAAGTTTACACCATGTAATAGAGTCTTGGGGAATGAAAATCACTTCGGTGTAAGCATCAATTCATTATAAGCTTGTCCGCTATAACCGTGTTTTACTGTATTCAATATTTTTTAAAAATACAATACTTTTTAAATTATTTAACATCAAACTGATCATGTTGATTGCTTCTTGCTATCAATATATCATTATTGCCGATCATTCCTTTAAAAGGAATACTTGTTTTAAAAGTTGCAAGACCACACTAAATGATATAATGAACATCTGTGGATGGTCATATTTGATATTTCACTCAAAAATATTTTATGATCAGGAACTATGTGAAACTTTAATATTAGCACATTCTTAAGGATTTTTCTGCTAATTATGCTGAGGTTTTCAAAGGTGCTCAATCATTTTTAGGGAACACCTCTGGTTTTATCCATCCAAATATGCATAAACTTTCTACCCACTAACCCTTTATAGTCTATTCACTTTGTGATTCTTTGTAGTTTTAACAGTTTTTTCCCTTTTTTCAGGAACAAGTGCATATGAATAGTCAATATCAGGATGGATTATCACATGCACAATTTTATGAGTGGCAAGAGTCTCAGAAAAATGAGTTCATCAAAAAAGCAAAGCAAGTCATGCACAATGTTCTAGAAGTTCTGATCTCGAACAGGAAGGGAAACCAGAAATGCTTTGTATTCAGAGCCAGATACAGAAAAGATTGAAAACTGAACTTTATTTATTTTACAACGATTGATAAAAAAGTTTTACAACTTAAATTAATATCTCTCGTTGGCACGGATGTTAGCGCGATGGGGTCATTGATGTAGGAGGAAGTCGGAGTGCCCGGAGAAAACCCACGTGTCTAATTGGATGACCACCATACACTATCACATACAACCACCTTCGACAATGGGGATCGAACTCGGGTTGCAGCGGTGATAAGCTAACAGAGAAGATGTTAGATACTACTGTAAGTTGGGGAGCTCAGAGGCAGATTCTCAGTTTGTTAGTGCAAGACTAAAGCTACAGTGGTTTGAGAATATATATCCCTGTGTTGACTCGTTATAAGTATTCTGCTGTACATAAACATGCTGTTGCAAATCCTATCCTTGATAAAATAAACAACTGCGAGAAGAAGTTTCAAATAAACAATTACAGTCAGTTCAAGCATATCTTTTACAACATACACCATAGCATAGCATAGCATTGAAATCTCATAGCATAGCATTGGAATCTCATAGCATAGCATTGGAATCTCATACCATAGCATACAATCTCATAGAATCGCATTCGTCATATCATACCATAGCATACCATAGCATGGCATACAACATTATTTTAACTCGGTTTTAATTGTTTTTATTTGAAAAAATAAATGTTTACATGATAGATTTGAGGTAAACTTTGGCTTCCTATTATTTTACTTCGAAATGTGTGGAACTCGTCTGTGTATGGAGGCGTTTTTGTTCAAATCTCATAGCATACCATAGCATAGCATAGCATATCATATCATTAAGCCCTTCATTTCAATTTCTCATAGCATAGCATACAAATCTTATAGCATAGCATACAAATCTCATAGCATATCATTAAAATCGCATACCATAGCATAGCATCAAATTGTAAAAGATATGCATGAAATGACTATAGAACATTTCCTTTATTTTATAATATTTACATTCTATTGTGTTTTTCCATTAAATTCTGTGATCTTCAAACGCCTCTAAATGCAACAAGTAGTCAAAAGTCAAATTGATGAGTTTTATTATGACGTCACAAACGTTGAACGCTATAAACTGCAACGTCACAAGCGAAAATCAAAGTTCACGCTTGTGGCTGTTTCTGTGGCTCTTCCATTAATATTAACTTACCCTTAGGATAAGATATGAATTTTAAGGTATGAATCACATATGCAGACGCGGCAAGAAGTTAAAAAATGTAAATATTAGCATTAAATCATGATTTTTTGAAGTATACACTCTCATAACTGCAGCGGTGTGTGCATATAAATTTTCATAACGCGCCAACGCGCGTTACTCAATTTGTATGCACACACCGCTGCAGTTATGAGAGTGTATACTTCAAAAAATCATTATTCAATGCTATAATGTCTCTATCCATTATGACAGGTGCACTTTACGTATTGTCATTGTATAAGCTTCATGTGTATCAAAACTGATCTTTAATAAACTACAGTGGCAGTTTTGAAATTTTTTAGAAACCTGTATTGTTATATTTTAGTTCTTATTTCAATGAAATGGGGGCTTGGGAAAAAATAATAGAACTTGTCGAATATAGACATCAATGGTTCCATATAAATTGGCCAGGTTAGGCAATATTTCGGATTGGACAAATCTTTAATTTAGAAAAAAATAATGATGTATTTCAAAATACGCTAATCTGGATTAGATACATGTAAGTTCTATTCAATTTTGGTAGAATTTACTTTCAATTATCATGATTATATATGACAACAAATTCTGATAATTGGAAAAACCTTGATTTTATTCTGATGAAGAGGTATAGATTCGAAAGTTGGAAGCAGTATGCATATTTTAAAAGAAACTTTTTTAGTGGAGATCTTCGAAGGCAATTTTTTTTTTCATTAAATTTATTTGTTCATTTAAAATTAGAAATGACAAATACAGTTTATGTTTTCTTTGGGCTCCTCCTAATAGCTTTAAGTAGTCATGGACCCATTTCAAAACTTTGAATGAGCCCATGCCCATAATTTGGATTTCTAGCTTACCTGAGCATAAGGCATGCTTAAAAGCATACATGTGCCAGATATACCAAGAATATGTCATTATTATTATATAATAGGTTAAATTTGTCAAAATTAAAAAATCATCTTCATACCTGTATCTCTGATTTGTTGAAATTCCAATTTTGACCCATACCATACCATGTTCTTTAAATTACCATGTACATGTATAATGATCAATTAGACATGACCTTAAGGTCAAGATGAAAGTCATGGAAGTGCACAATGTCTTTTTTCCCAACTGTGCTATCGGGAACCATGGTACCATAGAGGATACATTACTTGTTATAATATGTATATTTTATAGGAAGTTGTCTAAATTCTCAAAATTTCATATTTTTAATTTTCCATGAAGCATTTTATTTGTACTTAAACAAGTAATAACAAAATGATATTACAGAGTTAATACTGTAAGCAGTACGTTATATGTATTTTTTTTTATAAAACGCCTTTAATTCAGCGATGTTTCTGTACAAATCATTGATGTTTTCTCGTTGCCATAGAATCGGTAAATATTAATCCTTCATATTTGTAAACAGTAGACCTAAATTCATGTTCTTTAAAAGAAATTCTAAATAATCTTGTAAACAACATATAAGGAGGACACAAACTGTTATTATGCTAACAGTTGCTGGTTTTGAATGTAAAAATTCATTCTGGTAACTAAGAAGATGCTTTTCCTTAGATACCACAAGTTGATTAATTGTGGTTGATATCTACATTTTTGTATTTTCTTGTTATTGTTGAAGTAAATTAAATCTGTTGAAGTCTGTTCTCAAAAGAAATCATTTGATTTTACTTTTCATAATATGCTCAAAGCCATGTAACCTTCTCTTTTTAATATGAAAATATAGCTGAATATGGTGAAAAATGGGATTTTTCGTCGGGCCAGGAAAAAAAAAAGAAAAGTTGTTTAACTGATATTATTTTTTGAAATAAAAGTCTAAAATGTGTTTTTTCTTCCTATATGAAAGATTGTACCATATCAAGTTGTGCCTTTGAAATATCGTAGCTTAAAAATTGGTTGTTTTATTGAATTTTCATTTGTAAAAAATGTCAGGTTATTTTGGTTTCCATGGCAGCCAAGTTTGGAAAAATATTTAAATTATTTTGTAATAAAATTTTTTAATGAGTTCTGTTCATTTAACTTAAACTTATAAAAAATGGATTTTACAATTCCAACTATAAATAATTTGGCATTTAATGTGGCATATTTGACGGTTTTTTTCCAAGACTCTGGAGCCGTTACCATGGTTACAGCAAAACGATACATAAAATTGTAAGGAACGCATTTAAATGTCTCACACTTGTGTTTATATTGAATTTATCAATAATGCTATATGTAATCATAGGATTTTTTGATAAAAAAAAAATTTGCACTTTCCAAAAATTTCTCAATGATTACAGACAGCCTCTCTTAACGAGGCCGAGTACAGAACGAGTACGCACGCTTTCGCGCAGCGTTTCATTTGTATTGTGACGTCATCTTTTTGCTTTGTTGACGCCATGGCGGGATAGTTTCAACTGCAGATATTCAGCGAAATTTGTCGAAAATAACTCGTTTGAAGAGTAAAATTAAAGTCATATTGTGGAATAAAGATAAATGTCTCGAAGTATAAGCTATACTTGGGCTCGGGTCGAAAAGGTGAAGAGGGTTCAGCAAGCCTAGCCCTCTGTCACGTTTTCTTAACCCGCCTAGATATAGCTTAATTCATATATTTCAAGACAATAACCATATATTTTATATTAATGACCCTTAATATGTGATGTTATATATTTATTTATTACTTAAATATGTCTGAATGTTTTAATAATACCATATATATCACATTTTCCGCCTTTGTCAAATGAAAAATAGCCATTAACTGACAAATCTTGGAAATTGGGCATACAAAAATCAACTTTGATAAGACCCCTGGAACAAACCAGGAGGTAAACGTTTTTTTTTATTTGACCATTTGATGCCTTTCAGCAATAACTTTAATATGTAGAACAGAAAAAGAAATCCCTAGGGCAGAAGTTTAAAAAATGTGCAAATTTGGTACATTGCAAGCAAAATCCCATAGGGTCCTATGTTAATAATTAACACACTTTGAGATGACCCCTTAAACAAACGGTGTGATAAATGTCTTATTTTTTAATCTTAAAATAATAATTATATCAGTAGTAATTCTTGTAAAAAATTTCATTCAAAAATCTAGGGCAGAAAAAATTAGACCCGGCCTCGTTAAAAATTGTCCTATGGCCTTTCCACACTTTACGTATTTTATTTAGAGTGACCTCCCTTGGAAAAAAACAAAACAAGACGCTTGCTCTAGGAACGGCCCTAAACGATGGTAAGATATGATTTTCTGTAATGTTGGAATAAGTTTCATTCAATTAATGTAATTAATCTTACCAGCCAATTGATAGAATTTGGTTCTTAAAGATGAAATGTCGTTTTGTGAAGGGAACTTTATAGATCTTGCAGATAAAGCAGATAAAAGGGAGGTAACTGTTCGAACTGCACGTCCAACAGCTGATTTGGATACAGAAAGGGAATCTCTGATCAGCTGGTAGAAAGACCCAGTGGCATAAAACCGCAGAGCTGCCAAGACTTGTAGAAGGGGTGGTAAGGGACAGCTTTGTTGCGTCTGGCTAGTGGCTGATGGTGTCCGAAATCTAGCTACAAATGAAGAAGATCGTGGCGGATCTAAGGCGATACCTCTGGAAAATTTCATCCTCGGACAAAAGCTCTAAGGGATTGCTACGGTCTCGCACTGTTCGCCTCGGAACTCGCATCATATTCCACAGAAGGATACGTCTGGCAGCCATTTTGAATGATGAGTGAAACGCTAGAGACAGGTGTTTAGCAATTTCAGATATTTTGAGAAAAACTCAAGACTTTTCTCAGCTTGAGTGAGACTCACGAAAACGTGGCACACTTTCTTGAGTGAAACTCAAGAGATTTGAGAAAATTCTCAGATTTGAGTAGAAAAAGACCGTTGAGTTCGACTCGAGACGTTCGTGGCACCGGGGCCAGTTCTCGCCAGTACATTGTGACGTCATTTTATCAACACATAAAATTATATACGAAAAATGACGTCACAATGTACTGGCGAGAAATGGTACTCGGTGAGAACTGGTCATACGCCAGTATAGCACGAATAGGCCTCTATATCTAAATTGAGCTTTATACGTACATAAGTAAAGAACGCTTTTTTTATCAGCTGCAACTGTTTCCACTTGCACTGATGATAGGATTCAAAAGTTAAGAGTTCGAAGAAGGAGGCAATTATAACCGTGCTTTGAATAAAATATATTTAATACAGGAACACTTTCTTTAAACCCAACTTCAGGGATGCATATCGTTTCAAACTTTTTTTTAAACACCCATGCGAAAAGATGGACACATGTAATATTCTATTATTTTAAAAGTAAACATGGTATACATGTCAGAGTTCTTGCAAAATGAACATAATTTTGAAAATTTTACTTACTGCCTTTTGAAAAATCCATCAGTTTATTAAAGACAAAAAGCGTTTGTTTTTCCTTGGGAATCTTTTTACTCACTTCAAAATCTCTTAAAATCGATATGCCATTTCGGAACACATCGCCAAATAAGACACGGGTATCGTAGGGTTTTGTATCACAAAATGCCTTTGAAAACGATGCAGCATGCGACGATGTTGCGTTACAGCATTCTATTTTTAACGGAGTAAGGATAATACTTGAATCATTCATCTCAGCACAAATTTGAATCACGGCATCTAACAACTCCTTTTCCACGTCTCCCTCTGACTCCGTGCGTCTTTTTTTTCGACCCAGATGCCATTTTGACTTGATGTAGTCTTCTCGGGCCTTTCAGGCATGCTCGGAAGTAGGTGTCAATGACCCCACCCCCTCCCCCCATTTTTTTTATTAAACTTAATATAAATTCAACACATTTTACGATCTGTTGAAATGTGAGTTAGACTTCATTAAAGTCAATGATATACCCTAAAATATACCACACAAGCAACATACAAGGCTGTCTAGCCGATATTCCTGACAAAAACAAATCCACTGCGCAACTCGATCTTCCGAAAATAGGTCGTGGAAGTCGCGCTACAAACGTCATATAATTTTATCAATATGCATACCAGTTGACTAAAATGTGTATAAATAAAGCCTAATATTTAAAAAATCGAAATGTTAAGACTATAAATCCGATCAATATCGAATAATTTCATGAACGACACTGGCGTCGGAAGCTAATTGAAAGTGGGGGGGGGGGGGGGCTAGACTTATCCTCAGAAATATTGCGAAAAAAGTAATTCCCAAAATCATGGAAATCCTAATCCATGGGGGTGGGGGTATACCTATACTTACAAAAGAAAAAAAACATTACTTAACCAGTCTTTTTCCTCCAAAATCATGAAATTCCTTATCCGGGGGGGGGGGGGGGGGGGGGGGGGGCTAGTATGCTTCTGAATCCATCTTCTCAATCTTTCAAGCTAAAATTTTGGAACAATAATCTTTCCTGCGAGAAAAGGTGGGGGGGGGGGGGCTGAACCCTCTATCATGCCAGTTTCTAATGGTTAGGTATAACCCCCCCTCCCCCCCCCCCCCCCCCCCCCCCCCCCCCCCCCCCCCCCCCCCCCCCCGGTTCCGACGCCTATGAACGACATAGCCGTTCCGAATTAAGATAATGTTTTGACAGAAGATTCACGACAGCAGACGATGACGAAACATCGTAAACATGGTTTTTAAGTCTGCTGGTAATGCAACCAGATACTCCAAGGTAGCAGTGGCACAATATCTGCGTTGGACCAGAGAAAATAGACCACCTCATCACGATTATTTTCGTAGTCAGCACGGTAGGTATAATTTGACAAAGATCTGCCTTCCTCGGGAAACCAGAGATACATTGTATGTGCAGCTGATGTGTACAGTATGCATGCACATCAGTGAAAACACGAAGTACAACAAAAACTAAAACTTGTACATATTCTGATATTCATATTTCTTGAACCATGCTAGCATTAAGCAATAATAGTCATTTCAAACCTACCACAATCAATTAATGACAGGAAACTCCAAAATTGCAGCTCTGCGGAAAATTCGAACTGACGAATTGTGCAAATTTGCCGTAGAAATACAGTTCTGCAGCTAAATTGACTATGTAAAACTCCATCTGCATTTTTAATCAATTTATAAGTAAGAGATATTAGTCAATAACTACCCGTAACCGAGATAATAAAGAAAACATATACAGGCTACATTCAATTGTTTAACACACATGTATGTATACATGATCATAAAACACAGCAACACTAGCTGAAGTTTTAGGCATGGAATGTGAAATATTATTTTTTTTAATATTAAATTTTAATTATTATCAAATTGAATTTATTTCACTAATAAAAATAAAAAAGAATTGAGCAAAGATGATTATTATCATTGACTAATTTCATAGATCTGATGAATATGCAACGTCACTTGTATAGATATTGAATGCAATTTATAAAATTTAAAGATTACTGAAATCAACATTTTTGTATGATATGATTTAGATACGTGTAAGCATAGATACTTAATTTTCATGTACGACACTGTTTAAATTGATAATAAATTTATTAATTTTGAATTTTCCAGGGGGTTCAACCCCCTTCAACATCCATACATTTTATGGCAGCTAGTTTAATAATGGTTGGCTAGAATGAATATGGATTAAGATAATTTAATTGTATACCTACGTGTATTTTAAAAAAATTATATGTGATTTCAAAAATTGCTTTTTTTGAAAAATCAAAATGATTACTTCAGATTAATTAATGAATTGATTACATTGATCTTTTCAATTGATTTAATTGATCTAAGAGGCATTACAACTAGATTTAAATTCCTGAGATAAATTGTAATCATAGTTACTGGTAAAAACATATAATTAAATTTGTACAATAGTTTATAGGTCCAGATTTATCACATGTAGAAAGAGAGGAAGAAGTTGAGTCTGCTGATACCAAGGAATGCAAAGACTGGAGAGTAGGGAGACGAATAGTAGAGCTAGATGTGCTAGCAAAAGGACTTAAAGCCTGTGGGAAGTGTGGCTTTCCCCTCAATTTAGACCACACTAAGGAAATCCAGACTTATGGTCTGGGGTCACTTTTAAACATGAGTAAAATTTTCAATTACTATTTTCCACAGTTTACACATTTATAGCTAAGAAAATTTGTAAGTTGCTTCCCATATAATTTATTTTCTCATGACTTAAACACTTTTAAATATGTTTTGGTCAGGGTTTTATACATCTATATATACATATACATGTACATCTGGTTGAATTTGATAGAGAGAGAGAAATACAGAGAGAGACATTGATTGATGATTGATGTCTTCATATCAAATTATGGATGTTTTTTTTTAATCTTTGAGTCTGGTACATGTAGGTATTATATATTTACATGTTATTTACATGCATCATATTTTGTAGGTACAGTGTTTCAATACAAATTGTATGAACATCAATAATATTCCAATTGGAAAGAGACATGACCAAATATGGGATGCGAACACAAAACTAGCTACAGGTGTGTGTATGTATAAGTATATGTATATAGAATTTTCATTGTCAAGAAATTATATTCATTGACTTAGGAGCTTTCCTGTGGTTTTGTTGTAATGACATTTATTACAAGAAAGATATAAACCTATAACACAAAACAATGTTACTTTGACAGACAGAGTACTCTTCTAGACAGAAACTAATGAGGTCACACACACACACATATACTGTAAACGTGTTATATTTGGCGTGTACGATATTTGGCGGAAATTAGTTTTTGATCAAGTTGGCATGGATTTAAATTAGCGAATTCCTGAATGTGACTACTCTTATACATATATGCATGGCATTTAGCAATGTACTCGATTAAGCAAAAGCCGTAATCCACCAAGAGCGCTAAATAGAATACACAGCCAAATGTAGTACGTTTACAGTACATTAGGGGCACAACACCTAAAACATCTAGGGGCTGGGCATCATACAAAACAGCTAGTTCATACTACAGTTTTATTTCTGCTTACATTATACATTTATAGATTGTCAATGGGTTATGTAATGTATGTATATGTCTTTGATGAGACCCAGAAATGTTCCCAGAATGCATTTGTTGGGAATGAAGGGGTGGGGACTTGTAGAGATGCACCACGAGGGTTCTAGAACATTAAAACTAAGTATATCAAATACAATGTATTTTTCCAAAGAGTGCAGTTGGGGGCGGGGGGATGGACTAGGGGCGGGGTTTAAATCTATTGACTCCTTCCTCTCAAGATCTGAGCATGTTAATAATCATTTTCAATGAATATTAATGCCATTTTCTTATCATTTTCTCACAGGTTAGTTCACTCTGAAATTGCAGATGAGGCCCTACAAAATGAAGTCAAAGCAGTAGAACAGTATGTTGATGCTTTATAACTTTTCCTTGATCAGACACCTGATAATCATGTATTGGGACACACAAGTATTAAATCAATCGTTTGACATAATACATGTATTTCTAATACTTTATGCCAAGAAATAATTGTTGACTTTGCTTATTTTGTACATTCACCGGGGTATTACTTATAGTGACGCTTCGTGGTTTATAAAGCGTAAACTGCCCCAAGTTATGTTATATCGTAAACATGTAACATATGTCAAAATCAAATTCATTCCTTAATGAACCTGATCTATTATTTTAGGACAAATTGAAAATTTGTAGTTGCTGTTGATGCAGGCTGGCAGAAAAGAGGGAGTGGAAGATCCTATGACAGTCTCTCAGGCAAGTATTAAATCTTTACAAAATGGAGCTAAATTTTTAGGTCACCTGAGTCACCCAGGTACCTTGACTTCAGCTGATGTCCAGTTGTTGGAACCTTTGGAAAATTTTCTCTTGTGTTTAAACATAAAACGGAAGTTTTAGTCATCTTAGAACCTATCACTTTCATAGTTAAATTAGTATATAACAAATGCATTGTGATGCGTATACATGAATCAAAATAACTGTATAACCGTTTATCTGTGATCTCATTTACATAACATACACTTTGTTTCCATTTTTGTCCCTGACAGGATCTCGTTCCAAATGCATGGTGTAGTCAATTGCTGCCAAATAGCATCTACATTTGTAAGATTCATAACTGAAAGAAAAGTATCACATGTAAATGAATTTTGTTATACAGAGAAGATGTCTGTGAGCCAATGCTCGCTAGTGATACCCCGCTCTGCTGTGAATATTATATGGTGCAGACACACAAGGGTAAAAACAACCCCCACCCACCCATCCCCCCCCCCCTTACCCACCCACCCCCCCCCCCCCCTTTTTAGAGTGGGGGTTGAATTTCTTATTAACCTGTTTCAATTCGAAAAATGTCTTAAATATACATCCCTTAAATTTTTTAAAGGAGAAAAGTACCTGTCTTTTGAGTAATACCGTACATGTACCTACCTAAATGCTGACCTCTTTGGCGCATTCATCAGTATGTGATTATTGGAAGATTCAAGCTCTGAAGTTGTTCTGCAAAAGTAAAATGTCCTATTTGATCAAAATGTACAGTACAATTACTATGGGCATGTGTAAATTTTGGTATTAGTCAGACATGGATTTGTTTTTAAATACATCAGCCTACGTAATTAGATTTTTGTACATTATAAATTCTGAAAGTTTAAGATTATGTGCATTTATCTTGAACATTTGGAACATAACTGTATATATAAATATAATTAGCATACTCTTCTCTCTCTCCCTCCGTGGCAGTCTCCGTGCTTTCCTTTCTTCTGTGGCTGTACTTGTAGTAACTGTGGAAAGAGAAATGTTCAAGGCTGATCGACCCTTTGAAGTAAGGCGTATGGGGGTCGATGTGCTTGGGCCAGTATGAGTAGGGGATGCAAACACAACTTCTTCAGAGGTTGTGGGTGTTATCGTTCGTTTGTATCTAATTAAACGCATATGACATAATGAAAATATCATATCTTGATGTAACCGAACAGAAAGGAGGCAGGTGGTGATTTCAGTCGATTTATTAAGTAGATAAATAAAGCATTGACCTATAAACAAAGAAATACATTAGACATAAAATAGAGTTTTACATGTACATTTAATATGTTTAGTTTCTGAAATCTTTAACAATAAGCTACCGTTTCTCCAGTATTCATTTATAATATAAAACATGTTATGTAACAATTTAATATCTGAACCTACAAACAAGTTTTAGAAAATACTATGACTAGTTTAACTGCAAAAGTATAAACTTTGCAATTAAAATAAAATGCCCAAATCACTAACATGGTAGTAAAAAAATATATAAGTAAATATAATATTAACAAACCACAAGATGCAGCAGATATACTCTGGATTGACTGACGATGTTGAAAATGAAATACTGCCTTATTTTACTTAGTTTAAACGGTTACTTATATCAAATAGAGAATTAAATGTATTGGATAATGAAAATAAGAAAGACCAATTAAATTAGAGAACCAATGAAAAACGAAAGACTTTACTCAGCCAACTCAATCCAGTTGCGCAGTGTAACTGGCGGTTATTTAAAATTTAAGACTGTGTTTAACAAAAACGGATAATAAAATAGATAAAACGAATAAATACATATAGAAATATGTTTGATACTATCACATTTGTGTAAACCTAGGCTGCATGGATTTATGACGGTACGACTAAAAACCTGTGACAATTAATAACAATTTGAGACGAACCCTGAAGCAGCGCATGCGATACTTACACTTGTATAAGAAAATATGCAAAAGTCCCATCGCTGACGATCTTCAATTCCCACTTAATATCATTCCACTGTTGTACTACATCTCCGATGTTAACATTTTGGCTATGATACCGTCGCATTCTTTCTAGTTTTCTTTTTTTCTTCGTCGAAGGTGTTAGCTTCGGCGCCATGATTGTTTAGTCACGTAATGTATTCGTCATCGAAATGTAAACAAGCCATAAGACTCGAGTCTTGTTTACATTACGAACTATTCATCCTTACGACATTGAATTTGACTTAAATTGTTGGGTTTACTATTTCATTTAGATTAGTTTAAACTATTTAGGCATTAGAAAGAAAACTTGAAAATTTGCAAAAATCGTGTCCAAGTCCCTTTAAAACTTGTCTCTATATTATTTAGATTAAAGCTGCTTGGTCCGATTTTATATCAAATTTTATGCACGCTTTTAAACGATGGCTATGCTTAGTATATGTATAATAATAGACATTGCAGTAGTTTTACCCGTCAATTATGCCAAATTTCAATGAAGAAAGATACGTACAAAATTTGCTAACAAAACAAACGACATTAAAAGGTGCCGCATTATTTCGCCTCATGTTAAATTTCACCCCTGACGACGAGACGGGTATAGTTGTATTACGAATTTGACATCGCTTTAAATAAAGGTCGAAATGATCAGACAAATTACATATAAACATGTGTACGTTTTGTTCGCTAATATTTCTAAAGTCTGCTTTCTTTACAATCGATGCATAGCATGCGGGTTAAATAACCCCAATCATTCGGGGGACGAAACCAAGCGGTTTCCTTTTCTAAACATTCCCGTGATGCATTTTGGTTTGTTTTTTCGTTTGCCCAAAGAGAAATTATCTTTATTTACTTTCAATATTTCTAACTTTGAAAGGAGACTGATTCTGCTGGTGTAAATAGGAGAAAGTCCAAAACTTTCTAAGATAAATGATTTGTATGAAAAAAAATTTGATACTGTAATTACAAAAAAATCGGACCAAGCAGCTTTAAGTTAAAATATGCCTTCAATGTGGTAGACACACGTGAATTCAATGATTCAATCACTCCCTCATAGGCCACCGCAGCATCTTCTGCTGCAGTCTGTAAAATATGAAATTAATGAAATTATCTCAATATGATAATTAATTCTTAATAATAAAACTTTTATTTGATTTGGATGAAATAATTTCCTTTAAGAAAGTATTGGTCAAATATTAAAGATTTTATTTGTCTGTAAAAATACTGCAATGGGGGATTTGTTTTTAACAAAAAAGAATTCTGACGTAATAACTAGCGCCTATTATGGGGAGTGACATTTTTGAGGAAAATGTTATCGCCAATTTGATGAAATTAAATGTGTGATTTTAATATATAACAAGATCCAATCATACATCTCTTAATTTGAACAATCAAACAGCTTAAGTCCCTGAAACGTTCTATGTGCCCAATTTTTCCCATGCACTCTCAGTGTGTTTACAACGCGTTCGGCATTTGCTCACCTTTCGAATAGTGTTCACTTATCATTCAGTCAGATATTATATTTAGGCTTTTAACAATATTGTACATACAAATAGTTTGTTTTTTTCCTCTTGATTACCGACGAAACATAAGGGTACATTAAATGCTGTGCTTTGAGTGGACATTATGTCACGGTTTTAAACTAACTTGGAATTTTTTGCTAGCCATGTACAGTTTAAAATATAGGAAGTTGTTCTTTTGCAGATCAATCGTTCATGTATTAGAGGTTTGTGCATATTGCTAGGATTTTGATTTATGAAAAAAATACCAGCTTTTGAACTTAGTCATTTTTTGGCAAAATATTGCATATAGGGTACTCCATTTCACAGGATACGATAGGTACTATTTATCAATTCAGGGTTGATATGTATTATATTATTATGGATACAGTTCACATTAAAAAATACCCGATTTGCTGTCACATTTACAGCTTTTCACTTGTTTAAGGTTTAAATCTAATTTTACAATGCCAGATTAATGATATATAAAATATTTCTCTCCTGTATACAGACCACAAAAATAATTCAAACCTCACAATCGTCAAGGAAGATAGTCACCGTGAGTGACTCATCAGGAGAGATCGACAGAAAGTTTTGGAGTACCAAAACGAATGTCAACCCATTTGAGGCAAGTACCATGTTGGTAATTAAATCAGTAAAGGTTGACCACTACGGAAAAATCGAGCAATTTTCGACAGAGCCATGGCCCTTGGACGTAGAAAAATTCTAGTTTATGCAGTTGCCGCTCATTTTCTTCGCAGAGGATGAACATATTGAAATGAAATTTGGTATACAGGTTTATCATGATAATATCTAGGT
Source organism: Magallana gigas (assembly GCF_902806645.1). NCBI lineage: Eukaryota > Metazoa > Mollusca > Bivalvia > Ostreida > Ostreidae > Magallana > Magallana gigas. Next base: position 529,778 of record NW_022994813.1, read on the forward strand.
CAAGTTCGATATTGGGTACAATCGAGCATTTTCGACAGAGTTATAGCCCTTGGACGTAGACAAATTCCAGTTATTTGCAGTTTCCGCTCATTTTCTTACCAGAGGATGAACATATTGAAATTAAATTTGGTATACAGGTTTATCATGATAATATCTAGGTCAAGTTTGATATTGGGTACAATCGAGCAATTTTCGACAGAGCCATGGCCCTTGGATGTAGAAAAATTTCAGTTATTTGCAGTTTCTGCTCATTTTTTTCGCAGATATGGATATGAAATTTGATATACAGACTTATCTAAATAATATCTAGGGCAAGTTTGATTTAAGGTATGATAGAGCAATTTACGACAGAGTTATAGCCCTTGAACTTAGAAAAATACCAGTTATTTGCAGTTTACGTTTTTTTTCTTCGTGGATGTTTCCAAGGGAGGGGGGCATAAATGTTTCACAAACATCTCTCGTTTTATTCTGTTTAGTGGTCTCATTTTTTTAATGGACAGTGGAAGTCCATAGTATTTAAGGAGGGACTAATAAACTTTAAATGCATAATAAAAATATTTTGTTTAATTTGCTGTTAAATAGTCACATGGCAGCCTAATGGCATCCTAACGACATTGGGTGTCTTAAGCAGAGACCTAATTATGTTATATGAGGTCATATTGCTTGGTGCCTAACGCCCAATGGTGGCCTAATCCTGTTGGGTAGCAGGAAGCCGTTATTTGAAGCCGAACAGATGGCCAATAGGAGCCTAACTATGCTAGGCTATTACCTAGTATAAATGTAGGACGAAAGAATGTGTTTACTTACTGTGATATTGGTGTATAATACAATTTGTAATACAAAAGTATGGCGTTGTTCTTAATTGACCTATAAAGCTCATAAATCCGTCACTTGTGTTTCGAGTAGCACATGTTTGTGACGTGTGAGGTTAAAGTGGAGTTGCATTGCAAGAAGTAACGTATGGTGGCCAGGCATTGATAAAGAAATAGAAAACGTCACAAAATCATGTAGTGGGTGTTCAAAAATTTAAAAAAATCCGACCAAGGAACCAGTACATCCCTGGGAATGGCCGTCAGCACCATGGCAAAGAATACACATCGACTTCGCCGGACCGTTATTAAATAAGAATTTTCGCATTAAGGTTGATGCGCACTCAAAATGGCCTAAAGTTTTTCCAATAAAAAAATAACATCCTTTAAAACCATTAAAATTTTGCGTACAGTATTCGCACAAAACGGATTCTATCAGACAATGGGCCACAGTTTACATCACACAAATTTGCTCAACAAAGTTGAGTGATATGGCCAATAGTCGACTACTGTGTTTGTTGTTATGTTGAATTAAGTTGCCATGTGACACCTTCTACACCCAAGTATGTTTGTAATCCTGTGAATCAAAAGAATTGTGATGCGAGAACAATGTATTTAGATCAAAATGGCAAACTGTTTTAGTCTTTGTCAGTTGGAAAAAACAAAAGATTTTTAGTCAGGTTTCAATTTTTGTCTTACATTTTTAAAACAATAAAAATGGTGTTTAGAAAGGTTTATTATTATTTTTCTTCAGAAACATTTTTGATTAGACTGAAAAAGGATAAAAGTTTGATAAATCCTGAGTAGATGTTGTTTATATAAAATTATTTTATGATTAAGAGGAAGAACAAAATGACAGATACTTTTATTCCTTGTGACTTGGATACCAACAAAAGTGTTTTCATTGGTTTCAAATTTTATTTGTTAATGTATTGAATTTTTAAAAAATAAAAATGGTGTTTAAAAAGGTTAGAATATTATATTTTCCAGAAACTTTTTTGATTAAACACACAAAAAAGATAAAAGGTAGAAGGTATTATGTCATTCCTAAGTAGATGTATATATTAGTCGGTCAGTTTAGAACAAGTAAACGGCAATGATGGCAGGGGATATTTTCGAAGGAAAGACCCGGTCAAAATTTTGAAATAAAGGGATAACTTGATGTTTGGCTGGTTATTTGAGGGGTATAAATTGAGCTCATGTCAATTTCATTGATATATGACACTTTAATACTGGTAGCACTTTTCATCAGATATGGAATGAAAATGCGTAACTGTGGCCAAAATTTTCCATACATGTCCAATATAAACTTATCGACATCGATATCGAATTCTGAAAAAGGATAAACCAATTATGATGCCGATATCGACCGCAACTTAGCGATATCGACATTGCTTTCTACATACACTGATGAAGTTGCAAAATCAATTTCATTGTCGATATCGACGATATCCTTTACAAAATGACGATATCGATATCGACACTTATAAATTTTAAGGCTAACTATTCACGAAACGAAACGTACCGTTCACAAAGCGTACCGTACCGTTCACTAAACAACAGGTACCCTTCACAAAGCAAACCGTACCGTTCACAAAGCGTACCGTACCGTGCAAAAAGCGTGCAAGATAATTTATGCAAGACCCTCCTCCAGACGGATATTAAAGCGTATCGTACCGTACAGTAAGCGTGCAACTTCCGTATACGGCTTATTGACCTAATGTCTTTCGGTGAATACGGACGGAGATTTTCGCTGACCAGTTAAGTTCAGTATTTTGCTTGATTTTTTTTACGGGATTTAAAAACATATACTAAGATTGAAAGCTGTAATACTTACATGTATTAAAACAGTTACAAAATACTTTATTTCCTTTCTGACCGTAATCATCTCAAAACTTGCATCGCCGATTTCTTAAACATTGTAAACTATTAATGGTCACACAATTCGTGGTTATACTTTTTTTATTATTTTTATGAAATTTTTGAAACATTGGGTACATACTCGGCCTTACATAGCTTTAAGGTAAGGTTTTCGGCTTGCATTTTTTAGAGGTTGTACCAAAGTTACATACCATTTTGTTCACTATACTAAAGTCTTTTTTCTCATGAAATTCAAATGAATTTTCCAATTTTCATTTTGATGAAATGTAAACAATTTTGTGAAAATATGTACATTTTATATGTGGCTATTATGGGGTTTATTTATGCTTAAAATGTTCGAAAATAATATCACTTTTAATATCATGATTCACTTTTATTAATTTCTGATGAACTATCTAAAAATAGAATAAAATGCAACAAAAGTCTTAATTTTGGACTACTATTATGTAAACGAAAACATCTTATTTGAAACCTTTCCAAGTCAACCGATTTCAGGAAAAACGTATCTTAGAATATGTGTAATCTGATGTTTCTAAAACACTATTCAAAACCATATGATGCGGATTTAGTTCTCGTGGAAATTGAAAAAATGCTTGTGTCCTTTTATTTTTTTCATTGAAACTAAAAAAAACCGCGAAATAAAAAAAAACCCGAAATCAATTATGACGTCATATAAATTTTGACGTCATAACTGAAATAAAGGGTAGTTGGTGTTACGTCACAATGAAAATGTGTGAGTTATCTCCCTGTAACCACAAACCTTACCATAACTGATTTTCAGGAGAGAGAGATGAATGAGAGAGAGAGATCTCGTCAACCGAGACGTTAAAAAAATAGCGTATGTTTAGAAATAAATACATTATAGTTAAACAAGGGTTGAAATATTATAATATATATTTTTATATCCTTTTCAAATTAAAAAAAATCAATGCCGACTTAAGTATCGCGGACATTTTGATTTAGTAATTAATCTACAGCTAAACTTTAAACCAATTAAAAATGAAAAAAAGAAAACATTTCAGATCATGTTTTTAAAAGTATGTGGATGTGCTTTAGTAAATAACAACAAGATATTACCGTTGACTCGAGTGATTTGTACTTCAACTATTTATGTAGCAATAAATAAACAAAAGATCACTCTTACATATGTATATGATATATTATAGATATATCATCGATACTATCATATATCATACTATCATAGATATATCATAGGTACATGTACTAGCTGAATCGATATCATGGTTTCCGCATTGCGGAAACTATACATGAAACTTTAACTTCAAGTTTCAGCAAGGTTTCCATATAGTTTGAGTTTTGCTGAAACTATTGTTGTTGAAACTATTTTTGATGAAAATATTTGCGCACAGAAAGAAGTATATCAAAATTTAAATGTATAAATAAATCAGTAATAATTGACAAATGGTGTATTGTAGCGAAGAAAAAGATTAAAGTTTCTGATTGTAATACAGACAGAATGGCTGTAATACAGACAGAATGGCAGAAAAAGATACTATCAACTTTTGGGGAATGTTTTGACATCGACAGTACTTTTAACACATCGACATATAAACTTCCTTTGTATGAGCGTTGGTTATATTCCCATCGATATCATTATAACAGATGAGGAAACCGAAAAAGACATTTTCGATGGCCTTACTATTCTTAAATCATGAAATCCGCAGTGGAACCCGTCCTCTATTGTCAGTGATTGTGACATTGCAAGGAGCAATGCCTTACAAAAAATGTCTCCTGTGTATCATTTTGGAAAGTTTTAACTGTATTCAATGTAATTTTATTTTTATAAACTTTTTCAACCTTCTAAATCAATTTCCTATTTGATGACATTTTTTGTGTTTCAAAAAACTCTAAAAAACTGTTTTAAATTATTCAGCGGGAGTTGAAACATTTATATAAAGCGTTTCACTATCTTCACTCATGTTGTTATTTTTACATATAGATCTTTGCAAGTTTCATATCAAACAGGCTTTGATGAGATTCGTTTCAAGGAAAGAAAACATGGAAGGGGAATAAAAAGATGAAATATTACGACAGTGTATGAATTTCTTTTAAAAATTCGGTTGCACACTTGCCTAAGGACGAAATAAGCTGTTTTGTGCATTTAATAAATGTTTCATTATATAATAAAGACAAGTTAAATTTCCTGCCGCCACTGGGCCATTGATAAAAGAAGAAATTAAAATAATTTTCAGTCTCGCCGTTTTCTGGCACATGAAATGTCAATATTTTGATTGAGTTTAAATTTCTAAAGTTGTCCAGTGTTACTTTTGTATAAATCAACTTTTTCTACAACACACAATTTTGACATATGTTACTTACGGGTAGTGCTGAAAAATCGTTGGCATTAATATGCAGTATCTGATAGATACATACTATGCATGTTCTTAACGATAAGATTGGTACATGTAGCGATCAAGTTATGTATGGCAGAATGGCACATTCATATGCATGCTGCTGTCACAAAACATTTCGAATAAAATTATTTAAAGGGAAATGATTGTAGTTCCGCTTCATTATGAATTGAGTTAGGCAAATTATAAATTGCTACATTTACATATATATATTTTTTATTTACAGTTTTCAGAGAATAGCCGGTTCCCTCACAATGGATCAAATCGAAGAAAACGTTACTGCTTTAAAGAACTCAACAATATTTCAGGAGAATGAACATCTGCAAAACTATTTCAATATCGTGTGGGTAAGTGTTGCCAGGGTACTGAATGTAGTTCAGTTCAAATGATTGATTACTATATATATGATATAGTACTTTATTTAAGAAAATTCTAAAATGACGTGTTGTACATTTAGAAATCGGTTAGAGCATTCAGACTTCTAAACGAAAATACAGTTGTAACAACCACCGAATTCTAAAGAACCTTTTGTATGTTCATAGTTGCGGAAGTATTGAAATTTTGGTGGAAGTTATCATAAAGAGATACAGTAAAACACGGTTATAGCGAACACGCTTATAATGAATTGATGATAACAGCGAAGTGATTTTCATTCCCCGTGACTATATTGCATGCATCGTGGAAACCCACGGCCAGTCTCGCATACGCTTACTGACCGTGGGTCCTCCCATTCAACTTTTCTTGCGCTCATTAATCATTCATGCTTTTATCTGATTGGCTTGTGCAGGTTTTTCAAAAGTAAAATCTGGCCAATCGCGTAAGCCCGTACTTACTTCAATCGGGATAAGATCCAACATGGCCGAATTCACAAAAACCATCTACGGTAAGTTTTCTTTGGTCGAATTAAAGCCGTTTCAGAAAGAAACACTTAATGCTCTTTTATCTAAAAAGGATGTATACATGTATTTAAGTGTGTTATTATTTTAATACTTAAAATTAATTACTTTTTTTAGAAAGTCCGGACCTCAATCCTATAGAAAAGGTGTGGATAGAACTTAAAAGATGCGTCGCCAGGGTCGCGCCGAAAACGGAGCAAGAGCGTCAAGACTGTATCTTAGAATTCTGGAGTTCCGATGTGACACCAGAAAAATGCGCAACCTACATTGACCATGTATATAAGGTGGCCCCGGTGTGTGTCCTTATGAAGGGAAATGCTACTGGTGACGTTCCTGGTAAATTGTTTGCAGAGATATCGCGAATGAACAGTTGTGTATATTTAACTGAATAACTAACGACTGATCCAAAAGTTCGTGCGAGATCCAACGCTGTAATTGATTGACTGTGACATTAACGTGTGCGCTACAGAAGATGTACATCACTGTTTATTTGGGAATCGAATAATTTGAACGAACGACACAAATTGTAATTTTCGCAACTTTTCAAACATTTTTAACCGGGTTTTCCAACGGAAAAATCCGGTTATTAAAATGGTGAAAATGGCGGGCGGGCGGGCGGGCGGATGGGCGGGCGGGCGGGCGGCTGCCAAAAGGGTACCCTCATTGTACGGATAACTCCTCCTACAGTTTTCAAGATAGGAAGTTGTTCTTTTGCAGATCAATTGTACATATATCAGAAGTGTGCATATTGCTAGGATTTTGATTTCTGATAATTTATGAAAAAAATACCATATTTTGAACTTAGTCATTTTTTGGGAAAATATTGCATATAGAGTACCCTCATTGTACGGATAACTCCTCCTACAGTTTTCAAGATAGGAAGTTGTTCTTTTGCAGATCAATTGTACATATATCAGAGGTGTGCATATTGCTAGGATTTTGATTTCTGATAATTTATGAAAAAAATACTAGATTTTGAACTTAGTCATTTTTTGGGAAAATATTGCATATAGGGTACCCTCATTGTACGGATAACTCCTCCTACAGTTTTCAAGATAGGAAGTTGTTCTTTTGCAGATCAATTGTACATATATCAGAGGTGTGCATATTGCTAGGATTTTGATTTCTGATAATTTATGAAAAAAATACCAGATTTTGAACTTAGTCATTTTTTGGGAAAATATTGCATATAGAGTACCCTCATTGTACGGATAACTCCTCCTACAGTTTTCAAGATAGGAAGTTGTTCTTTTGCAGATCAATTGTACATATATCAGAGGTGTGCATATTGCTAGGATTTTGATTTCTGATAATTTATGAAAAAAATACTAGATTTTGAACTTAGTCATTTTTTGGGAAAATATTGCATATAGGGTACCCTCATTGTACGGATAACTCCTCCTACAGTTTTCAAGATAGGAAGTTGTTCTTTTGCAGATCAATTGTACATATATCAGAGGTGTGCATATTGCTAGGATTTTGATTTCTGATAATTTATGAAAAAAATACCAGCTTTTGAACTTAGTCATTTTTTGGGGAAATATTGCATATAGGGTACCCTCATTGTACGGATAACTCCTCCTACAGTTTTCAAGATAGGAAGTTGTTCTTTTGCAGATCAATTGTACATATATCAGAGGTGTGCATATTGCTAGGATTTTGATTTCTGATAATTTATGAAAAAAATACTAGATTTTGAACTTAGTCATTTTTGGGGAAAATATTGCATATAGGGTACCCTCATTGTACGGATAACTCCTCCTACAGTTTTCAAGATAGGAAGTTGTTCTTTTGCAGATCAATTGTACATTGATCAGAGGTGTGCATATTGCTAGGATTTTGATTTCTGTTAATTTATGAAAAAAATACTAGCTTTTGAACTTGGTCATTTTTTTGCAAAATGTTGCATATAGGGTACTCCATTTCACTGGATACATGTTGACATGGATTATGGATACAGTTCACATAAAAGAAAACCCGGTTTGCTGCCACATTGACAGCTTTTCTCTTGTTTATTGTAATTGTGGCTATGTGCTGCTCTAAAATAGAGATATGCTATAAAAGTGTATAACAACTGAAAAAGCAATAATACATACTTTGCGTAGTTTTTAATTTGAATATGTTTACGACAAATTTTATGAATGTATTTATGTCACGATTTTACAATTAATTGAAAAAAAAGTCCGCATGTATGTAATCAATAAAGTCAATCTGTTAATAAAGTTTATATCGTTTTTTATTAATTAAAAGAATATACTAAATGCAGAACTACGGCACGATCGACACCTTTCGGGCGCCCCCACTCAATGTCGTTCTCCTTGCCAACAAGGATCGAAGAGTCAGTCTTCAAAAAAAACACGGCTTCTAATGTAAATATTATAGTCACACAGATATTTAACGACATAATGAGTGGCCTCACGGACGGAAGTCGACTCGCCATGGCACAACACACAAAATCACACTGAAAAAAAATTATAACAACGTTTTAACAGTTAACACGCCTTTACTTTCTACGTGTTTAACGTATTAAGACGTAGTTCTTTGAAAATTAAATTATCAGTAGCTTGTTATGAAATGGTCTTTTGATATCCAAAGGTTCAAGCTACAAAATTATAATTATGGCGAAACCGAACAGGTAATTAAGTCAATTGACGGTCGTTAGTTGTCACCTTCTGGTATTATAAAATTGCAGAAGGATAACACGTACGCTCAACTAGGACCCAAGGTCACCCGAAAATAGTTCCCAAGTAGTGTGTATTAATGAGCACTTGTAGAACTCTTTTATCATTGAAGATACGAATGTAAATTAACTTTCTTTTTCCCTTCTCTTCAGCTTGTGCTGCTATAAGGCTAGTCTTCGAGAATGGCTCTTAGGAAACACAAGACCACTGGTAAGTTGATACCTGTATGTAGCTATAATACGGTGTGTTTCATCATAGGGTTGGTGTGATTAAGTGCGGAGGTTCGAAAACCATTCGCAATTTTTTAATTATCAGATATTTCCTTATGGTCATATGAGACGTATCCCTCCGAGACTGTATCTAACTCTAATGAGTGTGAAACTGAAAATCGGGCGTTTCCTAATTTCATAAACAAAGTACTAATTTGTTCTGCAGGAAAAACGCATAAATACCTTATTCCATCATAACTGGTCTCCGCTGAAATGTTTATGCTGCTTGTCAATAATTATTTCCGATTGTCATAAAATAAGCTCCTAGAAATTGTAACTATGATAACATTACCATTGCTGGCACGATACACCGGTATGAAATGGATGCAACAATTATAGTTTAATTCCGAATTTGTTCTCATTGTTCAGATGAAAGTGAATCCATGAATTCAATTTATAATAACATAAAACTAGTGTGGTATAGTTGACGTATAGATGCGAAAGGAGATCCCTATGACCAATGTCGTAAGCAATTAAAGATTTGGGGATAAACTCACACAACAAAAATCAACCAGATAAACCCTAGAGTTTTAATTTCAGTTATATCAGCCAGATACTAACACCAAGTTAGGAAGTGTTTTTTAGTATATTTAGTAGAAATAAAACTTAAGTCTTGTATCTCAGATTCTCACAGATGTGTAGATCTACTGAGTATCATTACATTTTGTATTTTGATAAATGATTTCCTTTTTTTAAACTTTGAATGAGTATTTATAAATACTATATATGTTTATCATATTAATTTTTTCACAATGGTTTTAAGAACTCTAATTTTATTTTTTGGGGGACTGGAGCCTGGGCCCTAAAACTTGAAAAAATAAATGATCTTTTATCAATTTTGCTGCTGTTAATAGTGCAGTAAATTTATTGATAAGAGGTTAATATATTGTTTATTATTTGTTTGGTAAAGATTTAGTAAAAGCTATTTTGACCAAATGGGAGGGGTCGACAGAAGAGAAGATGGGGCTGGTGCATGGTCTAACCATGTACGTAGCAGACCTTGCTACGCTAAGACCCGGAGAAGAGCTGAATGATCAGGTAAATTTATGTTTTATCTTTTATTGATTTTAGAGTAGAAATTCTGTCATTTATTTCGGTTATTGAATATAGATATTGTTTACACTTCCAGATACATTTATATTTGTATATTAAGACTGTTAAATATGACATACCGGTAGATTGGATAGAATAAGGCACACCTAATATAGGGTGACCCATACAGGTATATCAGGAGAAAAGTATAGCATGTGTATTAGTTGTTTTTATAAGATTATTTATATATAAAGAGAAAATTTGCTATATAGTATTTCACGATGTAGCATTTATCATGAAGATTTTATATTTATGCTCAGTTTTGTCAAATTGTAGATAATGAATGCATATATAGGCATATTAAAGAAAAAACGGATCAGGTGATCCAGGTATGATAAACATTTGAAAACAGAAACATGGAAAATATTCACTTTGCAATAAACAAATGATAGAAAAAATGAATTCTTAGAGCATGGGATTTTTGTCACTCTGATTGTATAGTGTTATCAGCTCTCTTTTATTTTCTAAAACAAAACTGTATTATTATTGTAGACGATGCTGTGTGTCAGCAGTCCAATAATAACGTCTATCATGTTGGGGAAAGGCCATATGGGGTGGTCGAAAAAGGTAAATACACAAAATGTATGATAACCATTGTCACAATAGTAATTATTAACAAAAATCTCACCTGATTATCTTTGTATTGAAAGGTTTATTTACATTTTATGTAATATGAAACTGAAATATTGACAATGACTTAATGTGTAACAAATGTTGTATTGAATTCTGTGTTACAGCAGGACATAAGAGACTGTGATGTAGTCATAGGGTGTGTGAACGTAAAGAGTTGCCACTGGGTGGCTGTCGTAAGTAGGAATCACGGAAACAATAAATAAGCAGTATAACAGTCAAAAATAGATTTATGAATTTTTGGTAATTTAGTATGTAAAATAACTCTGCTTTCTTTTTCATTCTGAAAATTATTCTACATAGATGTAGCATTTAGAAAATATTGATACTATTAAGGATGTTATTATTATAATGATTTTATAGAATTTAAAAAAAAAAAGTTAAGCCTAAAGCTTCAATCATTTAAAATATGCTTTCAGAAAGATCATATGTTACAGGTTCTTGATGTGCAACATAAACGTTGTTATGTTATGGATCCACTCCATAAGACTAAAAGTCTTCGGCTATACTCAAAACATTTAAAGTAAGTTTATCATGTTTATTTATATGAAGAATGTCAACTATGAATACTAACATGGAATGAATATATATTTAAATAAAGAAAGGACAAGTTGTAAGATATGTTTATCTGTTGAAAGTTAACTGTGCATGTTCCTATAATGTATATAAAGACCACATCAATGCATTTTTTGTTCAATGTAGAACCAAAGAAAGAGTAGTGAAAACTTTGACTGAATTTTGTAGCTCTTTCCCTAAAACAATGGGTTATGAAGAGTGGCACCTAAGTTGCCCTACAGATATCCCATACAGCAGGACTTCACATCCTGTGGGATTTTTTTGTTTAAAGGTATATGAATTATTAGGGATGTCAAATTGGTCAGTATTTGATAATTGTTTACTTGTACAATTCCCGTATCAAGTATACGGGTACTCTTTGAGAATGTAAATAATAGTCTTATTTTCTAGAGCCAAAACAGTCTGCAACTCTGTTTTTTATCACTTTCATAATGCATGAATAAATACATAGAGTCTAACGAAATGATTGTCTGTGATAAATTTATTTAGCAAAAATAAAAAGGACATCAATTAATACACCAATAATTAAAATGGTTTACAATTCCTAATGTTTACGCAGATGATTTGATTAATGCAAGATGGAAACAATCGTCTTGCAGGTTTGTAATAAGAACGCTAGTCAAATATTATCTCATATAGTGGTTGTTTACCTTGTATTCTTTATTTTTTTTTCAATTTTGTAAAAATATTTATTTACTTATTCTACGTACATGTACATGTAGATAGCAAAATGTCTTTGCATTTTCATTTTTGCTACAGTATATTAGATAAAATAAAAGTGATTTAAAAATAATGGACCATAAAAACGATGTTCACAGAAAGAAATCATTTAAGCCATTAAAAAATAATGACCAAAATAAAAGACATCAACTGTATACCAGATGTAACTGCATACAGGTTATGATGATGGCATGATAATGACGTACACGTGTATATGCAATTTTAAGTTCGAAAAAGTTTTTGATAAGTGTATGTACTTTGAAATAACAGAAAAATATACATCTGTGTAATCTAATACACGTTTTAGTATTAGATACTCGTACATTCCATCAAGTATCTTGTTAAAAGGAAATGGTTTACATCCCTGAAAATTTACAAGTCTGTTGCTATCTATAATGCTTACATTTACTGAAGTTTAATAACATGCACAGTGATGTTGGAATGTTGGTGGCCAAGTAGCTTAGTTTCGGATTTTGGTATGTACATGTATCTATCTCCACTTTTCCTTCCTTTAATATAATTTGTTTTTCTTTTCTAGAATGACAACTCATATGTAGATATGTAAGACGTATTGACACAACCCCATTGGAATTGATGATGAGAGACAATGTAGAAGTTTAAATTATCCTTAGCACTGCGTAAGGTTTTGCCATTTAAAAAAGAATAATTTGAATGAAATACAGAATCTTTCCAAATGTAAATCTTCATTTTATAAACAAAATGCATGTACAGCTGCGGACCCAATTTTTTCCTGCCCGGGGGAACGAGGGGGGTGTCTTTAAAAAAATCGAACCTGTGGCATAATGTACAGTATTTGTTTTTATTTTAGCAAATTTATCGAGTTAAGCCGTAAGACTTTAATGAAATGGTTTCTCATTGGAGCTAAGAAATTACTGAAAGGAAGTATTTCTGTTGACAAACAGACTCAACGTTTTATCGAAAAACACCGTGATGAACGTAAAAGAGAGAAGCTGGGTAAAAAAGAGAAATTGATTGTTAAGTTACCTTTCAAGAAAAAGGACCCAACTCCTTAAACCTCTGTAATGAGGAAAGAATTATCCTAGTGGATTCAGGGGCAAGTTGACTGATATCATCAAAATCAAGATGTCGCTCTTCCTTATGCTGAGGATGGTGCTCCAACTTTTCCCATTATCAATGCTAAGGCTATCAAAAGAATGGACAGGGCCATGCAATGTCCTGTAAGAGTAGCCAGAACCTCAGCAAATGTAATGGCCTCTACCCTCATTGTGAGGAATTGTTTCTCCAGAGCTAAAAGGACTGCATGGTGCACTGTATGATTGATTGCAAGTATGCAACGAAATCTTCCGAACACTCACGGTATGCTTCATAGCAAGACTTTAAAAGTTTCTCATAAGTGTCTGCATTTGGTCTGCTGATAGATCTTAAGTCGAGTAGCTTAATGTCATCTATGCATCCATCAATCTCACGTTTGATTTCAGGAATCTTAAACAGGTGTCTAATAACTGTTGACTAATATAATTCTTGTCCATATGTTGACAAAGGCCGCACACGAGTCATCTCTCTCCTCGATTCTGTCTCCAGTTTCAGGCTCATCTTGACCGACGATGAAAGCCAGATATTTTCACTGTGCAGTTATAAGACCGAAAAATCTGTCTTGTTTTTCAGTTTATTGTTGCCTCCTCGTGAGAGGGTGAAAATACTGAAAATAACAACAAATAACATAAGTACATACCCGCATAAACATTATTATACAGATGACAAATGTAATTAGCAGTTAAAAATACATGTAGCAGATCCACATTTTACACTATGCCAAAATTCGAAAAACCATGAATGTGGAAGTTTTACACTGTAAAATCATTAGTTGCACATTTGTCAAGCACACTTTTCTGATAAAACATTTTCATAGAAACTTGTACTGTCTAAATGATAAATCTGGCATATATAACAAAATTATAGATGACAAAGCCATGTTTTACACTATCCTATACACACTTGCAACACGAGGTTTTTAAAGATGAAGTATCTATGCAAGAAATATGATGCAAAATATGTAAAAGAACGTTTACGCACGGCATCTGTAGTATTGTTAACAAAATGCATATAAACTAAACTTACTCTTTGGCTCACAAAGCATTGGAGGACAAAAATAATAACGTAAACATTTTCGGCGGTATTGTAGCACTACCTTCTATAAAACAAAACCAATAACGGAGGGTAAACAAAGTAGAACAATTCCGGAATAACAATTCCGCCACACAAGGAGATCTGCCCATCTTGCTCTAATTCCACCTCCACCAACTCGCCAAATTGTAAATGAACAAAAAAGTCAAGGTACAAACCCCAAGAAGATTTGGATAAAACAATTGATTATTTGATGGAGTTAAATGTTTAACAATGTTTACTGTTGGTTGACGCTTTTAGTTATGGGTTATACATGTATTTTTGTCACTTCTTTCTCATTGAGATGCTCTCAAAGGGGTATTGATACTTAAATGTAAAACTTAGACACACTTTTGGGTCTAAAATTAGGTCAATCATTTTAAAAAATTGGGTGCAATTATCTGTTTTCATGAACAAGGTGTGCAATTTGTATTTAATGCATCTTGGATGTTCTCATTTAACACATTATAATAAAACAAGTAAAAGATTCCAAACGTATATAATATTTGGTTTTGAATTATTTAAGGTAAACATTGTGACTGATCAATAAAAGTTCTTTGTTTTAAAAGTAATTGCTGTAAATTGGTGACTTTGCCACAATAAAATTCAACTTACTAAGATAAACAACATAATAACATACTGAATTGTGATGTTTATGGATGATAAATTACAACATTCCATATTTAAGACATGTTGTTTCTTGTTGTGTTTGGAAAATCAGGTATCAACCCAAACGTCCACCAACAAAACCTCTGTATTGGCCAAAACTGTCTGGATAATGATCTCTGATTTTCAAAACACAACAACTAGGAATAACACGGCGATTCCCAGCCCCTAGATGCCCATGCCGCAAAAGAATAAACTGTCTGTAGGCAGCGTTTCGGTTGCTCTTGTTAAGATCCCGGTCCTCTCCAGCAGCGAGAATATCCTGTCTACCAAAAAAAATACTGGTCACAATACTTTATGAAATGTATATTTACATAAAAAGGTTTTGCTGTATTAAAGGATCAAGCACTATGAAGTAAAAATCCTGAAATGATAGCACATTTGGTAGATTTGAATTGCATCTGAGTACATACTTAATCATATTTTTTATGAACTTCATAAAATGAAGAAAAAAATACCAGTTGTGAGGAGATGCAGTTCACAGGAGTTTGTCTGCAGCACTCTCTCTCTCCTCTTCTGCACAGGGGCCAAGCCCGTTTTAACATTAATGTCAATGTAACCATAAATATAGAAAGGAGTCGAACACTGACCCAAATAAAAAACTACCAGCTCGCTTCAAAAGCCTTATAAATATATTAACTTTTAAAACACTCGCAATATGCATGTATTTTTCGGATAAAGTATTGGCCCGAGATACACTCATGCCGAATTTCAAATTGATGGGTCTTAAAATAGCGGAGATATACGTCATTATTCTCTCGAAGTCGCCAGTTCATTTACCGGTCCAGGGCTCACGATGGGATTTTGCCTCTGACAACAGCAGTATTGCAACAAGTCGAGAAACATTCGCACTAATCAAGGCTCCCAAACATAAAAAAAGTTTGAAAAATATGATGACTTGATTGAACCTGTTATATCACAGTGGCGGATCCAGGAATTTGAAAACGGGGGGGGGGGGGGGGGGGGGGGGTTGTATGGAGGGCCAATTTTTACTTATTTTCCCGTCATTTTAGTCACTAGAAATGTTACCAAAATGTTATGAGACATTTAATTTTGAAGTAACAAAAGCTGCAGAAGGTTTCAATTGAGCTCTTACAAATAAGAAGTATTTATTTCATTGTATCTGGGATAAGACTTTTAACTAAATTTTGTTCATTTTGTAGGCTTTTGCAATTTTACTCAATAATATTGTTATTTGTCATAATTGTCCAGGAAAAAATTTGCACCAATGAGTTTGTCGGTCGTAAATAATTAAAATAAATAAAAACAAGACATACTTCAAAATATCGTACACAATTATAGCTGTTTTATTTAAATGGATTGTGAGACACCATTCTTCTTGGGTTTTTGTTAATGAAGATGTCGACAATTTTCTTGTAGTCTAGGGGAATATCTCTGTGAATTTGGAGAAGAGTAAGGGCGTTTAACCGGTCCTGTCCCATAGTACTTCTCTGGGACGATTTAATACGTTTTATTGCTGAGTTTCCTCGTTCAACAGTAGCACTCGACACAGGAATAAGTAATAGAAAAGTAATTATTCTGTGAATATTATGTACTACATAAACCGTGTCTTACACAAGAAGTCCACTCGTACACAAGTTGAGCCGTTCCTATTTTTTTTTATTACTAAACTATATCGAATGAAATAACACTTCTACATGAATATGCCTACAAATTATAAATCTTTGTATTTTTCATTTTACAAATTGAATTTAATATTAAAGCAAAGCATGACTTATATGATCAGAAAAAAATCATCCACAAAAAAAAAAATTAAAAAAAAAAGAAATCAAACGGGGGGGGGGGGGGGGGGGGGGGCGCGCCGGCGCTGGATCTTTTAAATGACTTCAGTAGAGCTTTAAGGTATGTACAGAACACTAGAACATGCTACTACACTAGTTTCACAGATCGATTCAGTATGCTTTTTAAAACAGTACGTTTCACGTTTTCCACGGTTCTGTTTAAAAACTAAAGCTTTAAGCTTTGTGAATGGTGTGCTAGCTTTTTTAAGGACCGAGTCCAGTCCGAGTGCAGATGGTTTTGAGTATATTTATTTTCAGGCATTCGTTAGTGCAAAGTTATCACTTTTCTGTATTGTGTTTTATATGAAATTAGCATCATTCTGAATTTATTACCATAATAAATACTGTAATGGTGCTCACAAAAGCATCGTTTCCTGATATTGTAAACATCTGCCTAGAACAGAATAAAATACGATTCCAAGCTGTCATAACTTGTATTGTTAAGATTCTTTGACTGGGCATCAACGGTTACTTTAAAGACCAATAACAGGCAATAATGATAATTCTTATAACTGAGAGTTCATTATGAACATATTTTACTGTACATGTTACATGTACCAGTGGACAAAAAGTGATCAGAATAATTTGCTGAATGATTGACAATGCACATAAAATTGTAATTAAGTATAATTATGTTAAGGAGAGTGAGCTGGACATCCTCAGTTGCATGGAAGCAGTATCACAGCAAATTAAATACCAGTCAATGGGATAAGCAATGGTGCCACTGATTTCAAAATGCAAGGTATGGAAATCTGCCGTGTAGTAACAAGTTAATTAGCTTCTTTTTGATAAGTGTATTACATAAATTTAATAACTGATAATCAGGAAGGGGGTCCTTACCAAAACCCAATCCCTTTTTTAATCCACACATTGAATTTATACATTTCTATATTACATGTATTCCTTCTATTATGTTGGAAATTATATGGGGTATAGCATTTCCATGTGCCAATATTATATATCCATAAATTTGCAAGATATGTGATTTCTACTCAAGGAATTAAATAATTTTTATCCTGAAAATACACATTTGGGAAAGAAAATTACATGACTGACTTATCTTTATATAACGATATTTCATTATACAGTCTTCCAACATGGTACTGACTGGGGGAAAATCTGAGGCACCAAGGCTTGTTGTTGTCACTAATGGAGATGAATCTGTATCAACTTGTATCGTGGTTGGTGATGGTGTCAGTATGGATGTGGGGCTCAACATAAAGGAAGCGCTGAACATTTTAATCTTTCTGTACTATGTGCTAGATCTGACATATCCTACACAATATCAGTTGGTGGGATTTCTTCAACACGATGTACTTCAGGACAGAAAGAATTACTTCTTCATGTCGACCAGCTACCTCAAGTTTTCCAGAAAGGTTGATGAGATGAGCTAGCCAATGAGTAATTAGATTGTCACATGTCTGAAAATAAAGTAGTAAACATTCATTTTGTTTGTAATAAGAACTGTAGAAAAGACAATTGAAACTTGAATACATGGGTTTTTAAAATTATCTGTACATTTTCGAAAAATTAAAAGAATATTTTAATAAAAGTTTAAAATGTATATTCCAGTCTCATTTCATATTTTTCTATCAAAATATACAAAATAGCCATCTAAAAAAATATGTATCCCTTGTGAAATTTTTTGAGTATGCCTTAGAACCATTGAATAAATGTGTTTAGATTTTTAACACCTGAAATTTCATATGTTTATAACCTAATCTCTAAACATGAGTAACATGTTTAGATTTTAAGCACTTTTGTAAATATGTTAAGAACATGTTAAAAAATTAAACACATAAAAAATATCTAACATGGTTGGTGTTTAGAAAAATCTTTCGGAGCTAAACACATTTTTTACAGTGTACGTATTAAATAGTATTGCTACTGTAGTAATGATCAAATACTTTATTAGTATGTCACTCCTTCAACGAAACCCATCTCTGCTTCTGCTACAGGTGTGACTGGATTAGCGATCAGAGACAATATCATGAACAGGAATGTACATCAGACAACTAAGTAAGCTTCACATTTATTGATTGGACGAAGCAATATACAAACATTATTCTTGTTGCCCACAATCAGTTCTAACAAAAAAACATTAAGTGATTAGTTATACATACTTTAGAATGAACTTTTTATTTAAATAATGAGTTCATGAAAATAATTAACTAATAAACTACACATAATCTGAAAAAAAATTCTGAAGGTAAATGTTTTATTTAATTTGTAGACGCAGAAGACTGTCTAACTCTAGCAGGCATTCCTTTTCTCTTCGAAGAAAAGCAAGAGGACCTCACTTAATTCCAGCTGGATGTCTAATGCCCCATCTATATACTGGCCAAAGAAAGGGAGAAAAAGTTTGCTGTATATGTAGAATGGTGTTAATTGCTAAGATGCGAAAATTACGTCCAGGCATTTGTTGTTTTCATGGCTTCATGGACATCATAACTATGCAACCAGTTTTCTCCGCACAAGTGTAGGAGTAGAGAAGACGATTTTTAAAAATTTGGCTTCTTTTTTATATCTGGCCCCACATGTGGCGCCCAGGGGATGATAGTGCCATGAATTTCACAAGTTAGATTACCATATAGATGCATCACACCAAAAATAGTAACAATCAGCCTTGTAGTTTTTAAGAGGTTAAAGATGTAAAATTGTTAACGCACGACGGACGATAACAGATAGCAATAGGTCACATGAGTTAAAAGTTGCTGAATGCCTTACCAGAATATATTCTTCTGAGTATTAAGCAATTAAAAAAATGAAGGGACAGAGCAAAAATAAGAGTGCGCATTTCAAAGCCAAAAAAATTGCCGTTGCAGAGGCTCTGGGCAAAAGGGAGCAGGTAAAAACGGGGCAGCCCTCAAGGTATTTGCAAATTAAATTAGAATACATATACGCAAGATAGGAAATACATTCTGAATGATGTGGTCCCACCATGCAACTCCGCCCGAGAACTGCATGCACAGTACCTGAGAATGAACCCCCTAACTAACAGGAGCAGAACTCCTACAGAATGGTTCACATTGAGAAGACCAGCAAGATATTCAACGCTGCCTACCTGAAGCACAAACAACTGACTGCTTAACGTGCCTTGAATTTGACTTTAAAGCTGAACGAGAAAAATAAGTTTTCTGGAAATAGACCCTTAAATGCCTGTACTGCAACTTCTGGTCAGAACAAAATAATCTGTAGGAAGAAATGCAGACAGACAGCCGGGTTCTAAAGACTGCTTAAACCAAACATAAGCCTATGGGTAGCCTTAATGGAAAATCCGATAATGGGGACCACCCTACAAGAAATATTCCTGGCCCTCAACTGTCCAGCTCTATCCTACACCGGACTGCAATGCAGTGGGAGTAAGATGGTCCCATGATGGTGGAGATGGTTGAAGAAGGTAAGAAAGTACCTTAAGGACACTCTGGAAACTGCGGATACCCACTCCTTACACTTATACCATTTGAAGGTGACAGCTACTACAACAAGCCACTATACTGGTATCGGGACAGAAATCCATTCCAGTCTGCACCACAGGGTACTTAGACCATATGTGAAAATCTTACCACTGAGAAAAAAAACCATAGGGTCGCTGCAAAAAACAAGCTTTGTCGTAAGCGTACAAAAATGGGCAAATGCCAATAGCATCCAGGAAAATGCTCAGCATCCCTTACCATGGAGTGAACACTTCACCACCGAGGAAATCTGTCATGAATTACTTACAAAGAACCTACCCCATTAGCCATATGACTACAGATGAAGACAGTGCCGTATTCCGTAAGGGAAAACAGAACTAATTCCAAAAATATTGAATGAGAGACCAACTGATACTGTGGTTTCATCAATATTCGTTGAATACCAATTTTCATGGATTTCGTTGTTAAGTTAATCCACGAAATTTAATGTTCACTGAAATGAAATTTCTGTTATCATTTTGTATTGATAGGGTCATTGGCCTCGAATTTACGTATCCTTGAAATTGTGATTTTCATTTTATCCACAAAAATTGATACCCTTGAATATTAATGAAACCACAGTACTGACTATAAAAAGCATTGGTTGCTGAAATCATCGATGTAATAGGCCGAATTAGCAGAGAACTGTTTAATGTCTCGATGAAGTCCAGACATTAAGTAAGAGACAAAGATTATCAGTCAAAGTATGAATTGTAGCGTGTACTGATGAAAGAAAAGGTTGCCCTGTGTCTACTTATTTGTGCAGGTAAAGCTTTTTTATATCGGTTAGTGCTTGCAGATAGCTGCGTCACTTGCCAGTGTCGATTTAACAATTTCGGAAATGATATGTTGTGTGATGGTGTATTCCAAATTTGAGAAGTCGTTGGATCAAGGGATATCATCAATTATAATATAGCATGTGACAAGGAAGGTCTTGTGTCGTTCAATTCAAGGTTGGCAAAAAAGCGAAAAATACTGGTTAATAAAGTACAACTACATATAAAAGTACTTCATATATCGTCTTAATCAAATTTGTAGAAATATAAACGATAGTACATCATGTCGGCTATGACATTTTATAATTGTCTATGATTTCCTGTAATGGTTCATTCATACACCATAGATATTTGTTTTAAAACTCAAGTCAGGTATAGGTGCATCTATACAGTTACCATAGATATGATATCAAAAATTTCATTTTCTGGTTATTTGGTGCATGTGAACATGGGCCAAAAAATTATGAAAAATAAAGTGTGACTAATCCCAAAAAATATTTCAAAAATTATTAAAGACAATGATACATGTTCAGGAAGAACTGACATTAAGCAGGCCGATCCTTATTAAAGAATTCGTACGTTTTATATGTCTGCGATTGACGTTCCAGCGATATTCTTAAATGTTGGGTTGTTTATAGTTGAGTCTCAGTACTTCATTAAATAGTGCTGCTGTGAACAAATAAATTTTATAGAAGCCTGTGCTCGGTTTAAGTATTACATGTAGTATTTCAGTATTACCAAGCATAACACAGATTTTAAAAAAGAAAAAACATTTTTCAATTTACATGACAAGTATGTAACATGTTATAATACAAAGCTATAATCAAATACATTTGTTAAAGATGAGGCGCCATCGGACACCGATCACAACCCCTGAATATAACAAAAAAGGGGGGTTTTATCCGCCCCATCCAGCACATTAAATTATGAATGTATCTTGCATTTGAAGAAATAAGATTTACATAAAGAATTGGAATAGCTAATTAAAAAAAAATAATAGGAGCAACCCTGTAAGGTAAACAATGCTATTTTTTTTGTCCGAAAAATAGTCCACACAAGATCAGACAGAAGCCCCTGACTTTATGATCGGCGACAAGTAAAATATGATCTCCCGACTTCATGACTGTGGACTAGTAAAAACAGACCAGAAGGATTTGAAGCATTTCTCTACACACCCTTTAAATTTCTCCGTGTTTCAATCGATCCGACTTGCATTGTGGCAAATTTCTATGTTACACATACTTGCTTCCAAAATTTCAAAATTGCATATGCAGATGGTAGATACAGGGGTCGACTTTCATATGTAATAGGACCTACTTTCATTCACACAGAAAAGAGCAAACAATTGTTAGTTTTTTCTGTTCTTTGTTGAGGATGAACCCAAATCTGAAGACTATACAAGCATTATGGTAGCGATGGTTATGAAGCGTTCATGACTGCTTCTATAATTTGCTTTCAGGATGCACCAAAACTTCTGTGCTCTACTAAAAAAAGGACAATATTCAAAGAAAGTTGAAGAATGACTTTAGAACCAGAGAGGTTGCAACCAATCATATATTATCAGATATTTTTGGGAGAGCTGTTGGAACCGTTAATAAAAAAGGATTGATAGATAGTGGAACAACTCAAGAATTTTATGAGAAGTTATGAATTTAAAGGCAACTTGGGACTGTCTCTAGTCTTGCTTACATTCGTGGTTTGTGTTATAGTTTGTGCTCTACCCGAGATTAACCTGTACTTTGGCATTGTATTTAAAAAGAAAAAAAATAGTGTATAAAAATGCAATGTAAAAAGTTTTCATTTAATAGTTTTGCATGCAGGAAATACTAGTTGACATGATAGGTGTATGTTAATGGATATGACTTTTAAATGTTTATTCAGTATTAAGGTGGTATGGGGCATCCCTATATACCTGAATGTGGAGAGGATAAGGTTCTCCTCGCTCAATCTCGGTTTCTTTGTTTGACTGAAAAAAACAACAGGGTTATATAAGTAATATGTCAATGTATAAAATTTACAATAAAAAAGCAGTTGTTTTATAGAGACACTATAACTTAAAATTATTTTTTTCATCATAATAATAATTCTAAGTAAGTAAAAAACAATAATATTCACAGTTTGACTTATTAGGAAATCTTTACTTAAAAAAAATATATGTATACCTTATCAAAATTAATATTTTAATCAGTTTATTATAATTCAAGTATTTGAAAACAATGTATATAAATTATACAATATACATCATCATACCTTTGTCCTTCACAGGAAAAGTCCACTTCTAGCTTTCTTTTTCTGTTTGTGCCCTCCTTACCCATAAAATCTCTTCAACATTAATTAATATATCAAGTGTAAGTCCCATCTTTTTATTCCTGGAAATCAACTCTCATTTATGAGGCATTGAATGTGTCATTAATTACCCTTCATTAAAGGAGGCAACCGAGAACTCTTGATCACCGATCCACTCTGTTGTGAATTCGTCAAATATGGGGGAATATTCATTAATATCTTCATCTTTTACAAAATTTCTATAAAAATATTTGGAAATAAACGTAATTTTTTTACCGTTATATTTTTTTTACATTGACAATGATAATTATTTAGTTGTAATCTCTAGCTTAAAGCAATCCAATCATTATCATTTTTTAAAATTCTTCAGAAACCTATATAGTCTTAAAATGTACAGAGATAATGTGATCCGTTTTTTAAAAGATATCTAATTGAATTTTTGAATTTAAACGAAAACACATTGAATTCATTTTTAAGAAGAAAAAAATCACGAATACATGTACTTGTTTGGAATAAATAATCATCGAATATACCCAAGAATTTTGAAGGAAAGGAGGTACCGTTGATTACTGTGGTATGTATATTAATAGAAAAAAAACAGGAAAGAAAAAAAAACGACTTAATCAACAGCCAAGTGGTATAAATTTTATAAAAAAAAATTTAAAAAGTCTAAACATAATTCCAAACAAATACATTTTTACTTTAAGTAGAATTACTTACTTTACTTGATTCGACCCGGCCATTGTAAAAATGAAGATGTCACAAAATTTAAGATCTAGAAGGTATGGTGGACAGATGATATGTATTAATTGACTCCCTTTATATATAGTTCTTTTTGTGCGTCTTTAATAATTATCGATACAAGTTTGTTCCGATTTTCTGACGATTCAAAAATGTTTGTTTCAAAAAGGTCAAAAGTTTGGGGAAAAGCACAGACGCTAGCAAAAAATATTTCGCGCCAGGTCCAAAAAGCGCTTTTTGCAGAAATTGCGCCAAAACTTAAAGTCACGTTTTCGACACCCTTGCTAGCCTTCATTAAAACGCGATAAGAGATAGTTATTTATTTAACCTCATTATGGTAAAATGCAGACTGGAAAAGAGCTCGTTATTATACTTGTAAGCGTTATCATAGATATAGGTACAAGATGTCCTATATAGCAGACGCGGATCCAGCTTTTTAAATCAGGAGGGGTCCAAAAGATTGAAAGTCTGGCGAAGCCCCAGGAGACTTTGGAATTCCCATGGTTTTATGATAAAATGCAAAATTTTTGGAAATTCCATGGGGGGGTGGGGGTGTCTCCCCCCGACCCTCTCTAGATCCGCCCTTGTTATATACGTTTGACACAGGTACCTGACGTTAATTTTTTTACTATTAACCCTACCTAATAATACACAAGGTACAAGGTACTGTTTTCACTGTTATCATGGTACCCCTGAGTATTTATTTCGTCAGGTATACATATAATAAATAGAAAAAATAACTTTATCATAACTGATGTGTTTACCTGGAATATATTTTGATTGAATTGATGTAAACTGGTCTCATGTATTCTTGTATTATGAATGGTGACTCAATCTACATTATGTGTGCATCAAACTGGGGTACACTGATTAATTGTCATTTTATTAATGCGTAATTATAATAAATGTATTAATGCTTGCTGTGGACCATGAAGTGACACCCTTTTCCTCCGATTTGATTATTTATACTAATTAAAAGAATTAGGCATCTTAACCTATATTTTAACGGGTCAAAATTTTGTCATGTCTGCAATGAAATGTTAAAACAATCATGTGTCAACACCATGTCAGAATAATGCGCGCGGCGACCTCTTAACCTCAGTCTTACTAGAGGTCGTGTTTTCATTGGAGGATTGAATATAGAGGTGGTGACGTAGTTACTATTGAGGCCCTATAGAGGGGGACTTTTTAGAACAGTAAATTTATAGAGGTCGTGTTCTCATTGGTTGCTTTTAGAAAGGGAGGATGAATATACATATTTAGTGAGCATGCGTAAAAAAAGAAGGAGGTTTTAGGTTATGACGAAACCATAAGATGATTCTATGGTTTGAGAGCATGCGCTGTAGTATCGATAACGTAAAATAGATGATATTAAGCAATACGTGAATTTTATTTAGAAATAATAGGTCGATTTAGATGACCTATTTTGAGCAAACAGTGAAAATAAGGTATACTACCTGTGCACAGAGAGAGATATTTTAATTAAAAAAATTACATGAGAAAATGCGGTGATGTAGCATGCGCACTTGAACATTAAAAAAGGGTGTATATTAAAAAAGTTTAGGGTATATTTTAAAAAGTAGTTACAATTTTTAATCGTTTTTCAAAATGCCTTTAACACCAAACGATTCAACTCCTTCGGCTGCGGTAAACGGGCTGGATACTGCTTTACCAATCCCTGAGCATGAAGACTGGGTTTGGGAAATAGCAATGGACCCCTATCCTTCTGGGAGGTTAAGGGACATTGAATGCAGACTGGTATATATGTTTGATTATAAGTACGAACAGTACTTACAAAATCTAGAAGACCAAAAAGAAGAAAAAGAAGATAGAGAAGAAGTAAAGGAGAAGAAGGAAGAAGAAGACAAGAGAAAAGAACAGTAGCTTCTTTGAAGCTGAAATATTTCAACGGTCGTTTTAACGCCCACCAAATTTTTCGAAAAGATGTATCTCATACAATGAAACTGGGGGAAAAGCATTAATCAAATACAGTAGGTGAACAGGTTTTTTCCCACCTAATGTACTTGATGATGAAAGACTTTTCTTGACAGCCTACGGTTAGTTTTTTCATATGCTTAACTAGTCAAGTTTGAGATAATTAACTGTAGGAAGCAAGAAAATAAAAAAAAATAAGGGGAAAAACAAACAAAGTAAAATTATATTCAATATTTTTTATATAACTTTTTTAAAAAAAAACTTAAGTATTATAAGAATATGTTGGTTTCACATAAATGAAGCGCACACATGCACAGCAGCGACGCTATAACAAGTTGCGCGAGGGGATAATAATGCCAATCACAAGAAGGAACGTTAGTCAGATTGTGTTCTTTTTTACAGATTGTGTCGCTGTCACTGTCCCGGTAAGTCGTTGCCGATGCCCCTGTGCCGTGACCTCCTCTGTCGTCGGAGTTTCTTCTATGTTTCTATCAGTATTGATGTTGATAGAATGTGATATATTAAAAGTGATGTATTAAAAATGTTAGTAATTAAAGTACAAATGATGATAGTTTGCGTGTACTATACACTGTGTGGCCGTAGAATGGTGGGTCGAGTAGACAGTGTACTGCTGTCTGTGGTGCCCGTATGATGTGATGTAGTGATGTCTGATGTCAAAGTATGCGGGGTACTGATATGGATTGTAAGTGTGGAATCAATGTTGGTAAATGGGGTCGCTGTGACAGTTTGAGGGTATGTACGTGTTGAAATTGTGTGTTGTACGGTCGACTGGTCTGCGACATATTTGATTTAAGGAGGGTTGAACAGAGGAAGTGTCTGCTAAAATTTGAATATCAAAAAAGCAAAAAGCAATATCAAAGTGTATCTGCACCCGAGAAATTATTCAACAAATAAAAAATAAAACAAAATCAACATCTTCAATCATGCACATACTTACACATTAGCGGCATTGTTGCGGTGGTTGCGTCGTCTATCGGGAGGAAAAAAAACACTATTTACATTAGCTAATAACATTAAAAAAAGATTTTTCCGCTATCCTTTTTTTGGAGAAAAAAAAATTATTACCAGGGCACAAAGGCCTTCAATTAACGAAACGGCAAGCCATTGCGAAATGTGATGCAATCGGCTATTAATTGTGCTTATTCATTGGATAAAAGTAACAGGGGGCGGAGTTTTCTCACAAGCGGTGTTTTCTTATGATCGGTCTAACCTTAGAAGTGTGAGCGCAGAGACCCGTTTCAGGAAATAAAAAAATAATTACCTCTGCACCTGTGGTTTTTCTCTGTCGAGTCCAGCAGGACTATGTCTTAGATCTGGATCTCTTTGCATAAATGTACATACTGTACAATAGATCCGCAATTACCCCGAATTCTTAATTGTACGATCGGGACCAAGGTAGTTATATTTCGAATGAAACATTCTACCTCTACATATGATGCATAAAGGGGACAAACATCCTCACCAGTGCACGTTGCAAAATTGCCAAAATCAATTTTACACATATCACATTCCGATGCCCCTCCAAATAGTATACAGACAGAGAAAAGAATCACAAAATGCATTTTAAGGAGGTAATAAAATCTGATCTTTTATGTAGCAGTGTTATTGAACAAGCATTCTGAGAATATTGCATAAGAAATACACGTCCCCTACCAGTTTGTAGAAAATTGTGAAAACAATGCACTGTTATGCAGAATATCATTCTTACCGTCTTCTGTACCCCGAATCAACAGACCATGCCACCCGATAACGAACCCGATTGTGATTATACAAAAAACCCAGTCGATTAAATTAACCACACAATGCTTGAAACTATTTTATAGAACTTATTTGTTTGTTAGAAACAATGAAAGGAATGGTCCAAGTAATGCACAATATTATTACTGACTACCTACTTTCCTCGTTTATTCAATACACACCGAACCCGATACCGAACCCGAACATTAATAATTGGAATTTCTCGAAGATATGTCAACCAGACGCTACAAAAATGTAAACTTGATCTGTAGTTTGACATTTTGAAACTGTTCAGCAAATTTCATGTTATTCCTCAAACGCATAAAGAAAAAAAGCGTGAAAAACTGAAGTGGGACAGACAGACGGACGGATGGACGGACAGACAGACAGACGGACGGACTGACGGACGAAGAGGAAAGCTATAGTCCCCTCCGGTGAAACCGGTAGGGGACTAATAACTGAAATGCACTAATTCTGAACTTTTAATCATGAAATTAAAGTTTACCCTTTCACGTGATATTTTGATCAGTCATTAACACCCGTTAACAGTGCGGGTTAGGGTGATCCCGAACAAATAAAAAGTGATGATAACCAATTGTATACAGACAATCACTGTATTGTGTATATCGTCTGAGCATTATGATATACATTTGTGTCTATCAAAATTTGCTTATTTGGTCATTCTGTACCTGACAAGGATACTGATTACACAAAAAGTCGCTTTTTCGATAATTTTAAGATTTATGAATTGTTTTTTTAATTTTAACGACAATTGATTTGATTTGAAATTCCCTGTTAATAATTGTAGGCCAAACCAGTTAGGAGGGTGCGTAAGGGAATTAATGTCACGCGTTCGAACTCGTGATTAACCTAGTGGCCGTGTTTGACGGTTTAAGTTTGCAAACATGTCATTTTTCAAAAAGTCATTTAGACAATTTCTAAGGAGAAAAGTACCTACCGATCTCCTTCATCCCTTTCTCACGATGAAGTTTTAAGATAGTGATAATATATATCAAATTCCGACGAAATTTGACAGCAGGAGTACCAAATATAATTACCAAAAAAAAAATTAACAAAAGAATAAAAAATCAAAATAACATAAAAAATGAACGGATGAGTTTCAGAAAAGATAAGAAAGCATAATGGGCCCCTCCATCTTTTTTTCCTAAACCCAAATTGCCTCGAAATTTGATTTATAATATTTTTCTAAATATTATAAAAATTATAATGAGCACGAGAATTTTCAAAGCTGTATTAAAACCGAAGAAAACGCCCAATAAAATTGTCTTTGGAATATATTCACAAGGATTCAAACATGGCAATGTTATTTTTTTTTTTTTTTTTTTTTTACTTATGATTTTTGTTTCATTTTTTTTTTTATTTCAGAAATAAAATTAGTAAATTCCGCACAAGAAAAATAGCGATAAAATTATTTATTTCTCTTAAATATAATTTTAAGTCGCTGTACTTGCGGGAAGTGCGTCAAGTAATGAGAAATCTCGCGCAAGCGATTAGCGACTTGGACGACCTGCCATGTCCGTGAGTAATTGATAATAGAAAAAAAAAAATAACACGATTTTACTTAAAAAGTTAGCTACAAGTGAATCAATTTTTTTTAACACACACATTACAATGAGAACTTCACAACTGTAAAGTAAAAAAAAGTAAATTTAAGGATAACTTGAAATATGAAGCAACTTTGTGTGAAAATATCTTTTGTAATAGAATGTAGAACGAAGTTGTAAATTAGTCTTTTCATATTTTTTTTTTGGTTTTAGTATGGAGCATGTGCCACTCCACTTCTTTCTTCGTAAGTGTCGTTTGTGTTGTTTTTAGAAATAAAACGTACTCTCCAGTGTATATGATTTTAATCTCCGTTCTGTTTACTTTAACCAAATTTTTATTCTTTATGATTTACATCATTTTTCCCCCATATGTTAAGTACTCCACTAGCATCCAGAAAGAGGACGTACAGCTCCTCATCGGGATGTTCGTCAGGGTTAGTATTTTTCTTCCCAAAATTAAAAGTTTCAATTGTTTTATTGTTCAGAAATAATAAATTCTACACTCAACTTTCACTCAAAATTAATAGCATTTCATATTCTGTCCGTGCATATATAGCACGCCGATGTCAAAGAAGAGGAGGGGAAACCTGTTAGTACATTTTATATTTAATGAAACACAATTTCTTGTAAATGATCTTAGAAATATATATTAATTTTTTCATATATTCTTAACTTTAGTCCCTCCACTCCGTCGGTGCCGATTGGGTCAGTAAATTAATTTTGATTTTATCCTTTTAAATATTAAATTCGTAATTTATACATTGTGGTATGCAGTAAATATAATGTGACCCTAAATTCTCATGTTCATTTAGATTACCCCCCAATGCGCCGATTCGTCCAACGTTAGTATGATTCTTTTTTATTAAATGAAAATATTTTTGTCACTGAGTTATGTTTTTTTTTAAATGTTTGAATGGTTATATATGTAAAAAAAATTGTTTTGCTCGAATGAATACAAATAATCACACAATTTTTCTTTATTTAACAGGAAAGGGATCGAAATCGTCACAATTAGCGACGAGTAAGTTACGTAACAAATGTACATGTTTCATTTGGTTTAATTTTAAATATATATAGATTTTTTATAGTTCCAAATTTTACCTCCTTTTCCCGTAGTTCAACCACGGAGAGTTACTGCCTTCTGGACAGTAGGTATGTATGTCTTTTTTAATCACCATAGAATATCTGTTATATCAAATACTAACTGTATGATATTTATGTCATTTTTAATTGTCATGGTTTTGGATGTTTACGTTATTTATTCTTGCTTTTATGTATAACAGTATCTAACCAATTTTGTGCATTTTCTTTACACTGTCTTTTAATCATTTTATTTTAGTCTCGAGAGACAACTGCTGTGAGTTATTATTTTATATAATAACGATTTCATTTAAAAAAAAAAAAAAAAAAGAAAGAGAAAATTAATAATAAATTTGTACGTGTATGTAAACTAAGAACTATGAAATACAGTTATTTGTTTACAAATATTTATTCAGTATTTCATTAGATAGTCTATTTTTATTCTTGTTTTCTTTCATTTATTTATTAATTCTGTATTTATTTATTTTAATGAATTAGATAAAAATTTCTCTCACTTAATGATGAGGTTTGTGTACAATAAATTTCAGATCGCTTGAGGGAAACGCAAGCATGGCCTCGGCCAGCACCTCCACCGCGGCGATGGAGCCCGAGGAGCCCGGGAAATGATTAGAAAAGTAAGTCTATGTTGATGATTGAAAATAAAATGAATGCACTGAAATAAAATTAACAAATGAATATTTTGAATGTTATTAAAAAAAAAAATTAAATGAAAAATTTTTTTGGTCATGAATTTAACAGTATTGTCTTTGATTAAATTTCTTACATAAAATTAACAAACAAAAAAATTAAATATAACTTCCAAAAAATGTCATGACTTTAACAGTGTTTTGTTTGAATAAATTTCTAAACTTAAATAAACAAACAAATATTTCAAAGACATAAATGAAAAAAAAAAACAAATAAATAAATTGTATTTTTTTCCGTATGAATTTAGCAATATTTTGTTTGATTTAATTTCAGATTAACAGAGGTCCCCTTCCCCCCAGACAGGAGGAGAAAATGGACATGTTTTAAAATTAATAAATATTTTTTAAAAGTGTTTGCATTGTTAGTTGTGTATATTGCAATTGAATTACTTGAAAGAAAGAAAACCTGGTATCTATAGTTCCAGAAATCTGGAGACTGAGCAATGGATTGATTGATTTAAAAAAAAAATTCTGCTTTGGGGTGATGACTCATATTTCCAATCACATTGGAAAAAAAAATAGTTTTCAATATATTCCAGAAAGTAACATTAAAGTTTGCGTTTAGGAAAAAAGAGGCATTTTTTTTTATATAACTATCTCTTGGACGAAAATGTACAGAAGACAATGTGTACAAAAAACCGTTTATCATTGTGTCCGATATTTCCGATGACGCCCTTGGGTACTTCTGATTTTTTTTTCTTATCAAATATGATGATTGATTTATTTCATTTTTGTTTCCGCAAAAAATAATTATATCAAATATTTACAACTTTATTTAAAAAAAATGTTTTTTTACTTTAACAAACATCTATTGAATTATTATATTATTAGTAAAAGACGGGGGGATTTTTTCCATTAGCGTCTTCGGATATTCTAGATCCCATATTTTTTTCATAAACGGTATTCTATGTTATTTCTTCAATAATGTCTTGAGTGAATTGAAATAAATAAAAGTATGATTTATTATTATAACACACTGTTAATGTATTTAAATTATGAACCTGTGAAAATTGTTAAAAGACTGTTTAAGCAGAAAGACAATTTATTAAAGATCTTTGAAATTTCTTCGATTTTTGTAACCATGAAGATTTATTGTATTAAAAACCCATCACTACTTATTTTATAAGAAACTATATTCATTTTTGTTTTTAAAGCAATACAAAACATAATTCATTTACTTTTTTATTCTAATATTATTTGATATACGACTATTAGTAAAGAAATTAAAATTATTGATATTCTATATTTAAAAGAAAATATATAAAAGAAAATGTCAGCATGACGCCTTTGTGGTCGTTCCTTTGATTAATATCTGTTTGTAACTTTGAAAAAATAGGTATTTTAAATAATACATTTTTTTTTACATATGGAAAAATCGTTATTGATATTTTTTATAAAAAAAATTAGGAGGGTATTGCAAAATCGGGATGAAACAAAGAAAAAGAAAGATTGAACCGACTACGTAACTAATAAAGGTATAACGCTAAAAAAATACTAACCGTTGTAAATGTCAGTTCGACCCTCGGAATCTCTCAGGAAACTGGTGCCTGAAGTCGACAAAAAGGTTGGTGACGAATAAAAGAGATGGAGTTTGGCAAGAATTCCGTAAAAAACCAGAATCAAATGGATTTTTGCCAAGTTCAATTTCCAAGTCAAACGACTTAAATATTAAATTGTGAAAAAACATACCTTGAGTGTGCTCAGATTATTTGTGTTCACTGACATTAATATGTAATTATGTTTAGTAAAAAATTGTTTCAAATTGTATGTTTTTAAACAATATTTTAAACAATTTCTTATAACTTTTCTTGTCATAATTGATGGGTTTGCAAAAAAATTTACATTAATGAAGCCAGGAAAACGCCAGAACAGGCGCCATTATGAAAACTGGAAATTCTTCGCCTCAAACTGGAGGCAACATTCTCCGATCGATTTTAAATATTTACAAGTTGAATAAAATGTTTCACTCACAACTAATTAATAAAACGATGATTTTACTGCTCACTAATACAGCTTTTATGGGTTCTCTCATCCCATTCAAACAGAAACATTTATTCAAACAGACTGTTGAATACATTTTACGGAACTGATGACATTTGTTATAAGTTGGTGCATTTTAGACATCTCGCGAGAAATAGGTAAACAATCCCCATGATCGACAGTGGTTGTATGTGATAGGGTATGGCGGTCGCCCGCTTGGACACGTGGGTTCTCTCCGGGTACTCCGGCTTCTTCCCACACCAATGACCCCCTCGCGCTAACATCCGTGCCAACGAGAGATATTAATAAAAGTTGTAGAACTTGCTTATCAATCGTTGTAAAATAAATAAAGTTTAATTTTAAACATAGGTAAACAACACTGTTGTTTTATGTGTGTGTTTATCACATTATATAAATATGAATCTAGAATGCCGCTTCCAGTTCGAGGCAGCGAATTTACAGTTATCGTAGTATCGCTGGTTCTTCAGTTTTTCTTGCACAAAAATATCAAAATTGTTAAAAAAAAGCCAGAAAAACTTCAGATATTTCAATGTAGACCACCAGAAGAATGGATTTCCACCAGTCTAGCAAACCCGACACGCAGAAACGCGACGGGATGAATGTAGAAGGCAGACAAGGGGACAAATCGCTGTACTGCTGGATACAACACTCCAGATAAATGAATGAGGGACAAAAAGGAAATCAACTACTTCTTTGTCATTATTGTCTCCAAGCGGTGTTTTTAAAATATAAAAAAAACATAGTATTTTCTGGGGGGTTTTCACCTTAATTGTGCTTATGTGTTGAAAAATTTAATTCAGAACTAATGACGATGAAAAATTAGTGGTTTATAAATTGCATTTATGTTATACATCATCAAAACTTCTCTCCTAGGAAATCGTACTATAAATCGTTTGTCAATATGATTTTAGCATACTCGCTTTTTGAAGTACAAAACAAACTTTCCCGTAAGACAGTCATCCCAACGTAAGTATATCGGAAGTACAACCCTTAGTATAGTTTACGATATTTTATTGTACAAAATGCGTTTTTTTCAATTTATAAAGAAAGATGAATTTTTTTTCTGTTACGAATTGTGAAAGCCCTTATAAATATACACCCTGGGATTCATTGTTAAACAATCATGCCCACCAAGTGATTTCGAGACTTTAAAAAATGATTTTATGAATGAATAACGAATTCAAATACGTTTATAGATAACAATCAGAATACAGGTGTCACGTTTCATTCACCTGTGAGAGAGGCGCTAGAAGGATTACTCCACCTTAAATGAAACCTTCTAACATTATATAAGCATTCAGGGATACTTTTTTAAAACTTACTGATCAATATACATCATAAACAATAGAGAAAACAAAACATACACAATGAATTCATAATACCTAAAAAAAATTCGGAAATAAAAACGTTGCCAGAAAAATTCGAAAAGTAGTTAAACATCCACAAATTGTTAATTCTATCCTAATTAGGTCGCTTGTATTTTTTTCCACTATGATGAAAAATTATCAATTTTTAGCTCATAAATTTAAGACGGATAGTGTTTAAAATGTCAAATTACTTATATGATTCTATGTCGTATGTGTTTGATTCATTTTGATAAACGTGAATAATGTTCTAAGGTATAAATTAACATTTTACGAAGGTCTGCAGATTTGTTAACCCGTACATAATATCATTTTTTCTCCGTTTTGAATGAAGGTCTCAAACCAATACAATTCCAAAGGTTCACTACAAATCATGGTATAGACAAAATAAATCCTTATATTCCCGTTCGATTTTAAAGATTTCCTGCCAGCAACAGTGACTGTATGTTTTATAAGATAAAAAAACAACATGTTAAACAGTAAAATACATGCTTGATTTGGCCTCGTGTAGCAATGCTCATGAAATTCTTAGTATCAAATTTAAATTATAAATATAAATTATATATTTAATATTACCTATTTTTTCTGATTACAAAACTACAATTTTCTTAATTTATCTTCAAAATTAAGAAAGATAGAGCATATTAAACATGGGTACCCTCATGTATTTTTTTTCAACTCAATTTTCATGTTTGTGTGAAAAGTGACCCCTTTAAATATTTGATTAAATTTTATGATTTTTAGTTGATATACAGTTAATATGTGCTTAGGGATGACTAAAAAAGAATATTTAAGAAACAGGAGGGGGTATAAATATTACAGAAAGTGTATATTTAGGATTAAAGACACCTACCCTATGAATTTAACCCACATTTTCTCTTACACGTGTAGGAAAGTTACTTAAATATGTCTTTTATTTTTATTATCTACTTTATATGTTGGACATAAAATAAGAACATAAAACACAGAAGATTTAAAACCAACAATATATCTCACCAGTGATTTCTTTGTTCCAGCAATTCCACTCCAAACTTTCAGAAATCATACACATATATCATAAGAACATGCAACCAATTAAATAAGTCCTCAATTTTCAATTCTTTCTCGGATTTCACAACTTTAAACAAATCTAAAACTAAGTCATTTGGTATATTGGGAATAGTAGGTACTGACCCACTGTTCAAGTCTTCGAGAGTTATTCTAAAGTGTTCCATGCTACCTATATGTCATAATCTAAGACAGTACGATGTTTTGATACATCCTATGGATCTTCAAGTGGGTACAACTTCCAGTATGTCTCAGTAAAATCAGTAAAGCCCAATTTCTTGTTGGATTTCTCAACATTAAGAATGTCAATGAAGTGTTCAATCAGATTTGTTTTCATTTCTCGAAAACAATTGAGTTATTAATCATACATTAAACTATATTGCCACATAAATAATAAAATACTTAGCCTTATATAAAGAAATAATGTCATTAATAATAATTAATATAAGAAGTAAAATTACACTTATAGTTATAGTAAGTTACAAGACTAACGTATAGAATATATACACAGATAAATATACTAGATATGTACAGTATAAGTTACAAGTGAATTTGGGCTGATTTACTTTTATCCCACCACAAAGAAATCCTCATAAAACAGATGTTTTGTGTAGAACAATGGACATTTATGAAGGCTCCACCGTCTAGGTTACTGTTAATAGCTTATATATATATATGATTACATCATGTGTGAACTACTTGTAGTTGGAATTTCCTCCGTTTACCGGAAGACGGGTTACGTCCCTTGCCACATGATACCTAGTTACCTACCGACATCTCTGCCGTTTTTCTCGAGAAGTACCGTATGGATTTTTAAACTTGAACCAGCATTAAGTAAACAAATAAAACGCCCTTCAATTAATATATATCAAAGTGGAAATATGTATTAATGTTATATTCCTCACCAAAAGCAGTTTTCACTTGCGATTTGTTTCTACAGATGAAGAAATTCCCGGGAAAATTCTTTCGATTTCTCTCGGTTTTGTTCGTTGGGCTTCTATTGCGATCATTGTCATTTAAATGTTTGGAGTAATAAGGGAAACAAATTTGGGTATAAAATACATCTACACATCGCGGTCATAGTATGCCTGCTACGTAAATAAACGAACCGCAGCGCCACCTATGATCGTGAGCATTGCTACCTCCTGTGAAAATTCGAGGCTATTTTGTTTGTTGACTGTCTGTTGTTTCCCGAGGGAGTAAAAAGCCTGGACTCGGACAATGATATTTAAACTCAGTATGATATGCGCACAAGCGTGAGAATTATCGTATTCTTAATCTGTAGCTTTCGGTCTGTAAAAAAATCTTATCGTTTACCATATTTATTTTCAGTCTAAAACTGGTGTTTTCACTCCAGCGTACAACATGTAAACAACAGCTTTGTTTACATAGCAATGAATTGTAAGCTCATTTACTTTACGTCGCTACTTTTATTTTTATTGTTTTATCATAATTCATTATTTTATCACATGCTGCGCTCTCCCCAACGGTCGCACCGTAATACATATTATTGTATATAAAGGCCCAGTACTGCCACGTTACTACTAGCACTAGCTAGTAGGTTAACCTTTTAAGCTAGATAACCAGCCGCCCTCATTTGCATAAAAAGAAAGTGCATTCAGTTGAACCGCCCAGCGCGGGGGGGGGGGGGGGGGTAGTAGGGTTCCATTGGGGAATAGCTTGCATTGCTCTCCATTTCTTAGTATAATATGACCAATTAGTGGTAAAAGTTTAACTGTCATAATTTGGTAACGGTGGGAGATATTTACTTGAAATAACCTACATTAGTTAGACCGATATTTGTTCCGATAATTTCAATAAAAAAAACTGATTCTGAATTGATTCAGAAAAATTAATATATTGCTAATTGCTTCCAAAAAACATACTGAGAAACATGAATTTTTAACAACAAAAATGAAATTTGAAAGTGTTAATAGAATCTGCATCTGGTAAATTTGGTGCCAAAATAAAACCCATCAATTACATTTTACAGTTTGACCACGGACGGGACCCACTTGCAATTAGTGATAAAGATAATGGCTTCTTTATCGGCTAGGGGTGTTGTTCCTTAAACAGTTTTCAAAGCCAGGTCTGGTTGTTTGAAAAGGTCAAGTGCTGGTTAAAACTAATAAATCAGACCTGAGTCTAGGTGAGTAGTATTCAGGGTTAAATGTTCATAGAACCAGACTGCAATTATCGATATAACTGTTCACAGTACATGTAAAATGGGTAAAGAAAAACTTAAGTGGCTGTCCAATTTTCAATTCAGAAAAGGTAGTGTGCCACACAACAAGAGAAAGAAATCTCAAGGGAGCAATTATCCTGAATCGAAGAAACCACAGACAGTTAGGCTAAGTAGTTAGCTATATGATGAATTGGTTTCAATTACTAACAATGGGCAGTTAATGACTATTAATGACGCAGAGGGCAGGGACACCAATATAATGATTCTGAGACCCCGGGGGAGAGAGCCCAGGGCCATTGATTTATACGGTGACAGTGAAGCTGCAGGAAGCCCAGAAAGTGAACAATAAAAAGACTTCCGAGTAATGGAACGATTCATTTAAGGATCATCGATCCCTGAAACCAACCTGTGAAGGAAGTCTAGATTGGAACTACTCTCGCGACCAAAAACGAGGTTTGGCATGGATAACATCTCTCCACTGCGGGTACTAGAGTCCTCCATGTAAGCTCTATGAGGAGGTAAAGTCCCAAGGTCCAGGGAGGAAAGCGGCACGCCTCAACTTGGCCATGTCGGTGGGTTGTATGGGCAACTGTCTGACGACCGAGGGGATGCGCGGAATGCTCCGCTCAGCCAATATCCACCCAGGGTCAGCCAGTAGTATGCAGGAAACGGCGAACAAAGTCGGGGGAAAATACTGGAAACAAATCAACATAGTATAAGAGGTATTCGTCAAAAATTTCAAGGAAACACTACAAATTGTGGGCTTCTTGCAACCTCAACTATACGAGCGGAGGGGGACGCAAGATACAACAATTCAACATTCAGCGCCGTCGGTAAAACTTCTTTTCAGGCAGCAACTCAAGTGACTTGCACTATGTGTGAAAACGTAACCAGTAAAAGAGCCATTGGAAATCCTCAGTGTTACCAAAAAAACTTTAAATTGAACATGAATGGAGCTAAATTTTTAGGTCACCTGAGTCCCTCAGGTACCTTGACTTCAGCTGATGTCCAGTTGTTGGAAACTTTGGAAAATTTCTCTTGTGTTTAAACATAAAACGGAAGTTTTAGTCATCTTCGAACCTATCACTTTCATAGTTAAATTAGTATATAACAAATGCATTGGGATGCGTATACATGAATCAAAATAACTGTATAACCGTTTATCTATGATCTCATTACATAACATACACTTTGTTTCGATTTTTGTCCCTGACAGGATCTCGTTCCAAATGCATGGTGTAGTCAATTGCTGCTAAATATCATCTACATTTGTAAGATTCATAACTGAAAGAAAAGTATCACATGTAAATGAGTTTTGTTATACAGAGAAGATGTCTGAGCTGTGAGCCAATGCTCGCTAGTGATACCCCGCTCTGATGTGAATATTATATGGTACAAACACAAGGGTAAAAACAAACCCCCACCCACCCATCCCCCCTTTTTTAGAGTGGGGGTTGAATTTCTTATCAACCTGTTCCAATTCGGAAAATGTCTTCAATTTACATCCCTTAAATTTTTTAAAGGAGAAAAGTACCTGTCTTTTGAGTAATACCGTACATGTACCTACCTAAATGCTGACCTCTTTGGCGCATTCATCAGTATGTGATTATTGAAAGATTCAAGCTCTGAAGTTGGTCTTCAAAAGTAAAATGTCCTATTTTATCAAAATGTACAGTACAATTACTATGAGCATGTATAAATTTTGGTATTAGTCAGACATGGATTTGTTTTTAAATACATCAGCCTACGTAATTAGATTTTTGTACATTATAAATTCTGATAGTTTGAGATTATGTGCATTTATCTTGAACATTTGGAACATAACTGTATATACAAGTGAAAAGCTGTCAATGTGACAGCAAACCAGGTTTTCTTTTATGTGAACTGTATCCATAATCCATGTCAACCCGTATCCAGTGAAATGGAGTACCCTATATGCAACATTTTCCAAAAAATGACTAAGTTCAAAATCTGGTATTTTTTTCATAAAATATCGAAAATCAAAATCCTAGCACTATGCACACCTCTGATATATGTACAATTGATCTGCAAAAGAACAACTTCCTATCTTGAAAACTGTAGGAGGAGTTATCCGTACAATGAGGGTACCCTATATGCAATATTTTGCCAAAAAATGACTAAGTTCAAAAGCTGGTATTTTTTCGACAAATTATTTAGAAATCAAAATCCTAGCAATATGCACACCTCTGATATATGTACAATTGATCTGCAAAACAACAACTTCCTATCTTGAAAACTGTAGGAGGAGTTATCCGTACAATGAGGGTACCCTATATGCAATATTTTGCCAAAAAATGACTAAGTTCAAAAGCTGGTATTTTTTCGACAAATTATTTAGAAATCAAAATCCTAGCAATATGCACACCTCTGATATATGTACAATTGATCTGCAAACAAAACAACTTCCTATCTTGAAAACTGTAGGAGGAGTTATCCGTACAATGAGGGTACCCTATATGCAACCATATTGCCAAAAAATGACTAAGTTCAAAAGCTGGTATTTTTTCGATAAATTATCGGAAAAATCCTAGTTATCCGTACAATGAGGGTACCCTTTTGGCAGCCGCCCGCCCGCCATTTTCACCATTTTAATAACCGGATTTTTCCGTTGGAAAACCCGGTTAATAAATATAATTAGCATACTCTTCTCTCTCTCCCTCCGTGGCAGTCTCCGTGCTTTCCTTTCCTCTGTAGCCGTACTTGTAGTAACTGTGGAAAGAGAAATGTTCAAGGCTGATCGACCCTTTGAAGTAAGGCGTATGGGGGTCGATGTGCTTGGGCCAGTATGAGTAGGGGATGCAAACACAACTTCTCCAGAGGTTGTGGGTGTAATGGTTCGTTTGTATCTAATTAAACGCATATGACATAATGAAAATATCATATCTTGATGTAACCGAGCAGAAAGGAGGCAGATGGTGATTTCAGTCGATTTATTAAGTAGATAAATAAAGCATTGACCTATAAACAAAGAAATAATACATTAGACATAAAATACATTGAATGCTGTGCTTTGAGTGGACATTATGTCACGGTTTTAAACTAACTTGTATTTTTTGCTAGCCATGTGGGCTACTAAACTTTGTCATTCCAAGGGCCCACATAAAAATTTAGTTGCCCACACTTTAAATTTATAAAGATTAAAAAAAGAGTTAATTTTTTTATCTCATTTAATAATATGCCTCAATACATGTAAATACATTCATATCAAATTTTGATTTTTATTAAGATTTTCAAACACTTCATTTTCTAAAATTCATACCTCAAGCCTTCTGAATCAACCACATGTCTTCTTATTCCTATACATCTGTATTGGTTAATCCATTTCCTATTACCCAAAAAAATCCTTTTCATTTGGCTTGCTGATACAACTATTACCATAAATCGAAATATTATAACAATTGATGCAAAATATTGCATATAGGGTACCCTCATTGTACAGATAATTCCTCCTACAGTTTTCAAGACAAGAAGTTGTTCTTTTGGAGGTCACTTGTACATATATCAGAGGTGTGCATATTGCAAGAATTTTGATTTCTGATATTTTATTTAAAAAAATACCAGCTTTTGAACTTAGTCATTTTTTAATTAGCAAAATATTGCATATAGGGTACTCTCATTGTACAGATAACTCCTCCTACGGATAACTCCTCGTACAGTTTTAAATATAGGAAGTTGTTATTTTGCAGATCAATCGTTCATGTATTAGGGGTGTGTGCATATTGCTAGGATTTTGATTTATGAAAAAAATACCAGCTATTGAACTTATTATTATTATGGATACAGTTCACATTAAAGAAAACCCGATTTGCTGTCACATTTACAGCTTTTCACTTGTTTAAGGTTTAAATCTAATTTTACAATGCCAGATTAATGATTTATAAAACATTTCTCCCCTGTATACAGACCACAAAAATAATTCAAACCTCACAATCGTCAAGGAAGATAGTCACCGTGAATGACTCATCAGGAGAGATCGACATAAAGTTTTTGAGTACCAAAACGAATGTCAACCCATTTGAGGCAGGTATCATGTTGGTAATTAAATCAGTAAAGGTTGACCACTACGGAGGAAATACATCATTGAATTCAACTCCATCAACAACAGTTGAGTAATATATTGTATAAAAACGTGTCCACTTCTTGTATTTATATAATATGTATTACGGTACGACCGTTTGGGGCGAGCGCAGCAGGTGATCAAAAAAGGAATTATGATAAATCAATAAAAATAAAAGTAGTGACGTAAAGTAAATGAATTTGAATGCAAAATAAAATAAACATACTCATTTTTTCCAGTAAATTTTCATTATTCATAATTCATAAGATTTTTTATTTATTTATATACTGGTCGCACGCCAGTATATCTCATAATTTATCTCATATAAAATATTGAATAATACAGATTTTAACATAATGTACATGTACATTGCAGTTTATTTCCTCTCTTCATGCAGCAGACATTTTTCTTAAACTTACATATGAAAATTGACTTATTACAGAGTCCCCCCTTTCCCGTTTAAAAAAAAAAAATCAAATTTACCTATCAAAAAATTTGTTGATCATATAAGGAAAATGGATCCCCCGGGAGCATGTAATAAATAGTAGTGAAAACTAGAGCAGAGCTCGTGGCAAAGCCACGAGTAGGTCTTCCGTTGTTGCTGCGGGTTGAAAATATATGTGATATGGTGTCAAACGACAATAATGACTAAACTTTCAGTTCTGCTTTTGTTATAAAAACGTGTTGTGATTGAAAGCCTGTATATAAAACATGTTTTGAAAAGAAAGGAAGAAAATGCTGTATGAAAACTGTCGAACACAGTTTGTGTAATCATTTCAAAAATTCTTTAAAAAATGAGACATCATGTTAAATGGCGAGTTAAATCAAAGGGTAGCAAGCATTGTTATAAACAGTATGTACTCATGACTCATGTCAGGAATTGTATTTTTCTTTTAAAACCAAACACGCCTACAAAACACGTAACCTTTTCTCTAAGATAACTCCTTTATTCAAATATTTCTAAATTTTTGAAGACTATATGCAAGTTTAGAATTGTTACGTGCGGACAAAATTTAGTAATTAGTCAAAATTGATGGCATCTCTGAACTTTTCTATAAGGAAATGTGGGTCGTCTGATATCATTTAATGATACGAGTAGACTTGGACATTCAAAATAATATATAATCAGCTAAAAAAAAAAGATCAGCGGGAGTATTTATGCAAAAGCGAGCATCTAAATTTTACACCAGATGGTTCTGTTTCATAAAGACACCGCTGTGTAACGTAATGTAATTAAATAACCTTATTTACAGAATGAATAGCACCTCTCTCGACGATGTAATAATATGCAAAATCCTTATTTTTATGTCAGTGGGTTGGTTTATAAAATAGAAAAAAAAAACATCAAAAGCGCTTGCGTAAATTGGAATTCTGGGAAGGAATTAGACAGTCCGTGTTAGAGAAATTCGAAGAAGTTATGAAACTGGTCAGTTTCTAGATCAAACTGCGCATTGATGTATTAAAAAATTATTATGTGTATAGTCTTGTAGCCACGGTCCGGAATCCGTATGTGCAGTCATACATTGTATGTATATCGATACACCTTTACCTCCTCACCTACATCCATACAAATGAGGGTGCAACTTTCATATACACATGCATAGTATTATAGTTCTGGAAACTATTTATCTTGTATTTTAATATATTGGGTATTCATTGTTCACCTAAAATTATTATTCCACTGGCTGTAGCTAACCTTGTAAGTAAATTAAGTTGCATTACAACCTCATAATAAACAACTTCAATTCATTTTTTTTTATAAATTTTCATACAATTAGCAATAAATAAAATCCCCAATAACGCACTTAAGTGTAACTTTGAGAAGCGCATATATTTTTTGGATATGTCGCTATATTATAGTCTGCAAGTCAAGTGAACAATTATGGTCTTTCAAAGAAAAAAGAAATCTGTCGATACTTGCAGTACTTTGATGATTTCTATGGCGATCGACTGCATTGCATAATGTAGTCGTATTTCTAAAGAACAAAATTTCCTTTGACTTCCAACTTTCAATTATAATATATTATGAATTATTCTGTTCATAACTATAGAAGTTTAGTGTGTTTAACGGGTTAATTTATTAGCCACACTCTCAGGTAACGATTCCACATCTTTAATGTAAAGATGACTGACTTCGAATAATAGTCTTATTGTTAATAAAAGCACCTTCCAACTGTTACTCAATTACATATGTTCTGAGTTGTGTGTGCTAAAGCGACACAAGATTTTCGGTCGCACGTGGCGATTGAATTAACACAGACTGACCGAATAAACAACCGGGTGGGAAAGTGAAACACGTTGAATAGAAAATGTTACACATAAGAAGAAGTCACCAAAAATGATTTTCGACAGATCTGGATATCTTTTCGCCAATTTAAAAAAAATCCAGCGCAAGCACTTGTCAGCGGGGCGGGAGGAGGTGGTGGGGACGCAGCAATGAATTCGCTTCCACACTCAAACGAACAACCATGTATTAAAAAACTACAGAGTGATTGATATGGGACCGATAGAATCTAATCTTCAGTTGTTTAAAACTCATGTGAATATTCTTTCAAATAATCATCAAATGCCTCCATTCAGGACAATTCAGGACATTCTTTTATCGTGCTAGCACCTACCGCAAACATGTAACATTGATTATAATTTGAGTTGATTTTTAAACTACCTTGTACGCTATAGTATAATTAAATCAATGCTCAATCAGCTGTACAAGCAAAATAAATTTATCTTTTCATCTTAATCCTATATAATAGTTGAAAACATAATAAGTATAGTTCTGTCCGTGCAAAATATGAAACATGAGCGCGTTATAAGGTACATGTAGAAGAACACGAGCCGACTGCGGATCACTTGTCCACTCGCGCTTTATCTCCTCGGCCATGTGCGAGGGATGATCATCATTTAATATTGGGGGAGGGGTGGGGGGTTAATTTTTTTTAAATATACAAACCAGCCATTAATTTATGTCTGACAATGTTTCCGATTTGGAGTAATATCGTTCATTAGTTTTCATTTTCACTCAAATGTTTAATTAAATAAATACAAGATGGACAAACTTTTATAACATAACATTAAAACAGTTCTTGTATTTACGGATATATAAACTCAAACACATTCTTCTTCATCTAAGTATGCGTCGCGGTGTGCGAATCTTGTGTATTAGATAACCGCTTACCGCTAGGTAGTGCAGCCGTGGCT
Organism: Magallana gigas; assembly: GCF_902806645.1. Lineage (NCBI taxonomy): Eukaryota > Metazoa > Mollusca > Bivalvia > Ostreida > Ostreidae > Magallana > Magallana gigas. Next base: position 574,493 of record NW_022994813.1, read on the forward strand.
CATCTCCTCGGCCATGGACGAAGGATAGATTACGTAAAGGTTCAACGCACAGACACGCACAGCTCAGAACCCAGGACGATTTGAAAAGTTTGCAGTATAATGACCATATTCTATCAAATAAAAGTTCTTTATTTTAAACTTAAAACCCACAATTGATCTATGTCTAATATTGCTTTAGATTGAGAATGACATTGCTCTTATTTATTAACTGAACAATTTCTTAATTGACACCGATTCGTTTGGTCGATAAACTTTTATGTGTAATCAAAACTAAAACAATTCTTGGGTTGGCGGCTAAATAAACTCGTATATGAGAGACGCAACTCTCGTGTATTAGATATCTGCTGACCGCTAGGTAGCCCAGCCGCGACCATGGTGACCGATTTTCTCGGCCGCGGGCGAGGGAGAGTTTCGTTAACTTGGCCAAATTGCCGCGAGTACTGGTCAACACGTATTACTTTTTCCCTCATATTATGCAATACCCGAACACAAAAACAGTTTTATGAGATCAATAAAGTCACAAACAACATTTTTTGCAGCGACGCCCATATCGAAAAACTTACCGTTTTAGAGTTATGAAGCAAAGACTTTTAAGGGATCTAGACCCCTCATTTTAGGGGTTAGCCCCTTTTGTATGGTATCAAATGAAAGCTCTTAATATTCTGCACAACTTTTGTTCTATATGTGTCTAGAAAAAATTTACAACTAAAAAGTTATTGAGCAAAGATATAAGCAAAATTTAACATTTTTTGAAACATTAATTTCGATGTCATTTTTTAAGAAGTATACGTGGGTTAATCAAACATGTAAAACTAGGAGGACAACGTTCAAGATGTCTACATTAAGGATTTGTAAATGAAAACTACTTGCTACGGATCAACTCGGAGCCTTTGCAGGTACACGAGACCCACTAAAAAAATATTCAAAGGGGAATAACTCAAAACCGAAAGTAGCGATTTCAAATTGTTTTGTGCTATAGTAAGCTATTGTCATTGCCAATAAACCCTGAAAATTTGAATAAAATCTAATGACAAACAAGCGAGATATTACAGTTTAAAGAAACGTCTAGAAGAAAAAGAAGAAGAAAAATAATAATGAAGAATTTCCAACAGAATCAGTACAAGGTCTTCCGTTGGAAACGGAAGACCTTAATAAAGACTCAGAATATAAAAAATTCACTGATGATAATGAAAAGCAATCTATTGTATGTTATAAACCTTTGATTGTAGTGTTATATTTCACAGATCTTTTGTTCTTTCTAGATAATGTCTCATAACTCGGACAATACACAATCTTTCATCGTTTGGTTTAACGAGGAAAATTTAACTCCCCAATATGTTTTCCAGGACTTGATGTTTTTAAAAGGTCATACATTCCAATTTTCACAAAGTCGTATATACAAATATTTCTTATGTCTAACCAATGTAATGTTTGACCTCTCTGTCCAGACCATAGTACAAGTAACATTAACAACTTGTGCGATACATGTAACAAAGTTAATTCACTCAAAGATTCTAGTTCGCAAATAGTTCAACACAATATCTACATTCCATGTAACGTTATATCTAGGTAATGCTGGTCTCATTATAAATACACCTCTTAAAACCTACACACTAAGGTATGTGAACCTATATTTACAGAATTTGCTAATTGCCAAAAAGAAGATAATGCACTTCTTGCGGTATTTAAGCTAATGTAACCTAAACCTGATTCATACAGTCTTGTTAAAAATTCTTAAACGTTATTTACATTTGTGTTAAATATATCAATTTGTTTTTGCTGACAAATCGGCCAGATGGGTGCCACAATTACTGCCTCCACACTCTCCGTCATTATATTTTGGAGCACCCCGCTGAGAACACAGAAAGGAGAGAAAATATAACACTTTAATTCACTTCATGAAATTGTAAAAGCATATACTGCGGTTGCATGTTTATCAGGGGAATATGACACATATGTGGAAATTTGTTTGTCATCTCTGGATGCGAACAAGTCAATTTCACATGTCCCGGTAATTTTTATTAATTTCTTCAAAAATTTCAGGGTAAAGCATCCATTCCATATCAGGATTAAAGTTGCGTGAAAGGTAATCAGCTTCTACATTTTCCACCCCTGCTATATGAGAGGCCGTTACCCAAACATTTTTCTTCCTACAAAATTCCAAAACGATCTTGTTAGATTCTTCAAGGTTTCAACCCCCCCCCCCCATTTTGTTTATATACGTAACAGAAACTGTGTTATCTAGACATACTTTAACATGACAGTCTTAAAGTTGATTACATAAACGTGTTATGGCGAGAAACGCTGGTTTTAGTTCTAAGAAATTTATATGAGCTGCTTTATCTCGGTCACTCCAGAGTCCCTGAATGCACTCCCCGCTTGTGGTGTGTGTATACACACCACCACTAGTAATCTAGTGCTCTGGTTATATTGTATTCATATTGAAAAGTTCAACATATCAATATGATTTCACAATTAATCATCATTATTGTCGATTGTGGTTTTGAAATATTTGAAAAAAGAAAAAAAAGCAACTGTTCATATTAAATTTATTCAACAGTACAACATATCATATTGAATATATCAACACACCATATTCAAAATTATCAAATGGTTACAACTTTAGCATTTATGAATGCAAAACAAATGCTTGACAAGTACAAAAGTTGAAGTTTAATGTACCAAATGTATACAGTCAGTTTTCAACGCAGCACTACACAAGTCACAAGTCAGTAAATGCAAACACATCATCATCACATGTGGGTTCCAGAGGAGTGATAGGAATGTCACTGATGACGGTGGTGTTCTTCATGGAACGCTCGTCGTTACGTCGTAGGGACTCGTTGATACTAGTGACGATCCTCTCTCTCCACGAATCTTCACTCACGACTTTAGGGTAGAAATAACACACGTACTTCACCACGCCTTTCCTAACATGGCCCAGCTCCTGTTTGTTGTGTTTGCCACCACCGTGCCAGTTGTAAGAAAACCGAAGGTTTCCTTCGCCGTAAAGTTCCGGCCACAGTTTTCTGCACAGGTTAACGGCGAAGTTATCGGCGTTCCGGAAATCGTTTCTCGGGTATGTCGTCCAGCGAGAATGTTGTCGACACGGCCACTGGAGCGATAGGATCCTGGCGCTTGCTTCGGATGTTCCTTGCGATATCGATCAAGACGTTGGTGTTCAAGAGCACAGTCTTCTGTGTGGCCTCATACGATGCAATGCGGCGGTTGCCAGCGTCCAACTTTTTCGTCAGGTTGTCGATGGCTTGACGCATTTCCATCATTTCCCTCATCAAGGCCAGTTGAAAGGAACTTCCAGTTCCGGTACGGACGGAACCGTACGGGAGTGGTGCCCTGAACTGGAGTTGATGGCGTTCGTGGTTCACAGATTGGCGGATCAGCTGACGCGGACGGGGCTTCATCAATCTGACAGGTCGATGGATCAGCAGGCTCCGGTCCGGCACTGCAGGTTGTACAGTTGCCCTGGGCTTCCCAGGTTTTGCCTAACATAAATTACAATTTGTTTGTCAAATTCTAAATATCTCATTCTGAATGTACAGCGAACTCCGCCAACTCTTTAAAAATCGACGTATAAATAAAAAAACAAATCAATCTTATGATATTTGCGGTTTGTTATATCAAATTATAGAGTTGATTACAAATACATGTACATAGTTGATATTTTTACAAATTATTAATATTATTACTTTTGATATTTTTACAAAAATATGATCGTGAATCGACGACCCTTCCCCGTTCAAGCTTGTGTAATGGAATTTTTGTTTTAAAATTATTTCCAAGGCTTCAGTAGTTTCTATCAGGAGTATGTCTGTTGTCATTTAAAAAAAAAAACCATAGAGCTTTCTCTTATAAACCTATGTGCATGAACTTGCAAGTAAAACTATAAAAAAGATGAATCAAAGTAGGGCTACTAACCAATGCTTTTGTTCGCAGCATTATGTACGTTATAAATTAGTATAATATATATATATATATATATATATATATATATATATATATATATATATATATATATATATATATAATAGTGAAAATATACATAGTGATTCTTGTAAAATAAACGAATTTTATTCAATTATGTACTTACAAGTGACTTTTTTTTCTTGCGACGTTTGGGTTCCTGGATTGGCGGTGGAGTTGGAGATCTAGGTGAAGGTGGCTAAAAGGTGGATGAGTAAGAAGAGGCTGGTAGACACTCGGTATGTTTCATCTCTCGCAGCTTGTCCCTCGTGTTCTGCTCACATCCAGCATGCAAGACCACAGCTCGATCGACTTCCTTAGGCCGGCCCCACTGAACGTCATACTCATTTCCACACTGAATATTCAAGTCAAACTGAGCCTTGAAGATTGTCGTCGCAAATGTAACGCACTAGAAAGTGGGAATCCTCGCGCAATGACAAACGACGAGCCATACTTAAAGTAACGCAACGCAAATTACTAAAACGTGAATTCACAAAAAAATGTTCTTTACACGTATAAGATCTTGTAAGAAATGAACCGAACGTGCTAAAATAGGAAGCCCTAATTTTTAACCACTTGCTCATTAGTTGACACGCATGGACTTTAACAACAAACAATACAAATGTAGGCGGATCAATTAATTGTTATGAAAACACAATCACCCTGCGTACACATTTATAATTTTATTGGCAATTAAAATCATTTTATGATAATTTTTATTTCAACGACCCTCTTAAAATATGATAATGGAATCGAAAATATTTTATTTGCAATTGCTGCGCAAGTATTAAATTAACCACTTTAATAATTTATTTAATAGCTTTGAAATAAAATTAAAAATTGTAAAAAAAAAATTGTAAAAAAAGTATTTCGATTATAATCTGTCAAAATCTCGTTAAATATCGTCATTAAATATAAAAATACATGCAATTTATTTGTCAATTGGGGAGATTACTTCCGCTTGTATACGATACTTTTCCATTGATAATTTTACCGTGGCAGGGACAGGTAGATGATGAGTTTACCGTGACGAAAACGCAGTACACCTGTCTCACCTGGTCGATCACCTCGATGTGTTTATACCGTGACGGAGCGCGGGAAACATGGGATCTGCGTTGCCTGTACTGTATGCCTACCAGTTTTTGGCGATTTAAGCTTATGCAGGATAGTACTTGACTCCCCTGAAATCAACCAAGATGTTCCTGGGAATGACATGAGATTGCAGGCCAACATATAGAGTGGCTACCAAAATTCCCACAGTGTAAAAAGTGTAACAGATGTTGCACCGAATGGTGCCTTGGTGTTTATTAGTAGATTGTACCCTGGGAGCACATCTGATGTTGCAATTGTAGAGCACTGCAAAATTCTAAAGCAATTAGCGCCCGGTGATATGATATTAGCAGATAAAAGGTTTACTATTAATAGTAAACTCAGTTGTTGCCCCAAGGAGTACACCTTAAAATTCCCTTTCCTTACATCTAAATCCTAATACACCCCCAGTGAGGTCCAGAAAAATTGCAAAATCACGAATACATGTTTAGCGTGAAAATGAGCGCACAAAAAATTATAAAATTCTTTGACATATCTCTCTTCAGTTTAGATATATCAGTACCTAAGTGTTTCAGTTATGCTGTGTACTAGTCAAATTTCAGAATCCTCTTTTGCAGGAAATTGCTCAAAACTGTGTAGGTGAAGATTATTGAAATGTTAGAAATCAAGAGAATGAATATGTTGCTATCATATTTAATATTTGTAGATGGGGAACAAATTATTTAAAGTAAAAGTCTGACAAAACAGAAATATTAGCCTCTCAATTGAGTTTTTTTGTGATTCTAACAATCGCAGTGTCCTTTGCAATGTGCAGCTAATCTTACACCTAATCATGATATTGGTGGTTTTCTCTTAACTTGTATGATTTCACTCCACGGAATTTTTGAAACTCTAAAAGGAAGTTTAAAAAAAAACCAATTACATTGGTCATGTTTCACGTCACTTTTACAGTATAAATTTGATATCTTTTATTGTGGTTGATCAAGCGATAGACTTTTTTCTTTTTGAAAATATTAAATATTGTGTATATCTTGTTTTATTTCAAAATCAAAACATATTGCTTATAATTTGGGATAATTAACTTTGTAAATGAGTCTTTGAAATATAAAAACCCAATTAATCATTACTGTAACCAACCTAAGCAGAAATCATTCAATGTTTCGATAGCTTCAGGAATAGTCATTTGCCGAAAAAGGAGCATTTCACCTCCAAAATTTCTGGTCGAAAGTTGAAACATGTAAGCAAGAGCTGGATCTTGATAACAATATCCAAACAGCGCAGGTTGACGAACGATTCCATCTGGACTTGATCCAAGAACCCCATTTTCGTGAAGCCAGATAACTATCCAGCAACATTTAATTCTCAATAACAAAGTACAAGATGAAAATGAGAATTCTTTTCATATTATCAGTTATCATGTATTCAATATCTATACAACATTGACAATAATTTTCCTATTATCGGTTATCCTGTATAATAATACCCACCCGCTGGCTCTACAACAGCATCCCCAAACGTGTTGTATTTCTCAATGGCTATCTTTTCATTGCACATTCCCCAAATGATGGCATCCTTCTTAGAAAGATCATACACTGAACATAGTCTTTTGCACAAGGAAATCGGATATCTATAAAAAAGGCAGCAATAAGTTAATTAAGTTAGATAAGTTTAAATTAACCTAATTGTATATTTACTGTTATGTTTAATTTTTTTCTGTGAATACCTATTTCTCTTGATTGCTGCCAAAACACAGCCAAAGTTGGAGGCTGTTAATCTATTCTTGCGAACTGATGACCACAAGCAGTTATCTTTCTGTCCGATGGTAATCTACAAAACATTTCTACCTTTAAACAGCATTCATTAAAAAATACATAAGTCCTTGATGGTAGAATATCTCATTTGAAACTGCATGTATGATTTAATCACCTGCTGAATTTGCTGCTCAATCACTATAAGGTCTTCCGTTGAAAACAAAAGACCATATAGTGATTGTAAGGTTTATAAAGTCTTCCGTTTCCAACGGAAGACCTTATTGTTTTCGTACTGTTTCTTCGTATTATTTTTTCCCACAAATTTTGTGCACGCGATTTCTCAAAAACTATTCGGCCGATTTAAACTTTTTTTGCACAGATGATTGCCAGAGCTCATAATTCTAGAAGGTTTTTAAAATTTTGAAACCGTCGTTTCCGGTACCGAGTTACGGCCGATTTTCTATTTTTTTACGACCTATTTTGAGCAGAGCTGATCTCAGAAACTATGAGAGATATGACTATGAAATTTTCAGGATAGGTAGTCTATAGTTTGAAGTTGTGCACTATTATGTTGTTTTACGCCAGTGGCGCAATGTTTTGGAGCTTGCCTAGGCACGAAAATTGGGTACTAATTTTTAATCAAAATTTCATACTTTTTGATCTGAATCTTTTTATCAGTTGATATTTTGTTAAGACATTTATATTAAAAGTAGTAGAGAATTAAAAGTTTTTTCAACAAAATCAAGAAAAAGGGCCTGGTCCCCTTTTTAGGGGCCAAAGCACTCGTAAACTATATTACAAATAACTTAAAAATGATAAAGATTTTGTAATGCATTATAGAAGCGATGGTATTGATTGTAACAATATCAATAAGGAAAAATCATTGTCACGCCTATTTATTACGTAAGTAGGGATTTTTAGGGGCCGAAGTACTTAAACTTAGACGCAGACATGTTTTGTTAAGCATTGTAGAAGAGAAAATGTTTGCATTGTGTAGATATTACCGATATCTATTAGAAAAAAATCATTGCCACGCCCATTTATTACGTAATTGTATTTCAAAAATGATCAACAATTCTAGATATGAAGAGAAAATTTCTGTATTGATGATTCTAATCAATTCCACTAATCAAAACGCGATTGTCTGTCCCCATTAAGGATCTAGAGGGCTTGCCCCTAAAATATTCAATCATTCGATCTAAAAAATGAACAACAATTTTAGATAATTGTGAAAACAAAAGATGTTAGTATTTGTAAAACCTTTTGAATGAACTCAAGAAAAAGGGACTAGCCCCTTAAATTAGGGACCAAGACACTCGTAAGCTCGATTATAAATAACTAAAAAACGATATAGATACTGTAAATATAGTAGCAAAGTTGTTGATCGTAACTATATCTATCAGACAAAATCAATGCCACACCCATTTATTACGTAGTTAGCGATTTTTAGGGGCCAAAGTACTTAATCTTTGACGCAATGTATCTAAAAAAGGAGACACATTTTGTTAAGTATTGTAGAAGAGAAACTATTTGCATTTATGATTCTAATCGATATCATTGATCAAAATACCAATGTTTGTCCCCATAAAGGATCTAGAGGGCTGGCCCCTAAAAGATTCAATCATTTGTATTTCAAAATGAACAGTAACTTTAGATGATTGTAAGAACAAAAAATGTTGGTATTCGTAAGACCTTTTGAATGAACTCACGATAAGGGGACTAGTCCCTTAAAATAGGGGCCAAGACACTCGTATAGTCTCTTACACATACCTTAAAAACGATCAAGATTTTGTAATGCATTATAGAAGCAAAGTTGTTGATCGTCACAATATCAGTTTGAAAAACTCTTTGCCACACCCATTGATGACGTAATTAGATATTTTAGGGTTAAAAAAATCTTAAATATTTAATGTGCTGTGTGTGAAAAAGCTGAACACTTTGTTAAGCATTTGAAAGGATATTGACAATCGTATACATTATCTGAAAGGGAGTGGTTGAGGGGGGAATTCTGAAATTTTAATAATATTTTAAACGTATCGTTTGAAAAGTGAACAGAAGACCTACTTGTTACTCGTAACGAGATCGTATCTAGTTTATTATTTTTTTCCCAGTTTTTGTCCACAATATTTCTCAGAGATGGCTCAAAAGATTTGCTTCAAGTTTTCAGGACTGATAGAAAATGATCATTTCTCTACGTGTATTTTTCCTGTCCCGCGACAAAAAGCTTGTCCCTTCGAGATCTCAGAAACAATATAGACTTGAACATCCAAACTTTGAGGGATAATAGACCAATAGTTGTAGATGTGTTTAAACATTTTTGTTTTGTTCGGCGTAACTTCCTGTCGTCACCGGAAGCATTTCAATTTTTTTTTGCTTTTACGTATTTAATTAACTTTCCGAAGAATAAAGATATTAGTATAGATCCTTACATACGTCATCCATGCAATGTTAAATAAACCAAAAAAATCTACTTCCGGTGAGATATCTCGATTATCTAAGGACGCTTTTTTAAAACATATTTTGTACCCGCACGATCTCAGAAAATGTATGTGATTAAGAGACGAAACTTTCACCGATTATAGACATTTGACTGAAGATATGTTTAAACAGTTTCATTTTGTCAAACGTCACTTCCGGTCCACACCAGAAGAGTTCAAACAAATCAAGATGTTTATCCGTTTAACTGTTTTCATTTAATGGTTTTAGCTACTTTGATAAATAATAATGTTAGATAGGCAAGTAAATAAGAAATAACAAATTTAATTTTCATTGAGCACTTCTGTCTGTCCGTTTCCTGTCCCGAGACAAAAAAACCTAATTTTGACGAGATCTCTTCCGTTTGTCCGTTTCCTGTCCCGAGACAAAAAACCTTTTTTTGACGAGATCTCAAAAACGGTAATGACTTGAACAACTAAACTGTATGGGATGATAAACCTATGTATGTGCATGTGTGAACACTATTTTGTTTTGTCCGGTGTAACTTCCGGTCGTCACAGGAAGTACACCCAATTCTGAATTTTTAAAAATATGTTGGTTATTTAGCAAGGAAGTCACATTTTAGCGATATAATTACAAAAGGTCATCCACACATAGTAAAAAACATAAAAAGTTATACTTCCGGTAAGACATCTTAAATATCTCAGGAAGCTTTCTTTTTTAAAAACAAAATACCCGCAAGATCTCAGAAACTGTGAGAGATCAAGACACAAAACTTGTATGATAATGGACATTTGATTGAACATGTGTTTAACGGATTTCATTTGGTCGTACGTCACTTCTTGTTCTCACTCGAAGCGTTCAAGCAATATAATTTTTTTTTAACTTTAGACTTTTTTAGATATTTTATTCAGTGTGATGAACAGTAACAAATCGTAGGTAAATGTACTAAAATATGTATTTTCAATTTCTTAATCACTTCCGTTCGATCGTGTCCGGTCCCGAAACAAAAACCTTTTTTCAACGAGATATTATAACAAACAAAAATTTGAACATCCAAACTTTAAGGAAAAACAAAACAATGTATGAAGATATGTTAACTATGTTCTGTATCATCCGGCGTAACTTCCGGTCGTCACAAAAAGTACTCAAAAATTGACATTTTGTCTTTTTGGTTTTACTTTTTGGGAATTCTTTTACAGTGTATATAATATCCATTGTTTTGTTTACAAGAGAAATGGATTTTTTGTACAGATTAATACATGAGGAACGGAAGACCATTTTGTTGCTATAGCAACAAGAGTCTAGTTTATCATTTATTTTTGCTTCATCCGAACAATAGGGTTTTCTTAGGAGATTTATCTTGGCTTGAAATGAATATTTCAAATAACTGAGATTAAGAAAAATGTATATTGCAAACTATTTATATTACCAAACATTAATTCATATAAATGTACATGGTGTATATCATTACATGAGAAAATTACTGCTATAAAATAAATACCTGATTAAGTTTGAAAACATGCAAGGAAAATAAACATTAAAATCAATTTATTTCACTAAATGTGTAAGGTACAAATGCTGGTTTGTTTTATGTATATAAAGAATTGCTTGTTACAAATTAAAGCCCTATTTACACGATGTGTTTTAAAGATATGACTCGCCACATCTTACAATTCAGACCGTGTGATTAGGAAAATCATAAGACAGATACGAAGTCAGTTAGTCAGATGGAATAGAGACAACTTCTATTCTGTCTGGCAAGTCAGGTGGTTTTGAGCAATCATTAAACAGGTCAGTGGGGTTAATCTAAATACAGCACATCTTAAGACGTGTTTTCCCCGAACTTTTGCCACAGATTAACTTAGATTAATTTGAAGATAAATTGATAACTAATGGCTTTTAAGATGTGGGGGGAAATCTTCGGGAACATTTTCAATCCGTGTGCTAGAATTCAATTTGGCAGGGAAGAAAAAAGAGGAATTAAAACTTACGACTAAACAAACTGAGAGATTGATAGAATTGTATCACGATGAAGTAGATTTGTGGAATTTTTCATCTGTAAATTACCTCAACAAAGACTGCCGAAGAAAAGCTCTTGAAAACGTCCCATCAAAGCTTCAAGAAGAATACCCAGGCTTAAATGGATACTGTAAGTTTGACCAGCAGTTGGCACTTTCTCTTGATTTTCTTTATTCGGGATTTCATTTTGCTTTTTCTTATATGAATAACAAGTTTTAAAACAGAAAAAAATAAACCATTTAATTACCTTTGCAATTCTTATTTAATCTGAATAATATACAATGCTACTTTGAATACAAGTTCTAATACTACATGTAGGGTAATTACTTTACAGCTGAAAAATCCCTGCAAAGTGGAGCCAGCTCAGTATACACAAGTCAGTGGACTCATTATGCTGCTCTAGACACATTCTAAAAAGCGCAGGTGAATTCAAGAACAAGCCAATCCAACTTAGTGAGTATTTTAATGGTAAAAAAAAATGCCCCTCTCCCCAAAGAAAGATGACAATTTATAAATGTTTTGTGTTGAACTTATTTCAAAATTAACTCTATAAATTTCTTTTCGCAGAGAGTACATTCATAGCCTGTACAGCATAGACAAACCACAAGTAGAACTCTGGGTTTTATATGAGAGTCATGGGGGTTTGTCAATGAACAGGCCATTCAAAGCGAATGATACAGTAAATGTGTGTCAAATAAAGGGGAATGAGCTAATACACTTTGCAATTTTTTTTTACATGTTTGGTTGAAGATCCACATGTGGAATCTTCAAGTTTGACAGCTTCGCAAACTCTTATCCCCAGTGTAAGTATAACAGGTTTTATTTGATTTACACAATAACTATGAAAGACAATATATTGTTTTTATTTTTTACTTTCATACACATTGATCGGCAATGCCTGTGAATAATGAAGAGTTCCATAATTTGATACAATAAACAGCTTTAAAGTGAATGTAGTGGAGCTGCCATTGATGTGATTCTACCCTACCTGAGGATACTTTCATTTATGTTTCAGCCTTCCGGGCTGACTAGTTTCTGAGAAGAAAATGTTTTAAGGTTTACTCAAAACATTCCTATGTAAAATATCGACCCCGCATTTTGACCCTTTCCTATCCTGGAGGTCATAATTTTCACAACTTTGAATCTACATCCCCAGAGGATGCTTATATCAAACTTTCAGCTTTCCTGGGTGATTAATTTGTATGAATTTCATGAAGCAGATTTTATTATTCTTGGATCGATAATGAAGATGAGAAGGGGGGGGACAAAGATTGGGAAGGGGATTTGGAGATGACAGCGAGAAAAATAAAATCAATTAGTAAAGGACTGGAATGCAAAATAAAGAAAATTAAAGAATGTTACCAAAAGAAAACAAGACCCTCAAAAGAAAAAAAGAACAAATAGAACCTGAAATGAAAAAAATATGAAATGTGAAAACGATGATTTGAGAAGTGAACTTTCAGTCTCAATGAGTCAAATTTTATATTCGAGTGATGAGGATGAAGAAAAGAGTGAAAATGTGAAAGAGAGTACAAGAGTGAGTGAAAGTGAATGCAAGAGTGTGAATGAGAACAGCAGTGACAAATAAATAATACTTTTTTTCAGAAAGTGTTCCCTTTTTTTTTAATGTTATTTTTGGTTAAGTTTCCATTCAGCATTTATAATTAATAAATATAAACTACATCAAAATCAATGACAAAGGACTTTATTTAAAGCTACTGAGTGTGACTCCCTTTTATTTTTTAATGATATCTTTATATTCTGCAAGAATCTCTAAAGAAAGCATTTTGTTCTTTAAATAAACTGATTTATGACATGATTAAAGTTTGGCCCTCAAAAATATGAAGTATTAAAATGTTTTAGGTATATTAATTTAGTTATGTGTTACATTTTAAAAAGTTGACATAAGATATATTTTTTACCCATTTATTTGACTCATTTGCACTCATTAGCAGTATACGACTTCATAAGCAACGCTATGTATTTTTTTTAAATAATTTAATCAAAAGCTGTAAAAAATGACATTCGGTTACCTTTTTTTTTAAATGGGAAATTTAGACTAATACTTTGAAAAAGATTTTTTTCGGCCACTCATTAGTATTTTAGAAAGACATATATGATAATAAATACATATATAATAAAAATAATTTTTTCAAAATTTCATTTTTTTTCGCGTCAAGATTTTTTTGGATGAGGTTACCCTCCCCCCTTTTCAAAAACTATTATACATATTTATATCATATTATGTAAAATTTACGGAATTAGAAAAGTAATTGGGAGTGAAGCAACTGATCCCCTTCTTAATCGCGTAAAATTTACTAAATGTAATGTACATTACGTAGAACATAACCCACTCTTTTAATGGCTGATGAACATTTCTGCCCCAATCAAATGGAGAAATTTTTAATTTAATAAGTTATCAATCTGGAGTAGAAAACTTATAAACCTGTAACGACGATCACCTCCCTGTCTGAAATCTTTCAAAAAGAACTATGAAACCTATAATTTTGGCGAAAAACTTAAAGATCTATTCTACAAAATCATGAATTCAGTGTTCCTTTCAGGTGTGTAGGGGTAAAGAAAATAATTTTTAAACATTATAATCAATAACACCTATATTCGTTTTGGCCCTGTCCTAGAGTCAAAACCCATACTCCAGGGTACATGAAATTTAAAATTTTGGCAAAGGACTTCCTGGTAAACATAATTAAGAAATCAGTTTTTTATACAGTATTGTGAGAATAGAGAAGATTTTAAAACATATGCATTAACACTATTATAGCCCCCCCCCCCCCCCATGTCCTGAACCCCTGACCCAGGGGCCATGCATTTCACAATTTAGGTAGAATAGTTAGTGGACATCATAACCATGTACTGTATTTTCATTAATATTCAAGGGCATCAATTTTCGTGGATAAAGTGAAAATCACAGTTTCAAGGATAAATAAATTCGTGGCAAATGCTATATCAATATAAATTTTGATAAAAATTGCACTTCAATGAACATTTAATTTCATGGATCAACTTAAGGTGGCTCACTACACCGTGAAATATTTTCTCAAATCAGCAGAAAATTAATTGATTATGATAGATATCATAATGGATAAGAAGTACTTAAGTCTAAATGGCAAAATAATTTGCAATTTTGGATGAAAAATTACAATAATTGAATTCAGTTAACATGAACAAAAGCTTTAAGCGGATTCGAACCCATGATCTGCGGTTCAGAAGCCCAATACTAGCTTTTGAACTTAGTCATTTTTTGGCAAAATGTTGCATATAGGGTACTCCATTTCACTGGATACGTGTTGATAGGATTATGGATACAGTTCACATAAAAGAAAACCCGGTTTGTTGTCACATTGACAGCTTTTCTCTTGTTAACATTTTGAAACTTCACTATTTATACAAGCTTAGTGGAAATGTTGGCATTTCTAGTGCAGTGGTTTTTGGCATAAAATGAGTTTTAACTAGTACAGAGGACCACAGATCCATCACTCCCGTGTCTACTCACTTTGAACATTTCCATAAAAGAGGATTGTACTTATTATTGTGGGAAAACAGCTTTAGTTCAAGACACAGGAAGGCCAAGCCGAGCTGCGACACAAAAATTTATTGAATTTACAGAGGATGAGTTTGTCGAAGAACAATATCAACATTTTAGGCAACCTTAAAATCAACCATTAAAAAAGAAACCAACAAAAAAAGATCAGAATTTATAAATTGAATTAGAGAGGGGGAAGATTACCTTGTTACGCTATCTTCAGGGTAATTCTAAACAAATTTTCCTGAAAAACAATGCTTCTAAATACATTAAATCAAACTTTTCTGGGTTTTTTTAACTAATTACACATGTACCGAGTCTTCTCAGCGGCGATAATTTGAGCTTTGGTCCAAACACTGTTTCACTTGCTGATTACCAGAGCAACTGCATACGCGAGATGATTAAAATCAACTCCCACAATGGTAAATTCTCGAGTCTTATGTTATATTGATTAGATAAGATGATTTTAGTTTATTTTTGAGACATGGCTTTTAAGATTGCAAAGATAAAGAAGTAAGAAAAATTAAGCTTAAATAACAAATTACATATTCCAATTGTAAACAAAATAAAGGTACCTGAATCCTCCATAGACAGATTCGTTTTCACATCGCGTGACCTTGTACTAATTGTATTTTTATGTTGTATATATTAAACATACACTTAACATATATTTGAAAAAAATGCAGAATATTATAATTATGAATATTGACTTAACATGTCCTTCAGGCGATGTTAGACCCCATCATATCGTTTGTGAAAGGAGAGTCAGTGAAGGTTAAAATGTATTTGTCTGTAATCATAATATCATAGTGTTTGTTATACTTAGGTATTTGCTTTAAAAAGATACAACATAACCAAACGACAACAAGCTGTCTGGAAACAAAAAGGCAAGTTGAGAGTTCTGTATGAAAGCATGAAGGAGGCATATAAGTGCATTGTATTCACTGACAATTTAAAAGACTTTTTGAGCTGAAATATCTTTAAAAAAAAATTGGAGTTCCCTTCAATAGGATGGAAAAGTAAAGAAACTAGCGCTTAGATTAAAAAAATATGAAAAGTAGATTAGTAAATAGACTATTTCGAAAAAGAACTATAATATTACCTAATGATAAGGCATACCTAATTTACCCAGACAAATCCTTTTGGTTGATAAAAAAAGTTTAATATTAATATTAATATTTTAATATTGTAATAATGAATAAGTAATATTACAGAGCATTTACATACAGGTGCACATTTTAAAATGTTAATGTTGAATACGAGTTACAGTACCGATAAGACCCAACCTAACTCAAGAGTAAACCCTAACTAATCCCCGGGTTTACTTTTGGGGTTTACTTTTGGTTTACTTTTTGTAAAATTTGGGTCCACTTGGGGATTTTTCATCTGTAAATTACCTCAACAAAGACTGCCGAAGAAAAGCTCTTGAAAACGTCCCATCAAAGCTTCAAGAAGAATACCCAGGCTTAAATGGATACTGTAAGTTTGACCAGCAGTTGGCACTTTCTCTTGATTTTCTTTATTCGGGATTTCATTTTGCTTTTTCTTATATGAATAACAAGTTTTAAAACAGAAAAAAATAAACCATTTAATTACCTTTGCAATTCTTATTTAATCTGAATAATATACAATGCTACTTTGAATACAAGTTCTAATACTACATGTAGGGTAATTACTTTACAGCTGAAAAATCCCTGCAAAGTGGAGCCAGCTCAGTATACACAAGTCAGTGGACTCATTATGCTGCTCTAGACACATTCTAAAAAGCGCAGGTGAATTCAAGAACAAGCCAATCCAACTTAGTGAGTATTTTAATGGTAAAAAAAAATGCCCCTCTCCCCAAAGAAAGATGACAATTTATAAATGTTTTGTGTTGAACTTATTTCAAAATTAACTCTATAAATTTCTTTTCGCAGAGAGTACATTCATAGCCTGTACAGCATAGACAAACCACAAGTAGAACTCTGGGTTTTATATGAGAGTCATGGGGGTTTGTCAATGAACAGGCCATTCAAAGCGAATGATACAGTAAATGTGTGTCAAATAAAGGGGAATGAGCTAATACACTTTGCAATTTTTTTTTACATGTTTGGTTGAAGATCCACATGTGGAATCTTCAAGTTTGACAGCTTCGCAAACTCTTATCCCCAGTGTAAGTATAACAGGTTTTATTTGATTTACACAATAACTATGAAAGACAATATATTGTTTTTATTTTTTACTTTCATACACATTGATCGGCAATGCCTGTGAATAATGAAGAGTTCCATAATTTGATACAATAAACAGCTTTAAAGTGAATGTAGTGGAGCTGCCATTGATGTGATTCTACCCTACCTGAGGATACTTTCATTTATGTTTCAGCCTTCCGGGCTGACTAGTTTCTGAGAAGAAAATGTTTTAAGGTTTACTCAAAACATTCCTATGTAAAATATCGACCCCGCATTTTGACCCTTTCCTATCCTGGAGGTCATAATTTTCACAACTTTGAATCTACATCCCCAGAGGATGCTTATATCAAACTTTCAGCTTTCCTGGGTGATTAATTTGTATGAATTTCATGAAGCAGATTTTATTATTCTTGGATCGATAATGAAGATGAGAAGGGGGGGGGACAAAGATTGGGAAGGGGATTTGGAGATGACAGCGAGAAAAATAAAATCAATTAGTAAAGGACTGGAATGCAAAATAAAGAAAATTAAAGAATGTTACCAAAAGAAAACAAGACCCTCAAAAGAAAAAAAGAACAAATAGAACCTGAAATGAAAAAAATATGAAATGTGAAAACGATGATTTGAGAAGTGAACTTTCAGTCTCAATGAGTCAAATTTTATATTCGAGTGATGAGGATGAAGAAAAGAGTGAAAATGTGAAAGAGAGTACAAGAGTGAGTGAAAGTGAATGCAAGAGTGTGAATGAGAACAGCAGTGACAAATAAATAATACTTTTTTTCAGAAAGTGTTCCCTTTTTTTTTTAATGTTATTTTTGGTTAAGTTTCCATTCAGCATTTATAATTAATAAATATAAACTACATCAAAATCAATGACAAAGGACTTTATTTAAAGCTACTGAGTGTGACTCCCTTTTATTTTTTAATGATATCTTTATATTCTGCAAGAATCTCTAAAGAAAGCATTTTGTTCTTTAAATAAACTGATTTATGACATGATTAAAGTTTGGCCCTCAAAAATATGAAGTATTAAAATGTTTTAGGTATATTAATTTAGTTATGTGTTACATTTTAAAAAGTTGACATAAGATATATTTTTTACCCATTTATTTGACTCATTTGCACTCATTAGCAGTATACGACTTCATAAGCAACGCTATGTATTTTTTTTAAATAATTTAATCAAAAGCTGTAAAAAATGACATTCGGTTACCTTTTTTTTTAAATGGGAAATTTAGACTAATACTTTGAAAAAGATTTTTTTCGGCCACTCATTAGTATTTTAGAAAGACATATATGATAATAAATACATATATAATAAAAATAATTTTTTCAAAATTTCATTTTTTTTCGCGTCAAGATTTTTTTGGATGAAGTTACCCTCCCCCCTTTTCAAAAACTATTATACATATTTATATCATATTATGTAAAATTTACGGAATTAGAAAAGTAATTGGGAGTGAAGCAACTGATCCCCTTCTTAATCGCGTAAAATTTACTAAATGTAATGTACATTACGTAGAACATAACCCACTCTTTTAATGGCTGATGAACATTTCTGCCCCAATCAAATGGAGAAATTTTTAATTTAATAAGTTATCAATCTGGAGTAGAAAACTTATAAACCTGTAACGACGATCACCTCCCTGTCTGAAATCTTTCAAAAAGAACTATGAAACCTATAATTTTGGCGAAAAACTTAAAGATCTATTCTACAAAATCATGAATTCAGTGTTCCTTTCAGGTGTGTAGGGGTAAAGAAAATAATTTTTAAACATTATAATCAATAACACCTATATTCGTTTTGGCCCTGTCCTAGAGTCAAAACCCATACTCCAGGGTACATGAAATTTAAAATTTTGGCAAAGGACTTCCTGGTAAACATAATTAAGAAATCAGTTTTTTATACAGTATTGTGAGAATAGAGAAGATTTTAAAACATATGCATTAACACTATTATAGCCCCCCCCCCCCCCATGTCCTGAACCCCTGACCCAGGGGCCATGCATTTCACAATTTAGGTAGAATAGTTAGTGGACATCATAACCATGTACTGTATTTTCATTAATATTCAAGGGCATCAATTTTCGTGGATAAAGTGAAAATCACAGTTTCAAGGATAAATAAATTCGTGGCAAATGCTATATCAATATAAATTTTGATAAAAATTGCACTTCAATGAACATTTAATTTCATGGATCAACTTAAGGTGGCTCACTACACCGTGAAATATTTTCTCAAATCAGCAGAAAATTAATTGATTATGATAGATATCATAATGGATAAGAAGTACTTAAGTCTAAATGGCAAAATAATTTGCAATTTTGGATGAAAAATTACAATAATTGAATTCAGTTAACATGAACAAAAGCTTTAAGCGGATTCGAACCCATGATCTGCGGTTCAGAAGCCCAATACTAGCTTTTGAACTTAGTCATTTTTTGGCAAAATGTTGCATATAGGGTACTCCATTTCACTGGATACGTGTTGATAGGATTATGGATACAGTTCACATAAAAGAAAACCCGGTTTGTTGTCACATTGACAGCTTTTCTCTTGTTAACATTTTGAAACTTCACTATTTATACAAGCTTAGTGGAAATGTTGGCATTTCTAGTGCAGTGGTTTTTGGCATAAAATGAGTTTTAACTAGTACAGAGGACCACAGATCCATCACTCCCGTGTCTACTCACTTTGAACATTTCCATAAAAGAGGATTGTACTTATTATTGTGGGAAAACAGCTTTAGTTCAAGACACAGGAAGGCCAAGCCGAGCTGCGACACAAAAATTTATTGAATTTACAGAGGATGAGTTTGTCGAAGAACAATATCAACATTTTAGGCAACCTTAAAATCAACCATTAAAAAAGAAACCAACAAAAAAAGATCAGAATTTATAAATTGAATTAGAGAGGGGGAAGATTACCTTGTTACGCTATCTTCAGGGTAATTCTAAACAAATTTTCCTGAAAAACAATGCTTCTAAATACATTAAATCAAACTTTTCTGGTTTTTTTTAACTAATTACACATGTACCGAGTCTTCTCAGCGGCGATAATTTGAGCTTTGGTCCAAACACTGTTTCACTTGCTGATTACCAGAGCAACTGCATACGCGAGATGATTAAAATCAACTCCCACAATGGTAAATTCTCGAGTCTTATGTTATATTGATTAGATAAGATGATTTTAGTTTATTTTTGAGACATGGCTTTTAAGATTGCAAAGATAAAGAAGTAAGAAAAATTAAGCTTAAATAACAAATTACATATTCCAATTGTAAACAAAATAAAGGTACCTGAATCCTCCATAGACAGATTCGTTTTCACATCGCGTGACCTTGTACTAATTGTATTTTTATGTTGTATATATTAAACATACACTTAACATATATTTGAAAAAAATGCAGAATATTATAATTATGAATATTGACTTAACATGTCCTTCAGGCGATGTTAGACCCCATCATATCGTTTGTGAAAGGAGAGTCAGTGAAGGTTAAAATGTATTTGTCTGTAATCATAATATCATAGTGTTTGTTATACTTAGGTATTTGCTTTAAAAAGATACAACATAACCAAACGACAACAAGCTGTCTGGAAACAAAAAGGCAAGTTGAGAGTTCTGTATGAAAGCATGAAGGAGGCATATAAGTGCATTGTATTCACTGACAATTTAAAAGACTTTTTGAGCTGAAATATCTTTAAAAAAAAATTGGAGTTCCCTTCAATAGGATGGAAAAGTAAAGAAACTAGCGCTTAGATTAAAAAAATATGAAAAGTAGATTAGTAAATAGACTATTTCGAAAAGAACTATAATATTACCTAATGATAAGGCATACCTAATTTACCCAGACAAATCCTTTTGGTTGATAAAAAAAGTTTAATATTAATATTAATATTTTAATATTGTAATAATGAATAAGTAATATTACAGAGCATTTACATACAGGTGCACATTTTAAAATGTTAATGTTGAATACGAGTTACAGTACCGATAAGACCCAACCTAACTCAAGAGTAAACCCTAACTAATCCCCGGGTTTACTTTTGGGGTTTACTTTTGGTTTACTTTTTGTAAAATTTGGGTCCACTTGGGGATTTTTCATCTGTAAATTACCTCAACAAAGACTGCCGAAGAAAAGCTCTTGAAAACGTCCCATCAAAGCTTCAAGAAGAATACCCAGGCTTAAATGGATACTGTAAGTTTGACCAGCAGTTGGCACTTTCTCTTGATTTTCTTTATTCGGGATTTCATTTTGCTTTTTCTTATATGAATAACAAGTTTTAAAACAGAAAAAAATAAACCATTTAATTACCTTTGCAATTCTTATTTAATCTGAATAATATACAATGCTACTTTGAATACAAGTTCTAATACTACATGTAGGGTAATTACTTTACAGCTGAAAAATCCCTGCAAAGTGGAGCCAGCTCAGTATACACAAGTCAGTGGACTCATTATGCTGCTCTAGACACATTCTAAAAAGCGCAGGTGAATTCAAGAACAAGCCAATCCAACTTAGTGAGTATTTTAATGGTAAAAAAAATTGCCCCTCTCCCCAAAGAAAGATGACAATTTATAAATGTTTTGTGTTGAACTTATTTCAAAATTAACTCTATAAATTTCTTTTCGCAGAGAGTACATTCATAGCCTGTACAGCATAGACAAACCACAAGTAGAACTCTGGGTTTTATATGAGAGTCATGGGGGTTTGTCAATGAACAGGCCATTCAAAGCGAATGATACAGTAAATGTGTGTCAAATAAAGGGGAATGAGCTAATACACTTTGCAATTTTTTTTTACATGTTTGGTTGAAGATCCACATGTGGAATCTTCAAGTTTGACAGCTTCGCAAACTCTTATCCCCAGTGTAAGTATAACAGGTTTTATTTGATTTACACAATAACTATGAAAGACAATATATTGTTTTTATTTTTTACTTTCATACACATTGATCGGCAATGCCTGTGAATAATGAAGAGTTCCATAATTTGATACAATAAACAGCTTTAAAGTGAATGTAGTGGAGCTGCCATTGATGTGATTCTACCCTACCTGAGGATACTTTCATTTATGTTTCAGCCTTCCGGGCTGACTAGTTTCTGAGAAGAAAATTTTTTAAGGTTTACTCAAAACATTCCTATGTAAAATATCGACCCCGCATTTTGACCCTTTCCTATCCTGGAGGTCATAATTTTCACAACTTTGAATCTACATCCCCAGAGGATGCTTATATCAAACTTTCAGCTTTCCTGGGTGATTAATTTGTATGAATTTCATGAAGCAGATATTATTATTCTTGGATCGATAATGAAGATGAGAAGGGGGGGGGGGGACAAAGATTGGGAAGGGGATTTGGAGATGACAGCGAGAAAAATAAAATCAATTAGTAAAGGACTGGAATGCAAAATAAAGAAAATTAAAGAATGTTACCAAAAGAAAACAAGACCCTCAAAAGAAAAAAAGAACAAATAGAACCTGAAATGAAAAAAATGAAATGTGAAAACGATGATTTGAGAAGTGAACTTTCAGTCTCAATGAGTCAAATTTTATATTCGAGTGATGAGGATGAAGAAAAGAGTGAAAATGTGAAAGAGAGTACAAGAGTGAGTGAAAGTGAATGCAAGAGTGTGAATGAGAACAGCAGTGACAAATAAATAATACTTTTTTCAGAAAGTGTTCCCTTTTTTTTTTAATGTTATTTTTGGTTAAGTTTCCATTCAGCATTTATAATTAATAAATATAAACTACATCAAAATCAATGACAAAGGACTTTATTTAAAGCTACTGAGTGTGACTCCCTTTTATTTTTTAATGATATCTTTATATTCTGCAAGAATCTCTAAAGAAAGCATTTTGTTCTTTAAATAAACTGATTTATGACATGATTAAAGTTTGGCCCTCAAAAATATGAAGTATTAAAATGTTTTAGGTATATTAATTTAGTTATGTGTTACATTTTAAAAAGTTGACATAAGATATATTTTTTACCCATTTATTTGACTCATTTGCACTCATTAGCAGTATACGACTTCATAAGCAACGCTATGTATTTTTTTTAAATAATTTAATCAAAAGCTGTAAAAAATGACATTCGGTTACCTTTTTTTTTAAATGGGAAATTTAGACTAATACTTTGAAAAAGATTTTTTTCGGCCACTCATTAGTATTTTAGAAAGACATATATGATAATAAATACATATATGATAAAAATAATTTTTTCAAAATTTCATTTTTTTTCGCGTCAAGATTTTTTTGGATGAGGTTACCCTCCCCCCTTTTCAAAAACTATTATACATATTTATATCATATTATGTAAAATTTACGGAATTAGAAAAGTAATTGGGAGTGAAGCAACTGATCCCCTTCTTAATCGCGTAAAATTTACTAAATGTAATGTACATTACGTAGAACATAACCCACTCTTTTAATGGCTGATGAACATTTCTGCCCCAATCAAATGGAGAAATTTTTAATTTAATAAGTTATCAATCTGGAGTAGAAACTTATAAACCTGTAACGACGATCACCTCCCTGTCTGAAATCTTTCAAAAGAACTATGAAACCTATAATTTTGGCGAAAAACTTAAAGATCTATTCTACAAAATCATGAATTCAGTGTTCCTTTCAGGTGTGTAGGGGTAAAGAAAATAATTTTTAAACATTATAATCAATAACACCTATATTCGTTTTGGCCCTGTCCTAGAGTCAAAACCCATACTCCAGGGTACATGAAATTTAAAATTTTGGCAAAGGACTTCCTGGTAAACATAATTAAGAAATCAGTTTTTTATACAGTATTGTGAGAATAGAGAAGATTTTAAAACATATGCATTAACACTATTATAGCCCCCCCCCCCCCCATGTCCTGAACCCCTGACCCAGGGGCCATGCATTTCACAATTTAGGTAGAATAGTTAGTGGACATCATAACCATGTACTGTATTTTCATTAATATTCAAGGGCATCAATTTTCGTGGATAAAGTGAAAATCACAGTTTCAAGGATAAATAAATTCGTGGCAAATGCTATATCAATATAAATTTTGATAAAAATTGCACTTCAATGAACATTTAATTTCATGGATCAACTTAAGGTGGCTCACTACACCGTGAAATATTTTCTCAAATCAGCAGAAAATTAATTGATTATGATAGATATCATAATGGATAAGAAGTACTTAAGTCTAAATGGCAAAATAATTTGCAATTTTGGATGAAAAATTACAATAATTGAATTCAGTTAACATGAACAAAAGCTTTAGGCGGATTCGAACCCATGATCTGCGGTTCAGAAGCCCAATACTAGCTTTTGAACCTTAGTCATTTTTTTGGCAAAATGTTGCATATAGGGTACTCCATTTCACTGGATACGTGTTGATAGGATTATGGATACAGTTCACATAAAAGAAAACCCGGTTTGTTGTCACATTGACAGCTTTTCTCTTGTTAACATTTTGAAACTTCACTATTTATACAAGCTTAGTGGAAATGTTGGCATTTCTAGTGCAGTGGTTTTTGGCATAAAATGAGTTTTAACTAGTACAGAGGACCACAGATCCATCACTCCCGTGTCTACTCACTTTGAACATTTCCATAAAAGAGGATTGTACTTATTATTGTGGGAAAACAGCTTTAGTTCAAGACACAGGAAGGCCAAGCCGAGCTGCGACACAAAAATTTATTGAATTTACAGAGGATGAGTATGTCGAAGAACAATATCAACATTTTAGGCAACCTTAAAATCAACCATTAAAAAAGAAACCAACAAAAAAAGATCAGAATTTATAAATTGAATTAGAGAGGGGGAAGATTACCTTGTTACGCTATCTTCAGGGTAATTCTAAACAAATTTTCCTGAAAAACAATGCTTCTAAATACATTAAATCAAACTTTTCTGGGTTTTTTTAACTAATTACACATGTACCGAGTCTTCTCAGCGGCGATAATTTGAGCTTTGGTCCAAAACACTGTTTCACTTGCTGATTACCAGAGCAACTGCATACGCGAGATGATTAAAATCAACTCCTCACAATGGTAAATTCTCGAGTCTTATGTTATATTGATTAGATAAGATGATTTTAGTTATTTTTGAGACATGGCTTTTAAGATTGCAAAGATAAAGAAGTAAGAAAAATTAAGCTTAAATAACAAATTACATATTCCAATTGTAAACAAATAAAGGTACCTGAATCCTCCATAGACAGATTCGTTTTCACATCGCGTGACCTTGTACTAATTGTATTTTTATGTTGTATATATTAAACATACACTTAACATATATTTGAAAAAAATGCAGAATATTATAATTATGAATATTGACTTAACATGTCCTTCAGGCGATGTTAGACCCCATCATATCGTTTGTGAAAGGAGAGTCAGTGAAGGTTAAAATGTATTTGTCTGTAATCATAATATCATAGTGTTTGTTATACTTAGGTATTTGCTTTAAAAAGATACAACATAACCAAACGACAACAAGCTGTCTGGAAACAAAAAGGCAAGTTGAGAGTTCTGTATGAAAGCATGAAGGAGGCATATAAGTGCATTGTATTCACTGACAATTTAAAAGACTTTTTGAGCTGAAATATCTTTAAAAAAAAATTGGAGTTCCCTTCAATAGGATGGAAAAGTAAAGAAACTAGCGCTTAGATTAAAAAAATATGAAAAGTAGATTAGTAAATAGACTATTTCGAAAAAGAACTATAATATTACCTAATGATAAGGCATACCTAATTTACCCAGACAAATCCTTTGGTTGATAAAAAAAGTTTAATATTAATATTAATATTTAATATTGTAATAATGAATAAGTAATATTACAGAGCATTTACATACAGGTGCACATTTTAAAATGTTAATGTTGAATACGAGTTACAGTACCGATAAGACCCAACCTAACTCCAGAGTAAACCCTAACTAATCCCCGGGTTTACTTTTGGGGTTTACTTTTGGTTTACTTTTGTAAAATTTGGGTCCACTTGGGGATTTTTCATCTGTAAATTACCTCAACAAAGACTGCCGAAGAAAAGCTCTTGAAAACGTCCCATCAAAGCTTCAAGAAGAATACCCAGGCTTAAATGGATACTGTAAGTTTGACCAGCAGTTGGCACTTTCTCTTGTTTCTTTATTCGGGATTTCATTTTGCTTTTCTTATATGAATAACAAGTTTTAAAACAGAAAAAAATAAACCATTTAATTACCTTTGCAATTCTTATTTAATCTGAATAATATACAATGCTACTTTGAATACAAGTTCTAATACTACATGTAGGGTAATTACTTTACAGCTGAAAAATCCCTGCAAAGTGGAGCCAGCTCAGTATACACAAGTCAGTGGACTCATTATGCTGCTCTAGACACATTCTAAAAAGCGCAGGTGAATTCAAGAACAAGCCAATCCAACTTAGTGAGTATTTTAATGGTAAAAAAAATTGCCCCTCTCCCCAAAGAAAGATGACAATTTATAAATGTTTTGTGTTGAACTTATTTCAAAATTAACTCTATAAATTTCTTTTCGCAGAGAGTACATTCATAGCCTGTACAGCATAGACAAACCACAAGTAGAACTCTGGGTTTTATATGAGAGTCATGGGGGTTTGTCAATGAACAGGCCATTCAAAGCGAATGATACAGTAAATGTGTGTCAAATAAAGGGGAATGAGCTAATACACTTTGCAATTTTTTTTTACATGTTTGGTTGAAGATCCACATGTGGAATCTTCAAGTTTGACAGCTTCGCAAACTCTTATCCCCAGTGTAAGTATAACAGGTTTTATTTGATTTACACAATAACTATGAAAGACAATATATTGTTTTTTTTTTTACTTTCATACACATTGATCGGCAATGCCTGTGAATAATGAAGAGTTCCATAATTTGATACAATAAACAGCTTTAAAGTGAATGTAGTGGAGCTGCCATTGATGTGATTCTACCCTACCTGAGGATACTTTCATTTATGTTTCAGCCTTCCGGGCTGACTAGTTTCTGAGAAGAAAATTTTTTAAGGTTTACTCAAAACATTCCTATGTAAAATATCGACCCCGCATTTTGACCCTTTCCTATCCTGGAGGTCATAATTTTCACAACTTTGAATCTACATCCCCAGAGGATGCTTATATCAAACTTTCAGCTTTCCTGGGTGATTAATTTGTATGAATTTCATGAAGCAGATATTTATTATTCTTGGATCGATAATGAAGATGAGAAGGGGGGGGGGACAAAGATTGGGAAGGGGATTTGGAGATGACAGCGAGAAAAATAAAATCAATTAGTAAAGGACTGGAATGCAAAATAAAGAAAACAAGACCCTCAAAAGAAAAAAAGAACAAATAGAACCTGAAATGAAAAAAATGAAATGTGAAAACGATGATTTGAGAAGTGAACTTTCAGTCTCAATGAGTCAAATTTTATATTCGAGTGATGAGGATGAAGAAAAGAGTGAAAATGTGAAAGAGAGTACAAGAGTGAGTGAAAGTGAATGCAAGAGTGTGAATGAGAACAGCAGTGACAAATAAATAATACTTTTTTTCAGAAAGTGTTCCCTTTTTTTTTTAATGTTATTTTTGGTTAAGTTTCCATTCAGCATTTATAATTAATAAATATAAACTACATCAAAATCAATGACAAAGGACTTTATTTAAAGCTACTGAGTGTGACTCCCTTTTATTTTTTAATGATATCTTATATTCTGCAAGAATCTCTAAAGAAAGCATTTTGTTCTTTAAATAAACTGATTTATGACATGATTAAAGTTTGGCCCTCAAAAATATGAAGTATTAAAATGTTTTAGGTATATTAATTTAGTTATGTGTTACATTTTAAAAAGTTGACATAAGATATATTTTTTACCCATTTATTTGACTCATTTGCACTCATTAGCAGTATACGACTTCATAAGCAACGCTATGTATTTTTTTAAATAATTTAATCAAAAGCTGTAAAAAATGACATTCGGTTACCTTTTTTTTAAATGGGAAATTTAGACTAATACTTTGAAAAAGATTTTTTTCGGCCACTCATTAGTATTTTAGAAAGACATATATGATAATAAATACATATATGATAAAAATAATTTTTTCAAAATTTCATTTTTTTTCGCGTCAAGATTTTTTTGGATGAGGTTACCCTCCCCCTTTTCAAAAACTATTATACATATTTATATCATATTATGTAAAATTTACGGAATTAGAAAAGTAATTGGGAGTGAAGCAACTGATCCCCTTCTTAATCGCGTAAAATTTACTAAATGTAATGTACATTACGTAGAACATAACCCACTCTTTTAATGGCTGATGAACATTTCTGCCCCAATCAAATGGAGAAATTTTAATTTAATAAGTTATCAATCTGGAGTAGAAAACTTATAAACCTGTAACGACGATCACCTCCCTGTCTGAAATCTTTCAAAAAGAACTATGAAACCTATAATTTTGGCGAAAAACTTAAAGATCTATTCTACAAAATCATGAATTCAGTGTTCCTTTCAGGTGTGTAGGGGTAAAGAAAATAATTTTTAAACATTATAATCAATAACACCTATATTCGTTTTGGCCCTGTCCTAGAGTCAAAACCCATACTCCAGGGTACATGAAATTTAAAATTTTGGCAAAGGACTTCCTGGTAAACATAATTAAGAAATCAGTTTTTTATACAGTATTGTGAGAATAGAGAAGATTTTAAAACATATGCATTAACACTATTATAGCCCCCCCCCCATGTCCTGAACCCCTGACCCAGGGGCCATGCATTTCACAATTTAGGTAGAATAGTTAGTGGACATCATAACCATGTACTGTATTTTCATTAATATTCAAGGGCATCAATTTTCGTGGATAAAGTGAAAATCACAGTTTCAAGGATAAATAAATTCGTGGCAAATGCTATATCAATATAAATTTTGATAAAAATTGCACTTCAATGAACATTTAATTTCATGGATCAACTTAAGGTGGCTCACTACACCGTGAAATATTTTCTCAAATCAGCAGAAAATTAATTGATTATGATAGATATCATAATGGATAAGAAGTACTTAAGTCTAAATGGCAAAATAATTTGCAATTTTGGATGAAAAATTACAATAATTGAATTCAGTTAACATGAACAAAAGCTTTAGGCGGATTCGAACCCATGATCTGCGGTTCAGAAGCCCAATACTAGCTTTTGAACTTAGTCATTTTTGGCAAAATGTTGCATATAGGGTACTCCATTTCACTGGATACGTGTTGATAGGATTATGGATACAGTTCACATAAAAGAAAACCCGGTTTGTTGTCACATTGACAGCTTTTCTCTTGTTAACATTTTGAAACTTCACTATTTATACAAGCTTAGTGGAAATGTTGGCATTTCTAGTGCAGTGGTTTTTGGCATAAAATGAGTTTTAACTAGTACAGAGGACCACAGATCCATCACTCCCGTGTCTACTCACTTTGAACATTTCCATAAAAGAGGATTGTACTTATTATTGTGGGAAAACAGCTTTAGTTCAAGACACAGGAAGGCCAAGCCGAGCTGCGACACAAAAATTTATTGAATTTACAGAGGATGAGTTTGTCGAAGAACAATATCAACATTTTAGGCAACCTTAAAATCAACCATTAAAAAAGAAACCAACAAAAAAAAGATCAGAATTTATAAATTGAATTAGAGAGGGGGAAGATTACCTTGTTACGCTATCTTCAGGGTAATTCTAAACAAATTTTCCTGAAAAACAATGCTTCTAAATACATTAAATCAAACTTTTCTGGGTTTTTTTTAACTAATTACACATGTACCGAGTCTTCTCAGCGGCGATAATTTGAGCTTTGGTCCAAACACTGTTTCACTTGCTGATTACCAGAGCAACTGCATACGCGAGATGATTAAAATCAACTCCCACAATGGTAAATTCTCGAGTCTTATGTTATATTGATTAGATAAGATGATTTTAGTTTATTTTTGAGACATGGCTTTTAAGATTGCAAAGATAAAGAAGTAAGAAAAATTAAGCTTAAATAACAAATTACATATTCCAATTGTAAACAAAATAAAGGTACCTGAATCCTCCATAGACAGATTCGTTTTCACATCGCGTGACCTTGTACTAATTGTATTTTATGTTGTATATATTAAACATACACTTAACATATATTTGAAAAAAATGCAGAATATTATAATTATGAATATTGACTTAACATGTCCTTCAGGCGATGTTAGACCCCATCATCGTTTGTGAAAGGAGAGTCAGTGAAGGTTAAAATGTATTTGTCTGTAATCATAATATCATAGTGTTTGTTATACTTAGGTATTTGCTTTAAAAAGATACAACATAACCAAACGACAACAAGCTGTCTGGAAACAAAAAGGCAAGTTGAGAGTTCTGTATGAAAGCATGAAGGAGGCATATAAGTGCATTGTATTCACTGACAATTTAAAAGACTTTTTGAGCTGAAATATCTTTTAAAAAAAATTGGAGTTCCCTTCAATAGGATGGAAAAGTAAAGAAACTAGCGCTTAGATTAAAAAAATATGAAAAGTAGATTAGTAAATAGACTATTTCGAAAAAGAACTATAATATTACCTAATGATAAGGCATACCTAATTTACCCAGACAAATCCTTTTGGTTGATAAAAAAGTTTAATATTAATATTAATATTTTAATATTGTAATAATGAATAAGTAATATTACAGAGCATTTACATACAGGTGCACATTTTAAAATGTTAATGTTGAATACGAGTTACAGTACCGATAAGACCCAACCTAACTCCAGAGTAAACCCTAACTAATCCCCGGGTTTACTTTTGGGGTTTACTTTTGGTTTACTTTTTGTAAAATTTGGGTCCACTTGGGGATTTTTCATCTGTAAATTACCTCAACAAAGACTGCCGAAGAAAAGCTCTTGAAAACGTCCCATCAAAGCTTCAAGAAGAATACCCAGGCTTAAATGGATACTGTAAGTTTGACCAGCAGTTGGCACTTTCTCTTGATTTTCTTTATTCGGGATTTCATTTTGCTTTTTCTTATATGAATAACAAGTTTTAAAACAGAAAAAAATAAACCATTTAATTACCTTTGCAATTCTTATTTAATCTGAATAATATACAATGCTACTTTGAATACAAGTTCTAATACTACATGTAGGGTAATTACTTTACAGCTGAAAAATCCCTGCAAAGTGGAGCCAGCTCAGTATACACAAGTCAGTGGACTCATTATGCTGCTCTAGACACATTCTAAAAAGCGCAGGTGAATTCAAGAACAAGCCAATCCAACTTAGTGAGTATTTTAATGGTAAAAAAAATTGCCCCTCTCCCCAAAGAAAGATGACAATTTATAAATGTTTTGTGTTGAACTTATTTCAAAATTAACTCTATAAATTTCTTTTCGCAGAGAGTACATTCATAGCCTGTACAGCATAGACAAACCACAAGTAGAACTCTGGGTTTATATGAGAGTCATGGGGGTTTGTCAATGAACAGGCCATTCAAAGCGAATGATACAGTAAATGTGTGTCAAATAAAGGGGAATGAGCTAATACACTTTGCAATTTTTTTTTACATGTTTGGTTGAAGATCCACATGTGGAATCTTCAAGTTTGACAGCTTCGCAAACTCTTATCCCCAGTGTAAGTATAACAGGTTTATTTGATTTACACAATAACTATGAAAGACAATATATTGTTTTTATTTTTTACTTTCATACACATTGATCGGCAATGCCTGTGAATAATGAAGAGTTCCATAATTTGATACAATAAACAGCTTTAAAGTGAATGTAGTGGAGCTGCCATTGATGTGATTCTACCCTACCTGAGGATACTTTCATTTATGTTTCAGCCTTCCGGGCTGACTAGTTTCTGAGAAGAAAATTTTTTAAGGTTTACTCAAAACATTCCTATGTAAAATATCGACCCCGCATTTTGACCCTTTCCTATCCTGGAGGTCATAATTTTCACAACTTTGAATCTACATCCCCAGAGGATGCTTATATCAAACTTTCAGCTTTCCTGGGTGATTAATTTGTATGAATTTCATGAAGCAGATATTATTATTCTTGGATCGATAATGAAGATGAGAAGGGGGGGGGGACAAAGATTGGGAAGGGGATTTGGAGATGACAGCGAGAAAAATAAAATCAATTAGTAAAGGACTGGAATGCAAAATAAAGAAAACAAGACCCTCAAAAGAAAAAAAGAACAAATAGAACCTGAAATGAAAAAAATGAAATGTGAAAACGATGATTTGAGAAGTGAACTTTCAGTCTCAATGAGTCAAATTTTATATTCGAGTGATGAGGATGAAGAAAAGAGTGAAAATGTGAAAGAGAGTACAAGAGTGAGTGAAAGTGAATGCAAGAGTGTGAATGAGAACAGCAGTGACAAATAAATAATACTTTTTTTCAGAAAGTGTTCCCTTTTTTTTTTAATGTTATTTTTGGTTAAGTTTCCATTCAGCATTTATAATTAATAAATATAAACTACATCAAAATCAATGACAAAGGACTTTATTTAAAGCTACTGAGTGTGACCCTTTTATTTTTAATGATATCTTTATATTCTGCAAGAATCTCTAAAGAAAGCATTTTGTTCTTTAAATAAACTGATTTATGACATGATTAAAGTTTGGCCCTCAAAAATATGAAGTATTAAAATGTTTTAGGTATATTAATTTAGTTATGTGTTACATTTTAAAAAGTTGACATAAGATATATTTTTTACCCATTTATTTGACTCATTTGCACTCATTAGCAGTATACGACTTCATAAGCAACGCTATGTATTTTTTTTAAATAATTTAATCAAAAGCTGTAAAAAATGACATTCGGTTACCTTTTTTTTTAAATGGGAAATTTAGACTAATACTTTGAAAAAGATTTTTTTCGGCCACTCATTAGTATTTTAGAAAGACATATATGATAATAAATACATATATGATAAAAATAATTTTTTCAAAATTTCATTTTTTTTCGCGTCAAGATTTTTTTGGATGAGGTTACCCCCCCCCTTTCAAAAACTATTATACATATTTATATCATATTATGTAAAATTTACGGAATTAGAAAAGTAATTGGGAGTGAAGCAACTGATCCCTTCTTAATCGCGTAAAATTTACTAAATGTAATGTACATTACGTAGAACATAACCCACTCTTTAATGGCTGATGAAATTTCTGCCCCAATCAAATGGAGAAATTTTTAATTAATAAGTATCAATCTGGAGTAGAAAAACTTATAAACCTGTAACGACGATCACCTCCCTGTCTGAAATCTTTCAAAAAGAACTATGAAACCTATAATTTTGGCGAAAAACTTAAAGATCTATTCTACAAAATCATGAATTCAGTGTTCCTTCAGGTGTGTAGGGGTAAAGAAAATAATTTTTAAACATTATAATCAATAACACCTATATTCGTTTGGCCCTGTCCTAGAGTCAAACCCATACTCCAGGGTACATGAAATTTAAAATTTTGGCAAAGGACTCCTGGTAAAATAATTAAGAAATCAGTTTTTTATACAGTATTGTGAGAATAGAGAAGATTTTAAAACATATGCATTAACACTATTATAGCCCCCCCCCCATGTCCTGAACCCCTGACCCGGGGGCCATGCATTTCACAATTTAGGTAGAATAGTTAGTGGACATCATAACCATGTACTGTATTTTCATTAATATTCAAGGGCATCAATTTTCGTGGATAAAGTGAAAATCACAGTTTCAAGGATAAATAATTCGTGGCAAATGCTATATCAATATAAATTTGAAAAAAAATTGCACTTCAATGAACATTTAATTTCATGGATCAACTTAAGTGGCTCACTACACCGTGAAATATTTTCTCAAATCAGCAGAAAATTAATTGATTATGATAGATATCATAATGGATAAGAAGTACTTAAGTCTAAATGGCAAAAATTTGCAATTTTGGATGAAAAATTACAATAATTGAATTCAGTTAACATGAACAAAAGCTTTAGGCGGATTCGAACCCATGATCTGCGGTTCAGAAGCCAATACTAGCTTTGAAAAGTCATTTTTTGGCAAAATGTTGCATATAGGGTACTCCATTTCACTGGATACGTGTGATAGGATTATGGATACAGTTCACATAAAAGAAAACACGGTTTGTTGTCACATGACAGCTTTTTCTCTTGTTAACATTTTGAAACTTCACTATTTATACAAGCTTAGTGGAAATGTTGGCATTTCTAGTGCAGTGGTTTGGCATAAAATGAGTTTTAACTAGTACAGAGACCACAGATCCATCACTCCGTGTCTACTCACTTTGAACATTTCCATAAAAGAGGATTGTACTTATTATGTGGGGGAAAAACAGCTTTAGTTCAAGACACAGGAAGGCCAAGCCGAGCTGCGACACAAAAATTTATTGAATTTACAGAGGATGAGTTTGTCGAAGAACAATATCAACATTTTAGGCAACCTTAAAATCAACCATTAAAAAAGAAACCAACAAAAAAAATCAGATAATTTTAAATTGAATAGAGAGGGGGAAGCTACCTTGTTACGCTATTTCAGGGTAATTCTAAACAATTTTCCTGAAAAACAATGCTTCTAATACATTAAATCAACCTTTTCTGGGGGTTTTTTAACTAATTACACATGTACCGAGTCTTTCAGCGGCGATAATTGAGCTTTGGTCCAAACACACTGTTTCAATTGCTGATTACCAGAGCAAACTGCATACGCGAGATGATTAAAATCA